>JAINUW010000059.1:0-619951 GCA_020205615.1 Panax quinquefolius | reverse complement strand
TAAAATAAAAGGTTAATCGAGAATATAATATCTTTATTCTATACCAAAAATAGAATAAACTTTTACTATAAACTTTTGGATATTCTTTAAGATCACGACCACAATTATTCATGCACTACGCCAAGAATATTTGTGTATTCATTAATGGTCATGATCATGCCAACAACTCATCCATCAATGCACTACGCCAACCGAGGATTTTTACCACATCATTTGTAACATTACGGTCATGATTACACCGAATAGTCTCTGGTCATAATCATACCAAGTCCATCTATGCACTATGTGCCACGTATGACTTTCAACATAATATAAACATGAGGATGATAACATTGATATAAGAATTCAATAAAACAAGTTCAAGAATTAATTTATCCAGAACCAATAACATCCAAATCACAACATGATCATCGCTTTGTAGAGTAAAATTCAAGAATCTTGAGAAGAATATTTCCATGAAAGGATATCGATGAAGCCTTGAAATATCAAGGATATTCCACTAATTTCATGGAGTATAGAAGTCAAAGTTTTAACCAACTGGGTATAATAAAGAATGGAATAACAAAAGAAATCACCACGCATGCGATAGATCGCATGCGCAAGCGGAGTTACTCAAATGTAATAATAAATAACGGAACCAGTCCCATGTAAAACGTCTGCATTGTGATATTCTAACAGTAATAATAAAGAATGGAACTCAGTCCCACAGTAAAACGCATTGATAGGATATTCCAAATGTAATAATAAAGAATGGAACTGTGTCCCACAGAAAACGCATGCAGATGTGGGATATTCCAATGTATAATAATAAAGATTTTAACCAGTCCTGTAAAACACATGCATGTGGATGTTCCAATGTAATAATAATAAAGATTTTAACCAGTCCTGTAAAACACACGATGTGATGTTGCAACAAAATAATAGAAGAATGTTGTAAGACCCAAATTTTATAAATAAAGATGAATTTTCTATAAATATTTTTTTGAATATTATGGAATAATTTGATATAATGTTATAGTTGTGGGTAATATGTATAAATTTTGCAAATTATGCAAGTGGTTATATTATATTCGATTGGTGGGGAATATTCGGTTTAGCGAGGGAATATTCGTGATAACTACCAATCATTGGTGGATCCCACAATGTAATTATTGGTTGATTGAGAAAACGACAAAAATATTTTATTGAAATAACGGGCGGAAGTTTTATCGTTGATCTTTGTTGAACTACGGTAGTAAAAAAAGTACAATAATAATGTGGTCGCATACAAGAAGACACGGTATTGATTATCGATGCTTATGTGAGAAGTCACTCGGTTTGATTCCATTATTGTCGATTAATAATATGAATTATTATAGATAATGACGTTTTGTTTTATTCAGATTATTAACGTAATAAAACAAAAACATCTTTTATATAAAATGTAATACTTTATTAAAGTTATTCTATAAATAAAATATATTATATTTTATTATGCACTGCTCGACAATACCATCCGCCTTGGAGGATTTGTCATCTACAAATGATTTGAGCAAAGGGTTGGGATGTGTTCTTACGCAACATGGAAAGTTATAGCTTTATGCCTCGACAACTCAAAGAATATGAGAGGAATTATCCTACTCACGATCCGGAGTTCGCAAATGTTGCCTTTCAGACTTAAAATTGGAGGCATTACTCAGATGGGAGAAAGTGGAGATCTTTACTGATCATAAAAGCCTCAAATATTTCTTCACTAAAAGGAACTCAACATGCGACAACGACGTTGGCTTGAACTTTTGAAAGATTATGATCATACCATCCAATACCATCCCGAAAAGCGAACGGTAGTATTTGACGATTGAGTAGAAGATCGTATGCAAGACGAAAGTGCGTTATTGTCAACACTGAGGCCCATTTTGTGTGACTTGCAAAAGGATGGAGATAGAGTTAAAGACTCCAGGGGACGCATGTGATGATAAATAATATATCTGAAAGAACCGACTTTAATCGATAAAGTTAAAGTCGCCAAGCTGCGCACTGAGACACGGACGCGTCATGTATGAGGAAGAAAGTCTGAAGAGGGTGCTATGCAGTTAGGAAGCAAGAATCGATGAAGAAGGAATACTTCGAGTCAACTTCAGACTTTAATGTTCCTAACGACCGATTTAAAGTATAATATCATGATGGAGGCGCATGACACACCATTTGCAATCCATCTCGGAGTACCAAAATGTATCATGATATTCGCTATACATTTTGGTGGAGCAATACGAAGAGAGAGATAATACTGCTTTATCTCAAGGTGTCTAACTTGTCAACGAAGTTAAAGCGAGCATCAAGTACCAAAAGGTCCATCAGAACCACTTGAAATTCCGGAATGGAAGTGGAGCACATTACCATGGATTTCGTTCACGGCCTTCCTAAGGTTTCTCGAGGCATTGATGCGATTTGGGTCATTGTTGATAGATTGACCAAGTTCCGCTCATTTCTTACCGATACGAGAAACTTATACACTTGAACGCCTTTGCTCGTATGTACATAAACGAGATTGTAAAGACCGCATGGTACGCCGCAGATCCATAGTTTCGATCGAGACCTAAGATTCACTTCACGATTTTGGGTTAGTTTGCAAAAGCTATGGGCACAGACTTACGATTTAGCTTCTAAAGATATCATCCTCAAAGCGGACTGAACAATCGGAGAGGACTATTCAAACTCTTGAAGATCTATTAAGACTCGTGTCCTTGATTTCAGGAGTTGGGACAAGTTCTTACCATCGGGTGGAGTTTTCCTACAACAATGCTTATCAAACAAGTATTGGCATGGCTCCATTCGAGCGTTGTATGGAAGAAAGTGTCGCTTCTCCAGATGCTTTAGGATGAGGTGGGTGAAGCAACGTTGTTGGGACCGGTTGGTACGTATGACTACGGAAAAAGATTCAAACGATCCGACAACGATATAAAACCTCACAAAATCGATAAAAGAGTTATCTTGATCTTCATCGAAAGGACGTGGAATTCGATATAGAGATCATGTGTTGTTAAGAGTTGCTTCCATGGAAAGGAGTTACAAGATTTGGAAAGAGAGGAAAACTTAATCCTCGATTCATCTATCCATTTTTAATCCTCGATCGAGTAGGACCGCGCCTATAGACTCGCTTTTATCGCTTGAATATGTCTCGTGTTCATAACGCTTTTCACATATCCATGTTACGTAAATATGTGAAAGACCCGAACCATATTATCGAGTTAGAACCGGACGAAAATAGCGGAAGATTTGGACGTATGAAGAGGTTCCTGTTCAAATTTTGGATAAGAAGGAACATATTCTACGCCCGAAGTTATATCTCAAGTCAAAGTTTTGTGGAGAACCACGATGTTGAGAAATGACTTGGAGTTAAAATCAAATAAAATCAAGGTATCCTTACCTCTTCGACATACCAGTAATGCACCCTAATTTCGAGGCGAAAATTTCATAAGAAGGGAGGTTGTAAAGACCCACTTTTTTATAAATAAAGATGAATTTTCTATAAATATTATTTTTGAATATTATGGAATAATTTGATATAATGTTATAGTTGTGGGTAATATGTATAAATTTTGCAAAGTATGCAGTGGTTATATTATATTCGATTGGTCGGGGAATATTCGGTTTAGCGAGGAATATTCGTATAAACTACTCAATCATTGGTGGACCCTACAATGTAATTATCATTTGATTGAGAAAACGACAAAAATATTTTATTGAAATAACTACGGAAGTTTTACTGGTTGATCTTGTTGAACTACTCGGTAGTAAAAGTACAATAATACGTGTGGTTGCATAAGAGCAGACACCGGTATTGATTATCGATGCTTATGTGAAGTCAGTCACCATTGATTCCATTATTATTAGATTAATAATATGAATTATTATAGATAATGACATTTTGTTTTATTCAGATTATTAACGTAATAAAATGTAAACATCTTTTATATAAAAATGTAATACTTTATTAAAGTTATTCTATAAATAAAATATATTATATTTTATTATGCATAAGTGTTTTGCGTAGTGTTGCATAGTGTTTGCATAGTAAAAATGTTTTTATATAAATAGAATATATTATATATTTATTTAAAAGATTTTGCTTTAAATATGGACCGTCGATTAAAGTAAATCAATCTGACCATTCATGGATTAATTACTATGCATTCTATTTTCCTATAAATAAAGCTCATTCCTTCATTATTTTCTTACTTAATTCATTTGAAACTCTAGAGAGAAAACTATGGAGAAAGAAGAAAAGTATTCTGCTACTTCACTTTGCTTAATATTCATTTCTTCTAAGGTAGGGAATATTATTTGTTGTACTTCAAGTGAGGATATTATTCTTTTGTATTCATGAAGAGAACTTCATTATTCCATTCTTTATTATTCTGTTAGAATAACTTTTGATAATGCGAACTTCCCCATACTTGGTGAAATCCTTCCTCGTTGTTCCATTCTTTATTATTCTCGTTGGAATAACCTTTGATCTGTGATTTCACCCTATACTTGGTGACATTCTTCTATTATTTTGTTGGAACATCCTGTCATGTGTGTTTTTACCTGACCGGTTCCGCTCTTATTATTATTCTCGTTGGAACATCCATGCTGTGTGTTTTACACCCGACTGGTTTCCGCTTTATTATTATTACATTGAATATCCTCGTCTGCATGCGTTTTCTGGCGGGACTGTTCCGTTATTTATTATTCTATTGGAATAACTCACCGTCATGCAATACATCGCATTTACGGTGATTTCTTTTGTTATTCCATTCTTTATTATACCTAGTTGGTTAAAACTTTGACTTCTATACTCCATGAAATTAGTGGAATATCCTCGATATTTGCGCTTCATCCAAAGATCCTTTCATGAAAATATTCTTCTCAAGATTATTCTTGAATTTTACTCTACAAAAGCGATGATCGTGTTGATAGTTTGGATGTTATTAGTTCCTCGAATAACTTAATTCTTGAACTTGTTTTATTGAATTTTATATCATTGTCATCATCCTCACGTATATATATTTTTTTTAAAGTCATCCATGGGTCTTCAGAGAGTAGCATGGATGGACTTGGTATGATTATGACTGTGATTATTCTATAATCATGATCGTAATGTTACAAATGATGTGGTAAAAATCCTCGGTGGTAGTAGTGCATTGATGGGCGATTGTTGGCATGATCATGACCATTAATGAATACACAACTATTCTCGGCGATGGTGCATGAATAATTGTGGTCGTGATACTAAAGAATATCCTCGGGCCAGTAGTGCGGGGGTGATTCGATGATGTGGATTATTTATTAAAGTTTGAGTCTCATTTATAATGATGATGAAAAACCTTTTAAATCATAAAAGATAGTAGATTTTATTTTCTACTTGACTCTTTTAATGGATTGCTTGTTCACCGCAGTTAAACTTGATGTTCATTATATTTTATCGGTTTAACACCGTTGTTGAAGGCTAATGATAATTTATTCTCGCATTATCTTAGTCATAATATTTCTTCTTGGGCTAGTTGAGCTCACCTTTCTTTCACCGCTCTCTTCGTGAAATGAGAACATAAATTGGACGAAGTGGGAACGGAGTAATGGTCCGGAGGATAGCATTAGTAGTCCTCACTATTCTGCGAAATAAAGGTGATAATAATTGTAATGAGGACTCCTTTTGAGTTTGTATAATATCTAGTAGATAATATTTGTATTCAAACTCACAGCTTTATGTCGTATTGCATACCATGATTATATTAAGAAGTTGTATTTAAATTACATACCATGTATTTGACTACCCAAGATGGGTGATGTATACCTAATTTTGGGGCGTCAAATGTCACCAAGTATAGGGTAAACCACGTATACAAAGTTATTCCAACGAATAATAAGCAATGGAATAACAACAGCTTCTCTTCATGAATAAGAAGAATAACACCCCTTACTTTTAGTAGGAGATTGAATATTGCAGTAGTGTAGTAACAAAATACTCTTCTTCTTTCTCTCTTATTCTCTATACTTTCTCTCTCTATAATGAATGAATTAAGTGAAAATAATGAAGCACTAGGCCTCTATTTATAGAAGATTTCTAGCTTAAATCTCTGCCATGTGAAAAGGCAAGTGGCTTGACGATTGGTGATGTGAAAAGAAAAGTGGTTTGGACTTTGTAATGTGAAACGACAAGTGGTTCGGCGCTTTGTAATATGAAACGACAAGTGGTTCGATGTCATTATATGAAACGGCAAGTGGTTTGACGTCTGGTAAAGGTAATTACTATCGATTTAAGGTAATTACTTATTCACAAAGGTAATTCTATCGACGAAGGTAATTACTATCGACGAAGAGACTCTTAGATGATGACATATGGGCCCCCCATAAAAATAATCAAACTTACCACAAACGCCTCATATATGACTCTTTATATACATCAAGGATTGAATAAATATTACCACAAATCATTTTATTTTTAATCAACACATTTAATCTTTCAACAATTATTAATCATTTATAACTTGTCGTCTCAATTATTGATTTAATACTATAAATATATTATACGAGATGATCTTGTGACAATAATTGAATCAATAATATAAGAGATAAGATCGAATTCTTTATCAGAGTAATAATTGGCATAGTGAGTGACTTCTCACGTAAGCATCAATAATCAATATCGTGTGCTACTATACAACTACGCGTATTCTTGTGACATTTACTACCGGTAGTTCAACAGTTTTAACGGTAACACCTCTCGCCAAGTTATTTTTATAGAAAGATAATTTTGTCGCTTTTCTAACTACGACAATACTTCCGTTAATGGGGTCCACTGATAATTGAGTCGTTATACGAATATTCCCGAACAAAAAGAATATTCCCGACCAAACGAATATTTTATAACAAATTGCTTACTTTGAAAAATTTATAAATATTACCCAATAACTATAACATTATATCAAATTTATTCCATAATATTCAAAAATAATATTTATAGAAAATTCATCTTTATTTATAAAAGTTGGAGTCTTATAACCTCCCCTTCTTATGAAATTTCACCCTCGAAATTAGGGTACGTACCTTATATGTCGAAGAGGTAAGGATACCTTGATTTTATTTCAGATTCTAACTCCCAAGTCATTTCTCAACATCGTGGTTCCTCCACAAAACTTTGACTTGAGGTATAACCTTGGGCGTAGAATATGTTCCTTCTTATCCAAGATTTGAGCAGGGAACCTCTTCATACGTCAAATCTTCCGCTATTTTGTCCTATTTCTAACTCAATAATGTGGTTCGGGTCTTTCACATATTTACATAACATGGATATGTGAAAACTTTATGAACACGAGACATACTTGGCAGAAAGCGAGTTTATAGACCACGCCTCCTACTCGATTCGAGGATTAAAATGGACCAGATGAATCGAGGATTAAGTTTTCTCTCTTTCCAAATCTTGTAACTCCTTTCCATGGAGCAACTCTTAACAACACATGATCTCCTATATCGAATTCCACGTCCTTTCGATGAAGATCGGCATAACTCTTTATCGATTTTGTGAGGTTTTTATCGTTGTCGGATTGTTTGAATCTTTTCAGTAGTCATAGGTACCAACTCCCGGTCCCAACAACGTTGCTTCACCCACCTCATCTAGCATCTTGAAGAACGACACTTTCTTCCATACAACGCTTGAATGGAGCCATGCGATACTTGCTTGATAATCATTGTTGTAGGAAAACTCCACCAATGGTAAGAACTTGTCCCAACTTCCTTTGAAATCAAGGACACACAGTCTTAATAGATCTTCAAGAGTTTGAATAGTCCTCTCCGATTGTCCCGTTGATTACGAGGATGATATCTTGAGCTAAATCGTGAAGTCTGTGCCTATAGCTTTTTGCAAACTAACCAAAAATCGTGAAGTGAATCTTGGGTCTCGATCGTAAACTATGGATACCGGTATACCATGCGGTCTTACAATCTCGTTTATGTACATACGAAGCAAGGCGTTCAAGTGTATAAGTTTCTTGTATCGGTGAAAATGAAGCGGACTTGGTCAATCTATCAACAATGACCCAAATCGCATCTATTCCTTGAGAAACCTTAGGAAGATCGGTAACGAAATTCATGGTAATGTGCTCCCACTTCCATTCTGGAATTTCAAGTGGTTGCAATGGACCTTTTGGTACTTGATGCTCCGCTTTTAACTCGTTGACAAGTTAGACACCTTGAGATAAACAACGCTATCTCTCTCTCTTCATATTGCTCCACCAAAATGTATAGCGAATATCACGATACATTTTGGTACTCCCGTGATGGATTGCAAATGGTGTGTTGTGCGCTTCCATCATGATATTATACTTTAAATCGTGGTCGTTAGGAACACAAAGTCCGAGTTGACTCGAAGTATTCCTTCTTTATCGATTCTTGCTTCCGGCATGCACCTTCTTGCACTTTCTTCCTCATACGCATCGCCTCCGTGTGCCGTAGCTTGAAAGCGACTTTAACTTTATCGATTAAAGTCGATTCTACTCAGATACTCGCTATTATTACATGCGTCCCTCGAGTCTTTAACTCTATCTCCATCCTTTGCAAGTTACACAAATGGGCTCTTTGCGTTGACAATATCGCTTTTCGTGCTTGCATATGATATTCTACTCAATCGTCAAGCTACCACGTTCGCTTTTCGAGGATGGTATTGGATGGTATGATCATAATCTTTCAACAGTTCAAGCCAACGTCGTTGTCGCATGTTGAGTTCCTTTTGAGTGAAAAAAATATTTGAGGCTCTTCCGATCAGTAAAGATCTCCACTTTCTCCCATCTGAGTAATGCCTCCAAATTTTAAGTGCAAAGACAACAGCTACCAACTCTAGATCATGAGTAGGATAATGTGACGACCCCAAAATAGGTCCATTCCATCCAACCCATTCTGAGTCGCCAAATACATGGTACAGAAACAACTATAACTTTATTATCACAACAATAAAATCAAGTGAGTTTAAATACAAATATTATCTTCTGGCAATATTTATACTCAAATAAATCCTCATCACATTTATTGATACATTATTTTACAATAATGGTGAGGACTACTAAACAACTCTCTCTAGAACCTTCATTCCATACCCCACTAAGTACTTCGCTACATTCTCGCCTCCTCGAGAAGAAAAATGGAACAACAAGGAAAAGGGTGAGCTCAACTAGCCCGGTAAAGAATGTTATGACTAAGATAATATACAACAAATTATCGTTAGTCTCCAATAGGGAAAAATCGATAGAATACAATGAAATGACAAGTTTCGGATCAATATTCATAATGAAATAATAATTCATAGAAGAGTTACGTAGAGAATGAAATCTACTATAATCTATGAATTTAACAGTCCATCATCAATATTTTATCCTCAGTAACATCAATCGATATTCATCTCAAATCAAATATTCATCTTTGCACTACTGAGGCAAAGATATTCATCAATCGGTCATGTTCATCTCAACACTGCTTCATCTTTGCACTAAAGGCCAAAGATATTCATCGATCGATCGTGTTCATTTAAACACTTTTCATCTTTGCACTCTGAGCCAAAGATATTCATCGATCGGTCATGTTCATTTAAACACCGCTCATCTTTTGCTTTTTATGGTGCCAAAGATATTCATCGGTCGTGTTCATTTAAACACCGCTCATCTTTGCACTACGGGCCAAAGATATTCTTGAAATCATTCATCTTTGCTTTCATGGCGAAAGATATTCAATAATATCATCATTTAAGGCCGGGATGATGAAAATATTTTTAAAAGAACGAATCCAAAGTTGAAACAAAATGACAAGGATTAAGGATTAAGGATTCATACTTGGTTTTATCCATGTCGATAATACCTCAAAATAATCATAGTGGTGTAAAATTCAAGAATGATCAAAACATGGATCTGATCAAAGCTAGTATCCGAATAGATATTTTAGACGAAAAGAAAAATTTTCATTTTTCTGAATGAATAGTCTTGATGATTCGTGAATAGTCTCAGATATCGTGAATAGTCTTGAGTATCGTGAATAAGTAACTCAAACACCCAAAGATAGAAATTCCAATAAAAACATCTTCACGCTTACTAGTACTACTGTGAATAAGAACTCATGAATAGTAACTTCGTGAATAATAGTAACTCATGAATAAGTAACCCAGAGCATGAAAAAGTTCCAAATTTGATAAAAAGTACCAACCAATATTTCACGATAATGATATTGAAGAATTAATATCATTTGAGAAGAAAATAACATCCCTTACCTCGAAAAGACAAAGACTTAGTTGAAACACCGGATATAGTCTTTGAAGGAAACTTGCACGATCTAACAATACTCAAAGTATACTCAAAATACTCACAAGAATACGCTTCGATAATATAGAGAGAAGAGAGAAAACTTGTTTACGGTGTGATTTTCAATTCTAACTTAGCCTTCTATTTATAGGAAAATGTTAGCCCGCCAAGCGAGACTTGACACGCTTTACTGATGGCTTTACCTACTACTATTGCCACCCACCACATTTGAAATAAAATTCAGCACATTTTTTCACCAACCACAAGTGGGGCCCACCAATTCTAAATTTTCCACCAAAATCAATTATAAACCTAATTTAGAATCCGACACCTCTTAAAATTCACAACAAATCATTCGTGCATTTTAACGGTTCAAAATTTGTGGACATATACTCAACTTATGTATGTATAACATACCCAAAAATTACCACAATCCAACGGTGGGATTAAAAATTATAACCCCATGAATATATCTCAAAAACCACGATTTGATTTTTAACACCTCCAATCCGATAAAATCTTGATAAAACACCTCAACATTAATTCCTTCATTAATAACCACATAAATAAATCCATCATTTATATTCATATAAAATAAATATTTCCTTATCATATGAATCAATAATTAATTATTCACAAATAATATTACGAAATCACATTTATAATGACCAGTTTGTTCCCGGAAAGAGGGGCTTTCGATAAGGATCTCTCTTCTTCTTGCGCCGCAATTAGGTGACCAAACCTCTCCTTGAGAGCGTAACTTTCTAGACATTGCCAATAATGTTATCTAATAATATTATTCAAATAATATGAATTATTGATCCGATAATGGGAAATCTTGTCTGATGACAATTATTGAACAACAATAATATAAAATATCAACGCAATTATTGAATCGATAAAATAAAATATTGAGCGAGTAACTACTTGTGAAAATTATTGAGTAGTGCCATCTTACGTGCGAATCAATAATTCAACAATCTTGTCTGCAATACCGTATTCTTCTTTGTGCGACCACGCGTATTCGTATTTTTTAACCAATAGGGTATTCAGCGATCTTAAGCTGTAATAACTGATCTTAACGGTAACAACTACGCCGTTATTTATAACCACCCAAACTTTGTGCTTTTCCTCATCCAATCGCTTTTTTCGTTATGGGGCCCACACATTGGCTGCGGCCAGTATTTGCGAATATTCCCAAGCGATCTGAATATTCTACGACCACCAAACGAATATTCCCAAGCGATCGAATATTCCACGACCAAACGAATATTCCACGACAAAAATGAATATTTTATAACCACTTGCTTATTTTGAAATATTTGCGTATTTAACCCTTTACTATCCACATTAATCAAATCAACCCTTACTTATTTCAAAATAATAAATAAAGGAAATTCCTTTTTATTTAAAAATTTCGAGGTCTTCTGACCTCCCTCCTTATGAAATTTAAATCCTCGAAATTGGCGTCACGTACTGGTGTTTGAAAAGATGAGAACACCTCGCTTTCATTCGTTTCCAACTCCCGGTCATTTCCTCGATAGCATGGTTTCTCCACAAAACTTTAACTTGTGGTATGACCTTTGCTTGCGGAGGACATGCTCCTTCCCATCCAAAATCTTGGCGACAGTACCTCCTCATACGTTAAGTCTTGGCTATTTCGTCCGGTTCTAACTTCAATGGCGTGGTTCGGTCGTCCACATATTTACGTAACATCGATCGTGAAAAGCGTTATGAACACGCGTCGTACTTGGCGGTAAAAGCGAGTCTATAGGCCACGCGGTTCCTATTCGATCGAGAATTTCATTTGGATTAATAAATCGAAGGTTTGAGCTTTCCTTACTCCACCGATTCTCTCGCTTTTGAAATAACAACTTCTTGCACCTCCTTCTTCAAATTCATCATCTCCGTGTGTAGCTTGAAACGACTTTAACTTTATCGATTAAAGTCGATTATACTCGTATATCATCACGCACTCGTATATCATCACGTGGGTACCTAGAGTTTTCATCTCCATCTCTATTATTTGTATATTATACTGAAATGAGTCTTTGACAATATCGTACTTTCGTACTTGTATCACGATCTTCTACTCAACACGTCGGCTACCACGTTAAACTTTTCCGGGATGGCATGGTCGAACATGTCTTTGAAATGAGTCTCTCTTGAGTTCTTGAAGCTCTTTACCACATTCCTTGCTCCATTCAATTTTGTATCTCTCTGAGTCAATTGCGATAATGAAATAGCGATTCGAGAATATCCTTCAACGAATCTCCGATAATAACCAACTAAGCATAGAAAGCTACGTATTTCGATTCTTGACTTAGGTTACTCTCAACTGTGACTCATATCCCAATCTTGGATATACGTCACAATGACACCTATCGATTTCTTTATCGCACGAATATGGCGTCCCTAGAGAGAGTGCGAGCAGGTGAATTCCACAAAGGAAGTCACAAGATAAAGGCTCGGTACCAAATTCTATAATTGAATTTTTAACTCACGAAGTTCAATAGGAGCCATTCGATATGAGATTTTAGAAATAAGTTTTGTCAAAGGGGTTCAAAGTCGATACAAAATTTAATATCGAGCTTTGGGAGTAAGCCAAGAAATTCTTGAAAATACATCGGGAAAAATCAACAACGGGAATATTATTCAAATCGGCGTGTCTTTATTCAAATCCATAACATGGACTAAGAAAACTTGACATCCGTAATAAGCGAATGACTTCATGGCTTGATATGAAAATGTTTGACTTCAATGGTTTGATTGCTTGAATTCGAATAACGGGTTGCTTAGGAATATGAAAACTATGACCTTACAAAAGCAATCAATTTGGCGTGATGAGTAGTTAACCTTAAAATCACATCAAAAGCAAATATCTCTATAGAAATAAGGTTAACGGTAATGTGATAGTGCGAACTGAATCAAACAAGATTTTTAAACAACGGATGTAATGAAAGTTTCTCTAACAGAGTCTCCATAAATAGGTCAAAATCTAATTTCTCAAAGTAGTCGAGTTCAAGCGTTGGTATGACGAAGAGAGATAAAAGAATGGGTAGAAGCAGGTATCTAGTAAGGTATAAACTTAGCAGAAATTTATAATTAACTAACCCGTCTTAACCGTTCGGGTTCTCGCATTTTAATGAAAGTCACGACAAACGCTCTTCCGAGGCAGATTGACTTTGACTTTTTAGGACATCCTTTTGAGTCACCATTCCATTGGATGGGTTTCGATATCGTCTGATCTCGGCGATATGTCCTTCTTTTCTGATTATAGCATACCTTAAAGCTGTTGTGGAGCGGTTTGAATGATATCATCCCTCTTTCCGCATTTGTAACATATAATGGGTGGTCGTTCTCCTCCCTTAGAACTAGTTCTTCTTTTGGCGCAGCGTCTTCACATGGTCGTTGTTGAATCTCCTCTTTTAAAATCTCCTCCCAGGCTTCGCTTCTTCTATTTTCATGGCCACGATTACCACGGAGTAGTTCTGCCTTTGTCCAAATATTCTTCTTTCTCCACTGGTTATCGTTATTACGATGGCTACTTTATCTTTGGTATGATCCTGGTTATGGTCCCTCGGTTGAGCGCATCTTTCGTTATCTCGCTTTCTAACAATGAGCCTCATTTACAACATCTGAATAGAGAAAAATTTATGAGAAATGAGATCTTGACGTATCTTAGGGTTTCAAACCTCTCGAAACATCCACGTCATCGTTCCTCATTCTCCACCAAATGAGGTGCGAACTCAGATAACTCATGAAACTTAAGCCTCGTCTTTGGGACAATCGTCGTATTATTACTGCTCGATCTAATAAACTCCACTTCCTTCATAGCCAGAATACTTTGGAAGTACTTGTCATTGGCCCATTCTAAAACGCGTCTCCCATGACATCTTGAGTGCGGTGAAAAGATGCAGCTTCGATTCCCACCGATGTCTGCCTTCATGCGGAACATAAAAAGTAGCGAATGGAACTTTACATTCTTCGTGCATCCCAAGACATCGAATATCTTGGTAATTTGCTTGACCCATGTTTCCGCCATGATCGGATCGGCTTTCCCAGAAATTCAGGTGGTCCCAACTCTTTGAAGCTAACTTGGTTGTGACCACCCGTAATTATTATCATCTCCTCCGTATTTTGAACACGAGTCTCCTCAAATGCGATTTTGCATGAAGCTGCAAAAAAGCTTAAACATCCCTCGTTCATCATCTGCTCGGTGGTGTTATTCACGGGAGGTACATTGCCCGACTGTTGCCGCGTTCTCCTCGTTGTTAAGTCAGAGCATCTCCACGGTCTCATTTACACCACTATTAATATTCTCGATTCGACATTCTCAATTCTTGTCATAAAACAAGGGTTAATTAAGGAAATCAGTAGACCCGGTTTTATAAATAAAGATGAATTTTCTATAAATATTATTTTTGAATATTATGGAATAATTTGATATAATGTTATAGTTGTGGGTAATATTTATAAATTTTGCAAAGTATCTGATGGTTATATTATATTAGATTGGTGGGGAATATTAGGTTTAGCGAGGAATATTAGGTACAACGGCTCGATTATTGGTGGACCCCTGAAATTATTATCGGATTGAGAAAGAAAGAAAAAATATTTTATTGAAATAACGGCGGAAGTTTTCTGAATTGATCTTGTTGAACTACTCGGTAGTAAAAATACGATGTCGTGTGGTTGCGTAGTAGCGCGGTATTGATTATTGATGCTTATGTGAGAAGTCTTGGTTTGATTCCATTATTGTCGATTAATAATATGAATTATTATAGCGATAATGACGTTTTATTTTATTAAGTAGTATTAGCGTAATAAAAGCGAAACATCTTTATATAAACGAATACTTTATTAAAGTTATTTTATAAATAAAATATATTATATTTTATTATGCGTAGTGTTTTGCATAGTAGTGTTTGCGTAGTAAAATATTTTTATATAAATAGAATATATTATATTTTATTTAAAAGATTTTTGCTTTAAATATGGATGAGTCAGATTAAAGTAAATCAATGCAGATGAGTTAATGGATTAATTCTTATGCATTCCATTTTCTATAAATAAAGCTCGTTTCCTTCATTATTTTCTTTACGAATTCATTGAAACTACAGAGAAATTATAGAGAAGCTATAGAGAGAAAGTTATAGAAAGAAGAAGAGTGTATTACTTTCTTCCTTTACTTACATATTAGGTTCTTTTTACGGTAAGGGGTGTTATTCTTTCTTCTTGAAGAGAACTTACATTATTCCATTCACTTATTATTACATTGGAATAACTTTGTAAAAGTGGCGTACCTATACATAACTTTATATCGCGGTATACCTATACTTGGTGAAATCCTTATGTTATTCCATTGCTTATTATTACATTGGAATAACTTTTGTATCATGATCTACCCTATACTTGGTGACATTCTTACTATTATTACATTGGAACATCACATGCATGTGTTTTACAGGACTGGTTAAAATCTTTATTATTATTACATTGGAATAACTTTGTATCTGCGGTTTACCTATCTTGGTGACATTCTTCTATTATTACATTGGAACATCACATGCATGTGTTTTACAGGACTGGTTAAAATCTTTATTATTACTGTTGGAACATCACATGCATGTGTGTTTTACAGGGACACAGGTTCCGTCTTTATCGATACTGTGGAATATCCTATCGTGTGTTTTACACGGATGGGTTCCATCTTTATTATACATTGGAACATCACAGTCGGTGTGAATTTCACGACTTTGGTTAGTTATTATTATTCTGGGAATAACTTTGTCATGCAATCTGCGTGCGTGGTGATTTCTTTTGTTATTCCATTCTTTATTATACCCGGTTGGTTTAAAACTTTGACTTCTATACTCCATGAAATTAGTAGAATATCCTTGATATTTGCGTTTTATCGATATCTTTTCATGGAAATATTCTTGATCATTCTTGAATTTTACTCTACAAAAGCGATATCATGTTGTGGTTTGGGCGTTAAAAATTCTGGATAAAATAATTCTTGAACTTGTTTTATTGAATTATTATATCATTGTCATCATCCTCATTTTATATTTTTTAAAGTCATACATGGCACTGTAGAGCATGGATGGACTTGGTATGATTATAATGAGGGGGATTATGTGGCGCCCCCAAAATTAGGTATCGTCACCCGTCTTGAGTAGCCACTTACATGGTACATAAATTCAATCCAACTTACTAATATAAGCGTAGGTATGCAATCGACATAAGCTATGAGTTTGAATACAAATATTGTCTACTAGATATTATACAAACTCGAAAGGAGTCCTCATTACAACTATTATCACACTTTATTTCACGAGAATAGTGAGGACTATTAATCTTATCCTCGGACCATTACTTACGTTCCCCAGGCTTCGTCCCGGCTATGTTCTCATTTCACGAAGAAAGCGGTGAAAGAAAAATTGAGCTCAACTAGCCCGATAAAAATATTATGACTAAGATAATGCGAGAATAAATTATCATTAGCCTTGACGATGTTAAGCGATAAAATCTGATAGACAACGGTTTAAGCTGCGGTGGAATAAGCAATCCATTAAAAAGAGTCGAAGTAGAGAATAAAATACTACTATCTTTTAGGTTTTAAAGGTTTTCATCAATTTTTATCATTGAGACTCGACAATAAATAAACCACCACATCTAATCATCCACATACCCGCGGTCGAGGATTTTCATCAAATTATCGATGGTCATGACTATCTTAGAATCACCCACAGTCATAATCATACCAAAAATTATCCATCAACTGCATTACAGAGACCCTTTGAGGACTTTTGTCACATCATTTATATCAAGTCGTGATTATCTTAGAATGATCCACAGTCATAATCATACTAAGTTCATCTATGCCGTAAGCGAAAGATAACATAATATAACATGAGGATGATGACAATGACATAATAATTCATAAAACAAGTTCAAAATTATTTAATCCATGAATTATTAACGTCCAAATTGTCGACGTAATCTTTGTTTAAGTGAAGTAAAATTCAAGAATGATCGGAAGAATATTTCCATGAAAAGATCTTTGGATGAAAGCGCAAATATCGAGGATATTCTACTAATTTCATGGAGTATAGAAGTCGAAGTTTTAACTTATTTGGGTATAATAAAGAATGGAATAACAAAAGAAATCACCGTGCGTGCGGTACCGCGCATAGGCGGTTATTCAGCATAATAATAATAACGGAACGGTCGGGTGAAATTCACGCAAGCGGGATGTTCAACCGAGAATAATAAAGATGGAACCGGATCCGGTGTAAAACACGCGAGATAGGATATTCAGCGAGAATAATAAAAAGGCGGAACCGGTCGGTGTAAAACAACTGAGACGAGGATGTTCAATGAGAATAATAAAAGCGGAACCGGTCGGTGTAAAAAACCTGCGAGACGGGATGTTCAATGAGAATAATAGAAGAATGTCACCAAGTATAGGGTTAAACGTATCTGAGTTATTCAATGAGAATAATAAGCGATGGAATAACATAAGGTTTCACCAGTATAGGGTATCTGCGTGTATCTGAGGTTATGTATAGGGTATGCCACTTTTACGAGTTATTCAATGAATAATAGTGAATGGAATAACGAAGTTCTCTTGAAGAAAAGAATAACACCCACTACAGTAAAAAAAATAATATCTGAATATAGAAAGTAGTGAAGTAGCGAAATACTCTTCTTCTTTTCTATAATTTTCTCTCTATAAACTTCTCTCTATAATTTCTCTCTACAGAGTTTGATGAATTAAGTAAGAAAATAATGAAGGAATGAGCTTATTTATAGGAAAATGGAATGCATAGTAACTAATCCATGAGCGGTCCAGTTGATTTACTTTAATCGGCGTCCATATTTAAAAGAAAAATCTTTTAAATAAAATATAATATATTATATTTATATAAAAACATTTCTTATCTGCAAACAACTTATGCAATACTATCTGAAACAACTTATCTGAAAAATACTATACGACACTATCGTAATAAAATATAATATATTACATTTATAGAATAACTTTTTAATAAAGTATTCTATTTTATATAAAAAGATGTTTACATTTTATTACGTTAATAATACGAATAAAACAAAAGCGTCGTTATCATTATAATAATTCATATTATTAATCGTGATAATGGAATCAATGAGTGACTTCTCCATAGCATCGATAATCGATCTGGTAATCTTCTTATGCGACCACACGTATTCTTGTGCTTTTTTCTTCTGAGTAGTTCAGCAGTATCCACGGTAAAACTTCATGAATTATTTTAATAAAATATTTTTGTCGTTTTCTCGATCAAATGAAATTACATTAATGGGGTCCACCATGATTGGTAGTTATGCGAATATTCCTGCTAATGCAAGATATTCCCAGAACCAATCGAATATAATATAACCACTTGCATACTTTGCAAAATTTATAAATCTACCCTTACATTTATAATATTATCTCAAATTCACACCATAATATTAAAAATTATTTCGACCAAATTTAAATCTTTATTAATAAAATCTGGGGTCTCACAATCTCCCCTCCTTATGGAATTTAAGCCCTCGAAATTAGAATGCGTGCTGGTATGATAAAGAGATGAGGATACCTTGAATACCTTTATCGTTTAAAAATATTAAATTCATCTTTGAAATCGCGAAAATTATTCATTAACAATTCATCTTTTGCCTTCTGAGGCTAAAGATATATCTGTTGCTAAAACCAATAATGCTAGACTCGACTTAATAGTATCCGACCACGAATTATCCATTGCACTTTGGCCAGGATATTACGTGTTTTTCAATCTGATTATGATTATCTTAGAAACTAATCCACAGTTATAATCATACCAAGTCCATCGATACCGTAAGCGAGCGATGATGACTTTGACCACATCCATGAATTAATATTTCATTCTTTGAGACTCATTCGATAATTAATCCACATCATCGAATCATCCACACCTTTCTGGGGCCCGAGGATATTCATTTCATTATCCGACCACAAATTATCCATGCACTCGGCCGAAGATAATTGTGTTTTCAATTCTGATTATGATTATCTCACAATCCACAGTCGTAATCATACCAAGTCCATCTATCTTGCGTAAGCGGCGAGATGACTTTGAACGCATCCATGAATTAATATTTCATTCTTTGAGACTCGACAAATAATTAATCCACATCATCCGAATCATCCACACTTTCTACGGGCGAGGATATTCATTAGTATCGCGACCACAAATTATCCATTTTTCTGACGAAGATAATTGTGTTTTCATTATTCTGGGTTATGATTATCTTGAACACATCCACAGTGCGTAATCATACCAAGTCCATCTATGCCGTAAACCACGAGATGACTTTGAACACATCCAATGAATTAATATTTCATTCTTTGAGACTATTTCGATAATTAATCCACATCATCCGAATCATCCCGATACTTTCTGAGGCCGAGGATATTCATTAGTATCACGACCACAAATTATCCATGCACTTCGGACGAAGATAATTGTGTATTCATTTCTGGTTATGATTATCTTAAGATAATCAATCATGGTCGTAATCATACCAAGTTCATCTATGCACTTTCTGAATACGGATTATGATGACTTTCAACGTAATATAAACATGAGGATAATGATATAAAGAATCGATCGAATGAGATAAAGGATAAATATTAAACATTTATAATATAATTTATCCGAGTTCAAGAATATCCCCATGTTATCAATCATTTAATAATCTCATAATCTAATAACATTAATATTATAACAATATTTTAATCACTTCTTAAATTTATAAACAATTTATCTTAATTGTTTTACACTTTACCATATAATGCATTTAATCATTCAAAATGTCATACTCATAAGATATCATCACCAATTATCAAATCCTCATCAAAAAATATGCATATACTATATATAGGATTCTACTGGCCATAAAATCCTATTTTCGACTTTGTTACTTCACATAACATATTTAACTCATATGTTAAGTAACTAAACTATTTTCATGAAAATACCAAATCAGCCCCAAAATATTTCTTTTAAAGGATTTAGCATAATATAGTCCCATAATGAAAATATATTTTTCTCGAATTTTTAAATTTATTTACTATTTTTTAAAAATCAATTTCCATAATTCCTTAAGAAATTAGCTACCTCAAGTTTAACTCCAAAAATTCCCAAATCTTGGCAGGACCTTACACATGTTAACGTGAGCTTCAGTTTAAATTTCATGGTCATCGGAGTTATAGAACTCCGGTTATAAGCGTTTTAAATCGGAAAAACCTAAATATTGAAATAGTCATAACTTGCTCATTTAAGTCGAGAATGAGCTCATTTTTGGACAGGAGGTACTTTATACCATATACTTTCATGTCCCAAAAGGCCAGAATTTTTCTCATAATTTAAGTGGCCAGAAACAGCCTCTCTAAAATCATGGGCGAAGCTTTTTAGGTTTTTGCAGCTTTGCACTCCTTTTGCTAAAATCAGTCCACACAAAAATCTACAACACCTTTTCCAGTAATTCCACTTGGATTAGTTAGGTAACTCATAGATCTAACTCTAGGACTTGACCACATTCAAAAATTCAAAATATAATAGGAGATATGGTCAATTTAATTTCATATTCGTTTTCACTAAAATCGATTTTCAACTCTTTGTGATTTCTAAGAAACTTTCATGTTTTTACGTACTAACCAACATAACTCATCATAAAACTTACTAATACTTCATATACCCATGATTTTCATTATTCAATGCTTTTATTATGACTTTCATCATAAACCACGTAAAGCAGATTTATTTAGTTGAAGAAATATTTGAGGTTTAAGAAATGGGTTTTTTATCTTTGAATTCGATACAAAATTCGATTTCACGCTCTAGGGTAGGCTAGAAATCTTCAAGAATCGTCAAAGAAATTTATTAATGATAGAAATATCATTCAAAAGCTATACTCTTATCGAAGACTTGGATAGTCGTCACATTGATACCAAGCTGTGACTTACATCCTTTAACTGAGATAGCACCTCACAATGATACCTATAAACTTGCCATCTTCATTCACGATGTTGCCTCTGAAAGACGGCGGTGCATTCCACACAAGGAAGTCAACAACGAAAGGTTCGGACTCTTTTCTTATGGCGATATAACGATGATTAACTTTAGGGTTTGGTTACTTTGAATTAGTATAACGAGGTTGGTTATGAATATAAAAAGCTAACAACCTTACGAAAAGCATGATGATTAGTTAACCAATTGATTCCTAAAAATCACATCAAAAGGCAAGTATTTTCAAAAGAGATAAGATCGACGAATTAGCGTGAAAATGTTTATTTGAATCAACAAGATTTAAAAATAGTAAGCGATATGAAGGCTCCTCTTAGCGAAGTTTCGACGATAAGTCAAAGTTTAACTTCTTGGTCAAATTTAAGCGTTGAACATGACTAGGTGAAATAAAAGAGTGGGTAGAACTTGTATTGAATAAAGTATAGACTTAGCATTAATTTATAATTAACTTACAAAATAACCGTTCGGTTTTTCTCGACAAATGCTCTCGCTTAAATTCAAGTTTGACTTTCTTATAAGTACATTCCACCCTTAAGTGCTTCTTCACATTCACGATCCATTATTTGAATCATTATTCTCCGATCCATATCGAATTGGGTTGGCCGCTATACGCGAGGTAATTAGAATTCGATGTTGAAATTCTCCCAATTCTTGTCCAAAAAGCAAAGTCCATTTCATCTATTTTGGCTTTATTGGATCGGACGTCTTTTTCTACACTATCGGCAACGCGTTGTGCGGCTTTTACCCATGCATCGCCTATTCTCCTTAGATTCGATTGTTTCTTCTTTTAGGCGATCTTTGATTTTTAAATTCTCGATTCCAACTTTAATATCTTACACCACCTGATGATTTTGTTCGAGCATCACATATCGGGTAACCCGATTTTGAATTGTTGTATCCCTTTGTTCCACGACCAGTTTGCTTGGTTCTTCAACTTTGTTCTTCAGCTCACGAACACGATTTTGTAATTCTAAGTTTTGATCATAAATTTCTTCTAACCAATTCTCCTCGGGTTCCTCTTCTTCCTCTTACCTTCCTCTTCTTCCTCACTTTCAATTTGCTACCTGCGCAACTAGCTGGGTGCGACAATTAGTTCTTCATTCACTACGTGGATATCTACAATTTGTTCCTCGTGCGACCTTTGCATTAACTTTGATTAGTGATTAAAGGTGTCTGTGGTCACATTCACTCCATTGTGAATATTTTTAATTTGCCGTTTCAAACAACTTTGCCACAACCACGAGGTTAATTAATATATCGAATATTATCCTATACTACGTGAGCCAATTAAATACCAAATAAACTTGGGTAGGTCAAATACTTAGCGAAGGATTTCCGTCTCTCCCTCTGAGTTCTTATCTCACATCTTAGCGGGGATCGTATCCTAGCTACGATACCAAGTTGTGGCGCCCCAAAATTAGGTATCGTCACCCGTCTTGAGTCGCCACTTACGTGGTACATAAATTCAAATATAACTTACTAATATAAGCGTAAATATGCAATCGACATAAACTATGAGTTTGAATACAAATATTGTCTACTAGATATTATACAAACTCGAAAGGAGTCCTCATTACAACTATTATCACCTTATTTTCACGAATAGTGAGGACTATAATCTTATCCTGCGGACCATTACTTACGTTCCCAGGCTAAATCCCGGCTATGTTCTCATTTCACGAAGAAACGGTGAAAGAAAGGGTGAGCTCAACTAGCTTGATGAAATATTATGACTAAGATAATGCGAAATAAATTATCATTAGCCTTGACGATGTTAAGCGATAAAATACAATAGACAACCGGTTTAAGCTGCGGTGGAATAAGCGATCCATTAAAAGAGTCAGTAGAGAATAAAATCTACTATCTTTTAGGTTTTAAAGGTTTTCATCAATTTTTATCATTTGAGACTCGACAATAAATAAACCACCACATCTAATCATCCACATACCCGCGGTCGAGGATTTTCATCAAATTATCGATGGTCATGACTATCTTAGAATCACCCACAGGTCATAATCATACCAAAAATTATCCATCAACGCATTACAGACCCTTTGAGGACTTTTGTCACATCATTTATATCAAGTCGTGATTATCTGCGAATGATCCACAGTCATAATCATACTAAGTTCATCTATCTTGCGTAAGCGAAGATAACATAATATAACATGAGGATGATGACAATGACATAATAATTCAATAAAACAAGTTCAAGAATTATTTAATCCATGAATTATTAACGTCCAAATTATCGGCATGATCTTTGTTTAAGTGAGTAAAATTCAAGAATGATCGGAAGAATATTTCCATGAAAAGATCTTTGGATGAAACGAATATCGAGGATATTCTACTAATTTCATGGAGTATAGAAGTCAAAGTTTTAACCATTTGGGTATAATAAAGAATGGAATAACAAAAGAAATCACCGTGCATGCGGTACTTGGCATGAGCGAGTTATTCAACGAAATAATAATAACGGAACCGGTCGGTGAAATTCACGCAAGCGGGATGTTCAACGAGAATAATAAAGATGGAACCGGATCCGGTGTAAAACACACGAATAGGATATTCAGCGAGAATAATAAAAGGCGGAACCGAGTCGGTGTAAAACACACTGTGAGCGGGATGTTCAATGAGAATAATAAAAAAGCGGAACCGGTCCGATTGTAAAACACCGCAGACGCAGGATGTTCAACGAGAATAATAGAAGAATGTCACCAAGTATAGGGTAAGCCGTATCTGAGTTATTCAAGCAGAATAATAAGCGATGGAATAACATAAGGATTTCACCAAGTATAGGGTATCTGCGTGTCTGAGGTTATGTATAGGGTATGCCACTTTTACGAGTTATTCAGCGAATAATAGTGAATGGAATAACGAAGTTCTCTTCGAAGAAGAAAGAATAACACCCTTACTACAAGTAAAAGAAGGCCCGAATATAGAAGTAGTGAAGTAGCGAATAATACTCTTCTTCTTTCTATAATTTTCTCTATAGCTTCTCTATAATTTCTCTCTAGAGTTTGATGAATTAAAAAAAAATAATGAAGGAATGAGCTTATTTATAGGAAAATGGAATGCGTAGTAACTAATCCATGAGCGGTCCAGATTGATTTACTTTAATCGGCGGTCCATATTTAAAGAAAAATCTTTTAAATAAAATATAATATATTCTATTTATATAAAAACATTTCTTACTATGCAAACATTTATGCAATCTTATCTGAAAACAACATGCAAAAAAATACTTATGTGACACTATCGTAATAAAATATAATATATTACATTTATAGAATAACTTTAATAAAGTATTACATTTTATATAAAAAGATGTTTACATTTTATTACGTTAATAATCTGAATAAAACAAAAGCGTCGTTATCGTATAATAATTCATATTATTAATCGACAATAATGGAATCAAAGCGAGTGACTTCTCCATAGGCGTCGATAATCAATCTGGTGTCTTTCTTATGCGACCACCGTTATTCTTTGTACTTTTACTTCTGAAGAGTAGTTCAACGATATCAACGGTAAAACTTCCGTAGTTATTTGAATAAAATATTTTTTATCGTTTTCTCGATCAAATGATAATTACATTAATAGGGTCCACCAATGATTGGTAGTTATCTGAATATTCCTGCTAATAAGAATATTCCCAGACCAATCGAATATAATATAACCACTTGCATACTTTGCAAAATTTATAAATACTACCCATGACTATAATATTATCTCAAATTCACACCATAATATTAAAAATTATTTTGACCAAATTTAAATCTTTATTAATAAAATCAAGGGGTCTCACAGTTTATTATTGATTATAATCATGGTAGTAATATTACAAATGATGTGGTAAAAAAAATCCTCGATGGTAGTAGTGCATTGATGGACGATTGTTGGCATGATCGTGACCATTAATGAATACACAAATATTCTTGGCCGTAGTGCGGGAATAATTGTGATCGTGATCTTAAAGAATATCCTTGGCCAGTAGTGCGGGGGTGATTCGATGATGTGGATTATTTATTAAAGTGAGTCTCGGTTATAACGATGATGAAAAACCTTTTAAAATCGTATAAAAGATAGTAGATTTTATTTTCTATTGACTCTTTTAATGGATTGCATATTCATTGCTAGATTAAGCTTGGTTTATACATTGTATTTTATCGGTTTAACATTGTTGAAGACTATTGATAATTTATTTTGCATTATCTTAGTCATAATATTTCTTCTTGGGCTAGTTGAGCTCACCCTTTCTTTCATTATTCTCTTGAAATGAGAATATAGGCTGGGACGAGTCGGAAAGCAGTGATGGTCCCGAAGATAGCATTAGTAGTCCTCACTATTACATGAAATAGTGTGATAATAATTATAATGAGGACTTTTGTTTGAGTTTGTATAATATCTAGTAGGCGATATTTGTATTTAAACTCACGATTTATATCGTATATTGTACCACAGCGAGTTATGTTAATAAGTTGTATTTAAATTACATTACCATGTAAGTGGCGACCCAAGATGGGTGATGTATACCTAATTTTGGGGCGTCGCGATTTGATATCAAAAGCTAAGGGATATGATCCACAGCTAAGATGTGAGAAAAGTACTAGGAGGGAGGCGGGGAATACCTTATTAGTATGACCTACTAAGTTTTTGTCTTTATTTTATTGGTTGGTCGAGAATATAAAGATAATTGTTAAATGTCAATTAATCTTTTGTTTTGTGGCGATTCTCGAAAATGACATCGAGAATGTTGAGAATAGCAATGGAGCACAGGCGATCGTTGATTCACCACATATCGATAATCGGCGATAATGTGTGCATCGAGGAAGCGACAATCCTCATCTGAAACAACAACCTTGACCAAATGATGAATGATCAAATGTTGGAGGCTTTATGCAATTTATGCAAGCAATGGCGAGAAGCTCTCATCCAAAAGCGTGGGTGGAAACACGGAAAACTCTCGGGCGGTCACCGCTAAACAATTCAGGCTGGGACCACCGGAGTTTAAGGAGAGCAAAAACCACTTACGGCGGAAGCATGGATAAAAGCAGATTACCAAGATATTTGATGTCTTGGGATGCTCAGAAAGCAAGGTTCCTTCTAACGCCTTTATGTTGCGGCGGAGGCTGATTCTTGGTGGGAATCGGTAAAAGCGTACTCGACTTCTTTATCTTGAAGATATCTTGGGAGAAGTTCGGGGAGGCATTCAGCGACAAATACTTTCTGAAAGTATTAATACATGAAGGAGGTGGAGTTTATCAAGTTGGAACAAAACAATATGGCCAGGTGTCATGATACGAGGCAAAATTTGCGGAGTTATCACGGTTTGCGTCCCCACTTGGTGGATAATGAAGAGAGAATGGCGCGAATGTTTTAAGAGGTTTGAAGTGGGAATCGTCGACATCTTATTTCTCATAAAGCTGTGTTTGTATTGGGATGTTGTAAATAGGGCTCGATTAGTGGAGCGCGATAACAAGTCAACCTTGACTAAAAGAGAAGCGGTAAGCGAAGTTATAATACCGGTAGTAGTCGTCGAGCGGTGACAACAAGCGTGGAGGAATCAGCGGGCGGATATGGTAACCACTTGGTGGTAATCGGGGCCAAAACAATAAGAATGGACATTTCAAAAAGCGGAGATTCAACAATGATGGAAAGGCGTCGGCACTGACACCGTTGTTAAGGAAGGAAAAGACCACTATCGTATGCTTCAAATGCGGAGAAGAGGACACATCGATCCGAAGCTGTGCCATGCCGTCAAAGCATGTTATAATTGTGGAAGAAGGTCACTTAGCTCGATTTTGTCGTTTCTGAAAGACAAATTCAACTAGGATGGAGCACCAAAAGTAGTCGGAAAAATTCGAAACCCGGTGGTCTGAGGAGGCGTTTGTTGTGACCTCCCGGAGGAAGCGAGGAACCCGAATGAGGTCATCACGGGTAAGCTTATCATAAACTCTAATGAAGTCTACACTTTATTTGATCTGGGTTCTACCCATTCTTTTATTTCTCTACTTGCGCTCATCGATTAAATTTGACTCAGGAGAAATTAGACTTTGACTTATCTGTGGAAACTCAGTTGGGAGAAACCTTCATTACATCCACTTGTTTATAAGTCTTGTTTGGTTCAAATCGGTACCCTCATATTACACATCGATCTTATTTCATTAAAAATACTTGCGTTTGGCGTGATTACAGGGATTGATTGGTTAACTACTTATCATACAAAAATTGATTGTTTTAAATAAGGTTGTTAGCTTTCATATTCCTAATCAACCTATTATCTTGAATTCAAATGACCAAACCATTAAAATCAATCACGGTCATCTCGAAGCCATAAAGCTATTAGTTTATTGAAAAATGGATGTCGAGCTTTCTTAGCTCATATCACAGATTTAAACAAAAATAAATCGGTTTTGAGCGATATTTCTATTGTTAATAAATTTCTGGCGTATTCCCGAAGAACTTCACAGCCTACCCCGGGCGTGAAATTGAATTTTGTATCGACCTTGAACACAGGTACAAAACCTATTTCCAAAGCCCATGTCGAATAGCTCTATTGAACTTGAGGAGTTAAAGACCCAATTCTACGAGGAATTGTTAGACATTGGCTTTATTAAGTCCTAGTACTTCTCCTTGGGGTGCTCTGTTACTATTAAATGAAGAAGAAAGATGGGAGTATCGACTTTGTATTGATTATCGGGAGTTGAATCATGTCACCATCAAAAATAGGTATCCATTGCCCGCGTATTGATGACTGTTTGACCCGATTCAAGGAGCAAATTCTTTTCAAAGATTGATCTTAGTTAGGATATCACCAATTGAAGATTAGAACCGTGACATTCCAAAGGCGGCTTTTCGGAACTTCGATGCGGGCATTATGAATTCTGAGTCATGTCCTTTGGATTGACTAATGCTCTCTTTGCCTTCATGGATATGATGAGCCAAGTATTCAAGGAATATTTAGATCACTTTGTGGTGCGTCTTTATTGATGACATCCTTATTTATTCCAAAAGCCGTGAAGATCATGAGCAACACTTGAGGTGACACTCCAAAAGCTTAAATGAATATAAGCTTTATGCGAGTTGAAGAAATCGAGTTACGGCTTGAAGAAGTAGCATTCCTTGGGCACGTGGTATCAAGTCATGGAATATCTGTTTGACCCGCAAAGATTGAAGCTATTAAAAGTTGAGGAACAACCTAAATCGATGGCCAAAATCGTAGCTTTCTCGGTTTAAATTTGGTTATTATCGGAGATTAAGTGGAAGGATTTTCTCGAATCGCTACTCCGATGACTTCGGTGACTCGAAAAGATCTGAAAGTTCGGTTGGAAGCGAAGAATGTGAGAAGAGTTTTCAAGAACTCGAGGAGACTTATTTATTTTGTTACGTGATACCATTTGGCTCGGAGGGATTGTCATCTCTGATGATGCTTGAGCAAAGGGTTGGGATGTGTTCTTATGCAACATGGAAAAGTTATAGCTTTATGCCTCGCGACAACTCAAAAGAATATGAGAGGAATTATCCTACTCGTGATGCAGGTTAGCATTTGTTATCTTCACTTAAAATTTGGAGGCATTACTTGTATGGGGAGAAAGTGGAGATCTTTACGGATCATAAAAGCCTCAAATATTTCTTCACTCAAAAGGAACTCGACATGCGACAACGACGTTGGCTTGAGCTGTTGAAAGATTATGATCGTACCATCGATACCATCACGGAAAAGCGAGCGTGGTAGGCGATGCATTGAGTAGAAGATCGTATGCAAAATCTGAGTGCGTTATTGTCAACCTGAAGGCCCATTTTGTGTGACTTGCAAAGGATGGAGATAGAGTTAAAGACTCGAGGGACGCGTGTGATGATAGCGAATATCTGAGTAGAACCAGACTTTAATCGATAAAGTTAAAAGGCTTTCGAGCTACGGACACAGGAGGCGATGCGTATGAAAAAGAAAGTGCAAGAGGGTCTTATCTTAGGAAGCAAGAATCGATGAAGAAGGAATACTTGAGTCGACTCCGGACTTTGTGTTCTAACGACCACGATTTAAAGTATAATATCATGATGGGCGCCTGACACACCATTTGCAATCCATCACAGGAGTACCAAATGTATCATGATATTAAATACATACATTTTGGTGGAAGCAATATGAAGAGAGAGATATATTGTTTTATCTCGAGGTGTCTAACTTGTCAGCGAGTTAAAGCGGACATCAAGTACCAAAAGGTCCATTGCAACCACTTGAAATTCCGAATGGAAGTGGGAGCACATTACCATGGATTTAGTTCTGGGGTCTTCCTAAGGTTTCTCAAAGGCGTTGATGCGATTTGGGTCATTGTTGATAGATTGACCAAGTCTGCTCATTTCTTCTGCGAGAAACTTATACACTTGAGCGTCTTGCTCGTATGTACATAAGCGAGATTGTAAAATTGCATGGTATCTGCGGTATCCATAGTTTACGATCGAGACCCAAGATTCACTTCACGATTTTGGGTTAGTTTGCAAAAACTATGGGCGCGGACTTACGATTTAGCTCGGCATATCATCCTCGAACCAGACGGACGATCGGAGGGACTATTCAAACTCTTGAAGATCTATTAAGACTACGTGTTCTTGATTTCAAGGGGAGTTGGGACAAGTTTTTACCATTGGTGGAGTTTTCCTACACAGCAGTTATCAAGCAAGTATTGGCATGGCTCCATTCGAGCGTTGTATGGAAAAAGTGTCGATTCTCGATTATCTTTGGGATGAGGTGGGTGAAGCAACGTTGTTGGGGCCGGGAGTTGATGCGTATGACTACTGAAAAAGATTGAAACGATCCGAAATGACGTATAAAAACCTCACAAAATCGACAAAAAGAGTTATCTTGATCTTCATGAAAGGGCGTGGAATTGATATAGGAGATCGTGTGTTGTTAAAGTTGCTCCATGGAAAGGAGTTACAAGATTTGGAAAGAGAGGAAAACTTAATCCTCGATTCATCGGTCCATTTTAATCCTCGATCGAGTAGGAACTATGGCTATAGACTCGACTTTCTGCTGAAATATGTCTCGTGTTCATAACGTTTTTCATATATCCATATTACGTAAATATGTGAAAGACCGAACCATATTATTGAGTTAGAACCGGACGAAATAGCGGAAGATTTGGCGTATGAAGAGGTTCTGTTCAAATTTTGGATAAGAAGGAACATATTCTACGCTCGAGTTTATACCTCAAGTCGAAAGTTTTGTGGAGGAACCACGATGTTGAGAAATGACTTGGGAGTTAGAATGCGAAATGAAATCAAGGTATCCTTACCTCTTGACATACCGAGTCGTACCCTAATTTCGAGGCGAAATTTCATAAGAAGGGAGGTTGTAAGACCCGGTTTTTATAAATAAAGATGAATTTTCTATAAATATTATTTTTGAATATTATGGAATAATTTGATATAATGTTATAGTTGTGGGTAATATTTATAAATTTTGCAAAGTATCTGAAGTGGTTATATTATATTCGATTGGTGGGGAATATTAGGTTTAGCGGGGAATATTAAATCTGATGGCTCAATCATTGGTGGACCCCTGACGAAATTATTATCGGATTGAGAAAAAGACAAAAATATTTTATTGAAATAACGGCGGAAGTTTTCTGGTTGATCTTTGTTGAACTACTTTCATTAGTAAAAAAATCTGATGTCGTGTGGTTGCGTAGTAGCGCACGGTATTGATTATTGATCTTTATGTGAAAGTCACTTAGGTTTGATTCCATTATTGTCGATTAATAATATGAATTATTATAGCGATAATGACGTTTTGTTTTATTATATTATTAACGTAATAAAAGCGAAACATCTTTATATAAAAAGAATACTTTATTAAAGTTATTTTATAAATAAAATATATTATATTTTATTATGCATAGTGTTTTTATAGTGTTTTTTTGCATAGTGTTTGCATAGTAAAATGTTTTTATATAAATAGAATATATTATATTTTATTTAAAGATTTTGCTTTAAATATGGATAGTCAGTTAAAATAAATCAATACTGGATAGTTCATGGATTAATTCTTATGCATTCCATTTTCCTATAAATAGAAGCTCATTCCTTCATTATTTTCTTTACGAATTCATTGAAACTACAGAGAAGAATTATAGAGAAAGCTATAGAGAGAAAGTTATAGAAAGAAGAAGAGTATTACCTTAGTTCACTTACTTATTATATTAGGTTCTTTTACGGTGAGGGGTGTTATTCTTTTTTTCTTGAGAGAAACTTACATTATTCCATTCACTATTATTACATTGGAATAACTTTTAAAAAGTGGCATACCTATACATAACTTTTGTATCTGTGGTATACCTATCTTGGTGAAATCCTTATGTTATTCCATTCTTTATTATTACATTGGAATAACTTTGTATGTGATACACCCTATACTTGGTGACATTTTCTATTATTACTTGGAACATCACATGACACAGGTTATTTGGAATAACTTTGTGTCACGATTTTTACCTATACTTGGTGACATTCTTTCATTATTACATTGGAACATCACATGCATGTGTTTTACAGGACACAGTTAAAATCTTTATTATTACTGTTGGAACATCACATGCGTGTGTTTTACACCTGGACTGGTTAAAATCTTTATCGATACATTTGGAATATCTGTCATGTGTTTTACAGGATGCAGGTTCCATCTTTATTATTACATTTGGAACATCCACAGTCGGTGTGAATTTCACGACACGGTTCCGTTATTATTATTACATTGGAATAACACATACATCTGATCTGCGTGCGTGGTGATTTCTTTTGTTATTCCATTCTTTATTATACCCAGTTGGTTAAAACTTTGACTTATACTCCATGAAATTAGTAGAATATCCTTGATATTTGCGTTTTATCGATATCTTTTCATGGAAATATTCTTACGATCATTCTTGAATTTTACTTTACTGAAAGCGATGTCGTGTTGACAATTTGGGCGTTAAAAATTCTGGATAAAATAATTCTTGAACTTGTTTTATTGAATTCTTATATCATTGTCATCATCCTCATTTTATATTTTTTTTTAAAGTCATACATGGCTTTAGAGCATGGATGGACTTGGTATGATTATGACCGAGGATTATTGATTGTAATCATGGCCAGTAATGTTACAAATGATGTGGTAAAAAAAAATCCTCGATGGTAGTAGTGCATTGATGGGCGATTGTTGGCATGATCATGACCATTAATGAATACACAAATATTCTTGGCGTAGTAGTGCGGGAATAATTGTGATCGTGATACTAAAGAATATCCTTGGCCGTAGTGCAGGGGTGATTCGATGATGTGGATTATTTATTAAAGCTGAGTCTCAGCTATAACAGTGATGAAAAACCTTTTAAAATTATAAAAGATAGTAGATTTTATTTTCTACTTGACTTTTTTAATGGATTGCATATTCCGCTGCAGTTAAACTGGTTGTCTATTGTATTTTATCAGTTTAACATTGTTGAAGACTATTGATAATTTATTTTGCATTATCTTAGTCATAATATTTCTTACTGGGCTAGTTGAGCTCACCCTTTCTTTCACTGTTCTCTTCAGGAAATGAGAATATAGGCTGGACGAGTCGGGAAGCAGTGATGGTCTGAAGATAGCATTAGTAGTCCTCATTATTACGTGAAATAGTGTGATAATAATTGTAATGAGGACTTTTGTTTGAGTTTGTATAATATCTAGTAGAGCGATATTTGTATTTAAACTCACGGTTTATGTATATATTATACACGGACAGTTATGTTAATAAGTTGTATTTAAATTACGTACCATGTAAGTGGCGACCCAAGATGGGTGATGTATACCTAATTTTGGGGGCGTCACAAAATCAATCACATAATATCCCATATCTTGACCAACTAACAAATAAGCTTGGGTAGGACACACTAGCAAAGGATTTACTCTCTCCCTCTCTAGTTACATTCCAGATCTCATGGGAGATCATATCCCTAACTACGATACCAACTCGTGGCGACCCCAAAATAGGTCCATTCCATCCAACCCGTTCTGAGTGCGCCAAATACATGATGCGAAACAACTATAACTTTATTATCACAACAATAAAAGCGTGAGTTTAAATACAAATATTATCTTCTACACAATATTTATACTCAAATAAATCCTCATCACATTTATTGATACATTATTTTACAATAATGGTGAGGACTACTAAACAACTCTCTCTAGAACCTTCATTCCATACCCGTAGTACTACTTTACATTCTAGCCTCTGAGGAAGAAAAATGGAACAACAAGGAAAGGGTGAGCTCAACTAGCCCGATAAAGAATGTTATGACTAAGATAATATACAACAAATTATCGTTAGTCTCCAACGAGGAAAATCGATAGAATCTGATGAATAACAAGTTTGGATCAATATTAGTTGAAATAATAATTCATAGAAGAGTTACGTAGAGAATGAAATCTACTATAATCTATGAATTTAACGATCCATCATCAATATTTTATCCACTGTAACATCAATCGATATTCATCTCAAATCAAATATTCATCTTTACTTCTGGGCCAAAGATATTCATCAATCGATCATGTTAATCTCAACACTTTGTTCATCTTTGCACTAAAGGCCAAAGATATTCATCGATCGGTCGTGTTCATTTAAACACCTGCTCATCTTTGCTTTACTTCTGAGCGAAAAGATATTCATCGATCGGTCGTGTTTCATTTAAACACTGCTCATCTTTGCTACGGGCCAAAGATATTCTTGAAAATCATTCATCTTTGCTTCTGGGCCGAGATATTCAATAATATCATCATTTAAGGCGAGGATGATGAAAAATTTTTTAAAGAAGCGAATCCGGTGAAACAAAATGACAAGGATTAAGGATTAAGGATTCATACTTGGTTTTATCCATGTCGATAATACCTCAAAAATAATCGTAGTGGTGTAAAATTCGAGAATGATCAAAACATGGATCTGATCAAAGCTAGTATCCGAATAGATATTTTAGACGAAAGAAAAATTTTTCATTTTTAATTGAATAGTCTTGCCGTATTAAGTGAATAGTCTTGATATCGTGAATAGTCTTGAGTATCGTGAATAGTAACTCAAGACACCAAAAGATAGAAATTCCACAAAAAAAACATCTTCACGCTTCATGAATAGTACTCGTGAATATAGTAACTTCGTGAATAATAACTTCGTGAATAGTAACTTCGTGAATAGTAACTCATGAATAGTAACTTCGTGAATAGTAACTCATGAATAGTAACCCGACATGAAAAAGTTCCAAATTTGATAAAAAATTCAACGATATTTCAAAGTAATGATATTGAAGAAATAATATCATTTGAGAAGAAAATAACATCCACTTACCTCGAAAATGATTACTTACAGTTGAAACAGGATATAGTCTTTGAAGGAAACTTGCAAGTCTAACAATACTCAAAGTATACTCAAAATACTCACAAGAATAAACTCGATAATATAGAGAGAAAGAAAACTTGTTTACGGTGTGATTTTCAATTCTAACTTAGCCCTCTATTTATAGGAAAATGTTAGCCCGCAAAGCAAAGCGGACTTGACTGCTACACGATGGCTTTACTGCTACTATTGCCACCAACCACATTTGAAATAAAATTCAGCACATTTTTTCACCAACCACAAGTGGGGCCCACCAATTCTAGAATTTTCCACCAAAATCAATTATAAACCTAATTTTCGAATCAGACACCTCTTAAAATTCACAACAAATCATTAGTGCATTTTTAACGGTTCAAAAATTTGTGGACATATACTCAACTTATGTATGTATAACATACCCAAAAATTACCACAATCCAACGGTCGGATTAAAATTATAACCCCATGATATATCTCAAAAACCCACGATTTGATTTTAACACCTCCAATCCAGATAAAATCTTGATAAAACACCTCAACATTAATTCCTTCATTAATAACCACATAAATAAATCCATCATTTATATTCATATAAAATAAATATTTCCTTATCATATGAATCAATAATTAATTATTCACAAATAATATTACGAGAATCACATTTATAATGACGAGTACATTTTCCCGGGGAAGAGGGGCTTTCGATAAGGATCTCTCCTTCTTGGGCGGCCTTGATTAGGTGACCAAACCTCTCCTTAGACGAGAACTTTCTAGACATTGCCAATAATGTTATCTAATAATATTATTCAAATAATATGAATTATTGATGCGATAATGGGAAATCTTGTGCGATGACAATTATTGAACAACGATAATATAAAATATCAACGCAACAATTATTGAATCAATAAAATAAAATATTGAGCAGTAACTCTTTGTGAAAATTATTGAGTAGTGTCATCTTACGTCACGAATCAATAATTCAACAATCTTGTGTCACTGTCTGGTGTCTTCTTGTCTGCAACCCGCCATATTCAGTGTATTTTAACCAATAAAGTATTCAACGGTCTTATGAGTAACAACTACGATCTTAACGGTAACAACTACGCCATTATTTATAACCACCCAAACTTTATCGTTTTCCTCATCCAATCGCTTTTAGTTATGGGGCCCACACATGCATTTGCTTGGCAAATCGTACGAATATTCCCAAACGATCGAATATTCTGCGACCAAACGAATATTCCCGACGATGCGAATATTCCGACCAAACGAATATTCCCAAAGCAAAAAATGAATATTTTATAACCAGGTTGCTTATTTTGAAATATTTGCGTATTTAACCTTTCTTATCCACATTAATCAAATCAACCCTTACTATTTCAAAATAATAAATAAAGGAAATTCCTTTTTATTTAAAAAATTTGAAGGTCTTACAGATAATTCCTCTCATATTCTTTGAGTTGTCATGAGGCATAGGCTATAACTTTTCCATGTTGTGTGAGAACACATCCCAACCCTTTGCTGAAGCATCATTGTAGATGACAAATCCCTCAAGGCGGATGGTATTGTCGAGCGGTCTTTGAAATAAGTCTCCTCTTGAGTTCTTGAAAGCTCTTCTCACATTCTTCGCTCAATAGAACTTTGTATCTTTCAAGTCAACTGAGTCGATGGAGTAGCGATTCGAGAAAATCCTTCCACGAATCTCGATAATAACCAAATTAAGCAAGAAAGCTACGTGCTTGATCCATTTGATTTAGAGTTGTTCCCGACTTTGAATAGCTTGATCTTTCTTTGGCTCAATAGATATTCCATGACTTGATACCACGTGCCCAAGGAATGCTACTTCTTGACGAACTCGTATTTCTTCAACTTGGCATAAAGCTTATATTCACGAAGCTTTTGGAGTGTCGACCTCAGTGTTGCTCATGATCTTCCGGCTTTTGGAATAAATAAGGATGTCATCAATAAAGACGACCACAAAGTGATCCAAATATTCCTTGAATACTCGGTTCATCATATCCATGAAAGCGGCGGGGAGTATTAGTCGATCTAAAAGACATGACTAGGAATTCATAATGCCGTCTGGGGTTACGGCCGAAGTCTTTGGAATGTCGTGATTTCTAATCTTGATTGGTGATATTCGGAATGAAGATCGATCTTTGAAAAGAATTTGGCTCACTTACGGTGGTCGAAGCAAGTCATCGATACGTGGCAATGGATACCTATTTTTGATGGTGACATGATTCAACTCCAGATAATCAATACAAAATCGCATACTCCCATCTTTCTTCTTCACGAATAGAACGAGGAGCACCCCGAGAGAAGTCTTAGAGGCGAATAAAGCGATGTCTAACAATTCCTGCGGTTGGGTCTTTAACTCACGAAGTTCAATAGAGCCATTCGATATGGGGCTTTGGAAATAGGTTTTGTCTGGGGTTCAAGAGTCGATACAAAATTCAATTTCACGCTTTCTGGGGGTAAGCCGGGAAGTTCTTGAGAATCGTCGGAAATTTATTAATAATAGAAATATCGTTCAAAAACGGCGTATTTTTGTTTAAATCATGACATGAGCTAAGAAAGCGACATCCGTTTTTTCAATAAGCGAATAGCTTTATGGCTTGAGATGATCGTGATTGATTTTAATGGTTTGGTCGCTTGAATTAGCATAATAGGTTGGTTTGGAATATGAAAGCTAACAACCTTACGAAAACAATCAATTTTGCATGATAAGTAGTTAACGATCAATCCACAGAATCACGTCAAATCTGAAGTATTTTTAATGAAATAAGATCAACGAGGTAATGTGAGGTGCCGATTTGAACCAAACAAGACTTATAAGCGATGGATATAATGAAGGTTTCTCCCAACGGAGTTTCCACAGATAAGTCGAAGTCTAATTTCTCCGTAGTAGTCAAATTTAATCGATGGCATGCAGTAAGAGAAATAAAAGAATGGGTAGAACCAGGTATCAAATAAAGTATAGACTTCATTAGAGTTTATGATAAGCTTACCCGTGATGACCTCATTCGGGTTCCTTGCTCTCTGGGAGGTCACAACAAACTTCTCCCTTGCACTTTCTAGGGTTTGACTTTTTGGGACGGCCTTTGGTGCCTCCATCCTAGTTGAATTTGTCTTGATGGCAACAAAATTGAGCTAAGTGACCTTCTCTTCCATAATTATAATATGCTTTGGGCGGCCATGGCGCAGTTTGGGTGATGTGTCCCTCTCCTCGCATTTGAAGCATATGATAGGTGGTCTTTCTCCTTCCTTAACAACGGGTCTTTGGTGATGACGTCTTTCCATCATTGTTGAATCTCCTTTTCTTGAAATGTCCATTCTTATTGTTTTGTACGATTACCACAAAGTGGTTACCATATCTCGCCTGTTGATTCCCTCTACGCTTGTTGTCACCGCCCGATGACTACTACCATTTGGTATTATAATTTTTTGCATTTCTCTCTCTTTTAGTTCGTTGACTCGTTATCGCGCTCCACTAATCGAGCCCTATTTACAACATCTGAATACAAACACGGTTTATGAAATAAGATGTTGGCGTATCTCGACTTCAAACCTCTTAAAAACATTAGCGCCATTCTCTCTTCATTATCCACCAGTGGACGCTATGAACCGTGATAACTCATGAAATTTTGCCTCGTATTGCGACACGGTCGTATTGTTTTGTTCGACTTGATAAACTCCACCTCCTTCGTATGGGCGAATACTTTCGGGAAAGTATTTGTCGTTGAACAACTCTGGAACTTCTCCCAAGATATCTTGATCAATGACGGGTTGAGTCGTTTCTGGATTTCTCACCGATGTCGCCTCTCCCACGTAACGTAAAAGCGTGAAAGGGAACCTTTTGCTCCTCGGAGCATCCCAAGACATCAAATATCTTGGTAATCTGCTTTATCCATGCTTCCGCGAAAGTGGTTTTGGCTCTCCTTAAACTCGGTGGTCCCGGCTCCTTGAATTGTTTAGCGGTGACCTTGAGAGTTTTCCATGTTTCCACCTCGTTTTGGGCGAGTCGCTCTACTTTCTTTGTTGCATGAATTGCATAAAGCCTCGAACATTTGATCATTCATTATTTGGTTAGTGTTGTTGTTTGCATGAGGATTATCGCCTTCACGATGCATTATCCACGATTATTGATATGTGGTGAATCAACGATCGCTTTGTGCTCCATTCTTATTCTCAACATTCTCGAGATGTCATTTTTGAGATCTTGCCACAAAAACAAAGGTTAATTGACATATAACATATTATCCCTATATTACGTGAGCCAATAAAATAGCACATAAACTTAGGTAGGTCATACTAGTAGAAGAAGTATTCCCAAATCTCTCCCTCTAGTACTATTCTCACATCTTAGCAGGGATCATATCCTAAGCTCGATCTAATGTGGCGCCCCCAAAATAGGTATACATCACCCATCTTGGGTAGTCGGATACGTAGTGCAAAATTTAAATACAACTTACTAATATAAGCTGCAGTATGCAATACACATAAAGCGTGAGTTTGAATACAAATATTGTCTACTAGAGATCATATACAACTTCGAAAAGGAGTCCTCATTACAATTATTATCACACTATTTCACGAGAATAGTGAGGACTACTAATCTTATCCTCTGGACCATTACTCGTTCCCCAGGCTCGTCCCGCTATATTCTCATTTCACGAAGAAACGATTGAAAGAAAGGGTGAGCTCAACTAGCTCGAAGAAATATTATGACTAAGATAATCTTTGAATAAATTATCATTAGCTTCTGACAATGTTAAAGTGATAAAATATAATGAACATCAATTTTAACTACGGTGGAACCAACAATCCATTAAAAGAGTCAAGTAGAAAATAAAATCTACTATCTTTTATGATTTAAAAGGTTTTCATCCTTTGTTATATTTGAGACTCGACTTTAATAAATATTCCACATCATCGAATCACCCCTGCACTCTGGCGAGGATATTCTTTAGTATCACGACCACAATTATTCATGCACTACGGGCGAGAATATTTGTGTATTCATTAATAGTCATGATCATGCCAACAACGTCCATCAATGCACTACAGACCCTTTGAGGATTTTACCACATCATTTGTAACATTACGGTCGTGATTACAAGAATAGTCTCAAGTCATAATCATACCAAGTCCATCTATGCACTACAGACCACGATGACTTTCAACATAATATAAACATGACGATGATGACATTGATATAAGAATTCAATAAAACAAGTTCAAAATTAATTTATCTAGGAACCAATAACATCCAAATTATCGACATGATCTTTGCTTTGTAGAGTAAAATTCAAGAATCTTTGAGAAGAATATTTTCATGAAAGGATCTTTGGATGAAGCACAAATATCGAGGATATTCCACTAATTTCATGGAGTATAGAAGTCAAAGTTTTAACCAATTGGGTATAATAAAGAATGGAATAACAAAAGAAATCACCATGCATGCGATAGGCCCATGCAGGCGAGTTATTCAACGAGAATAATAAATAACGGAACCCGGTCCCATTAAAAATTCATGCAAGCGGGATATTCCAACGAATAATAAAGAATGGAACCCGGTCCGCGTAAAAGCGCATGCAGACGGGATATTCAACAGAATAATAATAAAAACGGCGGAACCCGGTCCTGTAAAACACACAAGAGACGAGGATGTTCCATAGAATAATAAAAAGGCGAACCGGTCCGGTTGTAAAACACCTGACGGGGATGTTCAACGAGAATAATAGAAGAATGTCACCAAGTATAGGGTAAACCACGTTATCTGAGTTATTCAGCAATGTAATAATAAGCAATGGAATAACAACGAGTTTTCTTCGTGAATAAGAAAGAATAACACCCTTACTTTTAGTAGGAGATTGAATCTTTGCGGTAGTGTAGTAACAAAATACTCTTCTTCTTTCTCTCTTATTCTCTCTATAAACTTGAATGAATTAAGTGAAAAATAATGAAGCACTAGGCCTCTATTTATAGAAGATTTCTAAACTTAGCACCTTCCATTATGAAAAAAAAGAGTAGTGGCTTGATGGTGGTGATGTGAAAAGAAAAGTGGTTTGGCCTTTGTAATGTGAAACGACAAGTGGTTCGGCCTTTGTAATGTGAAAGCGACAAGTGGTTCGGCGCTTTGTAATATGAAATGGCAAGTGGTTTGACGTCTGGTAAATGTAATTACTATTGACGAAGGTAATTACTATTCACAAAGGTAATTACTATTGTGAAGGTAATTACTATTGACGAAAGAGACTCTTAGATGATGACATATGGGCCCCCATAAAATAATCAAACTTACCACAAGCGTCTCATAATTGAGACTCTTTATATACATCGAGGATTGAATAAATATTACCACAAATCATTTTATTTTAATCAACACATATTTAATCTTTCAACAATTATTAATCATTTATAACTTGTCGTCTCAATTATTGATTTAATACTATAACATATTATCTGAGATGATCTTGTGTGATAATAATTGAATCAATAATATAAGAGATATAATCGTGAATTCTTCTGTAGCAATAATTGAGCATATAGCTGAGTGACTTCTCACGTAAGCATCAATAATCAATATCGTGTCTACTTATTCATTCAACTATTCTTGTACTTTTACTCTTAGGGTAGTTCAACGGTTTTAACGGTAACACCTTTCATTGAATTATTTTTATAGAAAAGATAATTTTGTCGTTTTCTAACTATTGAATGATACTTAGTTATAGGTTCAACGATGATTGGTAAAATCGTCTGAAATATTCCCAAACAAAAAGAATATTTCCCACCAAACGAATATTTTATAACAACTTGCTTACTTTGCAAAATTTATAAATATTACCCATGACTATAACATTATATCAAATTTATTCCATAATATTCATTTTATCGATAAAGATTTAAATTTTGTCGAAATAATTTTTAATATTATGGTGTGAATTTGAGATAATATTATAGTTGTGGGTAGTATTTATAAATTTTGCAAAAAGTATCACAGTGGTTATATTATATTAGATTGGTGGGGAATATTAGGTTTAGCGAGGGAATATTAAATACAAGCTGACTCAATCATTGGTGGACCCTAGCGAAATTATTATCGGATTGAAAAAGCGACAAAAATATTTTATTGAAATAACGGCGGAAGTTTCTGGTTGATCTTGTTGAACTACTCGGTAGTAAAAAATGCGATGTCGTGTGGTTGCGTAGTAGCTACACGGTATTGATTATTGATGCTTATGTGAGAAGTCACTCGGTTTGATTCCATTATTGTCGATTAATAATATGAATTATTATAGCGATAATGGCGTTTTGTTTTATTACGTATTATTAGCGTAATAAAAGCGAAACATCTTTATATATAAACGAATACTTTATTAAAGTTATTACATAAATAGAATATATTATATTTTATTATGCGTAGTGTTGCGTAGTGTTTTGCATAGTGTTTTTGCATAGTGTTGCATAGTATAGTGTTTGCAAGTAAAATGTTTTTATATAAATAGAATATATTATATTTTATTTAAAAGATTTTGCTTTAAATATGAATGAGTCAGTTAAAATAAATCAATACGGGATGAGTTCATGGATTAATTACTATGCATTCTATTTTCCTATAAATAGAAGCTCGTTCCTTCATTATTTTCTTACAATTCTTTGAAACTACAGAGAGAAATTATAGAGAGAAGCTATAGAGAAAAAATCTATAGAGAAAAGAAGAAAAGTATTACGGTACTTCTTCACTTTGCGATATTAGGTTCTTTTACGGTAAGGGTATTATTTGTTGTACCGTAAGGGTGTTATTATTCTTTCTTATTCATGAAGATAACACATTATTCCATTCATTATTATTACATTGGAATAACTTTTGTAAAAAGTGGTATACCTATACATAACTTTGTATATGGCGGCGTACCTATACTTGGTGAAATCCTTATGTTATTCCATTCTTATTTATTACATTGGAATAACTTTTGTATCTGTGAATCCCCATACTTGGTGATCTTCTTACATTATTCCATTCTTTATTATTACATTGGAATATCACATGCGTGTGTTTTACAGGACACAGTTCCATTTTTATTTATTATTCGCATTTATTATTACATTGGAATATCACATGCATGTGTGTTTTACTGGACTGGTTCCATTGTTTATTATTCACATTTATTATTACATTGGATCATCACATCGATTGTGAATTTCACGACTGGTTAGATTATTATTATTACATTGGAATAACACATACATCTGAAATCTGCGCGTGCGTGGTGATTTCTTTTGTTATTCCATTCTTTATTATACCCGGTTGGTTAAAACTTTGACTTATACTCCATGAAATTAGTAGAATATCCTTGATATTTGCGTTTCATCGATATCTTTTCATGGAAATATTCTTACGATCATTCTTGAATTTTACTTTACAAAAGCGATATCTTGTTGACAATTTGGGCGTTACTAATTCTGGATAAAATAATTCTTGAACTTGTTTTATTGAATTATTATGTCATTGTCATCATCCTCATGATATATTATGTTATCTTTGGCTTACGTGCGTAGATGAACTTAGTATGATTATGACCGAGGATCATTCGGTATAATCATGGCTTGTTATAAATGATGTGATAAAAGTCCTCGATGGCACATAATGCGATGATGGATAGTTTTGGTATGATTATGACCGGGGGTGATTCGGTATAGTCATGACCATTGATAATTTGATGAAAATCCTTGGCCAGGTAGTGCGAGGATGATTAGATGTGGTGGTTTATTTATTAAAATTTGAGTCTCAGTGATAAAAAAATTGATGAAAACCTTTTAAAACCTAAAAGATAGTAGATTTTATTCTCTACTTGACTCTTTTAATGGATTGCATATTCATTGCAGTTAAAGCGGGTTGTCTATTGTATTTTATCGGTTTAACAACATTGAAGGCTAATGATAATTTATTACGCATTATCTTAGTCGTAATATTTCTTCTTGGGCTAGTTGAGCTCACCCTTTCTTTCCTTTATTCTCTTGAAATGAGAACATAGTTTTGAGACGAGTCGGGGAGCGGAGTAATGGTCGAGAGGATAGCATTAGTAGTCCTCACTATTACGTGAAATAGTGTGATAATAGTTGTAATGAGGACTCCTTTTGAGTTTGTATAATATCTAGTAGACAATATTTGTATTCAAACTCACGGTTTATATATATATATTATACCACGACAGATTATATTAATAAGTTGTATTTGAATTTATGTACCATGTAAGTGGCGACCCAAGATGGGTGGCGTATACCTAATTTTGGGGCGTCGCGGTTGGTATCGAGCTTAGGGTATGATCCACAGCTAAGATGTGAGATAAACTACTAGGAGGCGGGGAATTCCTTGTAGTATGACCTACTAAGTTTATTGGTATTTATTTGGTCGGTCGGTATATATGGATAATATGTGATATGTTAATTAACCCTTGTTTTGGTGGCGGTGTTTGAAAATGACATCGAAAATATTGAGATAAGCAATGAAGCACATGAGGCCAGTTGAGTTATTTCGACCAAAAATGTAATGAGCAACAACACGATAATAATCATCTTCTGGCAAAACGGTCGTCGAACAATGATAACCATCGTGGGGAAATTATCATGTCGAGAATGGTAACCACTTGATGGTAATCATGGCGAAGATAATAAGAATGGACATTTCAAGAAGAGAGGGTTCAACAATGGCGTGAAGGCGTCGGCATCGACACCGTTTCAAAGGAAGAAGAAGAAAACCACGATTTATGTTTTCAAATCTTGAGACGGGAGGACACACATCAAGTCAAAGCTGTCTGTGACAATCAAAAGCGTGTTTTAATTGCGGAAGAAAGGTCACTTAGCTCGATTTTGTCGTATGGTGAAATCGAGTCCAGTTGAGATAGTGATGCCAAGGATGTCCCGAACAAATGCCCAGCCGGTGGTTTAAGAGAGCGTTTTTTTTCGTGTGACGAGGAACACGAATAAAATTATCACGGGTAAGTTAATTATAAATCTTGCGAAGTCTATATAAATTATTAGATCTGGGTTTCTACCTATTATTTTATCTCTCTTGCTTGCGTTCAGCGTTTAAATTTGACTCGGAGAAATTGGACTTTGATTTATCTGTTGAAACTTAGTTGGGAGAAACCTTACGTTACCTCCATATTTATAAATCTTGTTGATTCAAATAAACACTTTCACGTTACTGTCGATCTTATCTCTTTGAAAATACTTGCCTTTGATGTGATTTTTTTTGGAATCGATTGGTTAACTACTCATCATGCTTTTAAATAAGGTTGTTAGCTTTTATATTCATTAACAACCTTTTTATCTGAATTCAAAGTAACCAAACCCTAAAATTAATCATTGTCATATCAAGCCATAAGTAAAAGCCCGAACCTTTAGTTGTTGACTTCCTTGTGTGGAATGCAAAAAGGGACTTTACGTAAGCGACATCGTGAATGAAGATGGCAAGTTTATAGGTATCATTGTGAGGTCTTATCTAGGTTAAGGGATAGAAGTCACGATTGGTATCGATGTGACGTCTTATCAAGTCTTGGATGAAGTCCGATTTTGAATGATATTTCTATTATTAATAAATTTCTTGGCGTATTCTTGAAGACTTCTTAGCCTACTTAGGCGTGAAATCGAATTTTGTATTGACCCGATCTACAAAACCCATTTCTTAAACCCTCGAATATTTCTTGACTAAAAGGATGCATTTACGTGGATTATGATGAAAGTCATAATAAAAGCATTGGACTAATGAAAATCATGGGTATCGTGGTATTAGTAAGTGTTATGATGAGTTATGTTGGTTAGTATGTGAAAACATGAAAAAGTTTCTTAGAAATCACAAAGAGTTGAAAATCGAGATTTTGGTGAAAAGCGTAACATGAAATTCAATTGACCATATCTCTTATTATATTTTGAATTTTTGAATGTGGTCAAGTCCTAGAGTTAGATCTATGAGTTACCTAACTAATCCAAGTGGAATTACTGGAAAAGGTGTTGTAGATTTTTGTGTGGACTGATTTTAGCAAAGGGTGCAAAGCTGCAAAAAAACAAAAAAAAACTGCCCATGATTTTAGAGAAATGTTTCGGCCACTTAAATTATGAGAAAAATTCTGGCCTTTTGGGACATGAAGGTATATGGTATAAAGTACCTCCTGTCCAAAAATGAGCTCATTACGACTTAAAATGAGCAAGTTATGACTATTTCAATATTTAGGTTTTTAAAATGAAAAATTTATAGCTTAGGTTCTATAACTCAGATGACCATGAAATTTAAACTAGAAGCTCACGTTAACATGTGTAAGATTCTGCTGCAAGATTTGGGAATTTTGGAGTTAAACTTGAGGTAGCTAATTTCTTAAGGAATTAATTAGAAATTGATTTTTGAAAAATAGTAAATGAATTTTAAAAATTAGAGAAAATATATTTTTTCATTATGGGACTATATTATGCTAAATCCCAGAAAAAAAATATTTTTGGGACTGATTTGGTATTTTTCATGAAAATAGTTTAATTCTGAACATATGAGTTAAATATGTTATGTGAAATAACAAAGTTGAAAATAGGATTTTATGGCTAGAGAATCCTATATAGAGTATATGCATATTTTTTTGATGAGGATTTGATAATTGGTGATGATATCTTATGAGTATGGCATTTTGAATGATTAAATGCATTATATGGTAAAAGCGTAAACAATTGAGATAAATTGTTTATAAATTTAAAAAGTGATTAAAATATTGTTATAATATTAATGATATTAGATTATGAGATTATTAAGTGATTGATAACATGGGGATATTCTTGAAATCTGGATAAATTATATTATAAATGTTTAATATTTATCCTTTATCTCATTTGATTGATTCTTTATATCATTATCCTCGTACTTATATTATGTTGAAAGTAAATACGTGGCACATGTAGTGCATAGATGGACTTGGTATGATTATGACCGAGGATTGTTGGGTATAATCATAGCAAGTAATTGAAAACACGATTATCTTTGGTAGTAGTGCATGGATAATTTGTGGTGCGTGATCTTAATGAATACGATTATCTTTGGTAGTAGTGCATGGATAATTTATTGGTGCGTGATCTTAATGAATACGATTATCTTTGGTAGTAGTGCATGGATAATTTGTGGTGCGTTGATCTTAATGAATACCACGATTATCTTTGGTAGTAGTGCATGGATAATTTGTGGTGTGATCTTAATGAATACCACGATTATCTTTGGTAGTAGTGCATGGATAATTTGTGGTGCGTGATCTTAATGAATACCACGATTATCTTTGGTGTAGTGCATGGATAATTTATTGGTGCGTGATACTTAATGAATACCACGATTATCTTTGGTAGTAGTGCATGGATAATTTGTGATATCTTAATGAATACCACGATTATCTTTGGTAGTAGTGCATGGATAATTTGTGGTGCGTCTTAATGAATACGATTATCTTTGGTAGTACGTTATCTTAATGAATACGTGGTAGTGCATGGATAATTTGTGGTGCGTGATCTTAATGAATACGATTATCTTTGGTAGTAGTGCATGGATAATTTGTGGTCGTGATGATCTAATGAATACGATTATCTTTGGTAGTAGTGCATGGATAATTTATGGTGGTGATCTTAATGAATACCACGATTATCTTTGGTAGTAGTGCATGGATAATTTGTGGTGGTGATCTTAATGAATACCACGATTATCTTTGGTAGTAGTGCATGGATAATTTGTGGTCGTGATACTAATGAATACGATTATCTTTGGTAGTAGTGCATGGATAATTTGTGGTGGTGATCTTAATGAATACGATTATCTTTGGTAGTAGTGCATGGATAATTAATGGTGCGTGATCTTAATAATGATATCCTTGGCACGTAGTGCGGGGATGATTCGATGATATGGATTAATTATTGAAATTTGAGTCTCGGTGATGAAATATTAATTCATGGATGTGGTAAAAAATCGTCTTTGGTAGTAGTGCATTGATAGACTTGGTATGATTATGACCACGGATTATTCGGTATAATCATGGCCGTAATTGAAAACACGAATATCCTTGGCGATGGTGCATGGATAATTAATGGTTGTGATACTATTATTAAAATGAGTCTCGGCATTATTGGTTTCTGATTTGTATATCTTTGGCACATAGTGCAAAGATGAATTGTTAATGAATATCTTTGGTAGGATTGCAAAATGAATTTAATGTTTTCAACGATAAAAGGTATTCAAGGTATCCTCCTCTCTTTATCATACAGTCGTACCCTAATTTCGAGAAGAAATTCCATAAGGAGGGAGATTGTGAGACCCAGTTTTATCGATAAAGATTTAAATTTTGTCGAAATAATTTTTAATATTATGGTGTGAATTTGAGATAATATTATAGTTGTGGGTAGTATTTATAAATTTTGCAAAGTATCACAGTGGTTATATTATATTAGATTGGTGGGGAATATTAGGTTTAGCGGGGAATATTAAATATGCAACTCAATCATTGGTGGACCCTAGCAGAAATTATTGTCGGATTGAAAAAGCGACAAAAATATTTTATTGAAATAACGGCGGAAGTTTTCTGGTTGATCTTGTTGAACTACTCGGTAGTAAAAGTATGCGATGTCGTGTGGTTGCGTAGTAGCACTTGCGGTATTGATTATTGATCTTTATGTGAGAAGTCACTCGGTTTGATTCCATTATTGTCGATTAATAATATGAATTATTATAGCGATAATGACGTTTTGTTTTATTAAGTATTATTAGCGTAATAAAAGCGAAACATCTTTATATAAAAGCGAGAATACTTTATTAAAGTTATTACATAAATAGAATATATTATATTTTATTATGCATAGTGTTGCATAGTGTTTTGCATAGTGTTTTGCATAGTGTTGCATAGTGTTTGCATAGTAAAATGTTTTTATATAAATAGAATATATTATATTTTATTTAAAAGATTTTGCTTTAAATATGGATAGTCAGTTAAAATAAATCAATACTGATAGTTCATGGATTAATTACTATGCATTCTATTTTCTATATAAATAGAAGCTCGTTCCTTCATTATTTTCTTACAATTCATTTTGAAACTACAGAGAGAAATTATAGAGAGAAGCTATAGAGAAAATCTATAGAGAGAAAGAAGAAAATTACTACTTACTTCACTTTTTTGATATTCAGTTCTTTTTCTACGTAAGGGGTATTATTTGTTGTACCGTAAGGGTGTTATTCTTTCTTATTCATGAAGAGAACTTACATTATTCCATTCATTATTATTACATTGGAATAACTTTGTAAAAAAGGTATACCTATACATAACTTTGTATATCTGGCGTACCTATACTTGGTGAAATCCTTATGTTATTCCATTCTTATTTATTACATTGGAATAACTTTGTATCTGTGAATCCCCTATACTTGGTGATCTTACTTACATTATTCCATTCTTTATTATTACATTTGGAATATCACATGCATGTGTTTTACAGGACACAGTTCCATTGTTTATTATTCGCATTTATTATTACATTGGAATATCACATGCGTGTGTTTTACAGGACACAGGTTCCATTGTTTATTATTGACATTTATTATTACATTGGATCATCACATCGATTGTGAATTTCACGACTGGTTAGTTATTATTATTACATTGGAATAACTTTACATCATCTCTGAATCTGCATGCGTGGTGATTTCTTTTGTTATTCCATTCTTTATTATACCCGGTTGGTTAAAACTTTGACTTATATACTCCATGAAATTAGTAGAATATCCTTGATATTTGCGTTTCATCGATATCTTTTCATGGAAATATTCTTACGATCATTCTTGAATTTTACTTTACAAAAAGCGATATCTTGTTGACAATTTGGGCGTTACTAATTCTGGATAAAATAATTCTTGAACTTGTTTTATTGAATTATTATGTCATTGTCATCATCCTCATGATATATTATGTTATCTTTGGCTTTGGCTTACGTGCGTAGATGAACTTAGTATGATTATGACCGAGGATCATTCGGTATAATCATGGCTTGTTATAAATGATGTGATAAAAAAAGTCCTCGGTGGCACATGTAATGCGATGATGGATAGTTTTTGGTATGATTATGACCGGGGGTGATTCGGTATAGTCATGACCATTGATAATTTGATGAAAATCCTTGGCCAGTGAGTGCGAGGGATGATTAGATGTGGTGGTTTATTTATTAAAATTTGAGTCTCGTGATAAAAAAAATTGATGAAAACCTTTTAAAACCTAAAAGATAGTAGATTTTATTCTCTACTTGACTCTTTTAATGGATTGCATATTCATTGCTGCAGATTAAAGCGGTTTGTCTATTGTATTTTATCGGTTTAACAACTTTGTTGAAGGCTAATGATAATTTATTACGCATTATCTTAGTCGTAATATTTCTTCTTGGGCTAGTTGAGCTCACCCTTTCTTTCCTTTATTCTCTCTTGAAATGAGAACATAGGCTGAGACGAGTCGGGGAGCGGAGTAATGGTCGAGGAGGATAGCATTAGTAGTCCTCACTATTACGTGAAATAGTGTGATAATAGTTGTAATGAGGACTCCTTTTGAGTTTGTATAATATCTAGTAGAACAATATTTGTATTCAAACTCACGGTTTATATAATATTATACCGTATGGCGGCAGTTAGTTATATTAGTAAGTTAAGTTGTATTTGAATTTATGTACCATGTAAGTGGCGACCCAAGATGGGTGGCGTATACCTAATTTTGAGGCGTCTATTTTTTTAAAATTTTGTTTAATGATTAATATAATTAATATAATTTTTAACCATATACCATATTAAAATTTAATGAAAACCAAAAAACCAACCCTTATCCTTATGGCAATTACTGAATGAAACTGAGTGACTTCTTATGTAAGCATCAATAATCAGAGATACTGTGTAATATCGTGTGCTACTTTGCAACAACGCGTATTACTATACTTTTATCATCGAGTATTTCATCAGTTTAACGGTAAAAATTTTACCGTTATTTTTATAAAAAAGTTATTTTGTCGCTTTCTATATCTGACAGTTATTCCGTTGTGGAGTCTACCAATGATTGCACCGTCATACGAATATTCTCCAACAAAATGATTATTTTATGACAAATTGCTTACTTTGTAAAATTTGCACATATCATCCATAACTATATCATTTATTAAATTATCACATTACTATTTAGAATATTATTTAGAGAAAATTAAATCTTTATTTATAAAAAGTTGAGGTCTTACAATAATTCTTTATTATACTGTTATAAAAATATGTTAAATTTTAATTGCGAGTGAATACAATGACATAATTGAAATAAATAAATAAAAATTAATTAATGTTTTGGATTCTTTAGTTTGGTGGTGATATCGAGTTTGTGCTATATTTGAGGGGCCCGTGAACATTGCCAATGCTAAGAACCAAACTGTATGTATGAATTTTGGAATTGGATTCAATTTTGATTTGGATCATCTCCATTAAGGGGTAAATAGATGATCCTCCAATTACCTCTTCTACGCTTGAAAAAAATATTTCTCTATTTTTCGTCTATTTTTTCTTGTGTTTAAAATATAGGTGGGAAATAATTTATATGTCAATAAAATTTCACGAACAAATTAAATTGTGACTAACGTACAACTTTGATATATTAAATATAATAAATTAGTGTGACTCCGGTCTAATAGTTAAGCCATTTAAGTAATGACTTGAGGCCCCAAAATTGAGAAAGCTCCAAAATTTTAATAATCTATATATGTTAGAGCCCATTAAAAAAGCCCAATTTTTTCCCCCAAGCAAATCAGTAGTTACAAGTACAATCATACAAGTTTGATCAATAATTTTGCATCTAAAAGAGCAAGTAAAATGAAATTCTAATTTTTAAAAAAAATTATATATATAAAATTGATATGAATTTGTTTAAACTTTGTACGGAAAAAACATTGTAATTTGTTTAGCTATAATATATAATAACTAGCAATAGTCACGTGCTCTTACAGACTTATCACGATGAATTTATTTCAAACTTTGACGAAATTTAGATGATTTGTTAAAATTTGAAATGGAAAATTTAAAATTATTTGTATTTTGTTATATAGATTTAGACTAAAATTATATTTTAAAATTTTGTTAATTGACATAAAAAAGCCAAAAAATATATAAAATTTTGAAAATATCAATAATTTCGTCTGCCCATCAGTAGTTATGCTTATGATTTATGAATTAGTAGTAGAAATGGGGGCATATTTAGCCATCTACTCAAATCAATTCTGTCAATCTCCTTCCCCATCCACACTTGTGTTGGTGTTCAATTTGGTGGCATTTTGAGTGAAAATGTCGCTTTTCTCCCCATGCGGAAAGGGAGTTTTGGTGCAGATATTATATTTATATAGTATATTTCTATGACATGATAGCATAATCTTGGAGATTAGATGGGTAGGTGGGAATTGGAGTATCAAGGGTAGGTAAGGAAAGATCAAGTAAAATAAAATAAAATAAAATGAATGAAGCATATAAACATAATCTAATGGAAGAAAAAACTATAACTGCATATAAATTATAAGGTGCAATGTATCTCCATGACTCATCTACGTATGTTCACCAACTTTTGAAGAAATTTGTTACTTAATACTCCTTCCGTATCTATTTAAATGACGTTTTAAAGTTTTTTTTTTTATTCTTAATTAATTAATGTTTGTTCAAATTTAAGAGAATTAATGATTATTTTTCCAAAATTACCCCTCATTACTCTATCTATTTTTTTGATAATTTAAACTATTGTGCTATGATAAATTAATGATTTAAGGATATTATAGACAATTGAGTACTATATTTAATACTTTTCAATCATTATCTTAATTCTTGTGTCTATCTCTAAAACGTCATTTAAATAGGGACGGAGGGAGTATTGATTTAATATTTTTCACACGAGTCTATCTCACATGGAAGTGAGACCCACTCACTATTTATGTGAAAACTGATATTTTCACATGTTATTAATCAATTACTTATTGTTACAATAAATTTTAAGAAATTGATATTTCCACGTGTTAAAATATTATTTCTGCATAAATCTTTTTTACATGAATGTTGTGACGCCCCCAAAATTAGGTATACATCACCCATCTTGAGTCGCCACTTACGTGATGCGTAATTTAAATACTGACTTATTAACATAAGCGTAGGTATGCAATCGACATAAGCTGTGAGTTAAATACAAATATCGTCTACTAGATATTATACAAACTCAAACAAAAAGTCCTCATTACAGATTATTATCACACTATTTTACGAATAGTGAGGACTACTAATCTTATCTTGGGACCATCACTTTCGTTTCCCAGGCTTCGTCCCGGCTATATTATCATTTCACGAAGAAACGGTGAAAGAAAGGGTGAGCTCAACTAGCCCGATAAAATATTATGACTAAGATAATGCGAGAATAAATTATCAATAGTCTTGATAATGTTAAGCGATAAAATACAATAGAGCAACCCGGTTTAAGCTGCGGTGGAATATCTGATCCATTAAAAAGAGTCAGTAGAAAATAAAGTCTACTATCTTTTAGGTTTTAAAAGGTTTTTCATCATTTGTTATAATAGTGAGACTCGACTTTAATAAATATTCCACATCATCGAATCACCCACCTTTTCTGGCCAGGATATTCTTTAGTATCCGACGACCACAATTATTCATGCACTACTGGGCGAGAATATTTGTGTATTCATTAATAATCATGATCATACCAACAAGCGTCCATCGATGCACTACTCTGACCCTTTGAGGATTTTTTATCACATCATTTGTAACATTACGGTTAATGACACACAAGAATAGTCTCAGTCATAATCATACCAAGTCCATCTATGCACTACAGATGCCACGAGATGACTTTCAAAAAATATAAACATGAGGATGATGACAATGATATAAAATTGATAAAACAAGTTCAAGAATTATTTTATCCGAGGAATTATTAACGTCAAATTATCAACATGATCTTTGTTTTGTAGAGTAAAATTCAAGAATGATCGGAAGAATATTTTCATGAAAGATCTTTGGATGAAACGCAAATATCGAGGATATTCTACTAATTTCATGGAGTATAGAAGTCAAAGTTTTAACCAACCGGGTATAATAAAGAATGGAATAACAAAAGAAATCACCATAAATGCGATAGGCCGCATGCAGACGAGTTATTCCAATGAATAATAAATAACGGAACCCGGTCGGGGTGAAATTCACACAAGCGGATGTTCCAACGAGAATAATAAAGATGGAACCGGATCCGGTGTAAAACACGATAGGATATTCAACGAGAATAATAAAAATTTTAACCGGTCCGGTGTAAAACACATGATGGATGTTCCAACGAAATGATAAAAGCGGAACCGGTCCGGTGTAAAACACAGAGCGGGATGTTCCAACGAAAAAATAGAAAAATGTCACCAAGTATAGGGTAAACCACTTATACGAGGTTATTCCAATGAGAATAATAAGCGATGGAATAACAACGATTTCTCTTCATGTGAATAAGAAAGAATAACACCCTTACATTTGGTAGGAGATTGAATCTTTACTGACGATGTAGTAACAAAATACTCTTCTTCTTTCTCTCTTATTCTCTCTATACTTTCTCTCTCTATATAAGCTTGAATGAATTAAGTGAAAAATAATGAAGCCCTAGGCCTCTATTTATAGAAGATTTCTAAACTTAGCTTAGCTTATAATGTGAAAAGGCCGAGTGGCTTGCGATTGGTTTGGCGTCTGTAATGTGAAACGACAAGTGGTTCGGCCTTTGGTAAAGGTAATTACTATTAACGAAGGTAAATACTATTGACGAAGGTAAATACTATTCACAAGGGTAATTACTATTGGCGAAAGGTAAATACTATTCACTGAGGATAATTACTATTGGCGAAGGTAAATACTATTTCACAAGGGTAATTACTATTGGCGAAGGTAAATACTATTCACAAGGGTAATTACTATTGGCGAAAAGGTAAATCTTATTGATGAAGAGACTCTTAGATGATGACATATAGGCCCCCAAAAATAATCAAACTTACCACAAATCATAACACATATTTAATCTTTCAATAATTATTAATCATTTATAACTTGTCGTCTCAATTATTGATTTAATACTATAACATATTATAAAATGATCTTGTGACAATAATTGAATCAATAATATAAGAGATATGATCGTGAATTCTTTGTAGCAATAATTGAGCGTAGGTGAGTGACTTCTCACGTAAGCATCGATAATCAATCTGATTGTCTTCTTTATCTGACCATAGCGTATTCTTGTACTTTTACTCTAAGGTAGATCAGCGGTTTTAACGGTAACACCTTCGCCGTTATTTTTATAAAAATATTTTTGTCGTTTTCTCGATCAAAATGATAATGTTGTGGGTCCACCAATGATTGAGCCATTATACGAATATTCCCTAACAAAAGAATATTCCCAGGCCAAACGAATATTTTATAACAACTTGCATACTTTACAAAATTTATAAATATTACCCACAACTATAACATTATATCAAATTTATTCCATAATATTCAAAATAATATTTATAGAAAAATTCATCTTTATTTATAAAAGTTTGGGGTCTTACAACCTCCTTCTTTATGAAATTTAAGCCCTCGAAATTAGAATGCGATACTGGTATGTCGAAGAGGTAAGGATACCTTGATTTCATTTGATTCTAACTCCCAAGTCATTTCCTCAACATCGTGGTTCCTCCATAAAACTTTGACTTGAGGTATAACCTTGGAGCGTAGAATATGTTCTTTCTTATCAAAATTTGAGCAGGAACCTCTTAATACGTCAAATCTTCCGCTATTTAAATCAGTTCTAACTTCGATAATATGGTTGGGTCTTTCACATATTTACGTAACATAGATATGTGAAAAGCGTTATGAACACGAGACATATTTGGCGGTAAAAGCGAGTCTATAGGCCACAGTTCCTACTCGATCGAGGATTAAAATGGGCCAGATGAATCGAGGATTAAGTTTTCCTCTCCTTCCAAATCTTGTAACTCCTTTCCATGGAAGCGACTCTTAACAACACATGATCTCTATATCCGAATTCCGTCCTTTCGATGAAGATCGGCATAACTCTTTATCGATTTTGTGAGGTTTTTATCGTTGTCGGATCATTTGAATCTTTTAAAAGTAGTCATACGTACCAACTCCGGTCCCAACAACGTTGCTTCACCCACCTCATCCCGGCATCTTTGGAGAGCGACACTTTCTTCCATCTGATGCTTGAATGGAGCCATGCGATACTTGCTTGATAAGCTGTTGTTGTGGGAAAACTCCACGATGGTAAGAACTTGTCCCAACTCCCTTGAAATCAAGGACACGAGTCTTAATAGATCTTGAGAGTTTGAATAGTCCTCTCCATTGTCCAATCCGATCGAGGATGATATCTGAAACTAAATCGTGAAATCTGTGCCCCATAGCTTTTTGCAAACTAACCCAAAATCGTGAAGTGAATCTTGGGTCTCGATCGAAAAACTATGGATCTGGGCATACCATGCGATCTTACAATCTCGTTTATGTACATACGAAGCGAGGCGTTCAAGTGTTTAAGTTTCTCGTATCGGTAAAAAATGAAGCGGACTTGGTCAATCTATCAACAATGACCCAAATCGCATCAATGCCTTGAGAAACCTTAGGAAGGCCGTGCTTGAAATCCATGGTAATGTGCTCCCACTTCCATTCTGGAATTTCAAGTGGTTGCAATGGACCTTTTGGTACTTGATGCTCCGCTTTAACTTCGTTGACAAGTTAGACACCTTGAGATAAGCAGTATTATCTCTCTCTCATATTGCTCCACCAAAATGTATGATGTGAATATCATGATACATTTTGTACTCCCGAGATGGATTGCAAATGGTGTGTTGTGCGCCTCCATCGTGATATTATACTTTAAATCGAGGTCGTTAGGAACACAAAGTGCAGAGTTGACTCGAGTATTCCTTCTTCATCGATTCTTGCTTCCCGTAGCACCTTCTTGCACTTTCTTCCTCATACGCATCGACTCGAGTGCAGTAGCTTGAAAGCGACTTTAACTTTATCAATTAAAGTCGGTTCTACTTTCGTATACTTTCATTTGTCATCACATGCGTCCACAGAGTCTTTAATTCTATCTCCATCCTTTGCAAGTCACACAAAATGGGCCTTTGCGTTGACAATATCGCACTTGTACTTTGCATATGATTTCCTACTCGATCGTCGGCTACCGTTTGCTTTTCGAGGATGGTATTGGATGGTATGATCATAATCTTTCAGCGATTCAAGCCAACGTCGTTGTCGCGTGTTGAGTTCCTTTTGAGTGAAGAAATATTTGAGGCTTTTATGATCCGTAAAGATCTCCACTTTCTCCCCATACAAGTAATGCCTCCACATTTTAAGTCAAAGAAGCGGTTTGCTGACTCTAGATCATGAGTAGGATAATTCCTCTCATATTCTTTGAGTTGTCGCGAGGCATAAACTATAACTTTTCCATGTTGCATAAGAACACATCCCAACCCTTTGCGAAAGCATCATCATGGATGACAAATCCTCCAAGGCGGATGGTATTGTCGAGCAGTCTTTGAAATAAGTCTCTCTTGAGTTCTTGAAAACTCTTCTCACATTCTTCGCTCAATAGAACTTTGTATCTTTCCGAGTCGGTAGAGTTAATGGAATAGCGATTAGAAAATCCTTCCACGAATCTCCGATAATAACCAATTAAACAGAAAGCTACGTACTTGATCCATTGATTTAGGTTGTTCCCGACTTTGAATAGCTTCAATCTTTCTTTGGGTCAGCGGATATTCCATGACTTGATACCACGTGCCCAAGGAATGCTACTTCTTCAAGACGAACTCGCATTTCTTGACTTGGCATAAAGCTTATATTCACGAAGCTTTTGGAGTGTCGACCTCAAGTGTTGCTCATGATCTTCACGGCTTTTGGAATAAATAAGGATGTCATCAATAAAGGCGACCACAAAGTGATCTAAATATTCCTTGAATACTCGGTTCATCATATCCATGAAAGGCGGCGGGAGCATTAGTCGATCAAAGGACATGACTAGGAATTCATAATGCCCGTCTTAGGGAGTTAAAGCCGTCTTTGGAATGTCGTGATTCTAATCTTCAATTGGTGATATCCGGAACGAAGATCGATCTTTGAAAAGAATTTGGCTCCTTGCAATTGGTCAAACAGGTCATCAATACGTGGCAATGGATACCTATTTTTGATGGTGGCGTGATTGACTCCAGATAATCAATACAAAAATCGCATACTCCCATCTTTCTTCTTCACGAATAGAGCAGGGCACCCCGAGGAGAAGTACTTAGGGGCGAATAAAGCCATGTCTAACAATTCCTGCGGTTGGGTCTTTAACTCCACGAAGTTCAATAGGAGCCATTCGATATGGGGCTTTGGAAATAGGTTTTGTCTGGGTTCAAGGTCGATACAAAATTCAATTTCACGCTACTGGGGTAGGCGGGGAAGTTCTTGAGAATCGTCGGAAATTTATTAACAATAGGAATATCGTTTAAAAGCGGCGTATTTTTATTAAATCTGTGACATGAGCTAAGAAAGCTTGACATCCGTTTTTCAATAAGCGAATAGCTTTATGGCTTGAGATGACCGTGATTGATTTTAATGGTTTGGTCGTTTGAATTAGCATAATAGGTTGATTAGGAATATGAAAGCTAACACACTTACGAAAACAATCAATTTTGCATGATAAGTAGTTAACCAATCAATCCACAGAATCACGTCAAAATGCAAGTATTTTAATGAAATAAGATCGACGGGTAATGTGAGGTCTGCCGATTTGAACCAAACAAGACTTATAAGCGAGTGGATGTAATGAAGGTTTCTCCCAACGGAGTTTCCACGAGATAAGTCAAAGTCTAATTTCTCCAGAGTCAAATTTAATCGATGGCGCAAGTAGGAGAAATAAAAGAATGGGTAGAACAGGTATCAAATAAAGTATAGACTTCATTAGAGTTTATGATAAGCTTACCCGTGATGACCTCATTCGGATTCCTTGCTCTTTGGGAGGTCACAACAAATGCTCTCCCTTGCACTCTAGGTTTTGAATTTTACGGGATGGCCTTTGGTGCCTCCATCCTAAATTGAATTTGTCTTGATGGCAACAAAATCGAGCTAAGTGACCTTCTCTTCCACAATTATAACATGCTTTGGACGGATATATGCGATTTGGTGATGTGTCCTCTCCTCGCATTTGAAGCATATGATAGGTGGTCTTTCTCCTTCCTTAACAATGGGTCTTTGGTCTTGGCGTCTTTCCATCATTGTTGAATCTCCTTTTCTTGAAATGTCCATTCTTATTGTTTTGGCCACGATTACCACCAAAGTGGTTACCATATCTCGGCTTTGTTGATTCCCTCCACGCTTGTTGTCACCGCCTCGATGACTATTCTCATTTGGTATTATAATTTTGCGTTGCTCTCTCTTTTAGTTGCGTTGACTCATTATCGCGCTCCACTAATCGAGCCCTATTTACAACATCTGAATACAAACACGGTTTATGAAAATAAGATGTTGGCGTATCTCCGACTTCAAACCTCTTAAAAACATTAGCGCCATTCTCTCTTCATTATCCACCAGTGGGGCCTGGCCGTGATAACTCATAAATTTTGCCTCGTATTGCGACACGGTCATATTGTTTTGTTCCAACTTGATAAACTCCACCTCCTTCATGTGGCGAATACTTTCGGGAAAGTATTTGTCGTTGAAACGACTCTGGAACTTCTCCCAAGATATCTTGATGCAATTTGGTTGAGTCGTTTCTGGAATTCCCACCAATCACTCTCCGCCATGACATAAAAGGCGTGAAGGGAACCTTTTGCTCTCGGAGCATCCCAGACATCAAATATCTTGTAATCTGCTTTATCCATGCTTCCGCGGAAGTGGTTTTGGCTCCCCCTTAAACTCCGGTGGTCCCGCTCCTTAAATTGTTTAGCGGTGGCCTTGAGAGTTTTCAAATGTTTCCACCTACGTTTTGGGCGAGAGTCGCTCTACTTTCTTTGTTGCATAAATTGCATAAAAGCCTCTGAACATTTGATCATTTGTCATTTGGTCGGTGTTGTTGTTTGCATGAGGATTATCGCCTTCACGATGCACATTATCTTGATTATTGATATGTGGTGAATCAACGATCGCTGCGCTCCATTCTTTCTTCTCAACATTCTCGGATGTCATTTTCGAATCTTGCCACAAAACAAAGGTTAATTGACGTGTAACAAATTATCCTTATCTTCGACCAACCAATAAAATAACACATAAACTTAGGTAGGTCATACTAGCGAAGGTATTCCCGTCTCTCCTCCTAGTACTATTCTCACATCTTAGCCGGGATCACATCCTAAGCTCGATACCAAACCGTGGCGCCCCAAAATTAGGTATACATCACCCATCTTGAGTCGCCACTTACATGGTGCAAAATTTAAATACAACTTATTAACATAAGCGTAGTATGCAATACGACGTAAAGCGTGAGTTTAAATACAAATATAAATCTACTAGATATTATACAAACTCAAACAAAAAAGTCCTCATTACGATTATTATCACACTATTTTACGAATAGTGAGGACTACTAATCTTATCTTCGGACCATCACTCGTTTCCCAGACTAAATCCCATTATATTATCATTTCACGAAGAAAACGGTGAAAGAAAGGGTGAGCTCAACTAGCCCAAAGAAGAAATATTATGACTAAGATAATGCGAATAAATTATCAATAGTCTTGATAATGTTAAAGCGATAAAATACACGATGAGCAACCGGTTTAAGCTGCGGTGAATATCTGATCCATTAAAAGAGTCAAGTAGAAAATAAAATCTACTATCTTTTAGGTTTTAAAGGTTTTTCATCATTTGTTATAGTTGAGACTCGACTTTAATAAATATTCCACATCATCGAATCACCCCTGCTTTTACTGCCGAGGATATTCTTTAGTATCACGACCACAATTATTCATGCACTACGGGCGAAGAATATTTGTGTATTCATTATTAATAGTCGTGATCATGCCAACAATCATCCATCATGCACTACTACGACCCTTTGAGGATTTTTATCACATCATTTGTAACATTACGGTTAAGCCATGATTACTGCCAGAATAGTCTCTCGTCATAATCATACCAAGTCCATCTATGCCTTTCTGAACCCACGAGATGACTTTCAAAAAAATATAAACATGAGGATGATGACAATGATATAAAGAATTCATAAAACAAGTTCAAGAATTATTTTATCCGGGAATTATTAACGTCAAATTATCGACGTGAATCTTTGTTTTGTAGAGTAAAATTCAAGAATGATCGGAAGAATATTTTTATGAAAGATCTTTGGATGAAACCTTGAAATATCGAGGATATTCTACTAATTTCATGGAGTATAGAAGTCAAAGTTTTAACTTATTTGGGTATAATAAAGAATGGAATAACAAAAGAAATCACCGTAAATGCGATGAAATCCTTGCAGACGGTTATTCCAATGAAATAATAAATAACGGAACCGAGTCGGTGAAATTCACAATGCAAGCGGGATGTTCCAACGAATAATAAAAAGATGGAACCGGATCCGGTATAAAACACATGATAGGATATTCAACGAGAATAATAAAAAAGCGGAACCGGTCGGTGTAAAACACTGCGACGGGATGTTCAATGAGAATGATAAAGACGGGAACCGGTCCGGTGTAAAACACTGCAGGCGAGGATGTTCCAATGAGAATAATAGAAGAATGTCACCAAGTATAGGGTAAACCACTTATACGAGTTATTCAATGAGAATAATAAGCGATGGAATAACAACAGTTCTCTTCATGAATAAGAAAGAATAACACCCCTTACATTTGGTAGGAGATTGAATCTGCGGCGATGTAGTAACAAAAAATACTCTTCTTCTTTCTCTCTTATTCTCTCTCTATACTTTCTCTCTCTATAAACTTGAATGAATTAAATGAAAATAAATGAAGCCCTAGGCCTCTATTTATAGAAGATTTCTAGCTTAGCACTTTTCTTAGTGTGAAAAGCGAGAGTGGGCTTGTGACGGTTTGGTTTTGGCCTTTGTAATGTGAAGCGACAAGTGGTTCGACGCTTTTGGTAAAGGTAATTACTATTAACGAAGGTAAATACTATTGTGAAGGTAAATACTATTCACAAGGGTAATTACTATTATCACGTGAAGGTAAATCTATTCACAAGGATAATTACTATTGTGAAGGTAAATACTATTCACAAGGGTAATTACTATTATTGTGAAGGTAAATACTATTCATTCACAAGGGTAATTACTATTGAAGGTAAATCTTATTGATGAAGAGACTCTTAGATGATGACATATAGAGCCCCCGTAAAATAATCAAACTTACCACAAATCATAACACATATTTAATCTTTCAATAATTATTAATCATTTATAACTTGTCGTCTCAATTATTGATTTAATCTTATAACATATTATACGAGATGATCTTGTGTGAATAATTGAATCGATAATATAAGAGATATGATCGTGAATTCTTTGTAGCAATAATTGAGCATAAATTGAGTGACTTCTCACGTAAGCATCGATAATCAATCTGGTGTCTTACTATGCAACCACGCGTATTCTTTATACTTTTACTACCGGGTATCAATCAGCGGTTTTAGCAGTAACACCTCCGTAGTTATTTTTATAAAAATATTTTTGTCGTTTTCTCGATCAAATGATAATGTTGTGGGGTCCATCCAATGATATGATTGAGTAGCATTATGCGAATATTCCTAACAAAAAGAATATTCTCACCAAACGAATATTTTATAACAACTTGCATCTTTTGCAAAATTTATAAATATTACCCACAACTATAACATTATATCAAATTTATTCCATAATATTCAAAAATAATATTTATAGAAAATTTCATCTTTATTTATAAAAGTTTGAGGTCTTACAAATGTGTAATCCACTTTTAATTTATATAAAAATATTAATTTTTTATATAAAATATCAGATTGCCTAATTCTTATAGTTTTCTCTTTTTTGGTTGAGTGAGACTAGTGAATTTGGTGAAAGTTACATGAATATATGTTTTTATAATTATAATATGTTATGATCCAATGAATAAAATAATTATAATTATAACAAATATCAATGAATATAATAACTAAAGCAACATTTTAAATGAAGTGCATTTAGAGTATAATTTAATCAAGTCAAAGAAGTTGAATATTTCTACTATTATAAAATTAAATAAAAGAAGAAAAATTACAAAAGCAAGTAAAGGCAGTAAGCGTGTAGAGGCTCTCTCAATTGACTGGGACAAAGTAATCATTGGAATTTGGAATCGTCTATAATTTTTTTTTTTGTTTTTTATGACGAAGAATCAAATTAATCATAAATTCCTTACTCTCTTTTTTTTTTTTAAATAAAAAATTACATTTAAAATTTTTATAAGTATTAAAGATATATTTTTATATCATATTTATTCTTAAAATATAAATACTACTGAAGTAGAGTCAAAATATGTTTCCCTTGCAATAATTTGGAAGGTTGAGATCTATCTATCTGAATGCATCTTTTTCAGCACTGTATGCACAAATAATTTTAAGATTATAAAATATTATTAAAATAAAGGTAATTTCATTTAACATATCTACTTTATTAACAATGTGTTATAATATTACATCGCTCGTGTATATATTGTTACTGTATTAGACTTTAATTCATAATATTATGATAATTAAATTAAAGATATTATATCATTTTATATGTACTATTATTACTAGACTGATAAATCATGCAAGACACGAGTTAGTATTAATAATCTATTACATTTGGTATTATAATTTGAATATAAATAGCATAGTATGAATGATAATAACACATTGAAGAGTTGTATGTATACCAAATTCTTTTTATATATTTTTAATATATACACGTACACACTTGAAGTAATATAACAAAACATACGAAGAGTTTGATATAATTATGAACATGACATGCATTGTATCATGTGATGAACTTAGGATTAACTCGAAATTAACTCGTTGACCAACTAAAATGACTCAATTAATTTATATAAGATCGCTTGAATATAAATAGGATAGTATGGATGACACTAATACGTGAACATAACATTGATTGAAGAGTTGTATGTATATCAAACTCATTTTTATATGTTTTTTAATATATGCATGTACATCCTGAAATGATATAACTTATTTTATAACTATTTTACAATTTGTTGATGTAGCATATTCCACCTCAGCATATCGATGAACAAATGGCTTCAATGTAATATTCGACCCCACATAAAAGTTGAGGTGGAGTATGTCACATCAATAATTTGTACAATAATTTGTGTCTGTAACATTATTCTTATAAGTATTGTATTTATTATTATTATTATTATTATTATTATTATTATATATTGTGCCAAGTTTAACCTATTTGACAATTGTTAGAACACTACTTTCTTTCACAAATATAATTATTTGGTTTGCTAAAGACAAAATGTATTTTATTAATGTAACACAACATACAAAAGAATTAAAATTTGAGACTGTACAAACCACAAAGTCTTTCCCGTGATTAATTACAAAGTTTCACCAATCATTAGTTTTATAAATATGCCAGTTAATTTCACGTCCAATATAAATTGGGAATCAAATTAAAAGTAATTAAGTAACACAATAATGTGTGAATCATTTTTTTATCGACATCAAAATTCTTCATATATATCAACAATATCTTATAATTTAAGTCTTTTGAATTATATACTAATCGAAGTAATAAATTTTTTTTACTATTTTCTAAATATAATTATTTTTATATTGTTTATTGTGGAATAAAGAATGAAAGAAGAAACATTAACATTATCATTTACTAAACCTCAATATTTCCCCATATAATATTACTACTCTTTTTAATTAATTCATCCAAGAGATATGGATAGGCTTTCAAGTAAGTTTCAACAACCACCAAAGCAAAGCTTCACCTGCCACAAATACCAATTCCCATCATGACCTCCTTTGCTTTGCTCACCAAAGAATAAATGACTTCATCACTCACGTAATCAATTCATCACTCTTTAATTCTTTTATTATTAATCAATTACTTACTGCTACATTAATTTTAGTATAAAAAAAGATATTTTCACATGAATTTCTTTTTCATTTGAGATAGACCCACTCATTATTCATATAAGAGATCGTATAAAATATCAATTTTCTTATTATCTTTTTGTTTTATTTTCCTTTTAAAATATCGGCATCTCAAATATTTTGACCACATTAATTTTTCTCGGATCAGGTTAAGCGTGAAGTTATTTTTTTGATAAGTTGGTCGATTGGTAGATAGAATCTTGACACACATACAACTTCGCTCAGCGTGTCGATTCTATTACATTAATCGATTAACTTAACTCTCAAAAATCAACTTCATACTAACCACTTCACATTTCCTCTTATTTATAGATGGAGTAATACTTAATTATCTTATTATTTTTTGTCCAATAAATAATATTAATATTTTTTTTAATATAAGGACAATATAAATAATTAATATTATATTTAATCTTATCTGATCATTTCTTTAATATTACATATAAACTTTAAAAGAACATATATTAAGAGACATAGAGGCTCCATGGATTAAAATTTTTCATTAAAAGACAGTTCTTAATAATTTAAATTTATATATTTCTCTTACATATTAAGAGATAAAAAAATTTTAACAAATAATTTTATCCTCTTACTTATGAAGTTGTTAAGATGTATATTAAAAATAAACAAACACCATATTAAAAAAATGCATATTGTAAAAATAAATAAATTCAGTTGACACCAAAGTGGTTGCAGTAGCAAACCATAACCATATGAATTCTCACCAAATAAAATTATTCATAATAATATCATTAAATATAGAAAAAAATTAGAATAAGAAAAATATGAGATATTTAATGTTACGGGTATAATAGGAAAATATGTGTAAAAGTTTAGTTGTTAAAAGAAAATGAACATTTAACAAGTGACTACCCAAAATAATAATAAAAAACTTTTTATCGTGAGACGGAAGGAGTACAACCTCATAAATAATCTAAATAAAGAAAAAAACACTCCATGTTAGGGAATTAGAGAAAGATTGCATGGATGTTTTTATAATATATACAGCTACTTTCACAATATATCACGTTTTAGAGTTATGCAAAAAAATTATTAAATATGGTATCAATTATCTATAATACTCTTAAAATCTCATTTATTATCATACTTATCTCATTCTTTCTTTTATCTGTAATATTTTCCCATAAGGGATAATTTTGTAAAAATTATAATTAATTATCTTAGATTTTTTAAAACGTCATATAAAATAAAATCACCTAAAACGTGATAATATATTATGGGACAAAGAGAATATTTAGTTAAAAAATGAATTCAACATGTGAAAATATCAAAAAATAGAGCGGAAGTATCAGTTCCTTGTCGAAAATCTTTGCGTCGTTGCTTAAATATCGAACTTGCATCAAAATTCTTGGAGAATTTTCCTATTCCTATTTATTTCACTAATATATAGCTAAAAATACTATAAGAAAATTATTAAGGTTATATAAAATACCCATTGAAATTTATATTACTTAATTAGAATTTGATTACTGATAGTAAAAACTAATCATATCTTAGGAGTTATTTATAAAACTCGCCCTTTATTAAAATGACCCATATAATACTAATGTACGCCAAATAATTCACCAATGAATTTTTGTCAAATTAAAATACTAATTCAATAGTATTTAATAAAATATATTTAATTTTGTAAAATAATACATTTAATTATTAATACATAAATAAAGATTAATTAATTAAGCCAATTTATAAGGACAATTTTTGTATCATTTTATCATCTTTTTGGAGTATTAATATGCGTAAATAAAATTTTTATAGATATTTAAGATGATATAAATGAACAAAAAGAACATTCAAACAAAATGTTGCAGCTGTTTTTTTGTTGAATGCATATAAAGTATACTACTCCATAAAAGATTGGTTGGTAAGGGTACAAGTATTCACAATCTTAATCACAAATACACCGTAAATGAATTTCATGGGCATCAACCCCATATTTACCCAACAATCTTTGCTTTGGGTATTCATTTTCCTCCCAAAAGAAATAATAACTAATCAAAACTCCAAACAATGAATTATATTATAGTAAGTAAAAAAAAAAAAAAAGATTGATAGTCTAATTTCATAAAATGCAGGATATTTTGTTAATCTTCCCGAGAGGGAGACCAAGGAGTCATGTCCATTGGATAACTCCCAAAACCCTAAGAAATGATGTGAACTCTTGAACTTCGGCCAGTGCGTTTTGAGCCCTAACGTCCGCCATTGATGCCTCGAAATCTACATAGAATAAGTACTCGAAATGCTTCGCCGTGCCCACGTTTGTGTCGTCGACGAGTCGAATCGGCCGGTTCCGGTGGGGCCGGCTCTCGATTTTCGTCAGGCTGATGTTCCTGAAAGCGAAAGCCGATAAGACTTTGAACAGGACAGAGGTGCCTTTATCGTGAGCGAATACTATGCTCGTTTTGAACGGTCGATCTGTTCTCGGTATGATTGGCTCTCGAGCTAGCATCACGAATCGAGTGACGTTGCTGGAATCGTCTTGAATTCCGTCGGCGAGAACTTGGAGCCCGTAGAGTTCGGCGGCACGAGCAGAGGCGACTGCGGCGGTGTCGCGGAGGTTGTTGGCGGCGATGAATTCCGCCGCTCCTGCGGTATCGTCGACGGCTTCGCGAGCTACCTTGAGGCCAAGCTTGGTTAATGTGTGCTCGCACTGCGCTAGTGCCTGTGGATGGCTGATTACGCGGGTTAAGTATTCTTTACGGACGCCAGGGAGGGCTAGGAGGCAGTGGTGGACTGGTAGCTGGACCTCGCCGACGATGTGGAGTCGGTGCCGGAGGAGGAGGTCGTAGTTCCGGTGAATGCTGCCGCCGAGAGAATTCTCCACGGGGAGCACGGCGCGATCGGAAATCCATAGCTCGACGGCTTGGAATGCGACCTCGAACTGATCACAAGGAATGGCTTCACAGTTCGGATAGGCTTTCCCGGCAGCGGCTTCGCTGTACGCGCCCGGGACGCCTTGGTACGCGACACGGAGCGTCGACCCGTGCATCGGCGCCGGCGACAGGTCGGTGATTGTGAGCGGCTTCGGGTGTTTCTCGATCGGCACTAGATCCAAAGTCTTGTGACCGTTCACGGCAGTGAGGTTATCGGCGCCGCCGACTTTTTCGGTTTCTTGCTGCTGCGACACTACTTTACTGGCCAAAATGGCGCAGGAAGCTTGCCAATCTGCTCGGTTTGCACCAACTCCGCCGGCAAAGTTTGCGCTGCTCGCTGTATTTGCCGTGTTTGTCGCGTTAGTCGAGTCAAAACGATACACAGATTGAATCGCGAGTTGACTCGTACCAATCCGTCTAGCCGAACTCGCCATCCGCCGCCGTCTAATTGCAGATTTGAGACTAATATTCGACGACGGAGATAGGGACTGCATTTTTCTTTCTCCTTTGTTTTCTCAACAAAATTAACAGGACTAAATTGAAAATAAGTGAATAAGTTCAGGGTAGAATCTTAAAACTAAAAAATGAAAGAGAGAAAAAAGAGCTTTGGTATGAAGCTTGTAGTTCTCTTCTAAAGGAGGGAACGTCCAAGCTGAGAAAAAAGAATGGTATGTTTGGGGCTTTTATATCGGAGAGAGACGAGTATATGAGCAGAACAGGTTCGGTCAATCTCACACCTACCCCCTCCCTCTCTCACTTTCTCTCTCTATATGTATAATAATAGTTTATTTTTTAAATTAATTTAATACTTGTTCCGTTTCAAAATAAATATCCTAATTAATACCCCTTCAATCTAAATTACCCTTTTTAATTAGTACTTATTAATTAAAGTGATCCCAATAATTTTTTTCCCACTTTTCATGACTTCAATAATTATTTTTTCAATTTTCTATAACCTTAATAATTACCCCGTCCCTATTTATTTGACATTTTAGAGTTTTTTATTTGTTTCTAATTATTTGACTTTTGTTCAAATTTAGGAGAATTAATGATAATTTTTTCAAAATTACTTCTCTGCTTATTTTTTTGATACTTTTAAACTCTTTATCTCTTCTTATCCCAACAAAAGATTTAAGGGTATTATAGACAATTGAGTACTATATTTAATGCTTTTCAATCATTATTTTAATTCTTGTGTCTCTAAAACATCAAATAATTAGGGACGGAGGGAGTACTTTTTTCTATGTCATTTAATTTTCTAGATATTTTTTTTTGTAACTCTCACATTCCCAATAAGTATATTAAATACTCCATCCGTTCTTAAAAGATTATCGTTTTAGAAGATAAAATTTGTTTTAATTTATCTATAGTTTTCAACTTCCTGTAAAGGGATAGTGATAAAATTTCAAACAAATTTAAATTGTTAAATGATAATAGTATTAAATAACTTTCTTAATCCATGTGCAAAAATTTTAAACGACAATATTTTAAGAACGGAGATAGTAGATTATGAGGGTATAAGAGGAAGAATATGATAAATATAGTTACTAATATAGAAATAGAACATTTATTTTAAAACATCCTTAAAAAGAAATTAGGACGTTTAATGTAGCGCTTTAAAATTAGGTATACATTACCCATTCTCGAGTCACCGATATCGTAGTACAAAATTCAAATCTGAACTTCATTTATATGTTTGTTGAAATTGTCAGATAGAATACGACCACGATTAATCTTGTGAGTTTTAATACAAAATGTATGTAACTCTCATGATGCCTCGACCACAACCTTACAATGGTACTTTACATAAAAGTATAGTCAAAAATTATTTTAAAAATTAAAATCTTTGGAAAATGCTCAAGGAAACCTTCGTAGATGGGAGGTCATGCGTCTAGGTTATAATAGATATCATATGGCCACAGAATTATCCTTGGTTGACCCAATAGACCCCCAAAAAAATGAGAAGATTACTATCATCTTCTTTCCAATGGTGAGTCTTCTCTTGACATATAACTATCTCCACTGTTTCTAAGTGAATATTATATTTAAAATCAACTCCAAGATCATATAGGTAGTGCTTAGTAGATATACTCGGCAGAGTGGATCGCGCACAACCACGTCTTTATGATAACACGAGATTGTATGTCATTAGACATCTTGTATGATAGTGGCAAAACACCTTTTCAAATTTGGGTTCACTCTCACCCTATTTGATTCACCAAATATAACTACTAAATGTTGTATAGAATCTGACACACTTTTCTATACCATTTAGGGAGAACCTCCACACTTAGAGACCAACGTTTCTATTCCCTGTTATTCACTGGCCGACACAGCAACACTCTTACTAAGAACACTCTTATTACACGAAAGAAATTGTGAAGCGAAACAAATGAGCACAACTAGCCCGATAAAAGAATATTATGACTAAGATAATTAAATTATCAATAGCTTTCATCAATAATAAATCGAGATTTAGAACATATGGTAGATGATAAAACTTTTCAACCATAGTTGCGGTGAACGAAGCGATCCATTAGAAGAGTCAAAAAGACCATAAGGTCTATTATCTTCTCTATGTTAAAAGTCCACTAATAATGTTTAATCCCTGTGTTGGGCCATAATACTTTAGACATGTTGAGGTGGGTCTTGAAAGTATTAGGTTTGTTCATCAAATGACCCATTTAGTGGATATTATCTTTATTTAGGGCCTATGAAGTATTGGGCTGTGACAGTGGGCCGAATGACTAGATGAGTATGGTTCCACTTGGGCTTTGACCGGTGTAGATTGGGGATAGAACTTTGACTGACATTTCTGCATGGCATTAATGAGGATGGGACAAGGCTTAGTCGGCTAAAGGTTGTGGGCCCGGGAAGTCAGTCACATACAGGACCTTGGAGTATATGAGCAAGGATCACACACAATCTAGAGGTAACACTTAACTGATATTTTATCCCTCTCAATACACTAGATATTTTTATCCTCCATGGTTAACCTTGTGATCGCCTGTACTGACTCTCACGCCGGAGCTATCCCTCGACGGTCAGGCCGTCAAGCTTTTGGTGTTGACTTGTTGAACTGTGCAGGATATCGGACGCGTCTTGGTGATTGGGACGTGGAGAAAGATCTTGGCGTTAACATTGGCGCTAGAAGGAGGGGTTTAGTTCTAGTGTCTTGAGTATTTTTCAATCACAAATTGTAGCTGCTCTACGTCGGAATCCATGGTGAAGAAGAGTAGAAAAGTTACTTCTAAAGGATAGCTGATGACTATGACTTCGCTACACACATGAGTATATGTCGAGGATTGATTGGGTCCTTCAAAGAATGCTCATGCCGATGCTCTTATAAGAAGGTTTACGAGGGTTCTCGTTCGAGAGCCCAAGGTGATCTTAGAAGAAGATCGATTTTTTCTCGCCGAGAAAACGACCATGGTCGAAAAGGATAGAAGGCATCTTGCTTAGAATCCTATATCAAGTGGTGGTCGAATCGATGCCGATCGAAGTTAGAAAGAAGTCTACACTTTAAAGACATGTCTCAAGGCCGTCCTTGGGATCGAAGCGGACCAACGACCATTTTCCGATTGGTAGAAGAAGGGTATTCCGCCTATTGGTCTTCGGATTATGGTCGAAGCGAGTAGAGCGAAGACCCAATGACCATTTTCTGATTGGCCAAGAAGGGTATTCATACTATTGGTCTTCGGGATTATAATCGCAGCAGACGAGTAAGCGAAGACCCAACAACCATTTTCTGATTGGTAGAAGAAGGGTATTCCGCCCTATTGGTCTTGGGGATTATGGTCAAGCAGACTTCGAAGTCGCGACTCTTGAGAATCCACCGAGGGCACACAAACACGTGGATACTTTCGTCTTCGGAGAGACCCATCTAAAGTCAGAGTTCGAATGGAAAAGACAAGACTACTCGGAAGAGACTTTGAGAAGGTTTACATCGAAATCGGCGAAAGATGTTTGCCCAATCTTTGAGTGCGAGGAAAGGGTAGAAGAATGCTAAGACGTTCCAGTGGACTTCGGTCACGTAACATCGTCTTCCGGGGAATAAACGACCTATTTTTATTCGGTGCCTTTGTCGATGAAGCCCGCTCCTGCTGAAATTATGTTATTTGTATCGGCAATACTAGTTCGTTGGCGGTGGGAGGCGATTTTTGGTGCGAGAAGTTGGGGAGTAAGCACAGACCGGTTTGATATGTAAGCCGTGTCCTTAGGGATGAAGAAATAAGATGATGATAGTTATGGAGAATCAAGAGTCCGAACAAAACCGCTGCAATGCTTGACAGAATCGAATTAAATGGGCGTTGTTTGCAGACGGGTATTCTACTGTGGACCCATCTCCCATTATTGAGGAACTTTGGGTGCCGCCCGAAGCTGAAGATGTTATTCGGAGGGTTCATGTGGATCTTTGTGTCAGCTAAATGGTTCGATCCCACACCAACCACCAAAAAGCTATATTCGATTTTATCTCCTATACCTCATGTTTATGCAGGGGTAGTCGTCTCGGGTCCATTGCCTAGGGATCGAGTTAACGAGGCCACCATGGGATCAAGTTTAAAACATTCACGAGGACTTGATGTAGCTCATCCATAGTCCCACAGTGCAATGAAATGCCACCTCGGTGTTAGGAGGTTCGAGTGGACTCGTACCGGCCATTCGATGGCGACCTTTTCTAAGGCGGTGGTCCTTATGAGTTTGTCAGGCCCTTCGTGGTAGGCAAACGTCATTGGTGTTAGGAGGTTCGGGTGGACTCGCTGGCCATTCGATGGCAGCCTTTTCGGCAGGTGGTCCTTATGAGTTTGTCAGGCCCTTCGTGGTAGGCAAACGTCATTGGTGTTAGGAGGTTCGGGTGGACTCGCTGACCATTCGATGGTAGCCTCTTCGGCAGGTGGTCACTTAGACCTTGTCAGGCCCTTCGGGGTAGGCAAGTGTCATCTTTCAGACCTTGTTAGGCCCTTCGTGGTAGGCAAGTGTTGCACTTAGACCTTGTCAGGCCCTTCGGGGTAGGCAAGTGTCATCTTCGACCTTATGTCGAGCCCTTCGTGGTAAGCGACGTTGTCCTTTAGACTTTGTCGAGGCCGCCGTGGTAAGCAAATGTCATCTCTTGGTTTTGTTAGGCCTTTCGGTAAACAAATTCCTAATGAAGCGACACACATCTCACACTTGATAACGAATAAGTATTGCATTACTTTATTACCGATTTTTAAGTGTTGAGTTCGGTCACATTATTATTCGATCTTATATGTTATATGACTTGCTTAGTTATTGACTAACAGTTTAAGATTATACATTTTTCACGTTGATTGATGATGAATTATTGACAAGAAATGTTCAAAGGTTCAATAAGGATAAGAATTTGTTAATTATTTCATTGATATCTAACTGTTTACAAAGGAGATTTCTTTTCAGGAATCCTAAAGCTTCGGATGATATCTTTAAGCTTCCTTATTGTCCTCGCTGTCCGAAGAGTCAAGGAGAGCCGGGTTTACTTTGGCCACTACAAGTTTGGCTTTTTATTTACTTCGGCAAACCTCATACCCTTCAGAGTACATGTGGACAACTTCATTGTTCAGCTCGTTGGATTTCCTGTAATTTGCTTCAATCTCCTTGCCAACTGATCAGTTAGTGGTGGGCCCAAATCCCTAAGAGTCCGGAGTTCTCGAAGTTTCTCTTTAAGCTTTTGACGATGGGCCATTTGCTCTGCATCTTTAGCTTGGATATCTTTATTTTGCTTGACAGAGCTAAGTTGGATGGATCGGGTCGGATCTTGATTTTCTTCACTGAAAATTTCGTTTTTCTTGTAAAATCGATATTTATATCGATGATGACTTGATGAGTGGCAGGGATGTCTTCAAATCTTCTTTGGTTGAAAAGGTCTTTCTCGAAGGCACTCATTGTCTTGAATAACAACTTTGAGACTACTTCATCTTTCGCCAAAGCGAGACTTAAGCGGGGTATTCTCTTTGAGCGGCTTTCTCTTGACTTCCTCTTGGTATTTGGGGACGGGGCGTCCAAGATGATGTTTACTGCGGATGATCGGTGTTAATCTATCGATTCAAAATTAATGGGCCGATATGAAAATGGATAAGTTAAGCTTACTCTAGCTTGGTACTTCATTCCTCGTTGAAAGCGAGTCCATGATAGAGTTGTTCTTAGAATCGGTGGTCGCTTCGGTATTACAGACGAAGGAGTTGTAGAGAGCTCAAAGGAAAATTCTCTTCGATTACGGCGGAAAAGTGGGGATTCCGAGGCTTCGGGCTTGAAGTCCGAGGTGGTTGGTTGTCTTTTTCGAGAAAGTTTGAGTGATCGCTCCACTTGTTCTTCGGGCTCTTCATCAGAAACAACAATTTTAGCCGGGGTGGTTGGCGGAGGATCGGTTTCTGTTAGAGGTACTTGTGGTTCTTCGGAGGCCGGAGGATTTGCTTGGGTTTTCCTCTTTTTGGCGCGAAGGATTCGGATCCGTTCGTCAGAGGGCATATCGAGGAGGCACTCAGTGTGAGTTTGTGTGGGGGTGTGTTTGGGTTTTCGGCCAGCTTGCTTTCTTCGGCGAGGTTGGCTTGTCCCTTCAATAGGAGTTGATTCGGTGGCTTGAAGATCTTCAGTTGATACTTCGGCAGAGGTCGGCGAAGATGTACTAGATGCAATCTGCTAGATCCCTTGATCGATTGCGTTGGTTTGATCAGAGACACTGCAACATATGAGGAATAATTGTTTACGATAACTACTAATGGAAATTGGGAGTTAAACAATAAAGTGGGTTCGAGACTTACAAGTTATGGTCTTACAACCATGCTTGTTTACTCAGAAGTCCGAAGCTCCATTCCTTAATGTGAATCTTCTCTAGAAGGCTCGCCATTTCTCTCACTCGTTCCGTTGAAATATTTCCGAAGTTTGGAGAGATGCGATCGGAAGTGGTCCAGTCAGGTATGGAGGAGATTTCGGGTCCTTTGACAAAAAACCACTCCTTATGCCATCCTTGGTTGCTCGAAGGAGTGTATCCAGTTTCTATTTGAATTGTTGTTTGAGATTTACCTATTGGGCCTTGGTAAGTTGTATCTTGGGCCTTTGTTGATCTCATTATAATTCCTTTTATTCTGGACCGATTCCACTTATACTCTTTCATTAAACCTCCTGTTTAATAAAAGACTGGGGGGCAATGTTGGGCCATAATACTTTAGACATGTTGAGGTGGGTCTTGAAAGTATTAGGTCGGTTCATTGGGCCAGCCCATTTAGTGGATATTATCTTTATTTAGGACCTATGAAGTATTGAGGTTTGTGACGGTAATAGAATGACTAGATGAGTATGGTTCCACTTGGGCTTTGTGGGGTGTAGATTGGGGATAGAACTTTGGTGACATTTCTGCACGGCATTAATGAGGATGGGACAAGGCTTAGTCGGCTAAAGGTTGTGGGCTCCGGAAGTCATCACATCTGAGGACCTTGGAGTATATGAAGCGAGGATCACACACAATCTAGATGTAACACTTAACGATATTTTATCCCTCTCAATACACTAGATATTTTTATCCTCCATGGTTAACCTTGTGATCGCTTTGTCTTGACTCTCACGCACGGAGCTATCCTCGACGGTCGGTAAAATCGCTGCTTTTGGTGTTGACTTGTTGAACTGCGGGATATCGGACGCGTCTTGGTGATTGGGGCGTGGAGAAAGATCTTGGCGTTAACACCACGTAATATCAACCAACAATTCCGATTCCACGATTATGTGGATAACTTCATAATCACAAATGTGATTCTAAATTCTCTTCGCACCCGGGACGAAGATAATTTTCATCACCGTTTTTACTCAAAACATCAAAATTGTGGTTATACCAAATCACAATTCTTGCTCGAAATCATTAAATCATCTTTACTACGGACAAAGATATTCATTATTATCATATCCATGAATTAATATTTCATTCTTGAGAGACTCACCAATAAATAATCCACATCATCGAATCATCCCTGCACTACAGGCCAATGATATTCTTTAGTATCACGACCACAAATTATCCATGCACTACGGGCCAAAGATAATCGTGTTTTCATCAATGATCCCCGATCATGCCATAAAATAATTCATCTTTGCACCCTTGGCGAAGAGGATCCATAGCCATAATCATACCAAAAATCGTACATCAATGCACTACGGGCCATGAGGGCGTTTTCATTAGTATCACAACCACAAATTATCCATGCACTACGGGCCAAAGATAATCGTGTTTTTTTTATCAACGGTCCCGATCATGCTATAAAATAATTCATCTTTGTACCTTTGTCAAGAGAATCCATAGCCATAATCATACCAAAAATTGTCCATCAATGCACTACGGGCGATGAGGACTTTTTCCACATCATTTGCAACATTACGGTTATGATTATATGCAGAATAATCTCGGTTATAATCATACCAAGTCCATCTATGCACTACAGCCATGTAGATGACTTTCAACATAATATAAATATGAGGATGATGACAATATTATAACCATTAATCAAACTAAATCAAGGATAAATATTAAAGACTTTAAATTTATTCGGACATTATCAATTACTTAATAAAATTACAATCTAATAATCATTAATACTATAAAAAATATTTTAATCACTTCTTAAACTTATAAACAATTACATTTAATTGTTTACACTTTTCAAATAATACATTTAATCATTCAAAAATGTTATACTCATAAGATTTCATCACCAATAATCAAATTACTCATAAAAAATTCTGCATATACCATATATAGGATTTCCAAGCCATAAAATCCTATTTACCAATTCTTCAACTCCACATAACATATTTAACTCATATGTTCGTAGCTAAACTATTTTCATGAAAAATACCAATTCAGTCCCAAAAATTATTTTTTTTCTGGGATTTAGCATAATATAGTCCCGTATTGAACATATATTTTTTTTAACATTTTTAAAATTCATTTACTATTTTTCACAAATCAATTTCTAATTAATTCCTTAAGAAATTAGCTACCTTATGGTTAACTCCAGAAATTCCCAAATCTTGGTAGGATCTTACACATGTTAAAGTGAGCTTCTAGTTTAAATTTCATAGTCATCGGAGTTATAGAACTTCGGTTATAGCGTTTTTCGTCGGAAACACCTAAATATTGAAATGGTCATAACTTGCTCATTTTAAGTCGGAATGTGCTCATTTTTGGACAGGAGGTACTTTATACCATATACTTTCATGTCCCAAAAGGCCAGAATTTTTTTCACAAATTAAGTGGCCAAAACAACCCTTTTAAAATCGTGGCGTGACTTTTTTCATATTTTACGAGTTTTTCGTACTTTCTTTAAATCGGTCACCCACGAAAAATCTACAACACCTTTTCCAGTGATTCCACTTGGATAAGTTACAAAACTCATAGACCTAACTCTAGAACTTGACCACACTCAAAAATTCGAAATATAACAGGAGATATGGTCAATTGAATTTCATGTTCTATTTTTACCAAAATCTGATTTTTCAACCCTTTGTGATTTCTAAGAAACTTTCATGTTTTCACATAATAACCAACATAACTCATCATAACACTTACTAATACCACATATACCCATAATTTTCATTAGTCCATTGCTTTTATTATGATTTTCATCATAATCCTCGTAAACAGATCACTTTCACAATTTAACAAAGAATGAAATACAAAGGATCGTTTCACCACGCATGTGGTAATCCACATGATAGGTTATTTCAATGTAATAATAAAGAATGGAATAATGAAAGGATTCACCATGCATGCGATAGAGATCGCATTGACGAGTTATTCCCAATGTAATAGTAATGATGAACCACCCGCTTTAAAACGCATGCATGTGAGCGATATTACAATGAATAAGAAAGAATGGAATAACAGAAGAATTTCACCAAGTATAGGGTAGCCCGCGTATACAGGTTATTTCAACAGAATAATAAAAATGGAATAATAGAAGTTCTCTTCATGAATACAAAAGAAATAATACCCCTTACTATAATAATAATAATAATAATAATAATAATATCTTTTACGAGTACGACAAATAATATCCCCTACCTTTGAAAGAAGAGTGTTCTGATTGGTAGGGCGAAGATATACTCGATGAAAACTTGCACTACGCTCAAAGTTTTCTTAAACTCTAAAGAATACGCTCAAGACTATAGAAGAAGAACTCTCTCTATAGTTTCTCTCTCTAGAGTTTCAGTGAATTCGTAAGAAATAATGAAGGAATGAGCTTCTATTTATAGAAAAATGGACTGCATAGTAACTAACTTATGAACGGTCCAGATTGATTTACTTTAATCTGACGGTCCATAATTAAAGCAAAATCTTTTAAATAAAATATAATATATTCTATTTATAATCTAATAAAATGAATAACTTTATAAAAGATTTTACTATGCAAACACTACGCTGTACTTATACAAACATTATGCATAATAAAATATAATATATTCTATTTATAGAATAACTTTATAAAAGTATTCATTTTATATAAAAAGCTTTTCTCGCTTTTATTACATTAATAATACTAATAAAACAAAACCGAGTGACTTATCACGTAATCATCAATAATCAATACAATTGTCTACTATACAACTGACCACGTATTATTGTACTTTTAACATCGGGTGTTTCAATGAGCTTAACGGAAAACTTCCGCCGTTATTTTCATAAAAAATATTTTTGTCGTTTTCTCATTTCGACAATAATTCCGTTATTAGGGGTCCACAAATGATTGTCTTGTCGTCATTTGATATTCCTCGACAAAAAAAAAATTCCATCATTGGTTTATATCTTTTGTGATTTTAATAATGACAATATATTTGGGAATCTATTTTGCTGAGATTTCAATTCAAATTCGAATTAGAGCTTTTTAAGGAATTGATTTTACTAAGGAGTTATATTTAAAAAGGAGTCTTATAAGGAATTATTTTGAAATGCTCAAACTTTATCAGGTTTAGTTTTCTTTCCTTTATTTTAGCTATCTGATATATGATTTGGATTTTATATCTTTATTAATTGATATCTTATATCTTTTGGACTCTTTAATTGCAAAAATCTTGTGTTATACCAACTGATTGAGTTTTTCTTGCTAACTTATTCATATTATATCCGTTGGTCAACTGCATGGGGCTAAAGAGATTTATCAGCTATGTATTCTTTCCTAACAAATTTTATAGCCGTTAGTTTCTTCTTTATATATATTGTTTGCTTGGCTACATGAAGGGAAGAGACTACAGGACATAAACTCTTCAAAGAAAGCTATCCAAGATACACACAAATTATCATATCACTCTTTTAGTCTTGGTTTACAGTGCTTTTGTATTTCTTCTTTCAATATCTATTGTAAACATAATACAAGTCTAGGTTGGCTTGGGGTTTTTATTCTAGTAATATTCAGTCTGTACAACGAAGCTATAAAAGTCTCAGAGGTGAAAGGTGTTGCAGAGGTGCAAAGGGGGCAGAGGTGTCCAATCGATCGTCGTTGTAACAGGGAGTTATTTACTTTGTAATTGCTGAGTATTATTTTAATAAAGTGAGTCTCCAATCCTAGTTGGGATTGGACGTGGATTAGGCTACTAGACTAGAGGATAGGGGCTGAACCACGTAAAAAATCTCGGTGTGATTTATTTTTCGTGTTTCTGTTTTTAAGCTTTATATTCTGCCGATTTTGGTTTTAGTTGGACAAATTTTATACTAATACGGACAGGTATTAGCTGTCCGTTTATAACAGTCTAAGAATATAACTAATACGGACAGGGTTAGACCGTCCGATTATAGCCTACTATAGTAAACTTAAAAAATTGGCCACTGTAGATCACTTCTAAGTATTTACACCTATTCACCCCCTCTAGGTGTGCTATATTATAGACGACTAATCGAATATTCCCCGATACAACAAATATTTTATATCAACTTGCTTACTTTGCAAAAATAAAAATAAAAATTCACATATTACCCTTAACTTTAAACTTTTATCAATTTAACTATTTACCAAAATAAAAAAATTAAATACTTTTATTTCATAAAATTCGGGATGTCACATTTAATATGAAATGGAGAGAGTATATGTTTAGTAGGTTTCTGCAAGTGCCAAAATCTATTTTCTTTCCAATCTATACTCTAAAAAATTTGTCTAAAATCTTCTAATTGATTTATTATTATATATTTCTCATTTTTTTATACTTACATTTTCTCTTTAAATGATGAAGGAAAAATGATATATATATTTTCGCGGATATAATGCACATGGCACAATTTTTAAAAGGGAATTACCATTTTCATAAAGAAAAATGATATTTTTACCAGTTTTTATTCCCATAAAAATAAAATTCACTTAATATTCATAGTCTTGCGAAAATAATAATTTATCTAGTAAAAATATCAATCCTCTTCTAAAAATTGGGTATTTAGTGCATTTACATCAAATTGACTTCTCATTGTTGAATAATATTTTTCACTATTAGTACTTTGATCTCAAAAAATATCTTAAATTATGTGTCATTATTATATTTGTCGAGTTAGGACTGTTTAATAAAATTTGAATGAAATGATTCTAAATCTGAACGAGTTGAATAAAACTGAATACTGAATGAAAAAAGTTGTTGGATAATTTACATGTCTGAAACATCAAAATTTAACTATTATACCCTCCTAAAAAATTTAAAATTATTATAAATTTACTTAATATTACTTAATATAATAGTCAATATTATAAAAGAAACTTCATTTAATGAAATTTCATTCAACTAAAAATGACACTAAACTATTCGACTCAAATCATCTAAATGATCGATCAATAATAGTCCATAAGTCTTTTGTTTGAAACCCAAAATTTATGACATAAAGGTAATTGATCTAATATTTCAAATGGATGATGTATTAAGATTTATATATGTTTTATAAAAATAAGTAAGTTGATAATTTAGTAATGATAGTAAAATAATTTTAAAACTTGAATATATTATGTTATTTTATATTATTGTTAGTAAACTGAGGGCTTTTTATAAATAAAGAAATTAACGAATGAGATTTCTTTTGATAAAACAAATAGAAAATGTAGAAAACATTTATTGATAATAAAATAATAAAATTGATATTTTATAATATTTTTCGTATATGAGTATGAGACCTATTTATTATCATATAAAAATCTCAGAAAATTACCATTTTGATTTGTAAAAATATCAATTATCAACAAAACATCGAAAAAGACATTAGTGCTACATTTCTATTTTTACACACTTATAGTACCGTAAGACCCCAACTTATTATTAATGTAATTTAATTTTCTATTTATTATTTTAAAATAGTAAGGGTTGATTTGATTAATGTGGATAGTTAGGGGTAAAATACGCAAATATTTCAAAATAAGCAAGTGGTTATAAAATATTCATTGTTGTTTAGGAATATTCGTTTGGTCGTGGAATATTCGTGATCGCTTCAGGAATATTCGCATTTACGCCAGCACCGTGTGTGTAGGGCCCCATAACTGAAAGCGATTGGATGAAGAAAACGACAAATATAAGTGGTTTAAAAAATCTGCGTACAGTAGTTGTTGGAATGCTTATACTTGTTAAAATACACGGTGGTTAAAAACACAAAGAAGCACACCAGATTGCACCAATTATTGATTCTTACGTAAAGGCCTTTACTCAATAATGGTTACGATAATTACTTGCTCAAAGATTTTATTGAGTTAATAATTGCTACGTTGATATTTTATATTCTCATTGTTTCAATAATTGTCATTACACGATTTTTTCATTATCGAAGCAATAATTCATATTATCTGAATAATATTATTAGATAACATTATTGGCAATGTCTAGAAAGTTCTGCCTAAGGAGAGGTTTGGTCACCTAATTGCCTTGAGTGAAGAAGAAATTCTTATTGAAAGCCCCTCTTTCCTGAGAACCTGCTCGGTTGTCGATATTGTGATTACAGAATATTATTTGTGAATAATTAATTATTGATTTATATGATGAGAAAAAATATTGATTTTATGTGGATATAGATGGAGAAAATTTTTATTGTGACAATTGTTGAAAATTGAAATTTTATCTTTTTCCGATAAAATAATTCATTTAAATATATTATTATATTTTAATAATATAATAATGGTGATATTTTTACAACGAATGTGGGATATATGAGTATCACGAGGAGGAAGAGTATTTTTGTTGCAATAAATGTTTAAAACATGTTAAACATGTCGTTGGATCCCATTTATTGATCAAATTGATTATAAATTGTAAAATTGTCCGTTTGTGGATTTCGGTCAATTTCTGTTTGGAATTTGGAAAACTTTCTTCTGCAAAGTTGTAGAGAATTGAATTTTCTATAAAATGACGCGAGATTCGAATTTTCTGATAAAAGGGCTATTTATTATGAATTATTGAAGTTCAAGTTCAAAATAATTAATTTTGGAAGTTTAAAATATTTAAAATTACAAAACGTTTTTTCATTATGGTGTGTTACATGGGGTTGAATGAGTGGAATTCATTCTTGAAGGTTAGCGATGAGGATTTTGAATAAATAATAATATTATAATAAATTTTCTTTTTGGTGTTCTAGCATTTCTATAAATAGGGTCTTAGGTTAGAATTGAAAATCACACCGTAAACCCAAGTTTTTCTCTCTCTATATTATCGAAATGTATTCTTGTGAGTATTTTGAGTATACTTTAAGTATTGTTAGATCGGTGCAAAGTTCCAAGTCAAAGCCTATATCCTGGTGTTTAAATTTGAAGTCTTAATCTTTCGAGGTAAGAGATGTTATTTTTTCTCAAATGATATTATTTCTTCAATATCATTATCTTTGAAATATTGATCGAACTTTTATCAAATTTGGAACTTTTTCATGTCGGGGTTACTATTCATGAGTTACTATTCACGAGTTACTATTCATGAATTACTATTCACTTATTCACTATTTTATTAATGAAAGCGTGAAGATGTTTTTGTGGAATTTCTATCTTTTGGTGTCTGAGTTACTATTCACGTATCTGGCATTATTCACGATATCGACACTATTCACAATACTGAAGACTATTCAATCGAAAATAAAATTTTTCTTTTCGTCTAAAATATCTATTCGGATACTAACTTTGATTGTATCCATGTTTTGATCATTCTTGAATTTTACACCACTATGATTATTTTTGAGGTATTTTTGGACATGGATAAAACCAAGTACTGAATCCTTAATCCTTAATCCTTGTCATTTTGTTTCAATCGGATTCGCTTTTTAAAAAAAAATATTTTTCATCATCCTCGGTCTTAAATGATGATATTATGGAATATCTTTGGCTCAGAGTGCAAAGATGAATGATTTCTTAAGAATATCTTTGGCACAGAGTGCAAAGATGAATGATTTCTGAAGAATATCTTTGGCCGTAGTCTGAAGATGAGCAGTGTTTAAATGAATACGACTAATCGATGAATATCTTTGGCACGTAGTAGCAAAAGATGAATATTTGATTCCGATGTATATTGATTGATGTTACGGGATAAAAGATAGACGATGAACTTTTAAATTCATACATAGAAGATAGTAGTTTGCATTCTCTACTTAACTCTTCTAATGAATTATTATTTCATTGCGAATATTGATTTAAAATTTGTTGTCATTGTATTCTATTATATTTTTTCCCGTTGAAGACTAACGATAATTTGTTGTATATTATCTTAGTCATAATATTCTTTACTCGAGCTAGTTAAGCTCACCCTTTTCCTTTTTGTTCCATTTTTCTCGGGAGGCGAGAATATAGCGAAGTACGCAGTCTGGGGTATGGAATGAAGGTTTTAGAGAAGTTGTTTAGTAGTCCTCACCATTTTGTAAAATAATGTATCAATAAATGTGATGAGGATTTATTTGAGTATAGATATTGCCTGAAGATAATATTTGTATTTAAACTCACAGCTTTCTTTGTTGTAATAATAAAGTTGTAGTTATTTCGTACCATGTATTGACAACTCGTAATATGTGATGTATACCTATTTTGGGGGTGTCACAATTGGTATCGAGCTTAGGGATATGATCTCCATGAGATCGGGGAATAGAACTAGGAGGGAGAGACGAGTAAATCCTTCGCTAGTGTGTCCTACCTAATCTTTATTTGTTAGTTGGTCAAGATATAGGGATATTATGTGATATATTGATTTCCTTAATTAACCCTTGTTTTATGGCGATGATTTGAGAATGTCGATTTGAGAATATTAACAATGGAAATGAGACCGTGGAGATGCCTGTACTCACCAACGAGGAGAGAACGCGTGCACAGTGGAAATGTTCCTCCCGTGAACAACAACCACCATTGAAGCAGATGATGAACGAGGGATGTTTAGAAGTTTTTTGCGGTTCATGCAAAATCGATTTGAGGAAACTTCGTGTTCAAAATACAGGAGAAATGATAGCAATTCACGGGTTGTCACAACCAAGCGCCTCAAGAGTTGGGACCACCAGAATTTAAGGAAAGCCGATCCGATCATGGCGGAAACATGGGTCAAACAAATTACCAAGATATTCGATGTCTTGGGATGCGGAGGAAACAGAAGGTTCCATTCGCCACCTTTATGTTCCGTGGGGCGGCAGCGGACTCTTCGGTGGGAGTCGTGAAGCGTACCCATCCAAATTTTCAAAGATGTCTTGGGAGACGTTTGAAACTATTTAATGATAAATACTTTCACGAAAGTGTTCGTCGTATGAAGGAAGTGGAGTTCATCGATTAGAACAAAACAACATGACGTTGTCTCGAAGCGAGGCAAAGTTTGCATAGAGTTATCCAGTTTTGCACCTCATTTGGTGGAGAATGAGGAACGTATGACGCGGATGTTTCTTAGAGGTTTGAAACCCGGCATACGTCGATATCTCATTTCTCATAAATTTTCTCTTTATTCGAGATGTTGTAAATGGCTCAATTATTAGAGCGAGATAACGAGTACTACGGTCAACCGAGGACCACAACCAGGATCGTACCGGAGATAGCGATCAACAATGAATAATGATAACCAAATGAGAAAGAAACAGACGGACAAAAATGGTTACCACTCTGGTGGTAATCATGGCCATGAAAATAGAAGAAGCGAGTCGAGGAGAGATTTTAAAAGAGGAGATTTAACAACGACCATATGAAGACGACAGCGGTCTTGCGAGAATCGGTTCTAAGGGAGGAGAACGACCACCCATTATATGCTACAAATGCGGAAAAGAGGGACATATCACCAAACCGCCCACAACAGTTCAAGGTATGCTATAATTGTGGAAAGGAAGGACATATCGCTCGAGATTGTACAATGAATAAACCTAGTTCAATGGGGATGGTGACTCAAAAGATCGTCCCGAAAAAGTCAAAGTCAACGATTAGGAAAGGCGCTTTGTTGTGTTTCGTCATAATCGAGGAACCCAAACGAGGTGTTCACGGGTAAGTTATTTATAAATTCTTGCGAAGTTTATACCTTACTTGATCTGGTCTACCCATTCATTTATCTCTCTCTGCATGTGCTCAACGCTTAAACTTGACTTCGGAGAAATTAGACTTTGACCTATCTGTGGAAACTCCGTTAGGAGAAACTTTCATCACATCCATCGCTTATAAATCTTGTTTGATTCAAGTTGGCACCATTACCTTACTTACCATTGACCTTATCTCTTTAAAGATACTTGCTTTTGATGTGATTTTAGGGATTGATTGGTTAACTACTCATCATGCCAAAATTGATTGTTTTCGTAAGGTTGTTAGTTTTCATATTCCTAACCAACCCGTTGCATGCAATTCAAGCAACTAAACCATTAAAATCGATCATTTGTCATATCTAATCATAAAGCTATTCGTTTATTAAAAAGCGGATGTCAAGCTTTCTTAGCCCATGTTATGGATTTGAATAAAGACACGTCAAATTTGAATAATATTCCTGTTGTTATTGACTTTCCGACGTATTTCCCGAAGAACTTCCTTTGCCTACCCCCGTAACGTGAAGTTGAATTCTTTATTGATCTTGAACCCGCACAAAGCCCATTTCTAAAACCCCATATCGAATGGCTCCTATTAAACTTAAGGAGTTAAAGGTCCAACTACGAAATTGTTGGACATCGGTTTCATTCGTCCCTAGTACATCTCCTCGGGGTGCTCTGCTTTATTTGTAAAGAAGAAAGACGGGAGTATGCGACTTTGTATTGACTATCGGAATTGAACCATGTCACCATCAAGAATAGGTATCCTCTACCTCGTATTGATGACTTATTTGACCAATTCTGAGGGCACAATTCTTTTCAAAATCGATCTTCGCTTACGGATATCATCATTGAAGATTAGAATCGAGGATATTCCAAAGACTACCTTTAAACTTCAGATGGGCATTATGAATTCTTAGTCATGTCTTTTTGACTAACTAATGCTCCTGCGGCTTTTCATGGATATGATGAACCGAGTATTCAAGGAATATTTGGATCAATTCGTTGTTGTCATTATTGATGACATCCTCATATATTCAAAAGTCGTGAAGATCATGAGCACCATTTGAAGCTAGTACTCCAAAGGCTTCGTGAAAACCAACTATATGCCAAATTGAAGAAATGCGAGTTCGGCTTGAGGAAGTAGCATTCCTTGGGCACGTGGTGTCAAAACATGGAGTATCTGTTGATCCGTGCGAAGATTGAAGCAATACAAAGTTAGAGCAACCGAGTCGGTGGATCAAGACGTAGCTTTTTGGCTTAGTTGTTATTATCGGAGATTCGTGGAAGGGTTTTCTCGAATCGCTACTCCATTAACTCAAATTAACTCGGAAGGATACAAAATTGTTTGGAGTGAAGAATGCGAGAAGAGTTTCCAAGAGCTTAGAGAGAGACTTATTTCGACTTGTTCTAACAATACCATCTGGTTCGGATGGATTTGTTATCTCAAATGATGCTTTAGCAAAGGGTTAGGATGTGTTCTCATGCAACGTGGGAAAGTCATAGCCTTTATGCCTCGTGATGACTTAAAGTGTATGAGAGGAATTATCCTACTCATGATCTAGAGTTAGCGGCCGATCGTTTTCATGCGCTTAAAATATGGAGGCACTATCTATATGGGGAGAAAGTGGAGATATATTCGGACCATAAAAGCCTTAAATATTTCTTCACTCAAAAAGAACTCAACATCGGCAATGACGTTGGCTCGAGCTATTGAAAGACTATGACCACACTATTCAATACCATCCTGAAAAGCGAACGTGGTAGGTGACGCGTTGAGTAGAAGATCATATCACGGAACGAGCGAGTGCGATGATGTCAAGTATACGACGTAGAGCCAACTTTAATAGAAAAAGTTAAGGTTGCTCTCAAGCCACCGAATCCGGAGGTGATGCGTATGAAGAAGAAAGTCTGAAGGAGCTTATTCCGGGCGAGAATTGATGAAGAAGGAATACTTGAGTCCACTCTAGACTTTGTGTCCTAACGACTCGATTTGAAGTACAAGATTATGATGGAGGCACACAATACGCCATTTGCAATCCATCCTGGAAGTACTAAAATGTATCGTGATCTTTGACATACATTTTGGTGGAACAATATGAAGAGAGAGATTGCAAAGTTTATCTCGATGTGTTTAACTTGTCAACGTGTAAAGGCGGAGCATCTTGTACCTAAGGGTCCGTTGCAACCACTTGAGATTCCGGAATGGAAGTGGGAACACATTACCATGGATTTCGTTACGGGTCTTCCTACGGTTTCTCAAGGCATCAATGCTATTTGGGTTATTGTTGATAGATTAACTAAGTCTGCTTTCATTTCTTGCCGATCACGGAGACTTATTCACTGAACGTCTTCTTTAGTAATGCGTGAATGAGATTGTGAGGTTGCATGGCATGCCCAGATCCATAGTTTCGGATCGTGACCCAAGATTCACTTCAAGATTTTGGGTTAGCTTGCAAAAAAGCTATGGGCACGCAGATTTACGATTTAGTTCGCATACCATCCCCAAACCAGACGACAATCGAGAGAGGACTATTCAAACTCTTGAAGATTTATTAAGACTCATGTCCTGATTTCAAGGGCGGTTAGGATAAGTATTTACCATTGGTGGAATTCTCCTACAACAACAGCTTATCGAGCAAGTATAGGTGTGGCTCCATTCAAGCATTATATGGACGAAAATGTCGCTCTCCAATATGTTGGGATGAGGTGGGTGAAGCAACATTGTTGGGACACGAGTTAAGATGTATATGACTACCGAAAAGATCCAAATGATTCGACAACGATACAAACGACACAAGATCGACAAAAGAGTTATGCGGATCTTCATCGAAAGAATGTGGAATTTAATGTAGGGGATCATGTATTGTTGCGAATTGCTCCATGGAAGGGAGTTACAAGATTTGGGAAGAGAGGAAAGCTCAATCCACGATTTATTGGTCCATTTCAAATTCTTGACCGAGTAGGAAATGTAGCTTTATAGACTTGCGTTAACTCCGAGTATGTCTCGTGTTCATAATGTGTTTCATATATCGTACTTCGTAAATATGTGAAAGACCCGAACCACGTTATTGAGTTAGTTAAACCTAGACGAGATAGTGAAGACTTAACGTATGAGGAGGTACTGTCAAGATCTTGGATAGGAAGGAGCATGTCCCTACGCCAAGAAAGGTCATACCACAAGTTAAAGTTTTGTGGAGGAATCATGCTATAGAAAATGACCGGGAATTGGAAAGCGGAAATGAAAGCGAGGTATCCTCACCTTTTCAAACACCAGTGCGTATGTCAATTTCGAGGACGAAATTTCATAAGGAGGGAGGTTGTAAGACCAACTTATTTTTAAAAATAAAATTTCCTTTATTTATTATTTTAAAATAGTAAGGGTTGATTTGATTAATGTGGATAGTTAGGGTTAAATACGCAAATATTTCAAAATAAGCAAGTGCTTATAAAATATTCATTGTTGTTTGGGAATATTCGTTTGGTGGTGGAATATTATTAAATGCGGTTAGAATATTATTCGTACTGACGCAGCGACCATGTGTGGGCCCCATAACGTGGCGCGATTGGATGAAGAAAACGACAAATATAAGTTGTTTTTAAATAACGGCGTGGTTATTCTCAAGTATCTTTGTTGGAATACCCTTGGTTAAAACACACTAATACGCTGTTGTTGACAAGATGGCACACTGTATTGCACCAATTATTGATTCTTACGTAAGAAGGCACTACTCAATAATGGTTACGGTATCTGCTTTGGTGTTCTAAGCAATTTCCTATAAATAGGGTGCTTAGGTTAGAATTGAAAATCACACCAGAAACTGAAGTTTTCTCTCTCTATATTATTGAGCGTATTCTTGTGAGTATTTTGAGTATACTTTGAGTATTGCTAGTCGGTGCAAGTCCAAGTCATAGCCTATATCCGGTGTTTCAGCTAGAAGTACTGATCTTTCGAGGTAAGGGATATTTTTTTTTTTGTAATGATATTATTTCTTCAATATCATTATCTTTGAAATGTTGATCTGAAGTTTTATCAAATTTGGAACTTTTTCATGGGGTTACTTATTCATGAGTTACTATTCACGAGTTACTATTCATGAATTACTATTCACGAGTTACTATTCACGAGTACTATTCATGAAGCGTGAAGATGTTTTTGTGGAATTTCTATCTTTTGGTGTCTGAGTTACTTATTCACGATATCAAGACTATTCACGATATATCGACCTTTATTCACGATACTCAGATCTTATTCAATAGAAAAATAAAATTTCTTCTTTTCGTCCAAAACATCTATTACGGATACTAACTCGATTGTATCCATGTTTTGATCATTCTTGAATTTTACACCACTATGATTATTTTTGAGGTATTTTTGGGCGTGGATAAAACCAAGTACGAATTCTTAATCCTTAATCCTTGTCATTTTGTTTCAATGGATTCGTTTTTTAAAAAAAAAAATATTTTTCATCATCCTCGGTCTTAAATGATGATATTATGGAATATCTTTGGCTCAGAGTGCAAAGATGAATGATTTCTTAAGAATATCTTTGGCTTTTGTAGTGCAAAGATGAATGATTTCTGAAGAATATCTTTGGCCGTAGTCAAAGATGAACAGTGTTTAAATGAACATGACCAATCGATGAATATCTTTGGCCCGTGAGTAAAAGATGAATATTTGATTCGTATGTATATTGATTGATGTTACAGGATAAAAGATGAGCGATGAACTTTTAAATTCATACATGTAGAAGATAGTAGTTTGCATTCTCTACTTAACTCTTCTAATGAATTATTATTTCATTATGCGAATATTGATTTAAAATTTGTTGTCTATTGTATTCTATTATATTTTTTCCTGTTGAAGACTAACGATAATTTGTTGTATATTATCTTAGTCATAATATTCTTTCTTGAGCTAGTTAAGCTCACCCTTTTCCTTTTGTTCCATTTTTCTCTCGGAGGCGAGAATATAGCGAGTACAGTCGGGGTATGGAATGAAGGTTTTAGAAAGGGTTGTTTAGTAGTCCTCACCATTTTTGTAAAATAATGTATCAATAAATGTGATGAGGATTTATTTGAGTATAGATATTATGCAGAAGATAATATTTGTATTTAAACTCACGCTTTCTTGTTGTAATAATAAAGTTGTAGTTGTTTACATACCATGTATTGACAACTCGGAATAGGTGATGTATACCTATTTTGGGGCGCCACAATTGGTATCGAGCTTAGGGATATGATCTCGGCGGAGATCGGGGAATAGAACTAGGAGGGAGAGGCGAGTAAATCCTTCGCTAGTGTGTCCTACCTAAGCTTATTTGTTAGTTGGTCAAGATATATAGGGATATTATGTGATATATTGATTTCCTTAATTAACCCTTGTTTTATGAAAGTATTTGAGAATGTCGATTGAGAATATTAACAATGGAAATGAGACCAGTGGAGATGCTGTACTCACCAACGAGGAGAACGTGTAACAGTCGGAAATGTTCCTCCATGAACAACACCATTGAAAGCGGTGATGAACGAGGGGATGTTTAGAAGTTTTTGCGATTCATGCAAAATCGAGACGAGGAAAAACTCGTGTTCAAAATACTGAGGAGAAATGATAGCAATTCACGGGTTGTCACAACCAAGCGATTCAAAGAGTTGGGACCACGAATTTAAGGGAAAGCGGATCCGATCATGGCGGAAACATGGGTCAAAACAAATTACCAAGATATTCGATGTCTTGGGATGCACGGAGGAACGAAGGTTCCATTCGCCACCTTTATGTTCCGTGGCGAAGCGGACTACTGGTGGGAGTGCATGAAGCGTACCCATCCAAATTAACTTTTCAAAGTATGTCTTGGGAGACGCGTTTGAAGCTATTTAATGACAAATACTTTCACGAAAGTGTTCGTCGTATGAAGGAAGTGGAGTTCATCGATTAAAACAAAACAACATGACGTTGTCTCAATGACGAGGCAAAGTTTGCGAGTTATCGAGTTTTGCACCTCATTTGGTGGAGAATGAGGAGCGTGTACGCGGATGTTTCTTAGAGGTTTGAAACCGGCGTACGTCGATATCTCATTTCTCATAAATTTTCTCTTTATTCGGATGTTGTAAATGTGGCTCAATTATTAGAAGCGAGATAACGAGTACGGTCAACCGAGGACCACAACCAGGATCGTACCGTAGATAGCGATCAATGAATAATGATAACTTCTACGGAGAAAAGCAGAGGCGGACAAAAATGGTTACCACTCGGTGGTAATCATAGCCGTGAAAATAGAAGAAGTCGAAATCGAGGAGGAGATTTTAAAAGAGGAGATTTAACAACGACCATGTGAAGACGGCAGCGGTCTTGGCGTGAAGAATCGGTTCTAAGGGAGGAAAACGACCACCGGTTATATGCTACAAATGCGGAAAAGAGGATATATCGGTCAAACCGCCTACAACAGTTCAAGGTATGCTATAATTGTGGAAAGGAAGGACATATCGCTTCGAGATTGTACATAGCGAAACCTAGTTCAATGAGACGGTGACTCAAAAGATCGTCCCGAAAAAGTCAAAGTCAACGATTCCGGAAAGAAGCGTTTGTTGTGATGGTACTTCATTCCCTCGTTGAGCAGGTCCATGATAGAGTTGTTGCCGAATTGGTGGTCGTCGGTATTACGGACGAAGGAGTTGTAGAGCTCAAAGGGAAAATTCTCTTGATTCGCCGGCGAGTGGGGATTCCGAGGCTTCGGGCCTGAAGTCCGAGGAGGTTGGTTGTCTTTTTCGAGAAAGTTTAAGTGATCGCTCCACTTGTTCTTCGGGCTCTTCGTCAGAAACAACAATTTCAGCCGGGGTGGTTGGCGGAGGATCGGTTTACGTTAGAGTACTTATGGTTCTTGAAGGTCGAGGATCTGCTTGGGTTTTCCTCTTTTTTTGGCGCCAAGGATTCGTTGATCCGTTAAATCGAAGGCATATCGAGGAGGCACTCAGTGTGAGTTTGTGTGGGGGTGTGTTTGGGTTTTCGGCCAGCTTGCTTTCTTCGGCGAGGTTGGCTTGTCCCTTCAATAGGAGTTGATTCGGTGGCTTGAAGATCTTGATTGATACTTGGCGGAGGTCGGCGAAGATGTACTAGAAAGAAATCTGTCTAGATCCCTTCGGTCGATTGACGTTGGTTTGATCAGAGACACTGCAACAGATGAGGAATAATTGTTTACGATAACTATTAATGGAATTTGGGAGTTAAACAATAAAGTGGGTTCGAGACTTACAGTTATGGTCGTACAACCATGCTTGTTTACTCAGAAGTCCGAAGCTCCATTCCTTAATGTGAATCTTCTCTAGAAGGCTCGCCATTTCTCTCACTCGTTCCGTTGAAATATTTCCGAAGTTTGGAGAGATGCGATTGGAAGTGGTCCAGTCAGGTATGGAGGAGATTTCGGGTCCTTTGACAAAAAACCACTCCTTATGCCATCCTTGGTTGCTTGAAGGAGTGTATCCAGTTTCTATTTGAATTGTTGTTTGAGATTTACCTATTGGGCCTTGGTAAGTTGTATCTTGGGCCTTTGTTGATCTCATTATAATTCCTTTTATTCGGGCCATTCCATTTATACTCTTTCATTAAACCTCCCGCTTAATAAAAGACTAGAAGCGATGTTGGTGTCATAATACTTTAGACGTGTTGAGGTGGGTCTTGAAAGTATTAGGTCGGTTTCATCGGCCACCCATTTAGTGGATATTATCTTTATTTAGGGCCTATGAAGTATTGAAATTTGCATGACGATTAAATTTGAATGACTAGATGAGTATGGTTTCACTTGAGAACTTTGGCCAAGTGTAGATTGGGATAGAACTTTGGTGACATTTCTGCGTGACATTAATGAGGATGGGACAAGGCTTAGTCGGCTAAAGGTTGTGGGCCGGAAATCGATTACATCTGAGACCTTGGAGTATATGAGCAAGGATCACACACAATCTAGAGGTAACACTTAACGATATTTTATCCTCTCAATACACTAGATATTTTATCCTCCATGGTTAACCTTAACATGTGATCGCTCAGATCTTGACTCTCACGGGAACTATCCTCGATGAATCGGTAGTCAAAACTTTAGTGTTGACTTGTTGAATCATGACAGGATATCGGACGCGTCTTGGTGATTGGGACGTGGAGAAAGATCTTGGCGTTAACATTAGCTAACGACTAATAAATTCAACATGATAAAAGTATAAATATAAGATAAACTGAATTAAAAGAGTCAAAAAAGTATTAAGTATAAGATAAAAAGAGACCATACCAATATAATACATGTTTCTTTAAAAGACTGAAGTATCAGTTTAAAAGAAATTTCTTAACTAATCAAACTTCTTAAAACACTCCAATTTAAATTTGAATTAGTTTCAAAGCTAATCCGTTTATTAAGAAATACCAATATAGCAACTGTTTAAACATATAAAAAAAAGCATCCCTGCTATATCTGTTTCCTTAAAGAATTTGAACGTTAGAATCAAATAGAATTCTAATTATAATTAATATACTCTAATTGATCAAGTATATTTTAAAAATATTCTTAGCACAAAATATGCTTGCCATGATCTTTTAATAAAACAACTCAATAAAATAATCTTGACCATTATATTAATATCATATAAGCCCAAAACATAATACATGCAATCTATAAAATAACCAACATGTATATTCATATTGTCATCATTAAAATTATCAATAATAAAAACTAACATTTTTTCTTATAACATAAGACGTTTTACATATATCTAGAAGAAACGACTAATCATTTTCTATTTTGTCCTTAAAAATTTGAGTAATTGAGAAAGATGATAAAGAGTAATTAATTAATGCATAGGTAGTAATAAAATTTCAAATCAATATTAATTATTTAACTTTAAAATTAATAAAATTCTTAAATTGTTAAGAAATGCCACTTGCTACTACCTATTTTAGAAAGAATTAAGGAAGTCGTGCGTCTGTTTTTTCTTCCGGCAACTGCTTTAGGACTTTTTCCTTGTATCTTGATACCCAAACAACCAACCCACTAGGTATAAGTGTGTAACCAGGCCAATACCCTTTTTAACTCTAATCGTTGACATGTATTCTCAAGAAATTAATTAATTAAGATGGCTGATTTTCATACAGTAATACCGCTCGTTTATGAAAGTGCTTATCACACTTCTGACGAAGCTTCCGACTTAATACAGTTGTATAATTAACTCATTGTCAACTTTTATTTATTTATACCGTCCATGCAATGCTCAGATTCGGCGGACATAAATTAGTTTTAGCATTTTGTAGCAGTATATTTTTATTTAATAAAATAAAATTATATTTATTCATATTTTTTTTTCTTTTTGAAGGGCAATGAACGAATAGTCCATATCAAATTGTATTATCATTTATATTTTTTATCGTAAAAATAAAGAAATATTCTTGTTATTCAGGATTTGACCAATTGTGAGTTTTTAAAGGTTTTTTTTTTTGTATTTCAAAATTGATGCAATTAAATATTTGTCATTTATAAATAATAAATTTTGAATATGTAAACCGTCTGTCATGATTTAAGTGTGTACGATTTAATACTCATCAGACCTCACTAAATTTGGCACAATAAATAGCTAGCCTCACTTGATTTTACACAATAAACAACTATCACATATATGTAATTACGGATATTAACCCGTAATAATTTTGGTTGGAGAAAATTTATTGTGACCCTAATAATTTTCATCGAAAAGATTTTATTGCGACTAATATAGGCCTACCAAACCAACTATTGTCATAATTTTATCTTTTTATATATTGTTATAGATTTCAAAATAGTATTGCTAAATGCTAGCTATATATATATATATAGTCCGATACTAGCTAGCATGCATGCAGTCATATTTATTCGGCAGAAAGGAGTCAAAACTAGTTAACGTACAATTAATGGCCGTGGACAATAAATTGAATTAAGATTGTGTGTGTAAACTGTAAAGGTAGTTGTTCAACAGATTGAATGGCTGTTTAAATTGAATTCTTTCCTTGAAAAAATAATAAAAACTAGAGGTCAGATTTGGGGTTCTGATTTTTTAAAGGCCAAGCAAAGAAAGTGGAAAGGAAATTGAAGTTGGCAAAATTAATTAAGGTCTCTTTCGAGCCAAATTACGTAACTAATCGTGTTTTGATTTCTATTGTCCATTTGGTGCATCGCTCTGAGTCCAAGTCTACTGTTCCATCTCTTGTCCTATCTCATATATATATATATATATATTATTAAAACAAAAATTATTTATCAGCAATACAAAAGAGGAGACATAAATTGAGACTATTAATTTTTTTAAAGCCACTAAGTTTCTTTTATATGAAGCAAATGAAAGATAAAAGTTTGTACCTACGTTTTCACCCACCAGAAATGCAAAGTTGATAAAAAAATATTGAAGAAATATTTTGATGGCGATGTCAAAAAGAAATAAAATAAAGAAGAAATAAGAATAATGGAGGCAAATTAAGATATCTTTTTCTTCGTTTCTTCCGCTAATACATAACATACTTATTGGACTTCTTTAATTATCTATTCTCCAATTAAGTTAGTTAATAATTCCAATTAGACACTCAAACGCACAGAGAGCCAAGGAAAAATGACAATCTACAAATTAATTAAGATCATAAGAATTGTTTAAAATAATTTAACCCTTGAACTAATTACTAATTACCATGAATTTGATCACGCACACATATTGATATGCTTAAGTATTAGTGTTAATTAAGTACGTAGGTTATTACTATCTCCGTTCCTAAAAGATTGTCGTTTAAGGTTTTTGCACATAGATTAAGAAAATATCATTTACCAAGTAAAATTTGTTTGAAATTCCATCACTATCCCTTTATGAGAAGTTGAAAACTATTAATATAAAAGAGAGAATTTCTTGGGACAATGAGAAAAGGTAGGGGTAATATAGAAAAGTAAATAATTTATTCTCCTCGAAAGTTGTAAACGACAACTATTTTGGAACAAATTTTTTCTTCTAAAATGACAATCTTTTAGGAGTAATTCACAACCCAAATTTAATTAAGAAATTAAAACACCTTCAAGCCCTCCAATTAACCCACATAAGGTTCTATTTTAAGTATATATATATGTATGCATTATAATTTAGACGACATTAATTATTCATTTTATAATTGTATTACTGTATATATAGGTTAAAAAAATCGTACAAGCAAGCAAGAATTGTTCAGCGCCTAAGACCACTACAATCAATCCTCCGTACCCTTGGAGTCAAACGAAGACTTCCCTGTAGCAGCTGACAGTGTGAACCGGAAATCTGGTTCCGTTCATGCGTTGGTTTCCCCGACATTCAATTCAAAATTTAAATTGGAAATAAGTGTATATTTAAATTATATACTGAACTGTAAAATTAATTTTATTAACAATTTATGGATTGACATTTTATCCGTTTCAGTTCCGTACAAAGATTGAAGTGCTTAATTGGAATTGACATTTTATCCGTTTCAGTTTCAGTCATTTTTTTGTTTTAGGAAATTTCATTTATTGATGGTTCTGCTCATAATCAACATGCAAAAATTATCCTAATTAAACTTGTGTTAATTTTAACAAAAATTTCATACTTTCTTTTTGATTTATATACCAAAAATAAAATTTATTTGATTATTACACAATTTGACATGCATATATATATATATATATATATATATATATATATAGTTTCTTATATATATAAATGTATATATAATATAAATTCATAAAATGTTGGTGCAATATAATGGCCTGGAATGCCTTAATTGTTAAAGTTCTAGGAGTCAAATACTATAATGTTGGAGGCCGGACGGGGAAAATAAGACTTTTCTGGATTAAGTCTTTGGGAATATATACAAAATATATTTGATATATTTCTGGATTAAGTCTTTGGGAATATATACCAAATATATTTGATATATATATATATATATATACACACACACACACACACATCTAGTTGAATATAATAAAGGTAGACATTATTTGGTCTGTATTAGAATTGTACAACTGTTTTGAATTCTCCACTATATTAATTGCAAATGGTAAAGTATATTCTGCTCCCTCGTAGATTTTTTTTTACTTTTTTAATATTAAAACTTTATGCAAGACACATTTAAGTATTATTTTTTGTACTCCTTTGTCTCTCGTTAACTTTTGCGCATATTAAAAAAAAATCATAAAATTCATATTTAAATTCTCTTCTAATTGCATAGTTTTTACATATGACTAATAATACTTTATAAATATGTATAAAGAAAAGAAATGTGATAATTAATACTAATAGTATTATTGGTAAATTATTATAAAAATAGATTATTTAAGATAAATAAACATTTAACTTGAAACTAACTAAAATATTATTAAAAACTTTTTTTTATCCTGAAACGTAGGGAGTGCTATTTTTCTCTATTAACAAATTCTGCCTTAAAACTTTAACGTTTTTTTCCCAATCTAAAAGTGTCCCAAGGAAACCTTTTTATTAAGAAATAATAAATTAAAAGAAAGACTATTTTTTTCCAATAAGGAGGAGTATAATATTTTGGGTTCATATGGAATAAGCTCCAATTTTCCACCAAGTGCTAGATCTCTCTCTAACCAAACCAATTGTTAGTCACAATGGTTTAAAGACAATACCAAAATAAAGAAACAAGTAAGAAACGAAAAGGCATTATTTATCTACTATATATAACATATATATATTTATCTAATCTATGACTAATTCTTCCGACCATGCAGTTCCTTCTTTCTCCTAAATTACTCCTCTAAATTATCAAGGTCAGGATATATATTAAGCTATATATATTGGATATAAATACAATATGATGACAATTAAGTTTTTTAATTATAGCTAATTTGGGTACCAACTGATAATTTGTCATTTTGAGTACTCTTGATAAAGCTTTTTAGCTACTAATGAGGTTACTTTTTTTTATTTACAATTTTTTTTTCTCTTTTGAATGAAAGGGGAGAGTAATTTTCTCTTAATTCACTTGCACTCTCTTATCCCAGGGAATAAAATTTTCAAATTTGACAGAAATGTAAATGGTTCATTCTATTTTAATAAAACAATTAAACATATATATATTTTTAATTCCATGTGAATGAGTCCTTACATTTTATAACACATCTGAAAAAATATAATCCAAACATTATTTTTTTTCAATGCTTAGTAAAGAAGAAAATGTTCAAGGCTAAACATTCTCTCTCTTTTTTGGTTGATGAAAGCACATTTTCGGTCCGGATATTGACATAAATGTAGACTTGAGTACTGGAGTCGTAGTAAGCTGACCAAAGCTTTTTCATTCTGGTTTGGTAAGGCTTTTTTTTTTGACGCTAAAGGGTTTATATAAAGTTTTAAATCCAATATAGCATGTACTAATTATTAGATAATTATATTTACTACCACCAATCTAAACCAAAGTTAATGCAAATTTCTTTATCCGCAAATTAAAATACATGCACGGGATTTTCTTTTATTTTTTTTTGTAACTGATTCGAAACTTTATATACTAATTAAATTAAATTAGAAAAGTGCTAAATATCGGTACATATATGATCCATATATAATAAGAAATATTAAGAACATTGAACTTAATATCCTTCAATATAATGGTTATACAATCCTCATACGTAAGGTACTGTACTAATTAATTCTCATTTATCGTATGTATGTTGAGAAAACAAAATTACCAAATAAAAAGATAAGACACATGCATGTTACGTATAAAATTATTACAGATTAACTTTATACATCCATATATAAAATAAAGATAAGAACAATTCAGCAGCTAATTAATTGCCTAATTACTACACACTAGCATTAACGGACCAATCCAGGGTTGCAGGATATTTAAATAAGACCTTAAATTACTGACATAATAATATATTTTTAAGTTATTTTAATCCATCAATTTATCTAAAAAGTCACAATTAAAAATATTAAATATTTTTTTTATATCTTTTAATATAAAACTGAGGTGTTACATATACCATCATCGACGGTCCACACTTCTCCCTGTTTATGCGTAGGTGTGTATATATAGAATATTTTAAAAAGTAAACTACTTTTTTAATAGCAGGATTCGAAAAAATAATAATTTTTTTGGTAACTTGAAAAGAAAGATTGCCTAAGCAAAGAAGAAACTTAAAAGTAAATAGTTAGTGCGGTGTGGTGCAGTACCAGCCCCAGGCCTAGGTCTCTTTTTGGAGTCAAATGTCATGTTAGTTGGTAAAAAAATAATTTCTCGATTGACTTTTGTGAATAACATGCATGGTCTACAATTATGTCAGTAAAATTATGAGTTCAGGTCCTTTTTCTTTTTCTTTTTTTCCAAAAAAAATAAAATAATTTAAAACCCCTCGGGTCATTGTTAGACAGCTGTAGTTATGTGTTCAAGAATGAATTTACATTTACATGAAGAGTAATTTCCATCAATTGTTAGGTATCCAAGGTTGCTTCTCGAGTTGCAATTTGCAAGACAGCCCAGCCCCCCGCCTCTCTCTAACCCTTCCATAATTAAAATTTAATACAGAGATAGAAAAAACAAATTTACTATTATTCTCTTCATCCTAAATTTCGAGTAGTATATGACTTCTCATTATTTATTTTTCTTTTACACAAAGCTACTTTAATTAGGATACAATAATTTCAAGAATATATTTTAATATACAGAGTATCATTTTTTATGGAAAAATTATATCAAAATGTGCCTTATATACATTTTAATAAACATGTCAATTTTTTTTATTTTTCGAAAAGCGCTCATTTAATTTTAACAAGTGAGAGCACGTAAAATATTGCTACACATCAGTACCATAACTATACATTGCTTACTCAAATTCTTCCACACATATGAATTAATTATAAATATCAAGATAATATATAATCAAGGAAATTTATGTAATTCTCACTTTTCATTTAACTTGATGAAGGGAAATTATTGAACGAGGAATCACATCAGTACCTAAACATATAAGCATGTTTATGACTTTATTTTTAATGTTGAAGGTAATAAAATAGGTGAGCTAGCTAGGGTGGGTTGTTTGTTTGATGAGAAATCTGTTGAGGGCTGTTTTACCCAGAACCCTCTTTTGAATCAAAAGCTGTTTCCTAAAATCTCCCCATGTAAAAGCCACGTACTTTCTGCTACTAGGGTTTTCCCCGTCTTCATCCACAAGTAGCTGAGGAGGGCAATCGATGATGGCGTTGCATGCTGGGCTCATAAAATATGCTACAGATAGTCGTCTCTTCTCTTTATTTACTACTGCTCTGTGTACTACACTTTTCAGCCTCCCGTTTGTCCATGCCTGTAAGACCATTGTATTGTATGATAATTCAAATATGACGTACGATATTGCGTTAATTATTTTATACTATCATCACAATAAAAAATAAGATTTTTTTTTCTATAATAAAAAGAATTGACATGTGAAACTCTTTTTATGAAAGTGAGAACGTGTGGATTTAAGAAATACGTACATAGAGTTGGTTAAATCTTAATGATATATTTGGATTGAAAAAACAAAATTGGTTAATGAATGAAATAAACAAGGGGATGGATGTAATGGAGAGTGAATGAATCATTTCATACTCTCCCCCATAAGAATAAAATTTATAAATTTGGAAAGAATTAATGAGGATGGTTTATTCTATTTCAATGAAGAAACAACATAACATAATTTTTTTCATTCTATATATGTTAATGAGTCTTTTCATTCTCACCTTCATTCCTGCAATCCAATTATATATAGTAGTAATATTTATAGAAAATTGTTAAATCCACAACATAAAATATGTTATCTCCACAACAAAAGTGTCGTTATAGATCCTATAGCGACGATATACATCTAGCGACACTTTTATTGCGTAAATAACAAAAAATATTGTAAATTTAATAATTCCCTATTTATATACCAATATTAACAAAAATAAGATCCATTCTGTAGTGTATTTGGTGAACCACCTTACTATAATACATACACTCCTGTTTGGGTGCACGGGGATTTATTAAATCAATTGGAAACCTTGAAAGTTGAAATAAACATGAATAATTTAATAATGTAAATATGTTAAGTTCTAAGTTTTTATTGGTCGAAAAGTGTCAATTAGTGGGAGGAGAGAATGAGAGTACCTCAAGGGTGTCACCAATATTGATGACAAATGAATTTGGAACTGGACGAATGCCAATCCATTGATTATCATCCTTTAGAACCTGAAGACCACCAACCTCATCTTGTAACAATATTGTCAATGTATGAGGGTCCGAATGACTTCCCAGTCCCAAACATTTCTCCGGGAGTGGACAAGGCGGATATCGATTAATCCGGATCATTGTGGCCTCTTTCTCATCAAAATTCCTAGTGAAAAAATCATCAGCAAGGCCTAATCCATGAGCTAACATCTCGAAAATTGTCGTTCCCAATTTGTCCAAAGCATTCATGTACTCAATCATCGCGTCACTGAAATAATAATTGTAAAGAAAATAAATATATAAAAATGAACTTAACAAATTAATACATTAATTTTGATAGACGACTAAATTAATTTTATACCTAAAAGGTTGATGTTGATCACCAAGCACCTTTTTGGCAAAACCTAAAGCCTGCTGGGGGGATTGAAGTAGCTGTATGATTTCGGCCCAGGGAAGATTTTCACCGTAGTCAGGATTAGTGGCACAATAACCTAATGGCAGGCTTGCTGATCGAGCACCCTTAAGTTTTTGCTCCATAGAAAGATCAAAAAACTCGTGTAAGCGCCTCTTCATGTTCTCAATTATTTCAGAATCAACTCCATGATCAACCAACTTAAAGAATCCCCATTTTTCGCTAGTAGCCACCATGGATTGACATATTTTCTCATAATTTTGACCTTTTTTTGCCTCCAAAACATCTCGGAGACTTATACTTGGAATATCATGTCCGTCCTCAAAATCATTGTAATTTAGAGTTGGCCATTCCTTTTCACACCAAATGAAATTTTTAACTTGTAATTTCTGGTTTAGTGAAGAAAGTGGCTCAACAGGCTGTTCTTCAATTCCTGGTGCCATTGGAATCTGTGTGAGATATTGTCCTTAAAGGTGCTACGTATATATATATAATAATTGTTGGAATCTTTGATCTGTAATTCCTAAATAATTTTGGTATGTTTATAATTTTGCTTTGTTTATGTTGTTGGCAGAGAGAATATTAGTTAAACATTGTTTTCAGCTAGGGGGTATATATAGACAAGGTGAAACTTTGTTATTGTTATGGATTCTAGTATCAGTATTGTCAGGACTAGCGGATTGAATAGTAGAACAAACCTTAGAATATTTGGATGATTCAATGCTACTATATATATGATATGATTCCTAAGATACCAAATTAAAGAAGCATTATATATTAATCTTTGGGGTTGAATACTATGAATTTGTAGGCCGTCTTTTTTGGAGGTTATGAATTCAACCAAACTAGATGTTGTAAGATTCAAATTCCTTAACATATACAGAGCAGAGAAAGTTAAAAAGTACGGGACAACGGACATGCATGATTATTAATATATATTTTTATACATGATTCTTATAGATATATATTAAAGTTTGTCTGTGACACACTTAAACGCGATTTTTTTAATAGTTACGGGTAAATGATTCACCTATCAATATGATCAAATTAATATATCTTTGTGAAGATCTGAGTTACTGTTCCCTAATGAAAAAAGGTGTATATGTAGATGCAGCAATGAATTCTTCCTCGTTTTCAAGTCTGGAAAATGGAGGTGTCCACAAAAGAGTGAGCCAAATCTAGGTCCTCCATTAAAGGAGCTTCGGCATAAGCGTTGGGTGCATCGATCCTGTATGAACACCATATCATCTGTTGGACCAGATGTTTGAGTTTTAATTTGGAGGCCCAAAACAACTATTATTAAAGTTGAATTCGATGGACAGTTATATAAGGATTGATCCAGTCCTTGACAATATATAGACAGTCATCCACCTAAATCATCAATGGCCAAGTTAAGCTCTCATACTCTTAAAAGGGAGGCTTCAATCTCATCAAGGGTATGGGCCAGTCTAAATATATATAGTACATTTGGCATTAGATTTTTTTTCTCTAACCATAACCTTGGCCCGAGTCTATACCATGAATTTGTAGCCGAGGCAAGCCATTAGAAATTAAACTTCCATATTTTATATAGCCCCCAGCCCCAGTGAAGATAAGGAAATGTAAAGTGCGACAAAGTGGTGACACTCGATCGAGTATGCTAATCTTCTTTCTCTCTCCTCTTGCATCACCGGACTAAGCTACGTGTCGAGCAGCAACCTACTTCTCTTCATGCAAAACCTGCATCAGACAAACAACACCAACCACGTCACACCATGCATATATATCTATCTTTATTTATTTATATATACACCCTCAAAACTCTAAATCTCTCTACACCAAAACCATTACTACTTCTATCCATCCCATTTAATCTAGCTCTCTCAATGGCTCAGTATCAGCAGCAACCATATCAACACCAGCAGTTATCTCACAAGGTGGCCAAAACCACCACCGCCGTCACCCTCGGTGGCTCTCTCATGGTTCTCTCCGGTTTGACGCTGGCAGTTACCGTCATCGGACTGGTGCTGGCAACGCCGGTGCTGGTCATTTTCAGCCCAGTGTTGTTCCCGGCGGCCATCACTATTTTCCTTTTGTTGGCAGGGTTTTTCACTTCCGGAGGATTAGGCGCCACAGCGACTTTCGTACTGGTTTGGATGTACCGATACACGACCGGCAAGCATCCGATCGGGGCGGACCAGCTGGATCGGGTCAGAGAGAAGATTGCGGGTGCGGCCAAGGAAATGAAGGAGAAGGCCGAGCACCTTGGCCATGAAACTGTTAAGGGTGCTCAGGGTATTTAATTTAAATAATTAATTACTCTCGTCTCTTTGTGTCTCATCTTTTATCAGTAGGATTGATGAGAAATGAAAGTTTAAAGTTCAGTGGCTTTGTTTTATTTAGCTTTTATTCTGGTCTACTTAAACTGGGTTGTCCTGATGGCTGATATATATATATATATATATTTGTTTTAATTCATGTTTTTGTGTTGAATTTTCATTTCTTAATTTAATTTTTCATGTTAATTTTGTATTTTCAGAAATTAATTAATTCCCATGTGAATAATGAGATGTGGCTGGATATTTTCTCAGATGAACAAGAAAAAAAACATATATAGGTCCCTGAACAAAACCAGATAAATTAAATTCTCCTAAATTAATTAATTAGCTAGCTTCCATGAGACTGATCGAAGAATTGCATTAACATTATTATATATACTTACCAAGAAGGAAGAGATGAACGTGTAGATCTATGTCCCAAGTATATTTGAAATTAATAAATATTTGAGATGTTAATTCTCTTATATATACTTTTATCATGTTAATTCTTTTTGTGACTAGAGTTTGAACTAAGTGTTGAATAATCGTTACTGGCTCCATTCCCTTTTAATTTAATTGAGGTTTTTGAATTAGAAGGCAAAATTTTGTTCAAGTAAAAACATAAGAGAATTTAAATAGGGTATTTTACACAAGTATAATACTATTAGAAAGATATTATAAGAATAGTGCACCAATTAAATAATTATAATAATAGTGCAATAATATATAATAATATCAATAGTAGTGCAATTCACGTCACAGATACCAAACCAACTAAAATATAAACACCTTGATTCAAGGAGAAAACTACTCTCACTATATACGGCAGTTACAAACTCAACAAAACATTCAAAAATCGAGACAAGAAACGAATGTTCCTTAGAAGAACAAACCAAAAGCTTTTACATATAATCATCATCTTCAAGATCAGATCATTCGGAAAGAAACAGAAACATTCATACAAAAGAAGCGTAATTCAAAAACACAGAGAAGCAAAAACAGAGTATCAAAAAAACGACATGCACAAAAGCCGATCAAAGGTTTACGGCTGAAAGAAAAGATTTAAGCGAGAGATTACAAACCGAATCTCGAAAGAGAATACAAAGGTAATGCGAATCGGGTAATCTATATAATGAAATAATTTGTTGTTACCTATGAATTATTCGCATACAAAGTTTTGGGAACATTCATATGAAGATTTGTTTACCTTGTTTTAAGTGTTCAGTATTTGGCAAATCACCTCCACGACATCATAATTTGTTTTTTGAATATAGACGGAATGAAAGTAGTACTTTACAGTATTAAAGATACCAATAACGTATATTTTGGTTACTTAACAATGTTAATTTGGTAACCAATTAAATAGCTTTTTTAATTTCAAAAACTAAATAGTATTTGTTACAAATTCATATTTTGGAAGCATTTATATAATAATTTAGCAACATTCATATAAAGATTTGGATTCCTTATTTTTAGAGTTTTATATTTAGCATTTCATCTTGAGGACATTATAAATTGTGATGTTTTTATAAACAAACTAAAAGCGATTTGATGCATAATAATTGATACTAAATCGTCTATTTTGAGTTCTTTGAAAATGTTTCTTTAGTATCCAAATAATGAATATACCTTGTTTCAGTTACAAAATAGTATTTGATACACATTCGAAATTTTAACATAATTTAAATATTTATTTTGGCAACATGAATATAAAAATGTTTGGTTACCTATATTTAATAGTTGATATTTTAGTATTTCACCTTCAAAACATCTTAATTTTTTGATTTACATATTAGATTTTAAATAGAAAAAAAAGTGAATTATTAAAAAGCATGTATACTAAAAAAAACTATTTTGGCCACTGAATAATGTTAATTTGGTCACCAATTAAAGAATATAAATTATTACAGTTACCAAAGCGTATTTGTTACACAATCATATTTTGTTACACATACAAAGTTTTGGGAACATTCATATTAAGATTTGGCCACTAATTTCATTATTGTGTGAATGTTACTTTTTCAGTATTCGAACCATGGATATGCTTCTAATTGTAGTTTACTTCAACAAAACGTGGACTGACAGTAGCTAATATCAAAATTTCGAAGTTACCGGCCTACTAATCCCTTCAAATTGTTCATTCACAGAAATACATAACTTGATATGTACTGCATTAAGTCTAGACTACAACACAACGGAATTGTCAATCAAATTTCAGATTAAAAGCAACATTCCTCCGATCAAGGTGACAAATGAAGCAACGTTAAGATTCTATATCGAAATCAGTAGAAGTTCAGATGAACATGACAAGTATCCACTAATAATAAATTCTGAATACAGCATTGGAGGGACTACAATCTTACATAACGTGATAAATAAAGAAGAATATATAGTGCAAGAAGAAACGCCAATGAAATTGACACAATGGAATTCTGAATTTGTTTCGTTGGCAACGCAAGAAGACCAAATTGAGTCACAATATGTTGAGCAGCTGGCAATTGAAGTAATTGACAAAGAACAAGTCAGAAACCAGAACATAGCAAACACTAGAGAACAATGTAATGAGGTCATTTCAGATCCGAATAAGTTTGAAGTCAAAATACATCAAACTTACAAAGACAAGAAAATTACATCACGAGCGATAAGGCTACATTCCATAAGGCAGAATAGACAACACAAGGTTGAAAGAACAAGTGGTAGAGATTTTGTTCTGGTATGCATAGACAATGGAAATTGCAAATGGAAACTAAGAGCATCAAAGTTTCAGAAAAAAACTATGTTCAAGGTAAGAGAATTTAATGATGTACACACTTGTTCGTCCAACATACTGCTTAGAGATCACAGACAAGCAAATAGTGAGATGGTTAGTGAGTGCATAAAGCATAAACTAACTAACTTCAAGAAAATTTACACACCAACCGACATTGTGGAAGACATGATGACGAAATATAATGTGTCCATCTCCTACCAAAAAGCATGGAGATCAAAGGAAAAAGCAATGAAAAAAGTAAGAGGAAATCCACACGACTACACTCTGATCCCTTCTTGGTTGCACATGTTGCAAAAAACAAATCCAAGTAACAATTGTAAATTGTTTATTAAATGTTTCAAATATTTTCGTTACTCTAATGAAGTAATTTAGTTACCTACAAATACATGTTTGGCTACTACATATTTTAATGAAATAAAAGCTGAATCTGATTTTTTAGCGAAGAAATATCTACATAAAATGAAACTATTAAATAGCATTTTAGATACCATCTTAACACTATGAAAGACATTAAAATATAAGTAATTAGATAACAAAAGTAATACACATGATAATCCTAACTACAAATTTGGACAATATTAATTACATATAATTACATTAACCTTACTTTAAAATTCATTTCAGGAACCATCACATCCTTGGAGTTGGAAAAAAATGGTAGCTTCAAATATCTCTTTCTTGTGATAGGGCATCCATTGAAGCATGACAACATTATTTCCCAATCATTGTAGTTGATGGAACATTCATACAATCAACTTTACGGGGTACATTTGCTTATAGCAAGCACGCAAGATCAAACAGAACATTATCTGGATTGCTTTTGCGATTGTTGTGATGAAAATGAATTATCATGGAGATGATTTTTCATCAATTTGAGAAATGCTTGTGGTGTTAGAGAAGGACAATGCATCGTTTGAAGATGGATATGAAGCAATAATCAAGGGACTTAACTCTTGTATTCCCGATGTAATGCACGGTTCATTTACATATACCATATCTTGAAAAATATAAAAAACAGATTCAAAAAGAAAGGAGAAGTGTGACGCCCCAAAATAGGTATACATCACCCATTCTCGAGTTGTCAATACATGAGTGCGTAAACAACTACAACTTTATTATTACAACAATAAAAGCGTGAGTTTGAATACAAATATTATCTTCTAGACAATATCTATACTCAAATAAATCCTCATCACATTTATTGATACATTATTTTACAAAATGGTGAGGACTACTAAACAACTCTCTCTAGAACTTTCATTCCATTTTCACAGGCTAAATCTGCTTATATTCTCGCCTCCCGAGAAGAAAAATGGAACAAAAAGGAAAAGGGTGAGCTCAACTAGCCCAAGAAAGAATATTATGACTAAGATAATATACAACAAATTATCGTTAGTCTTCAACAGAAAAAATCTAATAGAATATAATAGACAACAAATTTTAAATCAATATTCGCAATGAAATAATAATTCATTAGAAGAGTTAAGTAGAAATGCAAACTACTATCTTCTATGTATGAATTTAAAAGTTCATCGTCTATCTTTTATCCTCAGTAACATCAATCAATATATATCCGGAATCAAATATTCATCTTTTTGCACTACTGTGCCAAAGATATTCATCGATTAGTCGTGTTCATCTAAACACTGCTCATCTTTGCACTACTACGCCAAAGATATTCTTCGAAATTATTCATCTTTGCACTACAGGCCAAAGATATTCCATAATATCATCATTTAAGACTAAAGATGATGAAAAATATTTTTAAAGAAACGAATCCAGTGAAACAAAATGACAAGGATTAAGGATTAAGGATTCGTACTTTGTTTTATCCACGTCTAAAAATACCTCAAAAATAATCACAGTGGTGTAAAATTCAAGAATGATCAAAACATGGATACAATCAAAGCTAGTATCCAGAATAGATATTTTGGACGAAAAGAAAATTTTCATTTTTGATGAATAGTGCCGTATTCGTGAATAGTGTCGTAGATATCGTGAATAGTCAGATACGTGAATAGTAACTCACACCAAAAGTTCCAAATTTGATAAAACTTCAGATCACTATTTCAACATAATGATATTGAAGAAATAATATCATTACTGAAAAAATAATATCCCTTACCTCGAAAGACATGATTTACAGTTGAAACACCTGGATATAGGTTATGACTTGAACTTGCACCAGTATAGCAATACTCAAAGTATACTCAAAATACTCACAAGAATACGCCGATAATATAGAGAGATAAAACTTGGGTTTACAGTGTGATTTTCAATTCTAACCTAAGCACCCTATTTATAGGAAATTGCTTAGAACACCAAAAGTAGAAAATTTAATAAAATATTAATATATATTTATTAAATTCTTACGCACACTTTTTATCAACTGAATTCAGCATTCAACACAAGTAGCCCACCTCACAAAAATTTTAAAAACGTTTTTTGTAATTAAAAATATTTTAAACTTCCAAAAATTAATTATTTCGGAGCTTCGAACTTCAATAATTCATAATAAATAGCCCTTTTATCAGAAAATTGAATCTCGCGACTTTTTATAGGAAATTCAATTCTCTACAACTTTTCAGGAAAGAAAGTTTTCCAATTCCAAACAGAAATTGACCGAAATCCACAAACCAGGCGATTTTACGATCTATAATCAAATTTCAATTCGATAAATGGGGTCCATTTACATGTTTAACATGTTTTAAACATTTATTACAACAAAAATACTCTTCCTTCTCGTATACTCATATATCCCACATTCGTTGTAAAATATCACCATTATTATATTATTAAAATATAATAACACATTTAAATGAATTATCTTATCGTAAAAAGATAAAATTTCAATTTTCAACAATTGTCACATTAAAATTTTTCTCCATCTATATCCACATAAAATCAATATTTTCCTCATCATATGAATCAATAATTAATTATTCACAAATAATATTACTGAATCACAATATCGATGACCAGTAGGTTCAGTGAAAGAGGGGCTTCCAATAAGAATTTCTCCTTACTTAAATACAATTAGGTGACCAAACCTCTCCTTAGATGAACTTTCTAGACATTGCCAATAATGTTATCTAATAATATTATTCATATAATATGAATTATTGCATCGATAATGAAAATCTTCGTGTAACGACAATTATTAAAACAACAAAGAATATAAAATATCAACGCGCAAGAATTATTAAATCAATAAAATATTTGAACGATTAATTACCGTAAACCATTATTAAGTAGTGCCTTCTTACGTAAGAATCAATAATTGGTGCAATACTGGTGTGCTTCTTGTGTTTTAACCATTTAGTATTTTAATGATATTAATTGAGAATAACTATGCCGTTATTTTTAAACCACTTATATTTGTCGCTTTTCTTCATCCAATCGCTCAGTTATGGGGCCCACAAAATCTTCTACTGCAGCATTTAATATTCCCGATAACAAGAATATTCCACGACCAAACGAATATTCCCCGACAACAATGAATATTTTTATAACCACTTGCTTATTTTGAAATATTTGCGATTATTTTACCCATAACTATCCACATTAATCAAATCAACCCTTACTTATTTCAAAATAATAAATAGAGGAAAATAAATTTTATTTATTAATAATTTGGGGTCTTACAACCTCCCTCCTTATGAAATTTCGTCCTCGAAATTGACGTGACGTACACAGTGTTTCGAAAAGGTGAGGATACCTCGCTTTCATTTCCGCTTTCCAATTCCCGTGTCATTTCCTCTATAAAGATGATTCCTCCACAAAACTTTAACTTATGGTATGACCTTTCTTGCGTAGGACATGCTCCTTCCTATCCAAGATCTTGACAGTACCTCCTCATACGTTAAGTCTTCTATTCTCGGTCCTGGCGTTTCTAACTCTATAACGTGGTTCGGGTCTTTCACATATTTACAAAGTGCGAGATATGTGAAACACATTATGAACACGAGACATACTCGGAGGTAACGCGAGTCTATAGGCTACATTTCTACTCGGTCAAGAATTTGAAATGGACCAATAAATCGTGGATTGAGCTTTCCTCTCTTCCCAAATCTTGTAACTCCTTCCATGGAGCAACTCGCAACAATACATGATCCCCTATACTAAATTCCACGTTCTTTCGATGAAGATCCGCATAACTCTTTTGTCGATCTTGTGCCGCTTTGTATCGTTGTCGAATCATTTGGATCTTTTTCGTGAGTCATATACGTACTCAACTCGGGTCCCAACAATGTTGCTTCACCCACCTCGTCCCCAACATACTTTGAGAGCGACACTTTCGTCCATATAATGCTTCAAATGGAGCCACACCTATACTTGCACGATAACTTGTTGTTGTAGGAGAATTCCACCAATGGTAAATACTTATCCCAACCGCCTTTGAAGTCTAGGACACGAGTCTTAATAAATCTTCAAGAGTTTGAATAGTCCTTTCGATTGTCATCTGCTTTGAGAATAGTATGCCGAATCGAATAAATCCGAACTGCCCATAGCTTTTTGCAAGCTAACCCAAAATCTTGAAGTGAATCTTGGGTCACGATCCAAAACTATGGATACTGAGCATGCCATGCAACCTCACAATCTCATTCACGTACATACTAGCAAGACGTTCAAGGAATAAGTCTCCGTGTCGGCAAGAAATGAAAGCGGACTTGGTTAATCTATCAACAATAACCCAAATAGCATTGATGCCTTGAAAACCGTAGGAAGACCCGTGAATGAAATCCATGGTAATGTGTTCCCACTTCCATTTCGGAATCTCAAGTGGTTGCAACGGACCCTTAGGTACTAGATGCTCCGCCTTTACACGTTGACAAGTTAAACACATTGAGATAAACTTTGCAATCTCTCTCTCATATTGTTCCACCAAAATGTATGTCAAGATCACGATACATTTTGGTACTTCCAGATGGATTGCAAATGGTGTATTGTGTGCCTCCATCATAATCTTGTACTTTCAAATCGTAGTCGTTAAGGACACAAAGTCTAGAGTGGACTCAAGTATTCCTTCTTCATCAATTCTCGCTTCCGGAATAGCTCCTTCTTGTACTTTCTTCTTCATACGCATCAGCTCTGGGTCGGTGGCTTGAGAATTTAAATAGGTATTTTACACAAGTATACAACTATTAGAAAGATATTATAAGAATAGTGCACCAATTAAATAATTATAATAATAGTGCAATAATATATAATAATATCAATAGTAGTGCTATTCACGTCACAGATACCAAACCAACTAAAATATAAACACCTTGATTCAAGGAGAAAACTACTCTCACTATATACGGCAGTTACAAACTCAACAAAACATTCAAAAATCGAGACAAGAAACGAATGTTCCTTAGAAGAACAAACCAAAAGCTTTTACATATAATCATCATCTTCAAGATCGGATCATTCGGAAAGAAACAGAAACATTCATACAAAAGAAGCGTAATTCAAAAGCACAGAGAAGCAAAAACAGAGTATCAAAAAAACGACATGCACAAACCGATCAAAGGTTTCTGAAACTGAAAGAAAAGATTTAAACAGAGATTACAAACCGAATCTCGAAAGAGAATACAAAGGTACGAATCAGGTAATCTATATAATGAAATAATTTGTTGTTACCTATGAATTGTCACGCATACAAAGTTTTGGGGACATTCATATGAAGATTTGTTTACCTTGTTTTAAGTGTTCAGTATTTGGCAAATCACCTCCACGACATCATAATTTGTTTTTTGAATATAGACGGAATGAAAGTAGTACTTTACAGTATTAAAGATACCAATAACGTATATTTTGGTTACTTAACAATGTTAATTTGGTAACCAATTAAATAGCTTTTTTTAATTTCAGTAACCAAATTGTATTTGTTACAAATTCATATTTTGGAAGCATTTATATAATAATTTAGCAACATTCATATAAAGATTTGGATTCCTTATTTTTAGAGTTTTATATTTAGCATTTCATCTTCAGGACATTATAAATTGTGATGTTTTTATAAACAAACTAAAAGCAGTTTGATGCATAATAATTGATACTAAATACGTCTATTTTGGTTACTGAAAAATGTTTCTTTAGTATCCAAATAATGAATATACCTTGTTTCAGTTACAAAATAGTATTTGATACACATTCGAAATTTTAACATAATTTAAATATTTATTTTGGCAACATGAATATAAAATGTTTGGTTACCTATATTTAATAGTTGATATTTTAGTATTTCACCTTCAAAACATCTTAATTTTTGATTTACATATTAGATTTTAAATAGAAAAAAAGTGAATTATTAAAAAGCATGTATACTAAAAAAACTATTTTGGCCAATTTGAATAATGTTAATTTGGTCACCAATTAAAGAATATAAATTATTACAGTTACTAAAGCGTATTTGTTACACAATCATATTTTGTTACACATACAAAGTTTTGGGAACATTCATATTAAGATTTGGCCACTAATTTCATTATTGTTGTGAATGTTACTTTTTCAAAGATTCGAACCATGGATATGCTTCTAATTGTAGTTTACTTCAACAAAACGTGGACTGACAGTAGCCAATATCAAAATTTCGAAGTTACCGGCCTACTAATCCCTTCAAATTGTTCATTCACGTAAATACATAACTTGATATGTCTTCGCATTAAGTCTGACTACAACACAACTAATTGTCAATCAAATTTCAGATTAAAAGCAACATTCCTCCGATCAAGGTGACAAATGAAACAGCCTTAAGATTCTATATGGAAATCAGTAGAAGTTCAGATGAACATGACAAGTATCCACTAATAATAAATTTTGAATACAACATTGGAGGGACTACAATCTTACATAACGTGATAAATGAAGAAGAATATATAGTGCAAGAAGAAACGCCAATGAGATTGACACAATGGAATTCTGAATTTGTTTCGTTTGCAACGCAAGAAGACCAAATTGAATCACAATATGTTGAGCATCTGGCAATTGAAGTAATTGACAAAGAACAAGTCAGAAACCAGAACATAGCAAACACTAGAGAACAATGTGATGAGGTCATTTCAGATCCGAATAAGTTTGAAGTCAAAATATATCAAACTTACAAAGACAAGAAAATTCTGTCACAGGCAATAAGGCTACATTCCATAAGGCAAAATAGACAACACAAGGTTGAAATAACAAGTGGTAGAGATTTTGTTCTGGTATGCATAGACAATGGAAATTGCAAATGAAAACTAAGAACATCAAAGTTTCAGAAAACAACTATGTTCAAGGTAAGAGAATTTAATGATGTACACACGTGTTCGTCCAACATACTGCTTGGATGTAAGACCCAGAATTTTATGAAATAAAAGTATTCAATTTTTCTCTTCAGTAAATGGTTAAATTGATAAAAGTTAAAGTTAAGGGTGATATATGAATTTTTTTTCAAAATACACAAGTGGTTATAAAATATTCATTGTTGTGGGAAATATTCGTTTGGTGGTGGAATATTCTTTCCGTGGGGAATATTCGTGACGGCAAGTAGCGATCATTATGGGCCCCATAATGTAATAAGCGCTTGGATGGAGAAAACGACAAATATAAGTTGGTTAAAAATAACGGCGTAGTTATTATCAGTTAAGATCATTTGGAATACCCGGTGGTTAAAATACGATGAATACGCGTGGTTGCATAAAGAAAGATACCACGGTATTATTGCAGATTGTTGAATTATTGATTCTTACGTAAGAAGGCACTACTCAATAATTGTTACGATGAGTTCTTTATTCAATAGTTTATTTTATTGATTCAATAATTGTTGCGTTGATATTTTATATTATTATTGTTTCAATAATTGTCAACGCACGATTTTCCCATTATCGGATCAATAATTCATATTATTTGAATAATATTATTAGATAACATTATTGGCAATGTCTAGAAAGTTCTCATCTAAGGAGAGGTTTGGTCACCTAATTGCGCGCCAAAGAAGGAGAGATCCTTATTGAAAGCCCCCTTTTCCTCGGAGCACCGTCATTGTCATAATTGTGATTACGTAATATTATTTGTGAATAATTAATTATTGATTTATATGATAAGAAATATTTATTTTATATGAATATAAATGATGGATTTATTTATGTGGTTATAAATGAAGGAATTAATGTTGAGGTATTTTATCGAGATTTTATCGGAATGAAGGTATTAAAAATTAAACCAAAGTGTTTTTTGAGATATATTATGTGAGTTATAATTTTTAATCCGAATGATGGATCGTTGTAATTTTTGGATATGTTATACATATATAAGTTGAGTATATGTCCACAAATTTTGAACCGTTAAAAATGAACGTATGATTTGTTATGAATTTTAAGAGGTAAATCGATTTGGAAATTAGGTTTTGGTGGAAAATTCTAGAATTGAGTGGGCCCCACTCTTGGTTGTTGGGAAGATGGCTGATTTTTGGTGGGTGGAATAGTAGCGGTAAAAGCCATCAAGATTCTGGTCAAGTCCGCTTCTTCGGTACGGCTAACATTTTCCTATAAATAGAGGGCTAAGTTAGAATTGAAAATCACACCGAAACATAAGCTTTCTCTCTCTCTCTAGATTATTGAGTGTATTTTGTGAGTATTTAGATACTTGGTGAGTTGATATTCATCGGTGCAAGTTTCCTTCAACATCATATCCGATATCCCATCGTAAGTCTTTCTTTCTTTTGAGGTAAGGGATAGTAAGGGATGTTATTTTCTTCTCGAATGATATTATTTCTTCAATATCATTATCTTTGAAATGTTGATATGAAGTTTTTATCAAATTTGGAACTTTTTTCATGTATCGGGGTTACTATTTATGAGTTACTATTCACGAGTTACTATTCATGAGTTACTATTCACGAGTTACTTTATTCACGAGTACTATTCATGAAGCGTGAAGATGTTTTTTGTGGAATTTCTATCTTTTGGTGTTTGAGTTACTATTCACGTATACCAAGACTATTCACGATATCTGACCTTATTCACGAATCTGGCACTATTCAATTTAAAAATGAAAATTTTTCTTTTAAATCTAAAATATCTATTCGGATACTAGCTTGATTGTATCCATGTTTTGATCATTCTTGAATTTTACACCACTAGGATTATTTTGAGGTATTTTTGGATGTATAGAATAGGAGTTATGGATTTTATGAGAAAAGACTATTTTAAAAGTAACTATTTATAACTCCTTGCGGTTAACTCCAAAATTTGATGAAATTTTTATCGAGAGTACATCTATATAATATCGATTATACTTTCTGTGAATTTCGAATTTTTGGATAAAAGTACAATTTATGATAAATGTTTAAATATTCTATGGTTTTGGCCATATGAAAAATAGTAAATGAATTTTTAAAATTTCGAGAAAATATATGTTCAATATGGGACTATTTTATGCTAAATCCCGGAAAAGAAATATTTTTAACTGATTTGGTATTTTTCATGAAAATGTTCTAGTTATGAGCAAATGAATTAAATATGTTATGTGAAGTAAGAAAATTAGAAAATATGATTTTATGGTTTGAGAATCATATATGAGGTATATCTGATTTTTGATGAGGGTTTTAGTTATTGGTGATGAAATTTTATGAGTTTGGCATTTTATGATGATTAAATGCATTAATTAGTAAAGTGTAAACAATTTAATTAAATTGTTTATAAGTTTGAGAAATGATTAAAATATTATTATAATATTAATAATATTAGATTATGAGATTTCTAAGTGATTTATAACATTTGGATTAAGGTGTTATAAATATGGATATGAATTTTATTATGAAACTTTATCTTTTAGTGTCGAGGTTCTATGCACGATATCGGGACTATGTCTTTAATACGGGTACTATTCACAACAAATTGGTTTCTTCCTCCGACCAAATTATCGTTGATTTATGAATCTTACTCTTGAAATTAAAACCATGTTTTGATTATATTATTTTTATATAACATTCTTATAACCCTAATGATGATATTTCTCTTTGACTTGAGTGTAAAGATGGGTAGATTATTGGTATGATCGTGACCATAGGTTCTCTTTGGCCATGGTGCAAAAAGTTGAATTGTTGACCGGTATGATCATGACCATTGAATTTACAATTGAATATTTTTAGCTTAAGTGCAAAGGTGAATTGATCAACATGGTTATAATTATTGTTATATAACTTCTGAAATGATTATGTATTTCTTTGATATATGAATATCTTTGGCTCGTTGTGCAAAGATGACCTATTATTGAATATCTTTAGCTTTGAAGTGCAAAGATGAATTATTGATGAATATCTTTGGCTCGTGTGCAAAGATGACTGTTGTTGAATATCTTTACCACATAGTGCAAAGATGAATTATTGATTAATATCTTTGGCTCGTAATGCAAAGATGACTGTTGTTGAATATCTTTAAATTTCAGTAGTGCAAAGATGAATTATTGATGAATATCTTTGGCTCGTAATGCAAAGACGACCTGTTGAATATCTTTAGCCTTTGTAGTGTAAAGATGAACCTGTTGATGACTATCTTTGACCTAGTGCAGCAAAGATGAATTTATTAGTATGATTATGAATGAACCGTGATTTGGTATAACCATGATATTTGATGTTTCGGGTAAAGACAATTGTGATGAAAATTATCTTAAATGCGTGGATGAGAAGAGGAATTTAGAATCACAATTATGATTATGAGTTATTCATATGATTGTGGAAAAGGAACCGTTGATTGATGTTACGAGGATAAAATATTGTTGGTGGACTTTTAACGTGGAAGATAATAGACTTTATAGTCTATTTGACTCTTTTAATGGATTGCTTCGTTCACCGCAACTATGGTTGAAAAGTTTTATCATCTACCATATGTTCTAAATCTACGATTCATTCTTGATGAAGACTATTGATAATTTATTTATCTTTAGTCATAATATTCTTTTATCGAGCTAGTTGTCTTCACCCTTTTGTTTCACAATTCCTTCGTGTAATAAAAGTGTAGGTAATTGGGTCGAGCGTGAATAGCGAGGAATAGAGTGGTGGTCTATAGATGTTGAGGGTGAGGTGAATTTAACTTGGAAGGGTGTTTTGTCACTATCATACAAGATGTCTAAATGACATACAAACTTCGTGTTATCATAAAGACAAGGTTGTGCACATCCATTTCTTGAGTATATTTACAAGCACTACCTATATAATCTTGGTGTTTGTTTGGAGTATAATACCCAATTAGAGACAATGGAGATAATGATATGTCGAAAAAGACTCACCATTGGGAAGAATATAATAGTAATCTTCTCGTTTTTCTTTGGGGTCTATTAGATTGACGAACCAAGGATAATTCTGTGGCCATATGATATCTACCATAACCTAAAAGCATGGCCTCCCATATGCGAAGGTTTCCTCGAGCACTTCCCAAAGATTCTAATTTCTAAAAGCAGCTTTTGACTATACCTTTATGTAAGGTGTCATTGTGACGTGATACAGTTGGTATATATTTGCATCCAAATGCACAAAGATATGTGTTGTTGTATTTTGCATTTGACAATTGTTGTAATAAAGTTGTAGTTATTTTCCGTACCATATATTTGGCGACTTCGAATGGGTTGGATGGAATGGACCTATTTTGGGGATGTTACATTTGGTATCGAGCTTAGGGATATGATCTCCCAAGCGAGATCGGGAATAGAACTAGGAGGGAGAGATGAATAAATCCTTCGCTAAAGTGTGTCCTACCTAAGCTTATTTGTTGGTCGACCATAATATCGGGATATTATGTGATATGTTAATTTATTCAATTAACCCTTGTTTTGAAGTTGTATTCTAGAATGATATCCTAAATACGGGAGATGGGCAATGGAGAAATCATGATGACGGAAAGATGAAATCGAAATGAAAGCAAGGTATTCTCAACTCTTTGAAATACCGTGCACGTAAATTTCTGGGACGAAATTTCATAAGGAGGGAGATTGTAAGACCCCGAATTTTATGAAATAAAAGTATTCAATTTTTCTCTTCAAGAAAAATGGTTAAATTGATAAAAGTTAAAGTTAAGGGTGATATATGAATTTTTTTTCAAAATACACAAGTGGTTATAAAATATTCATTTGTTGTGGGAATATTCGTTTGGTCGTGGAATATTCTTTTCGTCGGGAATATTAAATGCACGGTAGCGATCATTTAGGGCCCCATAATGTAATAAGCTGTCTTGATGGAGAAAACGACAAATATAAGTTGGTTAAAAATAACTGGCGTAGTTATTCTGTTAAGATCTGTTGGAATACCCGGTGGTTAAAATACGATGTCTACGCGTGGTTGCACAAGATGGCCTTCAGACGGTATTACAAGATTGTTGAATTATTGATTCTTACGTAAAGAAGGCACTACTCAATAATTGTTACGGTGAGTTCTTGTTCAATAGTTTATTTTATTGATTCAATAATTGTTGCGTTGATATTTTATATTATTATTGTTTCAATAATTGTCAACGCATGATGATTTCCATTATCGGATCAATAATTCATATTATTTGAATAATATTATTAGATAACATTATTGGCAATGTCTAGAAAGTTACATCTAAGGAGAGGTTTGGTCACCTAATTGCGGCCAAGTAAGGAGAGATCCTTATTGGAAAGCCCCTCTTCTGAGGAACTACTGGTTGTCATAATTGTGATTCTCGTAATATTATTTGTGAATAATTAATTATTGATTTATATGATAAGGAAATATTTATTTGATGTGGATATAAATGATGGATTTATTTATGTGGTTATAAATGAAGGAATTAATGTTGAGGTATTTTATCAAGATTTTTATCGGAATGAAGGTATTAAAAATTAAACCAATGTTTTTTAGATATATTACGTGAGTTATAATTTTTAATCCAATAGTTGGATCGTTGTAATTTTTGGATATGTTATACATATATAAGTTGAGTATATGTCCACAAATTTTGAACCGTTAAAAATGAGCGTATGATTTGTTATGAATTTTAAGAGGTAAATCGATTTGGAAATTAGGTTTTGGTGGAAAATTCTAGAATTGAGTGGGCCCCACTCTTGGTTGTTGGGGAAGATGGATGATTTTTGGTGGGTGGAATAAGTAGCGAGGTAAAGCCATCGGAAGTTCTGGTCAAGTCTGCTTTTGAAGCTAACATTTTCCTATAAATAGAGGGCTAAGTTAGAATTGAAAATCACACCGAAACATAAGCTTTCTCTTCTCTCTCTAGATTATTGAGTGTATTTTGTGAGTATTTAGATACTTGGTGAGTTGATATTCATCGATTACTGAGTTTCCTTCAAATGTCATATCCGATATCCCATCGTAAGTCTTTTGCTCTTTTTTGAGGTAAGGGATAGTAAGGGATGTTATTTTCTTCTCGAATGATATTATTTCTTCAATATCATTATCTTTGAAATGTTGATATGAAGTTTTATCAAATTTGGAACTTTTTCATGTCTAGGTTACTATTTATGAGTTACTATTCACGAGTTACTATTCATTAAGCGTTACTAGTTACTATTCACGAGTTCTTATTCACGAGTACTATTATTCATGAAGCGTGAAGATGTTTTTTTTGGAATTTCATCTTTTGGTGTCGAGTTACTTATTCACGATATAAGACTTATTCACGTATCTGACCTTTATTCACGAATCTGCAAGACTATTCACCAAAAATGAAAATTTTTCTTTTAAATCTAAAATATCTATTACGGATACTAGCTTTGATTGTATCCATGTTTTGATCATTCTTGAATTTTACACCACTAGGATTATTTTGAGGTATTTTTGGATGTATAGAATAGGAGTTATGGATTTTATGAGAAAAGACTATTTTAAAAGTAACTATTTATAACTCCTTGCGGTTAACTCCAAAATTTGATGAAATTTTTATCGAGAGTACATCTATATAATATCAGTGTACTCTGTGAATTTCGGAATTTTGGATAAAAGTACAATTTATGATAAATGTTTAAATATTAAATGGTTTTGGCCATATGAAAAATAGTAAATGAATTTTTAAAATTTCGAGAAAAATATATGTTCAATATGGGACTATTTTATGCTAAATCCCGGAAAAGAAATATTTTTAACTGATTTGGTATTTTTCATGAAAATGTTCTAGTTATGAGCAAATGAATTAAATATGTTATGTGAAGTAAGAAAATTAGAAAATATGATTTTATGGTTTGAGAATCATATATAGAGGTATATCTGATTTTTGATGAGGGTTTTAGTTATTGGTGATGAAATTTTATGAGTTTGGCATTTTATGATGATTAAATGCATTAATTAGTAAAGTGTAAACAATTTAATTAAATTGTTTATAAGTTTGAGAAATGATTAAAATATTATTATAATATTAATAATATTAGATTATGAGATTTCTAAGTGATTTATAACATTTGGATTAAGGTGTTATAAATATGGATATGAATTTTATTATGAAACTTTATCTTTTAAGTATCGAGGTTACTATGCGCATATACGGGACTATGTATGCGAATACTGGTACTTATTCACAACAAATTGGTTTCTTCTCCGACCAAATTATCGTTGATTTATGAATCTTACTCTTGAAATTAAAACCATGTTTTGATTATATTATTTTATATAACATTCTTATAACCCTAATGATGATATTTCTCTTTGACTTGAGTGTAAAGATGGGTAGATTATTGGTATGATCGTGACCATAGGTTCTCTTTGGCCAAGATGGTGCAAAAGTTGAATTGTTGGTGGTATGATCATGACCATTGAATTTACATTGAATATTTTTAGCTTAAGTGCAAGGTGAATTGATCAACATGGTTATAATTATTGTTATATAACTTCTGAAATGATTATGTATTTCTTTGATATATGAATATCTTTGGCTCGTTGTGCAAAGATGACCTATTGTTGAATATCTTTAGCCTGTAGTGCAAAGATGAATTATTGATGAATATCTTTGGCTCGTAATGCAAAGATGACCTGTTGTTGAATATCTTTAGCCTGTAGTGCAAAGATGAATTATTGATTAATATCTTTGGCTCAGAATGCAAAGATGACTGTTGTTGAATATCTTTAGCTTTGTGGTAAAAGATGAATTATTGATGAATATCTTTGGCTCGTAATGCAAAGATGACTGTTGTTGAATATCTTTAGCTTTGTAGTGTAAAGATGAACTGTTGATGACTCATCTTTGACCTGTAGTGCAGATGAATTTATTAGTATGATTATGAGCAGAACGTGATTTGGTATAACCATGATATTTGATGTTTCGTAAAAGACAGTGATGAAAATTATCTTCGTGCGTGGATGAGAAGAGGAATTTAGAATCACAATTATGATTATGAGTTATTCATATGATTGTGGAAAGGAACTGTTGATTGATGTTACTGAGGATAAAATATTGTTGGTGGACTTTTAACGTGGAGAAGACAATAGACTTTATAGTCTATTTGACTCTTTTAATGGATTGCTCGTTCCGCTGCAACTATGGTTGAAAAGTTTTATCATCTACCATATGTTCTAAATCTCTGATTCATTACTGATGAAGACTATTGATAATTTATTTATCTTTAGTCATAATATTCTTTATCGAGCTAGTTGTGCTCACACCTTTTTGTTTCACAATTCCTTTCGAATAATAAAAGTGTAAATGGGTCGAAAGTGGGAATAAGCGAGGAATAGAGTGGTGGTCTATAGATGTTGAGGTGAGGTGAATTTAACTTGGAAGGGTGTTTTGTCACTATCATACAAGATGTCTAATGACATACAAACTCGTGTTATCATAAGACAAGGTTGTGCACATCCATTTGCTGAGTATATTTACAAGCACTACCTATATAATCTTGGTGTTTGTTTGGAGTATAATACCCAATTAGAGATGTGGAGATAATGATATGTCGAGAAAAGACTCACCATTGGGAAGAATATGATAGTAATCTTCTCGTTTTTCTTTAGGGTCTATTGGTCAACCAAGGATAATTACGTGGCCATATGATATCTACCATAACCTAAAAGCATGGCCTCCCATATACGAAGGTTTCTTGAGCACTTCCCAAAGATTCTAATTTCTAAAACAGTTTTGACTATACCTTTATGTAAGGTGTCATTGTGACGTGATACTGATTGGTATATATTTGCATCCAAACGCACGAAGATATGTGTTGTTGTATTTTGCACGACAATTGTTGTAATAAAGTTGTAGTTATTTTCCATTACCATATATTTGGCGACTCGGAATGGGTTGGATGGAATGGACCTATTTTGGGTCGTTACATCGGAGATCACGAACATAAGCGAATAGTGAGATGGTTAAGTGAGTGCGTAAAGCATAAACTAACTAACTTCAAGAAAATTTACACACCAACCGACATTGTGGAAGACATGATGACGAAATATAATGTGTCCATCTCCTACCAAAAAGCATGGAGATCAAAGGAAAAAGCAATGAAAAAAGTAATAGGAAATCTACACGACTACACTCTGATCCCTTCTTGGTTGCACATGTTGCAAAAAACAAATCCAAGTAACAATTGTAAATTGTTTATTAAATGTTTCAAATATTTTTGTTACTCTAATGAAGTAATTTAGTTACCTACAAATACATGTTTGGCTACTACATATTTTAATGAAATAAAATTGAATCTGATTTTTTTAGCAGAGAAATATCTACATAAAATGAAACTATTAAATAGCATTTTAGATACCATCTTAACACTATGAAAGACATTAAAATATAAGTAATTAGATAACAAAAGTAATACACATGATAATCCTAACTACAAATTTGGACAATATTAATTACATATAATTACATTAACCTTACTTTAAAATTCATTTCAGGAACCATCACATCCTTGGAGTTGGAAAAAAATGGTAGCTTCAAATATCTCTTCTTCGCAATAGGAGCATCCATTGAAGCATGGCAACATTGTTTCCCAATCATTGTAGTTGATGGAACATTCATACAATCAACTTACGGGGGTACACTGCTCATAGCAAGCACGCAAGATGCAAATAGGAACATTATACCGATTGCTTTTGCAGTTGTTGACAGTGAAAATGAATTATCATGGAGATGGTTTTTTATCAATTTGAGAAATGCTTGTGGTGTTAGAGAATGACAATGCATCGCTTTATGTATACGAAAGCAATAATCAAGGGACTTAACTCTGTATTCCCTGATGTAATGCACGGTTCATGCACATACCATATCTTGAAAAATATAAAAAACAGATTCAAAAAGAAACGAGAAGTGTGACGCCCCCAAAATAGGTATACATCACCCATTCTGAGTTGTCAATACATGGTACAGAAACAACTACAACTTTATTATTACAACAGTAAAACTGTGAGTTTGAATACAAATATTATCTTCTAGACAATATCTATACTCAAATAAATCCTCATCACATTTATTGATACATTATTTTACAAAAATGGTGAGGACTACTAAACAACTCTCTCTAGAACTTTCATTCCATACCCCAGGCTGCATACTTTCGCTTATATTCTTGCCTCCGAGAAGAAAAATGGAACAAAAGGAAAAGGGTGAGCTCAACTAGCCTAGTAAAGAATATTACGACTAAGATAATATACAAAAAATTATCGTTAGTCTTCAACAGGAAAAAATCTAATAGAATACAATAGACAACAAATTTTAAATCAATATTCGCATGCTGAAATAATAATTCATTAGAAGAGTTAAGTAGAAATGCAAACTATTATCTTCTATGTATGAATTTAAAAGTTCATCGCCTATCTTTTATCCTTGTAACATCAATCAATATATATCCGGAATCAAATATTCATCTTTGCACTATAAAGCCAAAGATATTCATCACCGGGTCATGTTCATCTAAACATCTGCTCATCTTTGCACTACGGGCCAAAGATATTCTTCAGAAATCATTCATCTTTGTACTACGGTGCCAAAGATATTCCATAATATCATCATTTATGACCAAGATGATGAAAATATTTTTTAAAGAAACGAATCCAGTTAAACAAAATGACAAGGATTAAGGATTAAGGATTAAGGATTCGTACTTTGTTTTATCCACGTCCAAAAATACCTCAAAAATAATCACAGTGGTGTAAAATTCAAGAATGATCAAAACATGGATACAATCAAAGCTAGTATCCAGAATAGATATTTTGGACGAAAAGAAATTTTTTTATTTTTCGATGAATAGTATCGTATTCGTGAATAGTGTCGTATACGTGAATAGTGCCGTATATGTGAATAGTAACTCCGACACCAAAAGTTCCAAATTTGATAAAAACTTCAGATCAATATTTCAACATAATGATATTGAAGAAATAATATCATTACGAAAAAATAATATCCCTTACCTCGAAAATGACAAGACTTCTAGTTAAACACCGGATTTAGGTTATGACTTGAACTTGCACCGTATAGCAATACTCAAAGTATACTCAAAATACTCACAAGAATACGCCGATAATATAGAGAAAAACTTGATTTAAAAGTGATTTTCAATTCTAACCTAAGCACCCTATTTATAGAAATTGCTTGAACATCTAAAGTAGAAAATTTAATAAAATATTAATTTATATTTATTAAATTCTTACGCACACTTTTTATCAACTGAATTCAGATTCAACACATGTAGTCCACCTCACAAAACTTTTAAAAAACGTTTTGTAATTAAAAATATTTTAAACTTCCAAAATTAATTATTTTAGATTCGTAACTTCAATAATTCATAATAAATAGCCCTTTTATCAGAAAATTTGAATCTCGTGACTTTTTATAGGAAATTCAATTCTCTACAACTTTGCGAGAGAAAGTTTTTCCGAATTCCAAATAGAAATGAATTGAAATCCACAAACCAGGCGATTTTACGTGCTATAATCAAATTTCACCAATAAATGGGGTCCAATTTACATTCCTCGTAAAAATACTCTTCCTCCTCAGTATACTCATATATCCCACATTCGTTGTAAAAATATCACCATTATTATATTATTAAAATATAATAACACATTTAAATGAATTATCTTATCGAGAAAAGATAAAATTTCAATTTTCAACAATTGTCACATTAAAATTTTTCTCCATCTATATCCATATAAAATCAATATTTTCCTCATCATATGAATCAATAATTAATTATTCACAAATAATATTACGTAATCACAATATCGACAACCAAGGCGCCTTCAGTGAAAGATGGGGCTTTCCAATAAGAATTTCTCTTCTTCTTGGTAAGCATTAGGTGACCAAACCTCTCCTTAGATGAACTTTCTAGACATTGCTAATAATGTTATCTAATAATATTATTCAGATAATATGAATTATTGCATCGATAATGAAAAATAATTGTGAATGACAATTATCAAAACAACAACAATATAAAATATCAACGCAAAGAATTATTAAATCAATAAAATACCTTGAAAGAATTAATTCAGTAACCATTATTAAGTAGTGCCTTTTTACGTAAGAATCAATAATTGGTGCAATACTGCAGTGCTACTCTTCGTGTTTTAACCACCAAGTATTTTAATAGTATTACTTAAATAACTACGCCAAGTTATTTTTAAACCACTTATATTTGTCATTTTCTTCATCCAATCGCTCAGATTATGGGGCCCATAAAATATCTTTAGCGCCGTCGCATTTAATATTCCCCGACGTTAAAGAATATTCCACGACCAAACGAATATTCCCCGACAACAATGAATATTTTATAACCACTTGCTTATTTTGAAATATTTGCGTATTTTACCCATAACTATCCACATTAATCAAATCAACCCTTACTATTTCAAAATAATAAATAGAGGAAAATAAATTTCATTTATTAATAATTTGGGGTCTTACAAGAAGAGATAAAGAAAGCATACAACGCAGCTTGTAGGGCTTACACTATAGAAGAATTCAACATACATATGGCTGAACTTGATGCAATTGATACTCGAATAAGGACATCTGGAGGAAGAAGTTAAGCTAGAAAAGTGCACGAGTGTTGTGACGAACCCAAAATAGGTCCATTCCATCCAACCCATTCTGAGTCGCCAAATATATGGTACGGAAAACAACTACAACTTTATTACAACAATTGTCGTGCAAAATACAACAACACATCTTTGTGAGTTTGGATACAAATATATACCAATCATGTAGACGTCGCACAACGATGACACCTTCATAAAGGTATAGTCAAAAACTGCTTTAGAAATTAGAATCTTTGGGAAGTGCTCAAGAAACCCTTTGTACATGGGAGGCCATTCTTTTAGGTTATGGTAGATATTATATGGTCAATGAAATTATCCTTGGTTGAATTAATAGACCCCCAAAGAAAAACGAGAAGATTACTATCATATTCTTCCCATGGTGAGTCTTCTCTTGACATATCATTATCTCCACCGCCTCTAATTAGGTATTATACTCCAAACAAACACCAAGATTATATAGGTAGTGCTTGTAAATGTACTCGAAGAAGTGGATGAGCACAACCATGTCTTATGATGACATGAGATTGTATGTCATTAGACATCTTGTATGATAGTGGCAAAACACCCTTCCAAGTTAAATTCACCTCACCCTCAATGTGAGACCCCAAATTTTATGAAATAAAAGTATTCAATTTTTCTATTTTGGTGAATAGTTAAATTGATAAAAATTTAAAGTTAAGGGTCATATTTGAAAATTTTTCAAAGTAGACAAGTTGTCATAAAATACCCGGTTACTATTCACGAGTTACTATTCACGGGTTACTATTCACCGAAATTACTATTCACTCTAGTATTGTTCACTCTAGTATTTGGGACACTTTTTGAGTCAGAGTTACTATTCACGAGTTACTATTCACGGGTTACTATTCACCGAAATTACTATTCACTCTAGTATTGTTCACTCGAGTATTTGGGATACTTTTTTGTGTTTGAGTTACTATTCACGAGTTACTATTCACGGGTTACTATTCAATTCAAATTACTATTCACTCTAGTATTGTTCACTCGAGTATTTATGACACTTTTTTGTGTCGTGAGTACTATTCACAATTACTATTCACGAATTACTATTCATGAGTTCTTATTCACCAACAAAATATTTTATGAAAATAACATACGGAAGTTTTACTGGTTGATCTTCGTTGAACTACTTTCGGTAGTAAAAGTACAATAATACGTGTTGTAGTTCGATAAGAAGACGCGCGGTATTGATTATTGATCTTTATGTGAGTAAGTCACTCAGGTTTGATTCCATTATTGTCGATTAATAATATGAATTATTATAATGATAATGACGTTTTGTTTTATTCAGTATTATTAACGTAATAAAATGTAAACATCTTTTATATAAAAATGAATACTTTATTAAAGTTATTCTATAAATAGAATATATTATATTTTATTATGCATAGTGTTGCATAGTGTTTTGCATAGTATTTGCATAGTAAAATGTTTTATATAAATAGAATACATGATATTTTATTTAAAAGATTTTGCTTTAAATATGGACCGTCAGATTAAAGTAAATCAATCTGGACCGCTTAATGAATTAATTACTATGCATTCTATTTTCCTATAAATGAAGCTCATTCCTTCATTATTTTCTTTACTTAATTCAATTTGAAACTCTGTAGAGAGAAATTAGAGAGAGAAGCTATAGAGAGAAAAATCTATAGAGAGAAAGAAGAAGAGTATTCTCGTACTTCACCGCTTTTGATATCCAAAGTCTTTTTACTAGGTGAGGGATATTATTTGTTGTAATTCGTAAGGGGTGTTATTCTTTCTTATTCATGAAGAGAACTTCATTATTCCATTCATTATTATTCGTTGGAATAACTTTTGTAAAAGTGGCATACCCTATACATAACTTTGTGATCGTGCCGCATACCCTATACTTGGTGAAATCCTTATATTATTCCATTCTTATTTATTCATTGGAATAACTTTGATATCTGCCAAATCCCCTATACTTGGTGATCTTCTTCATTATTCCATTCTTTATTATTTTGTTGGAATATCCCATCTGTATGATTTACACCCCGACTGGTTCCATTGTTTATTATTCCGCATTTATTATTCTCATTGGAATATCACATGCATGTGTTTTACATCTAACTGGTTCCATTGTTTATTATTCAAAGATTTATTATTCTCATTGGATCATCCTATCGGTGTGAATTTCACCGACACAGGTTCCGTTATTATTATTACATTGGAATAACTTTTATCTGTCTGCAATCGCCGTGCATGGTGATTTCCTTTGTTATTCCATTCTTTATTATACCTAGTTGGTTAAAACTTTGACTTCTATACTCCATGAAATTAGTAGAATATCCTTGATATTTCGTTTCATCAAGTATCTTTTCATGGAAATATTCTTCCGATCATTCTTGAATTTTACTCTACAAAAACGATTATCTTGTTGACAATTTGACGTTACTTAATTCTCGGATAAAATAATTCTTGAACTTGTTTTATTGAATTATTATGTCATTGTCATCATCCTCATGTTATATTATGTTATCTTTGGCTTACGTGCATAGATGAACTTAGTATGATTATGACCGAGGATCATTCGGTATAATCACGGCTTGATATAAATGATGTGACAAAAGTTCTCGATGTTTTTTAATGCGTTGGTGGATAGTTTTGGTATGATTATGACCGGGGGTGATTCGGTATAGTCATGACCATTGATAATTTGATGAAAATCCTTGACCGTGAATGCGGGGGATGATTAGATATTGTGGTTTATTCATTAAAATTCGAGTCTCAAATATATAATAAAGATGAAAACCTTTTAAATCATAAAAGATAGTAGATTTTATTTTCTACTTGACTCTTTTAATGGATTGCTTATTTCACGCTTGATTAAACTTGTTTGTCTATTGTATTTTATCGGTTTAACCTTTGTTGAAGGCTAATGATAATTTATTCTGCATTATCTTAGTCATAATATTTCTTCTTGGGCTAGTTGAGCTCACCTTTTCTTTCACCGTTTCTTCTTGAAATGAGAACATAATTTGACGACGAGTCAGAAGCGGAGTAATGGTCCGGAGGATAAGATTAGTAGTCCTCACTATTCGTGAAATAGTGTGATAATAGTTGTAATGAGGACTCCTTTTGAGTTTGTATAATATCTAGCGGACAATATTTGTATTCAAACTCATGCTTATGTCGTATTGCATACACGACACGCTTATATTAGTAAGTTGTATTTAAATTACATACCATGTATCCGACTACCCAAGATGGGTGATGTATACTTAATTTTGGGGCGTCACTCAACATCTATAGACCACCATTCTATTCCCTCGCTATCCCCGCTCAACCCAAATACACTTTTATTACCCGAAAAGGAATTGAAAAAAAAGGGTGAGCACAAATAGCCCAAAGAAAGAATATCATGACTAAAGATAATTAAATTATCAATAGCCTTCATAAGTAATAAATCAGAGATTTAGAACATATGGTAGATGATAAAACTTTTCAACCATAGTTACAAATGATGAACGAAGCAATCCATTAGAAGAGTCAAATAGACCATAAAATCTATTATCTTCTCCATGTAAAAAGTCCACCAACAATGTTTTATCCTCAGAACATCAATCAACAATTCATGTTCACAATCATACGTATCACTCATAATCATAATTGTAGTTCTAAATTCCTCTTCTATCCACCATTTATAAATCTTGTTTGATTCAAGTTGGCACCATTACCTTACACATTGACCTTATCTCTTTAAAGATACTTAACTTTTGATGTGATTTTAGGGATTGATTGGTTAACTACTCATCACGCCAAAATTGATTGTTTTCGTGGTGTTGTTAGTTTCATATTCCTAACCAACCTGTTGACGAATTCAAGCAACTAAACCATTAAAATCAATCACCATGTCATATCTAATCATAAAGCTATTCAGATATTGAAAAACGGATGTCGAGCTTTCTTAGCCCATGTGATGGATTTGAATAAAGACACGTCAAATTTGAATAATATTCCTGTTGTTATTGACTTTCCGACGATTTCTGAAGAACTTCCTGGTCTACCCCGAACGTGAAGTTGAATTCTTTATTGATCTTGAACTTTGGTAAAAGCCCATTTCTAAAACCCCATATCGAATGGCTCTATTGAACTTCGTGGAGTTAAAGGTCCAACTACGAGAATTGTTGGAATCGCTACTCCATTAACTCAATAACTTTCGGAAGGATACAAAATTCGTTTGGAGTGAAGAATGCGAGAAGAGTTTCCAAGAGCTTAAGAGAGACTTATTTGGCTGACTGTTCTAACAATACCATCCGGTTTCGGATGGATTTGTTATCTCATGGCCGATGCTTGATGCAAAAGGGTTAGGATGTGTTCTCATGCAACGTGGGAAAGTCATAGCCTTATGCCTCGCGACAACTTAAAGAGTATGAGAGGAATTATCCTACTCATGATCTAGAGTTGGCGGCAATGATCGTTCAGCTTAAAGATATGGAGGCACTATCTATATGGGGAGAAAGTGGAGATATATTCACCATAAAAGCCTTAAATATTTCTTCACTCAAAAAGAACTCAACATGCTGGGCGGTGACGTTGACTCGAGCTATTGAAAGACTACGACCACACTATTCAATACCATCCCGAAAGAAAGCGAACGTGGTAGTGGTGACGCGTTGAAAGAAGATCATATCTTGAGGAGAAAAGCGATGATGTCAAGTATCACGACAGAGCCAACTTTAATAGAAAAAGTTAAGGTTGCTCAAGCCACCGGGCCCGGGCCGATGCATATGAAGAAGAAAGTACAAGAAGGAGCTATTCCTAAGCGAGAATTGATGAAGAAGGAATACTTGAGTCCACTTTCTACTTTGTGTTCCTAACGACTACGATTTGAAGTACAAGATTATGATGGAGGCACACAATACACCATTTGCAATCCATCCTTGAAGTACTAAAATGTATCGTGATCTTGACATACATTTTGGTGGAACAATACGAAGAGAGAGATTTCAAAGTTTATCTCAATGTGTTTAACTTGTCAACGTGTAAAAGTGAGCATCTAGTACCTAAGGGTCCGTTGCAACCACTTGAGATTCCTAATGGAAGTGGAACACATTACCATGGATTTCACATTACGGGTCTTCCTACGGTTTCTCAAGGCATCAATGCTATTTGGGTTATTGTTGATAGATTAACCAAGTCTCGCTCATTTCTTGCCGTCTGGAGACTTGTTCCTCGAACGTCTTCTAGTATATGACGTAAATGAGATTGTGAGGTTAGATGGCATGCCTGTATCCATAGTTTTGGATCGTGACCCAAGATTCACTTCAAGATTTTGGGTTAGCTTGCAAAAAGCTATGGGCACGGATTTACGATTTAGTTCTAATACCATCCCCAAACAGACGACAATCGAGAGAGGACTATTCAAACTCTTGAAGATTTATTAAGACTCTGGTGTCCTGAACTTCAAGGGCGATTGGGATAAGTATTTACCAATGGTGGAATTCTCCTACAACAACAGCTTATCGAGCAAGTATAGGTGTGGCTCCATTCAAGCATTATATGGACGAAAAAATGTCGTTCTCCAATATGTTGGGATGAGGTGGGTGAAGCAACATTGTTGGGACCCGAAGTTAAGACGTATGACTCACCGAAAAGATCCAAATGATTCGACAACGTATACAAACCAAGACAAGATCGACAAAAGAGTTATGGGATCTTCATCGAAAGGACGTGGAATTTAGTGTAGGGGATCATGTATTGTTGCGAGTTGCTTCCATGGAAGGGAGTTACAAGATTTGGGAAGAGAGGAAAGCTCAATCCACGATTTATCGGTCCATTTCAAATTCTTGACCGAGTAGAAAATGTAGCCTATAGACTTACGTTACCTCAAGTATGTCTCGTGTTCATAATGTGTTTCATATATCTGCATTTCCGTAAATATGTGAAAGACCCGAACCACGTTATAGAGTTAGAACCCATTTAGATAGCCAAGACTTAACGCGTGTGAGGTACCACAAGATTTTGGATAGGAAGGAGCATGTCCTACGCAAGAAAGGTCATACCACAAGTTAGAGTTTTGTGGAGGAATCATGCTATAGAGAAATGACCCGGGAATTGGAAGCGGAAATGAAAGTGAGGTATCCTCACCTTTTCAAACACCAGTATCGTCACGTCAATTTCGAGGACTTAAATTTCATAAGGAGGGAGGTTGTAAGACCCCAACTTATTATTAATGAAATTTAATTTTCTCTATTTATTATTTTGAAATAGTAAGGGTTGATTTGATTAATGTGGATAGTTAGGGGTTAAATACGCAAATATTTCAAAATAAGCAAGTGGTTATAAAATATTCATTGTTGTTGGGGAATATTCGTTTGGTCGTAGAATATTAAATCTTTATCAGAATATTCGTATGCACGGTAGCGACCCACGTGTGGGCCCCATAACTGAAAGCGATTGGATGAGGAAAACGACAAATATAAGTTGTTTAAAAATAACAGCAAGTAGTTATTCTGCAATTATCTCTTGTTGAATACCCGGTGGTTAAAACACACTAATACGCTGTTGTTGAGCGAAGACACCAGATATTGCACCAATTATTGATTCTTACGTAAGAAGGCACTACTCAATAATTGTTACAAAGAATTATCGCTTTATTCGATTATTTTATTGATTCAATAATTGTTGCGTTGATATTTTATATTGTTTGTTTTTCAATAATTGTCATTACACAATTTTTTATTATCGGAGCAATAATTCATATTATCCTAATAATATTATTAGAAAACATTATTGCAATGTCTAGAAAGTTCTCATTTGGGGAGAGGTTTGGTCACCTAATCAATTGCCAAGAAGGAGAGATCCTTATTGGAAAGCCCCTCTTTCCTGGAACCGCCTTTGGTTGTCAATATTGTGATCCTCGTAATATTATTTGTGAATAATTAATTATTGATTCATATGATGAGGAAAATATTGATTTTATATGGATATAAATGGAGAAAATTTTAAAATGACAATTGTTGAAAATTAATATTTTATTTTTTCGATAAAATAATTCATTTAAATATATCATTTTAATAATATATTGATGGTGATATTTTTACAATAAATTCATGGTTTATAAATAGATGAGGTGGAAGAGAGAAGATAGAATTGGAATTATTTAATAATTGTAAATATTTTAATATATATATATATATATATATATATATATATTTATTGTGTGTGTGGGAAGAAGTGGTGGGGGTAAGAGAAGAAAGTGGGGGAAGAGAGAGAGTTAGTGGAGAATTATGGGAAAGGAAGAAAGAGAAAGGGAAGAAGGAAATTAGAAAACTTATCCAGATCTTGATTTTGGTCATTTTTCGTTTGGAATTTGGAAAAAATTTCTTCGTAAAGTTGTAGAAATTCGATTTCAAAGCAGAATGGACATAAAATTCGTATTTTTCTCGATAATCGGTCTATTTTCTATGAATTGTTGAAGTTTTAGAATAAAATAATTTTTATTAAATTATGGGTGGGACCCACTTTTTGTTTTACAACATGTGGGCTGCCAATTTATTTAAAGATGGTGATGGCTTTCAAAGTTGGTTGGTGGCATGCGTAGAAGGTGAGAAATAATAATAATAATATTTTATTATTTAGTCTCCTTTGGCGTCTAAAGATTTTCCTATAAATAAGTGCTTTAGGTTAGAATTGAAAATCACACCAAAACAAGTTTTCTTTCTCTCAGATTATTGAGCGTATTTTGTGAGTATTTTGATACTTTGAGAGTTCTATTCGTCTAAGTTTCACAAGACTATATCCGAAATTCAATCGAAGACGCGGTTATTTTGAGGTAAGGGATGTTATTTTCTTCTCAAATGATATTATTTCTTCAATATCATTATCTTTGAAATATTGGTTGGAACCTTTTATCAAATTTGGAACTTTTTCATGCTTGGGTTACTATTCATGAGTTATTATTCACGAAAGTTACTATTCATGAAATTACTATTCACGAGTTACTATTCACAAGTACAATTAATGTAAGCGTGAAGATGTTTTTTTTTGTGGAATTTCTATCTTTTGGTGTAAGATTACTATTCACGATACTCAGCCTTTATTCACGATATCTGACTTTATTCATCGAAAAATAAAATTTCTTCTTTTCGTCTAAAATATCTATTACGGATACTAGCTTTGATTGTATCCATGTTTTGATCATTCTTGAATTTACACCGTATGATTATTTTTGAGGTATTTTTTGAACATGGATAAAACAATCACGAATCCTTAATCCTTAATCCTTGTCATTTTGTTTCACCGGATTCGTTTTAAGTTAAAAAATATTTTCATCATCCTCGCCTTAAATGATGATATTATTGAATATCTTTGGCTTTCATAGTGCAAAAGATGAATGATTTCTGAAGAATATCTTTGGTAGTAGTGCGAAGATGAAATGTGTTTAAATGAATATGACCAATCGATGAATATCTTTGGCTTGTAGTGCAAAGATGAATATTTGATTCAGAGATGTTTATGGATTGATGTTACAGGATAAAAGATGAGGCGATGAACTTTTAAATTCATACATAGAAGATAGTAGTTTGCATTCTCTACTTAACTCTTCTAATGAATTATTACTTCCGCGCGAATATTGATTTAAAATTTGTTGTCTATCAGATTCTATTAAAATTTTCTGACGTTGAAGACTAACGGTAATTTGTTGTATATTATCTTAGTCATAATATTCTTTCTTGAGCTAGTTGAGAGCTCACCCTTTTCCTTTTTGTTCCATTTTTCTCGGGAGGCGAGAATATAAGCGAGTGCGAGTCGGGGTATGGAATGAAGGTTTTAGAAAGGATTGTTTAGTAGTCCTCACCATTTTGTAAAATAATGTATCAATAAATGTGATGAGGATTATTTGAGTATAGATATTGTCTGAAGATAATATTTGTATTCAAACTCACAGCTTTTCTTGTTGTAATAATAAAGTTGTAGTTGTTTTACATCACGTATTGACAACTCGTAATAGGTGATGTATACCTATTTTGGGGCCGTCACAGCTTGGTATCGTAGCTTAGGATATGATCTCTCCATGAGATCGGGGAATAGAACTAGGAGGGAGAGACGCAGTAAATCCTTCGCTAGTGTGTCCTACCTAAGCTTATTTGTTAGTTGGTCAAGATATATAGGGATATTATGTGATATATTGATTTCCTTAATTAACCTTGTTTTATGACAAGATTTGAGAATGTCGATGAGAATATTAACAATGGAAATGAGAACGTGGAGATGCCTCAGTACTCACCAACGAGGAGAACGCAATGCAAGTCGTGACAATGTTCCTCCCGTGAACAACACCATTGAAGCGAGATGATGAGCGAGGGGATGTTTAGAAGCTTTTTGCGCTTCATGCAAAATCGCATTTGGTGAGGAGACTCGTGTTCAAAATCTGGAGAGAAATGATAGCAATTCACGGGTTATCACAACCAAGCGATTCAAACAATGGGACCACGAATTTAAGGGAAAGCGGATCCGATCATGGCGGAAACATGGGTCAAACAAATTACCAAGATATTCGATGTCTTGGGATGAACAAGAAGAACAGAAGGTCCCATTCGCCACCTTTATGTTCCGTGGCGAAGGCGGACTCTTCGGTGGGAGTCTCATAAGCGTACCCATCCAAATTAAAGACTCAAAGCATGTCTTGGGAGACGTTTGAAACTATTTAATGACAAATACTTTCCGAAAGTGTTCGTCTATATGAAGGAAGTGGAGTTTATTAGACCGGAGCGAGAACAACATGGCGGTGTCTAAGTACGAGGCAAAGTTTGCGAGTTATCCGTGTTTGCACCTCATTTGGTGGAGAATGAGGAACGATAACGCGGATGTTTCTTAGAGGTTTAAAACCCGTAAGATACGCCAAAGATCTCATTTCTCATAAATTTTCTCTATTCAGATGTTGTAAAATGTGGCTCAATTATTAGAGCGAAGATAACGAGTACGGTCCAACCGAGGGACCACAACGAGGATCGTACGGAGATAGCGATCAATGAATAATAATGATAACCAAATGAGAAAGAAACAGACGGACAAAAATGGTAACCACTCTGGTGCTAATCATGGCCATGAAAATAGAAGAAGCGAGTCAGGAGGAGATTTTAAAAAGAGGAGATTTAACAATGACCATGACCTGGTGTATGTAAGACCCCAACTTATTATTAATGAAATTTAATTTTCTCTATTTATTATTTTGAAATAGTAAGGGTTGATTTGATTAATGTGGATAGTTAGGGGTTAAATACGCAAATATTTCAAAATAAGCAAGTGGTTATAAAATATTCATTGTTGTCGGGGAATATTCGTTTGGTCGTAGAATATTCGCTTTGTCGAGGAATATTCGCGACGATGCAAGTACACCGTGTGTGGGCCCATAACTGAAAAGCGATTGGATGAGGAAAACGACAAATATAAATTGTTTAAAAATAACGGCGTAGTTATTCACAGATTATCTTTGTTGGAATACCTGTAAGACCGAAATTTTTAAATAAAAAGGAATTTCCTTTATTTATTATTTTGAAATAGTAAGGGTTGATTTGATTAATGTGGATAGTTAAGTGTTAAATACGCAAATATTTCAAAATAAGCAATGGTTATAAAATATTCATTTTGTCTGGGGAATATTAAATGCGATTAGTAGCGACCATGTGTGGGCCCCATAACGGAAAGTGATTGGATGAGGAAAACGACAAATATAAGTTGGTTAAAAAATAACAGGCGTAGTTGTTACCAATTAAGACCGTTGGAATACCGGTGGTTAAAAATACGATGTCTGGCATTAGTTGTTGACAAGAAAGTACACCAGATATTACATAGTGTTGTTGAATTATCGATCCTTACGTGAAGGCACTTTACTCAATAATTTTCACGATAGTTCTTCGTTCAATATTTTATTTTATTGATTCAATAATTCTTTGCGTTGGTATTTTATATTATTCTTTGTTTCAATAATTGTCAACGCACGCAGATTTCCCATTATCGGATCAATAATTCATATTATTTGAATAATATTATTAGATAACATTATTGGCAATGTCTAGAAAGTTACATCTAAGGAGAGGTTTGGTCACCTAATTGCGCGCGCCCAAAGAGGAGAGATCCTTATTGGAAAGCCCCTCTTTCACAGGAGCGGCTGGTTGTCATAATTGTGATTACAGTAATATTATTTGTGAATAATTAATTATTGATTCATATGATAAGGAAATATTTATTTTATATGAATATAAATGATGGATTTATTTATGTGGTTATTAATGAAGGAATTAATCTTTGAGGTGTTTTATCGGTATTTTATCGGATTGGAGGTGTTAAAAAATCAAATCGGGGTTTTTGAGATATATTGGGGGTTATAATTTTTAATCCACCGTTGGATTGTGGTAATTTTTGGGTATGTTATACATACATAAGTTGAGTATATGTCCACAAATTTTGAACCGTTAAAATGCACGAATGATTTGTTGTGAATTTTAAAAGGTGTCGGATTCTTGGAATTAGGTTTATAAATGATTTTGGTGGAAAATTCTAGAATTGGTGGGCCCCACTTGTGGTTGGTGAAGAAATGTGCTGAATTTTATTTCAAATGTGGTGGGTGGCAATAGTAGCGAGTAAAAGCCATCGGTGTAGCAGGTCGAAATCCGCCTTCCTACGGCTAACATTTTCCTATAAATAGAGGGCTAAGTTAAATTGAAAATCACACCGAAACAAAGATTTCTCTCTTTCTCTCTCTATATTATTGAGCGTATTTTGTGAGTATTTAGATACTTTGAGAGTTCTTTGTTCAAGATTACAAGTTTCATTCAAAGATCACTTCCCGACCTTTCCTTTCAAGTAATTGATTCTTTGAGGTAAGGGATATTATTTTTTTTCGTAATGATATTATTTCTTCAATATCATTATCTTTGAAATGTTGATCTGAAGTTTTTATCAAATTTGGAACTTTTTCATGTCGGGGTTACTATTCATGAGTTACTATTCACGAGTTACTATTCATGAGTTACTATTCACGAGTTACTATTCACGAGTACTATTCATGAGGCGTGAAGATGTTTTTGTGGAATTTCTATCTTTTGGTGTCGGAGTAACTATTCACGTATACGGCACTATTCACGTATACGGCACTATTCACGTATCGTGGCCATGAAAATAGAAGAAGCGAGTCGGGAGGAGATTTTAAAAAGAGGAGATTCAACAATGACCATGTGAAGACGTTAGCGCCGGAAGAACTGGTTCCAAGGAGGAGAAAGACCATCGGTCGTATGTATTCAAAATGCGGAAAGAGGGACATATCATTAAACCGCCCTAACAGTTCAAGGTATGCTATAATTGTGGAAAGGAAGGACATATCGCTCGAGATTATGCGATGAATGAAACCTAGTTCAATGAGGGACGGTGACTCAAAAGATCGTCCCGTAAAATTCAAAGTCAATGATTCTTGGAAGGCGTTTGTCGTGGCCCGTCAAAATGCGAGGAACCCGAACGGTTAGCAGGTTAGTTAATTATAAATTCTTGCGAAGTTTATACTTTACTGAATACCGGCCTCTACCCATTCTTTTATCTCTCTTCGCTTTACTCGCCAACGTTTGAACTTGACTACGGAGAAATTAGACTTTGACCTATTTATGGAGAATCCGTTAGGAGAAACTTTCATTACATCTGTTGTTTAGAAATCTTGTTTGATTCAGGTTGGCACTATCACATTACCTGTTAACCTTATTTCTATAGAGATATTTGCTTTTGATGTGATTTTAAGGTTAACTACTCATCATGCCAAATTGATTGCTTTTGTAAGGTTGTTAGTTTTCATATTCCTAAGCAACTTGTTATTCGAATTCAAGCAATTAAATCATTGTAATCAAACATTTTCATATCATGCCATGAAGTCATTCGTTTATTACGGATGTTAAGTTTTCTCGATCCATATTATGGATTTGAATAAAGACACGTCGATTTGAATAATATTCTTGTTGTTATTGATTTTTCTGGACGTATTTTCTCAAGAATTTCTTGCTTACTCCCAAAGCTCGATATTAAATTTTGTATCGACTTTGAACCCTAGACAAAACTCATTTCTAAAATCTCATATCGAATGGCTCCTATTGAACTTGAGAGTTAAAATTCAACTATAAATTTGGTACCGAGCCTTTATCTTGTGACTTCCTTTGTGGAATGCACCTAAGCCGTAATCTCTGTAGGGGACGCGTCATATTCGATGCGATAGTAAATCGATAGGTGTCATTGTGACGTCTTATCCAAGATTGGGATATGAGTCACGGTTGAGAGCAATCTAAGTCGAATGTCGAAATCGTAGCTTTCTAGGCTTAGTTGGTTATTATCGAGATTCGTTGAAGGATATTCTCGAATCGCTATTCCATTATCGCAACGACTCGTAGAGATACAAAATTCGAATGGAGCAAGGAATGTGGGAAGAGCTTGAAGAACTCGAGAGGAGACTCATTTCAAAGACGTTACGACCATGCCATCCTGGAAAAGCGAACGTGGTAGTGACGTGTTGAGTAGAAGATCGTATACAGATTTAGTACGATATTGTCAAAGACTAATATCGTATAATTTACAAATAATAGAGATGGAGATGAAAACTCTAGGTACCCACGCGTGATGATATACGAGTATAATCGACTTTTAATCGATAAAGTTAAAATCGCTTTCGCTTCAAGCCAATCTAGGGAGTTGATGCGTATGAAGAAGAAAGTACAAGAAGGAGCTATTCCAAGCGAGAATTGATGAAGAAGGAATACTTGAGTCCACTCTAGACTTTGTGTTCCTAACGACTCGATTTGAAGTACAAGATTATGATGGAGGCACACAATCGCCATTTGCAATCCATCCTCGAAGTACTAAAATGTATCGTGATCTTGACATACATTTTGGTGGAACAATATGAAGAGAGAGATTGCAAAGTTTATCTCAATGTGTTTAACTTGTCAACGTGTAAAAAGCGGAGACATCTTGTACCTAAGGGTCCGTTGCAACCACTTGAGATTCCGAATGGAAGTGGGAACACATTACTATGAATTTCATTCTGGGTCTTCCTACGGTTTCTCAAGGCATCAATGCTATTTGGGTCATTGTTGATAGATTAACCAAGTCTGCTCATTTCTTACCGATACGAGACTTATTCCCTTGAACGTCTTTCTCGTATGTACGTAAATGCGATTGTGAGATTGCATGGCATGCCAAGATCCATAGTTTTAGATCGTGACCCAAGATTCACTTCAAGATTTTGGGTTAGCTTGCAAAAAGCTATGGGCGCAGTTTGCGATTTAGTTTGGCATACCATCCTCAAGCGGATGGGCAATCGAAAAGGACTACTCAAACTCTTGAAGATATATTAAAACTCGTGTCCTAGATTTCAAAGGAAGTTGGGATAAGTACTTGCCATTGGTGGAATTCTCATACAAACAATAGTTATTAAACAAATATAGGCATGGTTCCATTCAAGCATTATATGGGACGAAAATGTCGTTCTCGATATGTTGGGATGAGGTGGGTGAAGCAACATTGTTGGGACCCGAGTTAAATACGTATATGACTCACCGAAAAGATCCAAATGATTCGACAACGATATAAAGCGGCACAAGATCGACAAAAGAGTTATGCGGATCTTCATGAAAGGACGTGGAATTTAGTGTAGGGGATCATGTATTGTTGCGAGTTGCTCCATGGAAGGGAGTTACAAGATTTGGGAAGAGAGGAAAGCTCAAATCCACGATTTATTGGTCCATTTCAAATTCTTGACCGAGTAGGAAATGTAGCCTATAGACTTGCGTTACCTTCAAGTATGTCTAAGTGTTTATAATGTGTTTCACATATCAGTATTTCGTAAATATGTGAAAGACCCGAACCACGTTATTGAGTTAGAACCGGACGAGATAGCCAAGACTTAACGTGTGAGAGAGGTACTGTCCAAGATCTTGGATAGGAAGGAGCATGTCCTACGCTTGAAGGTCATACCACAAGTTAAAGTTTTGTGGAGGAATCATGCTATAGAGGAAATAACACAGGAGTTGGAAAGCGAAATGAAAGCGAGGTATCCTCACCTTTTCAAAACACCAGTACGTCACGTCAATTTCGAGGACGAAATTTCATAAGGAGGGAGGTTGTAAGACCCCGAAATTTTTTTAAATAAAAGGAATTTCCTTTATTTATTATTTTGAAATAGTAAGGGTTGATTTGATTAATGTGGATAGTTAAGGGTTAAATCACGAAATATTTCAAAATAAGCAAGTGGTTATAAAATATTCATTTTGTGTTTGGGAATATTAAATGCGACAGTATGACCATGTGTGGGCCCATAACGGAAAGTGATTGGATGAGGAAAGCGACAAATATAAGTTGGTTAAAAATAACGGTGTAGTTATTACCATTAAAGGCATCATTGGAATACCCGGTGGTTAAAATACGATGTCTGGCGTGGTTGCACGATGGCCAGGTATTGCAATGCGTATTGTTGAATTATTGATCCTTACGTAAGAAGACACTTTACTCAATAATTTTCACGGTGAATTCTTTCAATATTTTATTTTATTGATTCAATAATTCTTTGCGTTGGTATTTTATATTATTATTTGTTTCAATAATTGTCATTGTATGCAGATATTTCCCATTATCGGATCAATAATTCATATTATTTGAATAATATTATTAGATAACATTATTGGCAATGTCTAGAAAGTTACATAAGGAGAGGTTTGGTCACCTAATTGCGGCGCCCAAATGAGGAGAGATCCTTATTGAAAGCCCCTCTCACAGGAGCGGCTGGTTATCATAATTGTGATTCTGTAATATTATTTGTGAATAATTAATTATTGATTCATATGATAAGGAAATATTTATTTTATATGAATATAAATGATGGATTTATTTATGTGGTTATTAATGAAGGAATTAATCTTTGAGGTGTTTTATCGATTATTTTATCGGATTGGAGGTGTTAAAAATCAAATCAAAGCGTTTTGAGATATATTGCGGGGTTATAATTTTTAATCCGACCGTTGGATTGTGGTAATTTTTGGGTATGTTATACATACATAAGTTGAGTATATGTCCACAAATTTTGAACCGTTAAAAATGCACGAATGATTTGTTGTGAATTTTAAAAGGTGTCGGATTCGGAAATTAGGTTTATAAATGATTTTGGTGGAAAATTCTAGAATTGGTGGGCCCCACTTGTGGTTGGTGAAGAAATGTGCTGAATTTTATTTCAAATGTGGTGGGTGGCAATAGTAGCGGTAAAGCCATCGAGTAGCAGTCAAGTCTGCTTGGTACGACTAACATTTTCCTATAAATAGAGGGCTAAGTTAGAATTGAAAATCACACCGAAACAAAGATTTCTCTCTTCTCTCTATTATATTATTGAGCGTATTTTGTGAGTATTTAGATACTTTGAGAGTTCTTTGTTCGATCTGAGTTTCATTCGACATCACTTGAGCCTTTCCTTTCAATCTTGATTCTTTGAGGTAAGGGATATTATTTTTTTCGTAATGATATTATTTCTTCAATATCATTATCTTTGAAATGTTGATCCAAGTTTTTATCAAATTTGGAACTTTTTCATGTCGGGTTACTATTCATGAGTTACTTTATTCACGAGTTACTATTCATGAGTTACTATTCACGAGTTCTTATTCACGAGTACTATTTCATGAGCGTGAAGATGTTTTTGTGGAATTTCTATCTTTTGGTGTCAGATTCTATTCACGTGTCTCGGCCTATTCACGATATCTGACTATTCAATAGAAAAATAAAATTTCTTCTTTTAAGTCCAAAATATCTATTACGGATACTAGCTTTGATTGTATCCATGTTTTGATCATTCTTGAATTTTACACCACTATGATTATTTTTGAGGTATTGTTGGACATGGATAAAACAAAGTCTGAATCCTTAATCCTTAATCCTTGTCATTTTGTTTCACTTTGGATCGTTCTTTAAAAATATTTTCATCATCCTCGGTCTTAAATGATTATATTATTGAATATCTTTTGGCACCGTGTAGTGCAAAGATGAATGATTTCTGAAGAATATCTTTGGCTGTAGTGCAAAGATGAAGCGGTGTTTAAATGAACATGACCGATCGATGAATATCTTTGGCCTTTAGTGCAAAGATGAGCAGTGTGTTTAAATGAACATGACCAATGATGAATATCTTTGGCCTTTAGTGCAAAAGATGAGCAGTGTTGAGATGAACATAATGGATTGATGAATATCTTTGGCTGTAGTGCAAAGATGAATATTTGATTTGAGATGAATATTGATTGATGTTACGAGGATAAAATATTGATGATGGATTTTATTAAATTCATAGATTATAGTAGATTTCATTCTCTACGTAACTCTTACTATGAATTATTATTTCCATTATGAATATTGATCTCGAAACTTGTTGTCTATCAGATTCTATCGATTTTTTTTTCCTGTTGGAGACTAACGATAATTTGTTGTATATTATCTTAGTCATAATATTCTTTATTGGGCTAGTTGAGCTCACCCTTTTCCTTGTTGTTCCATTCTTCTTCTCGGGGGGAGGCGAGAATGTAGCGAGTACTAGTCGGGGTATGGAATGAAGGTTCTAGAGAGAGTTGTTTAGTAGTCCTCACCATTTTGTAAAATAATGTATCAATAATTATGATGGGGATTTATTTGCGTGTGGATATTGTCTAGAAGACAATATTATATTTAAACTCATTATATATATATTGTCGTATTTCACACGACATTTGTATTATTGAAGTTGTAGTTTGTTTCTTGTACCATGTATTTGGCGACTTCGAAATGGGTGTTGTGTATACCTATTTTGGGGGCGTCATGGTTAATATCGAGCTTAGGGATATGATCTCTGGCGAGATCGGGGAATAGAACTAGGAGGGAGAGGCGAGTAAATCCTTCGCTAGTGGTTCCTACTAAGCTTATTTGTTGGTTGGTCATAATATAGGGATATTATGTGATATATTGATTTCCTTAATTAACCCTTGTTTTATGATGATGTTTGAGAATGTCATTGAGAATATTAATGATGGAGTAAATGAGACCGTGGAGATGCTGTCTTTACCAACGAGGAGAACGTAACAAATCGCAATGTTCCTCTGTGAACAACACCAATCGAAAGCGAGATGATGAATGAGGGGATGTTTAGAAGTTTTTTGCAGTTCATGCAAAAAATCGGACGAGGAGACTCGTGTTCAAAATCTGAGGAGGAAATGATAGCAATTCACGGTGGTCACAAACGCAGTTCAAAAGAGTTGGGACCACGAGAATTTAAGGAAAGCCGATCCGATCATGGCGGAAACATGGGTCAAGCAAATTACCAAGATATTCGATGTCTTGGGATGCGGAGGAGCAGAAGTTCCATTCGCCACCTTTATGTTCCGTGGCGAGGAAGATTACTGGTGGGAATCAGTAAGCGTACCCATCCAAATTGCACTCAAAGATGTCATGGGAGACGTTTGAAAGCAGTTCAATGACAAGTACTTCCACAAAAGTATTCGTCGTATAAAGGAAGTGGAGTTTATTAGACCGAGCGAGAATAACATGGCGGTGTCCCGATCTGAGGCGAAGTTCGCGGAGTTATCCAGTGGTTTGCACCTCATTTGGTGGAGAATGAGGAACGTATAGACGCGGATGTTTACGAGAGGTTTGAAACCCGGCGATACGTCGATATCTCATTTCTCATAAATTTTCTCTCTATTCGAGATGTTGTCAGCGAGGCTCGATTGTTAGAAGCGAGATAACGATACGTTCAACCGAGGGACCATAACCGAGATCATCTATCAGAAGATAGCGATCATCGAATAATGATAACCAAATGGAGAAAGAAGAATACGGACAAAGGCGGTTACTACTACTGGTGGTAATCGTGGCCGTGAAAATAGAAGAAGCGAGTCGGGAGGAGATTTTAAAAGAGGAGATTCAACAATGACCATGTGAAGACGTTAGCGCCCGATGTAATCGGTTCCAAGGAGGAGAAAGACCATCGGTCGACGTATGTTACAAATCTTGGAAAGAGGGACATATCATTGAAACCGCCTAGCAGTTCAAGGTATGCTATAATTGTGGAAAGGAAGGACATATCGCTCGAGTTATGCGATGGCGAAACCTAGTTCAATGAGGGACGGTGACTCAAAAGATCGTCCCGAAAATTCAAAGTCAACGATTCTTGGAAGAGCGTTTGTCGTGGCCGGTCAAAATGCGAGGAACCCGAACGAAGTTAAGACGGGTTAGTTAATTATAAATTCTTGCGAAGTTTATACTTTACTAGATATCTGGGTTCTACCCATTCTTTTATCTCTCTTGCTTGCGCTCCAACGTTTGAACTTGACTACGGAGAAATTAGACTTTGACCTATTTATGGAGAATCCGTTAGGAGAAACTTTCATTACATCTGTTGTTTAGAAATCTTGTTTGATTCGGTTGGCACTATCACATTACACAGTTAACCTTATTTCTATAGAGATATTTGCTTTTGATGTGATTTTAAGGTTAACTACTCATCATTGCAAATTGATTGCTTTTGTAAGGTTGTTAGTTTTCATATTCCTAAGCAACTTTGTTATTGAATTCAAGCAATTAAATCATTGTAATCAAACATTTTCATATCAAGCCATGAAGTCATTCGTTTATTACGGATGTTAAGTTTTCTCGATCCATGTTATGGATTTGAATAAAGACACGTCGATTTGAATAATATTCTTGTTGTTATTGATTTTCCCGATTTATATTTTACGAAGAATTTCTTGGCTTACTCCCAAAGCTCGATATTAAATTTTGTATCGACTTTGAACCCGTTACAAAACTCATTTCTAAAATCTCATATCGAATGGCTCTATTGAACTTGAGGAGTTAAAAATTCAACTATAGAATTTGGTACTGAGCCTTTATCTTGTGACTTCCTTTGTGGAATGCACCTAAGCGAGAATCTCTGTAGGGGCGTCCATATTAGATGCGATAGTAAAGCGATAGGGTGTCATTGTGACGTCTTTATCCAAGATTGGGATATGAGTCACGATTGAGAGCAATCTAAGTCGATGTCGAAATACGTAGCTTTCAGGCTTAGTTGGTTATTATCGGAGATTCGTTGAAGGATATTCTCGAATCGCTATTCCATTATCGCAAATGACTCGTGAGATACAAAATTCGAATGGAGCAAGGAATGTGGGAAGAGCTTGAAGAACTCAAGAGGAGACTCATTTCAAGACATGTTACGACCATGCCATCCTGGAAAAGCGAGCGTGGTAGGCGGCGTGTTGAGTAGAAGATCGATATACAATCGAGTGCGATATTGTCAAAGACTAATATCGTATAATTTACAAATAATAGAGATGGAGATGAAAACTCTAGGTACCCACGTGATGATATACTTAGTATAATCGACTTTAATCGATAAAGTTAAAAGTCTTTCAAGCCACCGGGCGGAGAGTTGATGCGTATGAAGAAGAAAAAGTACAAGAAGGAGCTATTCCTAAGCGAGAATTGATGAAGAAGGAATACTTGAGTCCACTCTAGACTTTGTGTTCCTAACGACTCTGATTTGAAGTACAAGATTATGATGGAGGCACACAATACGCCATTTGCAATCCATCCTGGAAGTATTAAAATGTATCGTGATCTTCGACATACATTTTGGTGGAACAATATGAAGAGAGAGATGCAAAGTTTATCTCAATGTGTTTAACTTGTCAACGTGTAAAGGCGAGCATCTTGTACCTAAGGGTCCGTTGCAACCACTTGAGATTCCGAGAATGGAAGTGGGAACACATTACTATGAATTTCAATTCACGGTCTTCCTACGGTTTCTCAAGGCATCAATGCTATTTGGGTCATTGTTGATAGATTAACCAAGTCTCGCTCATTTCTTACCGATCACGAGAGACTTATTCCCTTGAACGTCTTTCTCGTATATGCGTAAATGCGATTGTGAGATTGCATGGCATGCCAATATCCATAGTTTTAGATCGTGACCCAAGATTCACTTCAAGATTTTGGGTTAGCTTGCAAAAAGCTATGGGCACAGATTTGCGATTTAGTTTGGCATACCATCCTCAAACGGATGGGCAATCGAAAGGACTACTCAAACTCTTGAAGATATATTAAAACTCCTGTGTCCTAGATTTCAAAGGAAGTTGGGATAAGTACTTGCCATTGGTGGAATTCTCATACAACAATAGTTATTAAACAAATATAGGCATGGTTCCATTCGAAGCATTATATGGACGAAAATGTCGTTCTCCAATATGTTGGGATGAGGTGGGTGAAGCAACATTGTTGGGACCCGAGTTAAATGCGTATGACTCACCGAAAAGATCCAAATGATTCGACAACGATACAAAGCGAGCACAAGATCGACAAAAGAGTTATGCGGATCTTCATCGAAAGGACGTGGAATTTAGTGTAGGGGATCATGATTGTCATTGCGAGTTGCTCCATGGAAGGGAGTTACAAGATTTGGGAAGAGAGAAAAGCTCAAATCCACGATTTATTGGTCCATTTCAAATTCTTGACCGAGTAGGAAATGTAGCCTATAGACTTGCGTTACCTTCAAGTATGTCTCGTGTTCATAATGTGTTTCACATATCTCGTATTTCATAAATATGTGAAAGACCCGAACCACGTTATTGAGTTAGAACCCACGAGATAGCCAGAAGACTTAACGTATGAGGAGGTACTGTCAAGATCTTGGATAGGAAGGAGCATGTCCCACGCGCAAGAAAGGTCATACCACAAAGTTAAAGTTTTGTGGAGGAATCATGCTATAGAGGAAATGACACAGGAGTTGGAAACGGAAATGAAAGCGAGGTATCCTCACCTTTTCAAAACACTGAGTACGTCGTCCAATTTAGGAGGACGAAATTTCATAAGGAGGGAGGTTGTAAGACCTAAATATATCATTTTAATAATATCATTTTAATAATATATTGATGGTGATATTTTTACAATAAATTCATGGTTTATAAATAGATGAGGTGGAAGAGAAAGATAGAATTGGAATTATTTAATAATTGTAAATATTTTAATATATATATATATATATGCGTTTTGTGTGTGTGTGTGGAAGAAGTGGTGGGGGTAAGAGAAGAAAGTGGGGAAGAGAGTTAGTGGAGAATTATGGGAAGGGAAGAAAGAGAAAGGGAAGAGAAGGAAATTAGAAAACTTATCCAGATCTTTGATTTTGGTCATTTTTCGTTTGGAATTTGGAAAAATTTCTTACAGAAAGTTGTAGAGAATTCGATTTCAGCGTAATGGACATAAAATTAGTATTTTTCTCGATAACCGGTCTATTTTCTATGAATTGTTGAAGTTTTAGAATAAAATGATTTTTATTAAATTATGGGTGGGACCCACTTTTGTTTTACAACATGTGGGCTGCCAATTTATTTAAAGATGGCTGATGGCTTTCAAAGTTGGTTGGTGGCATGCGTAGAAGGTGAGAAATAATAATAATAATATTTTATTATTTAGTCTCTTTTGGCGCTCTAAAGATTTTCCTATAAATAGTAACTTGGGTTAGAATTGAAAATCACACCAGAAACAAGTTTTCTTTCTCTCTAGATTATTGAGCGTATTTTTGTGAGTATTTTGATACTTTGAGAGTTGCTATTCAGTGCAAGTTTCTGTCAGCACTATATCCGAAATTCAGTCAGAAGTACGGTTATTTTGAGGTAAGGGATGTTATTTTCTTCTCAAATGATATTATTTCTTCAATATCATTATCTTTGAAATATTAGTTGGAACTTTTATCAAATTTGAAACTTTTTCATGCTCGGGTTACTTATTCATGAGTTACTTATTCACGAGTTACTATTCATGAGTTACTATTCACGAAGTTACTTATTCACAAGTACAATTAATGAAGCGTGAAGATGTTTTTGTGGAATTTCTATCTTTTGGTGTCGAGATGTAACTATTCACGTATACTGGCACTATTCACGATATCTGACTATTCATCAAAAATAAAATTTCTTCTTTTCGTCCAAAATATCTATTCTGGATACTAGCTTTGATTGTATCCATGTTTTGATCATTCTTGAATTTACACCGCTATGATTATTTTTGGAGGTATTTTTGAACATGGATAAAACAAAGTACGAATCCTTAATCCTTAATCCTTGTCATTTTGTTTCACTGGATTCGTTTAGCTTAAAAAAATATTTTCATCATCCTCGGTCTTAAATGATGATATTATTGAATATCTTTGGTAGTAGTGCAAAGATGAATGTGTGTTTAAATGAACATGACTTAATCGATGAATATCTTTGGCACGTAGTGCAAAGATGAATATTTGATTCAGATGTTTATGGATTGATGTCACGGGGATAAAAGATAGATTTATGAACTTTTAAATTCATACATAAGAAGATAGTAGTTTGCATTCTCTACTTAACTCTTCTAATGAATTATTACTTCCATTATGAATATTGATTTAAAATTTGTTGTCTATCAGATTCTATTAAAATTTTCCTCGTTGAAGACTAACGGTAATTTGTTGTATATTATCTTAGTCATAATATTCTTTCTTGAGCTAGTTGAGCTCACCCTTTTCCTTTTGTTCCATTTTTTCTCGGGAGGCGAGAATATAAGCGAGTGCAGTCTGGGTATGGAATGAAGGTTTTAGAAAGGATTGTTTAGTAGTCCTCACCATTTTTGTAAAATAATGTATCAATAAATGTGATGAGGATTATTTGAGTATAGATATTATACAGAAGATAATATTTGTATTCAAACTCACAGCTTTCTTGTTGTAATAATAAAGTTGTAGTTGTTTACGTACCATGTATTGACAACTTCGTAATAGGTGATGTATACCTATTTTGGGGGCGTCACAACAGATTCTCGCTCATAATCATACTAATAAATTCATCTTTGCACCACTACGGCGAAAGATATTCATCAATGATTCATCTTTTGCACTACATACTTAAAGATATTCAATAACAAATGTCATCTTTGCATTACGAGCCAAAGATATTTAACAACAGGTCATCTTTGCACTACGAGCCAAAGATATTCATCAATAATTCATATTTGCACTACAGGCTAAAGATATTCATATATCAAAGAAATACATAATCATTTCGAAGTTATATAACAATAATTATAACCATGTTGATCAATTCACCTTTGCACTTAAGCTAAAATATTCAATTGTAAATTTAATGGTCATGATCATACCAATCCAACAATTCAACTTTTGCACTCATCGGCCAAAGAGATCCTATAGTCACGATCATACCAATAATCTACCCATCTTTACACTCAAGTCAAAGAGAAATATCATCATTAGGGTTATAAGAATGTTATATAAAAATAATATAATCAAAACATGGTTTTAATTTCAAGAGTAAGATTCATAAATCAACGATAATTTGGTCGGAGAAGAAACCAATTTGTAAGTGAATAGTACCACCTCGTAATTCGTATATATAATACAGTATATACGTGCTTAGTAACCTCGACACTAAAAGATAAAGTTTCATAATAAAATTCATATCCATATTTATAACACCTTAATCCAAATGTTATAAATCACCTAGAAATCTCATAATCTAATATTATTAATATTACAACAATATTTTAATCATTTCTTAAACTTATAAATAATTTAATCCAATTATTTACACTTTAATAATTAATGCATTTAATCATCTAAAAATACCAAACTCATAAAATTTCATCACCAATAACCAAAATCCTCATCAAAAATCTACATATACCTCATATATGATTCTTAAGCCATAAAATCATATTTTCCAATTTTCTTACTTCACATAACATATTTAATTCATTTATTCATAACTAGTCCATTTTCATGAAAAATACCAAATCAGTCCCAAAAATATTTATTTTCTGGGATTTAGCATAGTATTGTCCCATATTGAACATATATTTTTCTCGGAATTTTAAAAATTCATTTACTATTTTTCATATGGCCAAAACCACCGAATATTCAGACATTTATCATACATTGTACTTTTATCCAAAAATTTCGAAATTCACAGGGTATACTGATATTATATAGATGTACTCCCAATAAAAATTTCATCAATTTTAGAGTTAACCACAAGGAGTTATAAGCAATTACTTTTAAAATAGTATTTTATCGTAAAATCCTTAACTCATAATCTATACATCCAAAAATCGCCATTTTTGGACACAATCTACAAAACTCATCAAAATATCATTTTAAATTTTTCCAGAATTTTTGAAGGTCCGGAAAAATTTCGAAACTAAAAAACATAATAACCCTTAAAATCCCTTACTATCCCTTACCTCAAAAGAGCAGTACTTCTAACTAGAATAACGCTGAACGAACTTGCACCGTATAGCAATACTCAAAGTATACTCAAAATACTCACAAGAATACGCTCGATAATATAGAGAGAAAACTTCAGCTTTAAATGTGATTTTCAATTCTAACCTAAGCTCTCTATTTATAGGAAAATCTTAAACACTGAAAGCGTAAAAATTAATAAAATATTAATATATATTTATTAAATTCTTACACACTTTTTTATCAACTGAATTCAGCATTCAACACAAGTAGCCCACCTCACAAAACTTTTAAAAAACGTTTTTCTTATTTAACTTAATTAAAACTTCAAAATTAACTATTTTGAGCTTCGTAACTTCAATAATTCATAATAAATAGCCCTTTTGTCGAAAAATTCAATCTCGCATTTTTATAGGAAATTCAATTCTCTACAACTTTGCGTAAGAAAGTTTTTCCAAATTCCAAATGTAAATTGAATCAAATCCACAAACCAAGCGATTTTACATTTATAATCAAATTTCGATCAAGAATTGTGTCCACCAACACACAAAATATGTGTTAAACATTTAATGCCACAAAATACTCTTCATCCTCATATACTCATATATCCCACATTCATTATAAAATATCACCAATTAATATATTATTAAAATAATATATTTAAATGAATTATTTTATCGAGAAAAAGATAAAATATTAATTTTCAACAATTGTCACATTAAAAATTTTCTCCATCTATATCCACATAAAATAAATATTTTTCTCATCATAAAAATCAATAATTAATTATTCACAAATAATATTACATAATCGAATATTGACAACTGCATACGCCCTTCTAGAAAGAACTTCTTCCAATAAGAATTTCTCCTTCTTGGCAATGATTAGGTGACCAAACCTCTCCTTAGATAGAAATTTTAGACATTGCCAATAATATTATCCAATAATATTATTCGGATAATATGAATTATTGCTCCAATAATGGAAAATACGTAATGACAATTTATTGAAACAACAAGAATATAAAATATCAATGCAAAGAATTATTGAATCAATAAAATAAAATCTTTGAATAGTAATTCTTTGTAACAATTATTGAGTAGTGCCTTCTTACGTAAGAATCAATAATTGGTGCAATACCGTGTGCTACTTGTGTTTTAACCACCGAGTATTTTAATAATATTAACGGTAAAAACTACGCCGTTATTTTTAAACAACTTATATTTATCGTTTTCTTCATTCAATCGCTTTCCGTTATGGGGCCCATAAAAAAGCTCAAGGTCAATGCATTTAATATTCCCAACAAAGAAGATTATTCCACGACCAAACTAATATTCCCCGACAACAATGAATATTTTATAACCACTTGCTTATTTTGAAAAATTTGCATATTTCACCCATAACTTTAAACTTTTACCAATTTAACCATTTACTAAATAATGATTATAAGAAAAATTGAATACTTTTATTTCATAAAATTCGGGGTCTTACAAGTGTGATGCCCCCAAAATAGGTATACAACACCCATTCTGAGTCGCCAAATACATGGTACAGAAAGCAAACTACAACTTCAATAATACAATTGTCGTGCAAAATACGACAACACATACTGTGAGTTTAAATACAAATATTGTCTTTTAGACAATATCCACACCTAAATAAGTCCTCATTACAATTATTCATACACTATTTTACGAAAATAGTGAGGACTGCTAAAACATCTTTCTAGAACCATCACTCCATACCCTGACGATCCTGCTATGTTCTCACCTCCTGAGAAGAAAAATGGAACAAAAAGGAAAAGGGTGAGCTCAACTAGCCCAGTAAAGAATATTATGACTAAGATAATATACAACAAATTATCATTAGTCTTCAACAGGGAAAAATCTGATAAAATATAATAGACAACAAGTTTTAGATCAACAAATACAGCGGAAACAGCAATCCATTAGAAGAGTCACGTAGAGATTGAATTCTACTATCTTCTAAGATTTAAGAGTCCATCATCAATATTTTATCCTTGTAACATCAATCAATATACATCTTTTAATCAAATATTCATCTTTGCACTACAGGCCAAAGATATTCATTTATATCACCAGTTGGTCATGTTCATCTCAACACCTGTTCATCTTTGCATACGGGCCAAAGATATTCATCAATTAATCATTCATCTTCGCACTACAGGCCAAAGATATTCAGTAATATCATCATTTAGGACTGAGAATGATGAAAAATATTTTAAAGAAAACGAATCCAATGAGGTAGAAGAACAAATATTAGGGATTCGTATAACAGTTTATCTAAGATCAATAATACTTCATAATAACCAATTGTGAAACAGAATTCAAAATAAAGATCAAAACATGGATACAATCAAAGATAGTAACCATAATAGACATCTTGGACAAAAAGAAGAAAATTTTTATTTTTTGGTGAATAGTCACAGATTCGTGAATAATAGTCTTGATATCGTGAATAATTGGTATACGTGAATAGTAACCCCGGCACAAAAAGTTCCAAATTTGATTAAAAGTTCACCAATATTTTGGCATAATGATATTGAAGAAAATAATATCATTTGAGAAGAAAATAATATCCCTTACCTCAAAATAACGGTATTTCTGATCAGAATACCGAATAGAAAGCCGAAGGAAACTTGTAACATCCCCAAAATAGGTTCATTCCATCCAACCCATTCTGAGTCGCCAAATATATGGTACGAAAAACAACTACAACTTTATTACAACAATTGTCGTGCAAAATACAACAACACATATCTTTGTGAGTTTGGATACAAATATATACCAACTCAGAAAGACGTCACAATGACACCTTACATAAAGGTATAGTCAAAAACTGCTTTTAGAAATTAGAATCTTTGGGAAGTGCTCAAGAAACCTTCATACATGGGAGGCCATGCTTTTAGGTTATGGTAGATATCATATGGCCACGTAATTATCCTTGGTTGATTCCAATAAACCCCAAAGTAAAACAAGAAGATTACTATCATATTCTTCCCAATGGTGAGTCTTCTCTTGACATATCATTATCTCCACTTGTCTCTAATTGGGTATTATACTCCAAACAAACACCAAGATTATATAGGTAGTGCTTGTAAATATACTCAAAGAAGTGGATGAGCACAACCATGTCTTATGATAACACGAGGTTGTATGTCATTAGACATCTTGTATGATAGTGACAAAACACCCTTCCAAGTTAAATTCACCTCACCTCAACATCTATAGACACCCACTCTATTCCCTCGCTATTCCCCCACTTTCGACCCAAACTACACTTTTATTACACGAAGGAATTGTGAAACAAAAGGGTGAGCACAACTAGCTCAAGAAAGAATATTATGACTAAAGATAAATAAATTATCAATAGTCTTCATCAAGAATGAATCGTAGATTTAGAACATATGGTAGATGATAAAACTTTTCAACCATAGTTGCAATTGAACGAGCAATCCATTAAAAGAGTCAAATAGACTATAAAGTCTATTGTCTTCTCCACGTTAAAAGTCCACCAACAATATTTTATCCCCGTAACATCAATCAACAGGTTCCTTTCCACAATCATATGAATAACTTCATAATCATAATTGTGATTCTAAATTCCTCTTCTCATCCACGACGAAGATAATTTTCATCACTTGTCTTTACCTCAAACATCAAATATCATGGTTATACCAAATCACGCCCTCACTTACATAATCATACTAATAAATTCATCTTTGCACCACGGGTCAAAGATAGTCATCAACAGCTTCATCTTTACACTACAAGGCTAAAGATATTCAACAACAGTCATCTTTGCATTACGAGCCAAAGATATTCATCAATAATTCATCTTTTTGCACTACAAAGCAAAGATATTCAACAACAGTCATCTTTGCATTACGAGCCAAAGATATTAATCAATAATTCATCTTTGCACTACAAAAGCAAAGATATTCAACAACAGGTCATCTTTGCATTACGAGCCAAAGATATTCATCAATAATTCATCTTTGCACTACAGGCTAAAGATATTCAACAATAGGTCATCTTTGCACAACGAGCCAAAGATATTCATATATCAAAGAAATACATAATCATTTCAGAAGTTATATAACAATAATTATAACCATGTTGATCAATTCACCTTTGCACTTAAGCTAAAAAATATTCAATTGTAAATTCAATGGTCATGATCATACCAAATAACAATTCAACTTTTGCACTCTTCGCCAAAGAGAACCTATGGTCACGATCATACCAATAATCTACCCATCTTTACACTCAAGTCAAAGAGAAATATCATCATTAGGGTTATAAGAATGTTATATAAAAATAATATAATCAAAACATGGTTTTAATTTCAAGAGTAAGATTCATAAATAGTAACTCGTGAATAGTACTCGTGAATAGTAACTCGTGAATAGTAACTCGTGAATAGTAACTCATGAATAGTAACCTCCGATATGAATAAGTTCCAAATTTGATAAAAACTTGAGATCAACATTTCAAAGATAATGATATTGAAGAAATAATATCATTTGAGAAGAAAATAACATCCCTTACTATCCTCCCTCAAAAAAAAGCGGCAAGACTTCGGGATATCGGATATATGACATGAAGGAAACTTGCAGCCGATGAATATCAACTCACCAAGTATCTAAATACTCACAAAATACACTCAATAATCTAGAGAGAGAAAGAGAAAAGCTTATGTTTACGGTGTGATTTTCAATTCTAACTTAGCCCTCTATTTATAGGAAAATGTTAGCCCACCAAGCGGACTTGACACAGAATCTTTGATGGCTTTACCTGCTACTATTCCACCCACCAAAAATCAGCCATCTTCCCCAACAACCAAGAGTGGGGCCCACTCAATTCTAGAATTTTCCACCAAAACCTAATTTCCGAATCAGTTACCTCTTAAAATTCAAAACAAATCATACGTTCATTTTTAACGGTTCAAAATTTGTGGACATATACTCAACTTATATATGTATAACATATCCAAAAATTACAACGATCCAACGGTCGGATTAAAAATTATAACTCACGCAATATATCTCAAAAACACTGGTTTAATTTTTAATACCTTCATTCCGATAAAAATACTGATAAAATACCTCAACATTAATTCCTTCATTTATAACCACATAAATAAATCCATCATTTATATCCACATCAAATAAATATTTCCTTATCATATAAATCAATAATTAATTATTCACAAATAATATTACAGAATCACAATTATGACAACCAGGCCGTTCCCAGGAAAGAGGGGGCTTTCCAATAAGGATCTCTCCTTACTGGCGCGCAATTAGGTGACCAAACCTCTCCTTAGACAGAACTTTCTAGACATTGCCAATAATGTTATCTAATAATATTATTCAAATAATATGAATTATTGATCTGATAATGGGAAATACTGTGCAGTGACAATTATTGAAACAATAATAATATAAAATATCAACGCAACAATTATTGAATCAATAAAATAAACTATTGAATAAAGAATTCATCGTAATAATTATTGAGTAGTGCCTTCACGTAAGAATCAATAATTCAACAATCTTGTCAATGCGATACCGCAGCTTTCTTGTGCGACCAACGCCAGACATCGTATTTTAAACCACCGGGTATTCCAACAGCCTTAATTCGTAGAATAATAACTACCAATTATTTTTAACCAACTTATATTTGTCGTTTTCTCCATCCGATGCTTATTCTCATTATAGGGCCCATAAATGATCAAGGCCATGGCTGCATTTAATATTCCCAACGAAAAGAATATTCCACGACCAAACGAATATTCCCCGACAACAATGAATATTTTATAACCACTTGTGTATTTTGAAAAAAATTCATATATCACCCTTAACTTTAACTTTTATCAATTTAACCATTTCTTCAAGAGAAAAATTGAATACTTTTATTTCATAAAATTCGGGGTCTTACAATCTCCCTCCTTATGAAATTTCGTCCCCGAAATTTACGTGCAGTATTTCAAAGAGTTGAGAATACCTTGCTTTCATTTCTGATTTCATCTTTCCCCATCATCATGATTTCTCCATTGCCCATCTCCTGTATTTCAGATATCATTCTAGAATACAACTTCAAAACAAGGGTTAATTGAATAAATTAACATATCACATAATATCCCGATATTATGACTGACCAACAAATAAGCTTAGGTAGGACACACTAGCGAAGGATTTATTCATCTCTCCCCTCCTAGTTCTATTCCCCGATCTCCGCCAGAGATCATATCCCTAAGCTCTGATACCAAATGTAACATCCCCAAAATAGGTCCATTCCATCCAACCCATTCTGAGTCGCCAAATATATGGTACGGAAAATAACTACAACTTTATTACAACAATTGTCGTGCAAAATACAACAACACATATGCTGTGCATTTGGATGCAAATATATACCAACTGTATCACGTCACAATGACACCTTACATAAAGGTATAGTCAAAACTGCTTTTTAGAATTAGAATCTTTGGGAAGTGCTCAAGAAACCTTCGTACATGGGAGGCCATGCTTTTAGGTTATGGTAGATATCATATGGCCACGTAATTATCCTTGGTTGATTCTAATAGACCCCAAAGAAAAACGAGAAGATTACTATTATATTCTTCCCAATGGTGAGTCTTTTCTTGACATATCATTATCTCCACCTGTCTCTAATTGGGTATTATACTCCAAACAAACACCAAGATTATATAGGTAGTGCTTGTAAATATACTCAAGAAATGGATGTGCACAACCTTGTCTTATGATAACACGAGTTTGTATGTCATTAGACATCTTGTATGATAGTGACAAAACACCCTTCCAAGTTAAATTCACCTCACCTCAACATCTATAGACCACCACTCTATTCCTCGCTTATTCCCCGCTCCAAATGCCTACACTTTTATTACATTCGAAGGAATTGTGAAACAAAAGGGTGAGCACAACTAGCTCAAGAAAAGAATATTATGACTAAAGATAAATAAATTATCAATAGTCTTCATCAAGAATGAATCGTAGATTTAGAACATATGGTAGATGATAAAACTTTTCAACCATAGTTGCAATGAACGAGCGAATCCATTAAAAGAGTCAAATAGTACTATAAAAGTCTATTGTCTTCTCCACGTTAAAAGTCCACCAACAATATTTTATCCCCGTAACATCAATCAATCAGTTCCTTTCCACAATCATATGAATAACTCATAATCATAATTGTGATTCTAAATTCTCTTCTCATCCACGACGAAGATAATTTTCATCACCGTCTTTTACCGAAACATCAAATATCATGGTTATACCAAATCACGGCCCTGCTCATAATCATACTTAATAAATTCATCTTTGCACCACGGGTCAAAGATAGTCATCAACAGCTCATCTTTACACTACAAAGCTAAAGATATTCAACAACAGTCGTCATCTTTGCATTACGAGCCAAAGATATTCATCAATAATTCATCTTTTTGCACTACAAAGCAAAGATATTCAACAACAGTCATCTTTGCATTACGAGCCAAAGATATTAATCAATAATTCATCTTTGCACTACAAAGCAAAAGATATTCAACAACAAATCATCTTTGCATTACGAGCCAAAGATATTCATCAATAATTCATCTTTGCACTACAAAGCAAAAGATATTCAACAATAGGTCATCTTTGCACAAACGAGCCAAAGATATTCATATATCAAAGAAATACATAATCATTTCGGAAGTTATATAACAATAATTATAACCATGTTGATCAATTCACCTTTGCACTTAAGCTAAAAATATTCAATTGTAAATTCAATGGTCATGATCATACCAGTCAACAATTCAACTTTTGCACTACTGGCCAAAGAGAACCTATGGTCACGATCATACCAATAATCTACCCATCTTTACACTCAAGTCAAAGAGAAATATCATCATTAGGGTTATAAGAATGTTATATAAAAATAATATAATCAAAACATGGTTTTAATTTCAAGAGTAAGATTCATAAATAGTAACTCGTGAATAGTACTCGTGAATAGTAACTCGTGAATAGTAACTCGTGAATAGTAACTCATGAATAGTAACCCCGACATGAATAAGTTCCAAATTTGATAAAAACTTCAGATCAACATTTCAGCATAATGATATTGAAGAAATAATATCATTTGAGAAGAAAATAACATCCCTTACTATCCCTTACCTCAAAAGAGCAAAGACTTCCGACGGGATATCTGGATATATTATTTGAAGGAAACTTGCACCGATGAATATCAACTCACCAAGTATCTAAATACTCACAAAATACACTCAATAATCTAGAGAGAAAGAAAAGCTTATGTTTCGGTGTGATTTTCAATTCTAACTTAGCCCTCTATTTATAGGAAAATGTTAGCCTCACCAAGCAGACTTGACTCAGAACTCATGGCTTTACCTCGCTACTATTCCACCCACCAAAAATCAGCCATCTTCCCCAACAACCAAGAGTGGGGCCCACTCAATTCTAGAATTTTCCACCAAAACCTAATTTCCAATCGCCACCTCTTAAAATTCAAAACAAATCATACGCTCATTTTAACGGTTCAAAATTTGTGGACATATACTCAACTTATATATGTATAACATATCCAAAAATTACAACGATCCAACGGTTGGATTAAAAATTATAACTCACGCAATATATCTCAAAACACTTGGTTTAATTTTAATACCTTCATTCCGATAAAAAATACCGATAAAATACCTCAACATTAATTCCTTCATTTATAACCACATAAATAAATCCATCATTTATATCCACATCAAATAAATATTTCCTTATCATATAAATCAATAATTAATTATTCACAAATAATATTACGTAATCACAATTATGAATGACCAGCCGCTCCTTGAGGAAGAGGGGCTTTCCAATAAGGATCTCTCCTTCTCGGGCGCAATTAGGTGACCAAACCTCTCCTTAGATGTAACTTTCTAGACATTGCCAATAATGTTATCTAATAATATTATTCAAATAATATGAATTATTGATCCGATAATGGGAAATATCATGCGTTGACAATTATTGAAACAATAATAATATAAAATATCAACGCAACAATTATTGAATCAATAAAATAAACTATTGAACAAAGAATTCATGTAATAATTATTGAGTAGTGCCTTCTTCACGTAAGAATCAATAATTCAACAATACTTTATGCAATACCGCAAGTATCTTCTTGTAACCACCACGCCAGACATCTTGTATTTTAACCACCGGTATTCCAACAGATCTTAATTGAGAATAACTACGCCAGTTATTTTTAACCAACTTATATTTGTCGCTTTCTCCATCCGACGCTTATTACATTATGGGGCCCATGAAATGATCGCTACTGGCAATGCATTTAATATTCCCAAAGCAGAAAAAGAATATTCCACGACCAAACGAATATTCCCCGACAACAATGAATATTTTATAACCACTTGTGTATTTTGAAAAAAAATTCATATATCACCCTTAACTTTAACTTTTATCAATTTAACCATTTACTGAAGAGAAAAATTGAATACTTTTATTTCATAAAATTCGGGGTCTTACAAAACTTGTACCGAACAACAACTCTCAAAGTATCAAAATACTCACAAAAATACGCTCTAGAATCTAGAGAAAAAAAAAACTTGTTTCTGGTGTGATTTTCAATTCTAACCTAAGCGTCTATTTATAGGAAAATGCTAGAACGCCATAGGAGACTAAAATAATAAAATATTATTATCTTTATATTCCTTCCACGCATGCCCACTTTGTTGAAAGCCTAGCATGCCAGTTCTGAAATTTTTTCCAGCAGCCAACATGTTATTAACACCAACCAAAGTGGGTCCCACCATATAATTTAATAAAAATTATTTTATTTTTCAAAATTTTAATAATTCATAGAAAACAGCCCGTTTATCAGAAAAATACGAATTTTATGTCCATTCTGCCTGAAATCGAATTCTCTACAACTTTGTAGCTTTGAGTTTTTCCAAATTCCAAACAGAAAATATCCAAAATCCACAAACTGGTGATTTTTAATACTTCCCTTCTGACAAAATACTGATAAAACACCTCAGCATTAATTTCTTCATTTATAACCACATAAAATAAATAAATCCATCATTTATATCTACATCAAATAAATATTTTCGTATTATATAAATCAATAATTAATTATTCATAAATAATATTACAGAATCACACTTATGACAACCAGGTAGTTCCCAAGAAAGAGGGGGCTTTCCAATAAGAATTTCTCCTTACTGGCGCGCAATTAGGTGACCAAACCTCTCATTGACAGAAATTTTTAGACATTGCCAATAATGTTATCTGATAATATTATTCAAATAATATGAATTATTGATCTGATAATGGGAAATACTGTGCAGTGACAATTATTGAAACAACAATAATATAAACTATCAACGCAGCAATTATTGAATCAATAAAATAAAATATTGAACAGTAACTACTGTAACAATTATTGAGTAGTTTCTTCTTACTTATGAATCAATAATTCAACAATACTATGCAATACCGTGTACTACTGTGCAACCACGCATATTACTGTATTTTTAACCACCAGGTAACCCAACAGTGTTACGCCGTTATTCATAAAAACTCATACTTTGTCATTTTCTTCATCCGACAGTTATTCCATTATGGGGCCCACAATTGACTACGCCGTCGTACGGATATTCACGACAAAAAGAATATTCCACGACCAAACGAATATTTCCCGACAGAAATGAATATTTTATAACCACTTGCTTATTTTTTAAAATTTGCACATTTTACCCATAACCAAAGCATTATATCAAATTAACACCTTATTAATTTAGAATAATGAATAGAGAAAAATCAATTTTATTTATAATAAGTTGGGGTCTTACAACGAGGCTCCATGGAACTGTAAGCAGGTATTCAACAATAATTTCAAACACCGTTGAATCTATTAACCATGCAATTAAGGGAATCAGAGATCTTATAGTTGCGTCGATGATTGAATGCCTACGTTGTATGGTTCAAAGATGGTATTTCACAAACAAGCAATCAGCAATATCAACTTTCACAAACCTATCCATAACAGCTTAGAGAAGATTGCAAGATAATATCATCGAGTCAAAGAAACTTAAGGTCAGTCATAAAACTCCTAAATTGTTACTGCAAGATAAAGATTGCATAATTGAATGCCTACGTTGTATGGTTCAAAGATGGTATTTCACAAACAAGCAATCAGCAATATCAACTTTCACAAACCTATCCATAACAGCTTAGAGAAGATTGCAAGATAATATCATCGAGTCAAAGAAACTTAAGGTCAGTCATAAAACTCCTAAATTGTTACTGCATATCTTCGAAAAAATAGAATTTACATTTAGAGGAAACCACATTATGCATTTTTGGTAACCAATATAAACTGTAAAAGTTACCAACAGTACACATGACTTTAATTATTCCATCTTTTCAAAAAAAAATAACTTTTATACATACTAACTACACTATTAAATTGTGTTGCAGGTTGAGACATCGAATCTAGTTATTTTTACTGTTTACGACGTCACCAAATAATTTATCGTGGACATGGAACAAAAGACATGCACATGCCGTAAATTTCAATACCATGAGATGCCTTGCTCACACGCTACTGTTGTTATTAGCAAAAAGAATATGAGTTGTTATTATTTTTGCTCAAAATATTATTCAAAATTTTTTTTGGTAGACACATATTCAACTTCAATCATGCCGTTAGATGACAAAGAGAATTGGGATGTTCCAGGCGAGATTAAAAATATATATGTCAAACCACCAAATACAAGAAGATCTAAATTTTGATCATGGCGCCCCAAAATAGGTATACATCACCTATTCCGAGTTGTCAATACATGGTATGTAAAATAACTACAACTTTATTATTACAACAAGAAATCGTGAGTTTGAATACAAATATTATCTTCTGCACAATATCTATACTCAAATAAATCCTCATCACATTTATTGATACATTATTTTACAAAATGGTGAGGACTACTAAACAATCCTTTCTAAAACCTTCATTCCATACCCCACTAAATACTTCGCTATATTCTCGCCTCCTGAGAAAAATGGAACAAAAGGAAAAGGGTGAGCTCAACTAGCTCAGTAAAGAATATTATGACTAAGATAATATACAACAAATTATCGTTAGTCTTCAACAGGGAAAAATATAATAGAATACAATAGACAACAAATTTTAAATCAATATTCGCAGCGGAAATAATAATTCATTAGAAGAGTTAAGTAGAGAATGCAAACTACTATCTTCTATGTATGAATTTAAAAGTTCATCGTCTATCTTTTATCCCTGTAACATCAATCAATATACATCTGGAATCAAATATTCATCTTTGCACTACAGGCCAAAGATATTCATCAGTTGGTCATGTTCATTTAAACACCTGTTCATCTTTGCACTACGGGCCAAAGATATTCTTCAGAAATCATTCATCTTTGCACTACAGGCCAAAGATATTCCATAATATCATCATTTAAGACTGAGGATGATGAAAAATATTTTTTTTTTAAAGAAACGAATCCAGTGAAACAAAATGACAAGGATTAAGGATTAAGGATTCGTACTTGGTTTTATCCACGTCCAAAAATACCTCAAAAATAATCATAGTGGTGTAAAATTCAAGAATGATCAAAACATGGATACAATCAGAGTTAGTATCCAGAATAGATGTTTTGGACAAAAAGAAGAAATTTTATTTTTCTATGAATAAGACCAGATATCGTGAATAGTCTTGAGTATCACGTGAATAGTAACTCAGACACCAAAAGATAGAAATTCCACAAAAAATCTTCACGCTTACATGAATAAAGACTAGATTTGAATAAGAATCGTGAATAAGAACTCATGAATAAGTAACTCGTGAATAAGAACTCATGAATAGTAACCCCACATGAAAAAGTTCCAAATTTGATAAAAACTTCAGATCAACATTTCAAAGATAATGATATTGAAGAAATAATATCATTACAAAAAAAATAATATCCCTTACCTCGAAAGATCAGTACTTCTAGTTGAAACACCGGATATAGGCTATGACTTGGACTTGCACCGTATAGCAATACTCAAAGTATACTCAAAATACTCACAAGAATACGCTCGATAATATAGAGAGAGAAAACTTCAATTTCTGGTGTGATTTTCAATTCTAACCTAAGCACCCTATTTATAGGAAATTGCTTAGAACACAAAAGCAGAAAATTTAATAAATTAATATATATATATATATCAAATTCATACGCCAATCTTAGAATTCAGATCCTAGCATTTCCCACATGCCACCTTCTAGAAAAGTAAGAAAAAAAACGTTTTTCATAAAATAAATAATTAAAACTTACAAAAATCAATTATTTCGGAGCTTCAGAACTTCAATAATTCATAATAAATAGCCCTTTCATCAGAAAATTCGAATCTCGCGAGTTTTTATAGGAAATTCAATTCTCTACAACTTTGCAGAAGAAAGTTTTTCCAAATTCCAAATAGAAATTGACCGAAATCCACAAACGGGCGATTTTACAGGCTATAATCAAATTTCAGTCAATAAATGGGGTCCACCGACATGTTTAACATGTTTTAAACATTTATTGTAACAAAAATACTCTTCCTCCTCGTATACTCATATATCCCTCATTCGTTGTAAAAATATCACCGTTAATATATTATTAAAATAATATATTTAAATGAATTATTTTATCAGAAAAAGATAAAATATTAATTTTCAACAATTGTCATTTTAAAAATTTTCTCCATCTATATCCACATAAAATCAATATTTTCCTCATCATATAAATCAATAATTAATTATTCAAAATAATATTACGAGAATCACAATATTGTAACCGAGCGGTTCAGAGGAAGAGAGGGGCTTTCCAATAAGAATTTCTTCTTCTTGGCGGCATGAATTAGGTGACCAAACCTCTCCTTAGATGTAACTTTCTAGACATTGCCAATAATGTTATCTAATAATATTATTCAGATAATATGAATTATTGTTTCGATAATGAAAAATAATCGCGTGTAATGACAATTATTGAAACAACAAAGAATATAAAATGTCAACGCAAAGAATTATTAACTCAATAAAATAAAATATTGAATAAAGAATTATTGTAACCATTATTGAGTAGTGCCTTCTTACGTAAGAATCAATAATTGGTGCAATACTGCAAAGAATTGCTTTCAACAACGCGTATTAGTGTGTTTTAACCAACGGTATATTCCAACAATAATAATTGAAGAACTACGCCAAGTATTTAAAAATAACTTATATTTGTCGCTTTCTTCATCCAATCGCTTTTAGTTATGGGGCCCACACATGGTCATTGCTGTCAGCATTTAATATTCCCAACAATGCATTTATTTCCACGACCAAACGAATATTCCCCAACGATAATGAATAGTTTATAACCACTTGCTTATTTTGAAATATTTGCGTATTTAACCCTTAACTATCCACATTAATCAATTCAACCCTTACTATTTCAAAATAATAAATAAAGGAAATTCCTTTTATTTAAAAAATTTCTGGTCTTATATGGACGACCAAAGATTGGAAGAATACACAAGCATGTATCGAAAATACGATTCGTAATAAATGCGACGATGCGAAAAAAAGGACACAACAAGAAAACATGCAATAATCCACCAATTTTGAGGCCAAAAACGTTCTAGTATTCTTCAACATCAAAAAAATTATAACAGACTCCTTGATGTTTACTGAGGTTGCTCAATATCCATACATATTGTAATCATTTTATTGATTAAATAAAAAAAATTTATATTGCACAATATTAAAATATGTTTATTTTCAAAAAAATTCCTTTTATCAACAAGTAATTCTAACTTCAAATAACATAATATATAACAAACCTTTATTTATATATATTTTTTGGTTACTAACTAAAACTAAAATAGTTACCTGTAAATGAAATTTTGATTACCTACTGAACCATATAAAAAACAAATGTACACACATTGTTAGAGTAATTTTAAATTAATATAACTATTTGCTAAACCACAAATACTGTTTATTATAAATAATATATGTTGTTTGTGAACCAACTAAACCATAAAAAAAATAAAAAACCTAGTTGTTTGTTCGTCGCATGGTTAAACCACAAATGTTTTTAACAATATATGGTTAATACTAATCGGATACCAATAACAGATCAAATAGTTACCTTAATATGCAAATTTAGCAACCCACTGTACCATAAATAAATACAAAACAAAAAACAACAATGTGAGCCTTCAAAACATACTCATACTTTCAATAGTAAAAATTAATACATCATTCAATTATCAAAATAGTTACAAAACATTCAACAACCAATAACCATATCAAATGGTATCGAATAGACAAAAAAAATAAAAATAACATTATGCATAAGCAAACTAGTCTTCACTAGCGAATCTTCCTGGATATTCTGAATCAGATTCATATCCACCTAGTTGTTTGTTCCTCGCATGGTCGAACAAGTTGACACATAGCTTCTTGCGGTATTGAAGGATTGGAAATAGTTTTGGTATTTCAGAAATCGTCTGATAAAGAAAATGTTCCGCAAAAGAAATTGTAAACATTCCGCAATCGCTGGAAAAAAGAATAAAGTTATAAAACAAATCAAGACAAACTTCATGATATATGGAAAACAGAAAAATAAAACAATGTAAACTAACCCTTCAATTTGTTCAAGAAGACCCTCAGCAAATTCGAGATCAACAATATCGTGTTCTCCTTTGTTGCGGAATGGAACACTATTGAAATCTATATCATATCTATTCTTCCAAAACCCGCAACTAGACAAAATTGTGGTAAGAATAAAAATGTACGTCTCACATACATCCATAATATTTGTGCGCATTATATTCCTGTCCTGTTGTAGATAATTATAAACCACTAATACTCTGCGATGCACATCAAAAACCAGCAAAAACCAATGACCAGGAGCTGACATATGTATGGGAAATATGACAAAATCAACGGTAACCCACGGTGTGTTGACTTCCATAACAAAGCCATGAATATACTCAGCTATATCACCAGAGCCCAACAACAGATTCTTATCAGAATTTCTATTACAATATTCCCCATACAAATTGGACTACTGTAAGACCCCAGCTTTTATAAATAAAGATGAATTTTCTATAAATATTATTTTGAATATTATGGAATAAATTTGATATAATTTTATAGTTGTGGGTAATATTTATAAATTTTGCAAAGTAAGCAAGTTGTTATAAAATATTCGTTTGGTCTGGGAATATTCTTTTGTCGGGAATATTCGTCTGACGACGACTCAATCATTCTTTGACCTCATTAAAGTAAGTATTGTCGTAGTTAGAAAAGCGACAAAATTATCTTTCTATAAAATAACGGCAGAGGTGTTACTGTTAAAAACGATGAACTACACCGTTAGGTTTGTAATATTCATGTGTGCAATCAAATTGCACAAATTAAGCTTAAGCGTGTAAAAATCGAGTTTAAAAATTTACAAACCATATACCCTAGATCACCCTTTATGCATAATTATTAATTAAACGAAAAGATAAAGAATAAAATCATACCCTTGAAGATCGAGCTTCCTCGTGTACAAGTTCACCTCCAATCCTTTTCACGTCAACTTGAATCCACCGGGTTTGGTTCCTTCCTTTGATCAACGTTAGCCACCCATATGTTTGGCCTCTAGAGGTGATCCACCAAGGAAAAATAAAGATTCAAGAAGAAGGGATATTGGCTCAACCCTAGTTTTCTATCTCTATAGAAAGGGCGTACTCTCCAACAAATTGGAATTATGTCGTTGTAAAAGTCAACAACCCCCAAACACCCATAATAAGACTCCTCTTATTTATAGATGTGGGCAACCCTCCTTAACAATTAAGAAATTGGGTTTTATTTAATTAATTAAATTCTTTTAATTAATTAGGCTCCCTAATCTTATTAGGGATAATTAATTAAACTCTTTTAATTAATTTAACCTCCTAATCTTATTAGGAATAAATGAGAGTACTTATATTAAATTAATTCCTAAACTCTTTTAGAAATTAAAATAATAATAATTGTAATAATATTAATAAGACTCCTCTTATTAATTTATATTTAATATTTCTAAAATATTAAATAATAATATTAAGCTATTTAATTTATTCTATCACCATAGATTAAATTAAATATACATAACATATTATTACAATTATGCCATTAACTTCTTAAATAATTATTCTTCCTTTTATGGTGTGACCCTTTAGGTTCTCCATATTAAACCTATTGTGAATAAATCAATTAGAACAATTCTAATCTTATTTAAATAAATAAATTAAACAATTAATTTATTTAAATAATATTTATTCTACAATAGGATAAGCCTCCCAAATGATCAACGACTTTCCGGATAATATAGATTTCAACATTAATCATTAAAGAACCTTTGAGTAAATAGTTACCGTACAATTCAATCCTTCCACCATACAATGTCCCAATTAAATATAAGACATGGAATTACTTGTCAAGTCTTATTTTATTTAATTATATGTATTTCGACTCTTAAATGCACAACTCAAATAATGCAAATTAGAAACTCCTTTCTAATTTCATACCGCTTATGCCAAGGACTACTTCAAGTTGTCATTTATCGAATCACATAGGACATTTCTCTTTTTTATTAGAAGTGGTAGATTCTTTATCGATCATACATTATCTCCATGTATAACTTATTATACCCAAGCATACCCTTTGATATACCCTAAGGGTCTTAAGAATAAGTCAAAGTATAACTCATCATACACAAGATACTATGATGATCTCAAGTCCAAGGATTACTTGTACTACTATCACTACAGAATTCCTATCGACAGCAAATAAAACTCCATTAGGTATTCCTTAGCGAGCCACGCTCAAAGAACTTATTCTCTAATAAGCACCTACATACTTGCTTTAGTGTCTCCACACAAATGATCATGAGATCAATCATCCTCATCCAATGAAAGAAATAACGATGTACCAATCTATCCTGATTCACTAATCCCCAATTTAGTAATCCAATGATTGGGAACTATTTTAGTTTTAAGCTTTCTAAGAATTTAGATCTCATTAGAATGATCATCATCATTATTCTAAAAGCATTGCTTAAAACTATGGGTTTATCACATATTATAAAACAAAGATCATGTAGATAATTAAAAGCCTTTAATAAATTAATACTTTTTATTAATAAATGAATAAGATTGTTACAAAGTATATGCTTTATCATCAAACATGATTGGCTTGTGTGCATACTACTTTCAATCTCCCACTTGCACTAAAGCCAATCGTCATGGTATCTTATACTCTTCTTTTATAAGTGACGATTATCCTGCTGTTGGATAAGCTTTAGTTAATGGATATGTAATGTTGTTCTTGAGAGTCCACCATCTCTATAGTGATTTCCCATCTTTCAATGATTCTTATAATCAAATGAAAGTGCCACAACACATGTTTAGATCCAAGATGAGACTTAGGAACTTTTCCTAGTTCTGTAATGAACTTTTAATCCAAACAATCAACTTGCAGCTTCATTTATAGCTATATACTTTGTCTTTATCACTAAACCAACAACTCTTTGCTGTTTGGAACCTTTCCAATTCACTGCACCACCGTTCAAGGTAACACTTTACCTTAAAGTGGATTTTTCTGTCATCTTGGTCTGTCTGAAAAAACTTGAGTCTGTTAAGCCCTCTAGTTTTAATTAAGACCCACCATGAATATGATCACATCCTTAGTGCTGGTTAAGAACTTTAAGATGTTTTTCACTGACTCACAGTGAACTTCTCCAGAATATGACTGATCAACATCGTGTCTCATATATTTCATTGCATACATGATAGTTACTCATGTGATCTCTCTTTTGGAGTCTGTGGGGACTATTAAGAGAGATACACTCCATAGCTCATCTACATGAGACATCTCTTGGAGTTTGCCATGCTAAACGACTTTAGCATCAAATGAATATACGTTCCTTGGGTTAAGTTGAGCATCCTTTTAAATCTATCTATATAGATTTGCATCCCCAATAATGATACTCTTCCCAAATCATTCATGGAGGATTGTTTAGACAACTTTATTCTTATTTTTATTTTTATTTTTGATTGTAGCATTGGTATGTAATTCCTCATCCGTAGTATATCAACATATAATACTAGAAATTTCACGACGCCTCCTTCGACCCTTTCTACACACTAGAAGTCTTACCTCATCGTATGTAACTGGATCATCATCTTCTATGATGTGTACCTCATCATCATCATCTATGATGAATCCATACCTCCCAGGTATCTTCGGTACTATTCCAGATTTACGATTCAGTTGTGGTATAATAAGTCTATCTACAGGTTCCTCTTATTTGACTTATAGTGTTTTTGTGGTTCTTGAGCTCTTCAAGATCTATTATCCTCCCACTAGCCCATTCAATGATAAACACCTTTATCTTAGAAGGCGGTGTTTCATGAATAAACACCTTTTTGCTAAGTAGGATTATAGAACATTTACCCTAAACTTACTTTAGGATGTCCCACAAATCAGATTTGTCAAATCTTGTCCCAAGCTTATCCTTTTGAAACCTTTTTCACATAAGTTGGAACCCTTATCTTAACAAACTTAAGATTAGGAATCCTCCATGTCCATAACTTTTATGGAGTCTTGGGGTGGATTTTGAGGTTACCATTTTCGTAGATATGCAGACCATTTCTGTGACATTATCCCAAAAGGATACCGGAATGCTCAGGTAAAATCATTACGGACCGCACCATGTCCAACAAGGTATGATTTTACCTTTCGAGATACATCAATCAATTATTGCGTATCAAGATGTGTCCATTATGAGAAAACCATTTGAGATGATCTAGAAACTTATTGCACAAGTATTTATTCCTTGATCTAATCAAAGAATCTTAATACTTTGCCAATTTGTTTCACTTCTGAATTCTTTGAACCTTTCAAATAATTCACACAGATTTCAAAGAAATACACACATTCAACTCTTTGAATGATCATCTCCTTTTCTTATACTAGTTTGTTCAATTTGCAAAATATATTTTCACGTAAGTCAAGTATACAAAATTTATTAAGTAATATTCCAATCCTATACAAAACATTATTATTATAAATAGAACAACAATTGTTCTTAAATATAATACCAAAGATTTCATTGTCCAAAGAATAAAATGGAAATAATGTTTTCAACGAGAACTAGAATACAATAAAAACTTATTGACTTAATAGATTTGCCCAGTAGCGCTGCTAAACTATAAGTTTCTATGGCTAATGTTGCAACCTTTGCTTCATTTCCCACACATAGGATTACTTATATTTGTTTAGCTTTCTACTTCTGTTGGTCCTTTCATAAATCTATATTTATGATAACCAAAGTTGATATCCAATATCCAAGTAGAACCTTGACTTAAAGAAAATTTATTTTAAATCTTGAACAAAATTGTATTAGAACCTAAACTTCACTAAGCTTCTTTGGTTAGCCTCTGCAAGATGCTTCTCGCATTTTTTCAAAGTGTCCAAAGCTTATTGCGCGTGGAAGCAAACTTCTTTCTTATCCGTGACGCTTTTGTTCTTATTATCCTTTGTTTATGCCTTTCTATTTACCTTCTTTGAATCGCTCTTCTTTTCGTAAGATCCTTTGGTCCCTACCAAGAAGACTTGATCTTTCTTGGTTGAAAGTGACTCTCAACATTTTTCAATATGTTAAGCAAATCAAAGAAAGTCGATATCTAGCTTGTTCATATGAAAAATTCACAACAATTGTGAAAGGAGTCCGGAGTGAGTGCAAGATCAAATCTTGGCTCAACTATCCATCCATGATAAAACTTGTTGTCCTATTTGATCAATCAAATTGATAATGTTAAGGACATTTATCCATCATCAGAAGTGTCATCGGTCATTCTAGATCGGAAGAGCTCCTTAGATATCTCGATATCTATCGGTCCCATTTTCCTCACCATCAACTACTTGATGTGCGGAATATAGTAGGAGCATCCATAGTTTCATCGCCGACGCTCAAGCTCGTTACTTTCATGGATGCGAGCATGATGCATCGAGCCAATCAAGCATCATCTTGCCACTTTCTAAAAGCAAGATTCTCTTTCTCGAGGCATTGTTTGCAACCATTGCGAGGATAGGCGATTATGGACATAAGATAGCTTTTTCAACCATGAGAACTATTCTCAAATTCCTTAACCAATCCATTTAATCCTATTCTGCGTTAATTTAGCATCTAATATGCTTCATATGATAGTAATTTTAGACATTGTAAAATTCTATAAATGAATTTGTAATTAACAACATTTTAACATACATTCTTTTATTAATTACCAAAATAATTTAGGTCTTATTTTAAATTGGTATCTCCCACTATTTTCTTCAAACTATATTACCTCACTTATATAGTTCTAAGCAAAATCTAATTAAAGATTTGCTAGTGAGAATAAGGATCCCATTTCAAATGTATATAGCCTTGTGGTGACACAACAAACTATATATAAATAAATAGGTAGACAACTTTTGTCAATTACATCAACTATGCAACTCCTTTTCTTTTTTGCCTCTTAGATTATTTTGATCAAGTGGTGGCACATCCAATCAAAATTATCCAAGTTAAGTCCGACCTAGCACTCCATATATTCAAAAAGAAAATATCATCCTTGTGGTGACACAACAAAACAATATTGTTCAATTTTCTTTATAAGCATCAAATGTGATAATTAACATCTTAAATACTTAATACTTGCCTTGTGGTGACACAACAAACTCATATTAAATATTTAATACTCTATTAATTTTATCATGCTAGAAGGCGTACGCTCGATATTCCAAATATCTTTGAACGCTTAGGACTTAATATATAAAAAAATTTGAGGGTTTTGTTATTAATTTGTCTCATCTTGTTTAATAAGCGTATATATATATATATATATATATATATATATATATATATATTAATGAACATGCGACGACATGTTTGCATATATATATAATATATATAGTATAAGCATGCACATATAGAATACTATATTCTACTCGGATTGATTATGGACTTTTATTCTAGTTTGGTTCACTAGAGCCACCAAGTGAACCAAAAGGTCAAACCCTAGGGTGCGAAAAATATTTAAATATAACTATTACATTTAAACCCGCTCCATTACAAACGGGTCTTCAAGCGCTTCTTGTCCTTGATCTCTAATTCTTCAAAATAATTCTAAATATTCCTATTACAAAGCTATTTAAAATAAATAGAAACCTTGATCATCACCGAGGGAAGTACATAGGAGGAGATAAAATTTACATTAAGAAAAAATTAGAGAAGGCGAGGTATCGCGGACCCCATTTAATAAAACCCATACATTCATGCATCCAACTAAAATAAAATCCAATCATATTGGTCAATAGTCCATAATCAATCCCATTTATTACCATACACATCATCATATGCATCAATAAATAATATTCATCTTATGAATAATAAACATTTAATATATATATTGATATCATTTAATGGGCAAATTTAGTTATATAAAATCTATTTTGAATCAAAATAAACTCCTTTATTTTAATCCAAATTTAAATCAAAATAAAACTATTTTATTTTAATTTATCCAATTTTGAATAAAATAAACTATTTTATTTTAATCAAAACTTTAATCAAAATAAACTCCTTTATTTTAATTAATTATGGAATCCAATTCCATGTAATAAAAAAATCTTTAATTAAAATAAACTCTTTATTTTAATTAATTATGGAATCCAATTCCATGTAAAAAAAAAATCTTTTATTAAAGGAAACACGGATATTCTTTCATATTCACAAATAAACTTCTTTATTTTGAATAATATGAAATCATATTTCATATCTAAATAAACTCCTTTATTTAAGGAAATTAGATTCTCTTTCCTATTCACAAATAAACTCCTTTATTTTGAATAATATGAAATCTTATTTCATATCTAAATAAACTCCTTTATTTAAGGAAAAAATAGAATCCAATTTCAACTCTAATTAGTTATCATGGAATCAAATTCCAACTCTAATTAGTTAGCATGAAATTTAATTTTAAAATTAAAATAAACCTTTTTATTTTAAGATTAAAATAAACATTTTATTTTAAAATTAAAATAAATTTTATTTTAATTATAAAATTATTAAAATATATATTACATATACATAATATATATTACGGTAATATATATATATATTATATTATATATATAATATATAAGTATTACATTTAAAAAAAAAAAAAACGTGGTACTGAAATCCGAATTGAATTACTATACTGTAATTTATATATAAGGAGTTTAATTAGTGTACTCATTTATATATTTCATACTTGTAAAAGCAATCCAAGAAAACCTGGGCATTCCCTTAATAAGAATCACCCACGTTATTCACCCTGGTTTCAATAAGATTAACTGTTTTAAAAAAAAAAATAGCGACGGTTTGTTTTTTTTTTTTTTTTTAATTTTATACAACAAAATTATGCCCAATTAAATTGTTCAAAACACATATCAATATACATATCAAATTTGAACAATTAATAATTCGAATAAAGGTTTGGCTCTGATGCCACTCATTTAGGTTTGTAATATTCATGTCTTGTGATCAAATTGCGCAAAATTAATGCTAAAGCGTGTAAAAATCGAGTTTAAAAATTTACAAACCATATACCCGGATCACCCTTTATGCATAATTATTAATTAAACGAAAAGATAAAGAATAAAATCATACCCTTGAAGATCGAGCTTCCTCAGGTACAAGTTCACCTCCAATCCTTTTCGCGTTCAGCTTGAATCCACCGGGTTTGGTTCCTTCCTTTGATCAACGTTAGCCACCCATATGTTTGGCCTCTAGAGGAGATCCACCAAGGAAAAATAAAGATTCAAGAAGAAGGGATATTGGCTCAACCCTAGTTTTCTATCTCTATAGAAAGGGCGTACTCTCCAACAAATTGGAATTATGTCGTTGTAAAAGTCAACAACCCCCAAACACCCATAATAAGACTCCTCTTATTTATAGATGTGGGCAACCCTCCTTAACAATTAAGAAATTGGGTTTTATTTAATTAATTAAATTCTTTTAATTAATTAGGCTCCCTAATCTTATTAGGGATAATTAATTAAACTCTTTTAATTAATTTAACCTCCTAATCTTATTAGGAATAAATGAGAGTACTTATATTAAATTAATTCCTAAACTCTTTTAGAAATTAAAATAATAATAATTGTAATAATATTAATAAGACTCTCTTATTAATTTATATTTAATATTTCTAAAATATTAAATAATAAATATTAAGCTATTTAATTTATTCTATCACCATAGATTAAATTAAATATACATAACATATTATTACAATTATGCCATTAACTTCTTAAATAATTATTCTTCCTTTTATGGTGTGACCCTTTAGGTTCTCCATATTAAACCTATTGTGAATAAATCAATTAGAACAATTCTAATCTTATTTAAATAAATAAATTAAATAATTAATTTATTTAAATAATATTTATTCTACAATAGGATAAGCCTCCCTAGCGATCAACGACTTTCCGGATAATATAGATTTCAACATTAATCATTAAAGAACCTTTGAGTAAATAGTTACCAGATAATTCAATCCTTCCACCATACAATGTCCCAATTAAATATAAGACATGAAATTATTGTCAAGTCTTATTTTATTTAATTATATGTATTTTCACTCTTAAATGCACAACTCCAAATAATGCAAATTAGAAACTCCTTTCTAATTTCATACATACCGCCGCCAAGGACTCATGGGTTGTCATTTATCGAATCACATAGGACATTTCTCTTCTTTTATTAGAAGTGGTAGATTCTTTATTGATCATACATTATCTCCATGTACAACTTATTATACCCAAGCATACCCTTTGATATACCCTAAGGGTCTTAAGGAATAAGTCAAAGTATAACTCATCATACACAAGATACTATGATGATCTCAAGTCCAAGGATTACTTGAACTACTATCACTACAGAATTCTATATGACAGCAAATAAAACTCCATTAGGTATTCCTTAGCGAGCCACGCTCAAAGAACTTATTCTCTAATAAGCACCTACATACTTGCTTTAGTGTCTCCACACAAATGATCATGAGATCAATCATCCTCATCCAACGAAGCAAACAACGTATGTACCAATCTATCCTGGATTCACTAATCCCCAATTTAGTAATCCAATGATTGGGAACTATTTTAGTTTTAAGCTTTCTAAGAATTTAGATCTCATTAGAATGATCATCATCATTATTCTAAAAGCATTGCTTAAAACTATGGGTTTATCACATATTATAAAAACAACATCATGTAGATAATTAAAAGTCTTTAATAAATTAATACTTTTTATTAATAAATGAATAAGATTGTTACAAAGTATATGCTTTATCATCAAACATGATTGGCTTGTGTGCATACTACTTTCACTACCCTATGGTAAAAGTAATGCGAATACGCTGCGTGGTTGCATAGTAGCACTAAGTATTGATTATTGATGCTTACGTGAGAAGTCACTTAGCTATACTCAATTATTCTTACATGAATTACGTGCATCATATCTCTTATATTATTGATTCAATTATTGTCACGGTATCATCATCGTATAATATGTTATATTATTAATTGAGACGACAAGTTATAAATGATTAATAATTGTTGAAAGATTAAATATGTGTTGATTAAAAATAAAATGATTTGTGGTAATATTTATTCAATCCTTGATGTATATAAAGAGTCTTATGAGACGTTTGTGGTAAGTTTGATTATTTTATGGGGGGCCCATATGTCATCATCTAAGAGTCTCTTCAATAATAGTAATTACCTTTGTGAATAGTAATTACCTTCGTCGATAGTATTTACCTTACGTCGATTATATTTTTACTTTCGTCGATAGTAATTACCTTCTTCATAGTAATTATCTTCTTCAATAGTAATTACCTTCGTCGAATAGTAATTACCTTCGTCAATAGTAATTACCCTTCACAAATAGTAGTTGTCCTTCAATATTACCAAGAGTTAACGCCTCTTCTAGATTCCAAGGGTTAATTACCCTTCATGAATAGTTGTTGTCTCTTCATATTACGAAGAGTCATTTTGACCCTTCGTTAAGACCAAGAGCCACCCTCAGTTTTTCTATAAATAGAAAGCTCATTCCTTCATTATTTCTTACGAATTTATTGAAACTCTAGAGAGAGAAACTATAGAGAGAAAGAAGAAAAGTATTCTGCTACTTCACTTTGCCAATATTCAGTTCTTCTAAGGTAAGGGATATTATTTGTTGTACCTGTAAGGGGTGTTATTCTTTCTTAATCACGAAGAGAACTTCTGTTATTCCATTCTTTATTATTCGGTTGAATAACTTTGATATCGCCTGATACATACCCTACACTTGGTGAAATCCTTATGTTATTCCATTCTTATTATTCTATTGGAATAACCTGTATACGCGGTTTACCCTATACTTGGTGACATTCTTCTATTATTCTGTTGGAACATCCTGTCTGTATGTGTTTTACACCTACTGGTTCCGCCTTTTATTATTATTCTGCTGGAACATCACATGCATGTGTTTTACACCTACACCGGTTCCGTCATTATTATTATTCATTGGAACATCCTCGCATGCGTGTGTTTCTGTTGGACTGGTTCCATTCTTTATCATTCTGTTGGAACATCCTGTCTCATGCGTTTCTGCGGGACTGGTTCCGTTATTTATTATTCTGTTGGAATAACTCGCCATGTCTTGACTATCGCATGCATGGTGATTTCTTTTGTTATTCCATTCTTTATTATACCCAGTTGGTTAAAACTTTGACTTCTATACTCCATGAAATTAGTAGAATATCCTTGATATTTGCGTTTCATCCAGTATCTTTTCATGGAAATATTCTTCTGATCATTCTTGAATTTTACTCTACAAAATAGTATCTTATTGACAATTTGGACGTTAATAATTCCTGGATAAAATAATTCTTGAACTTGTTTTATTGAATTCTTATATCATTGTCATCATCCTCATGTTTATATTATGTTGAAAGTCATATGTGGCCTGTAGTGCATAGATGGACTTGGTATGATGATGACCAGAGACTATTCGGTGTAATCATGACCGTAATGTTACAAATGATGTGGTAAAAGTCATCTGGCACATCAGTGCATAGATGGACTTGGTATGATTATGACCGTGGATTATTCGGTATAATCATCGCTAGTAATGTTACAAATGATGTGGTAAAAATCCTCGATGGCCGTAGTACATCGATGGATGAGTTGTTGGCATGATCATGACCATTAATGAATACACAACTATTCTTGGCCCGTAGGTGCATGAATAATTGTGGTCGTGATACTAAAGAATATCCTCGTCAGTAGTGCGGGTGATTCGATGATGTGAAATATTTATTAAAGTTTGAGTCTCAAATTATATAACAATGATGAAAAACCTTTTAAATCATAAAAGATAGTAGATTTTATTTTCTACTTGACTCTTTTAATGGATTCATTGGTTCACCGTAGTTAAACTTGATGTTCATTATATTTTATCGCTTTAACATCATGTTGTAGGCTAATGATAATTTATTCGCATTATCTTAGTCATAATATTTCTTCTTGAGCTAGTTGAGCTCACCCTTTCTTTCACTTTTTCTCTTGAGAAATGAGAATATAGCCGGGACGAGTCCTGGGAACGGAGTAATGGTCCAAAGGATAGCATTAGTAGTCCTCACTATTCGTAAAATAGTGTGATAATAATTGTAATGAGGACTCCTTTTGAGTTTGTATAATATCTAGTAGACAATATTTGTATTCAAACTCACGCTTTTATGTCGTATTGCATACCTGCGAGCTTATATTAGTAAGTTGTATTTAAATTACATACCATGTATCGACTACCCAGATGGGTGATGTATACCTAATTTTGGGGGCGTCACAGGTTGGTATCGTAGCTTAAGGATATGATCACCGGCTAAGATGTGAGAATAGTACTAGGAGGGAGAGGCACGGAATACCTTCGCTAGTATGACCTACCTAAGTTTATGTGCTATTTTATTGGTGGTTCGAATATAGAGATAATTTGTTACATGTCAATTAACATTTTGTTACGTGGCGATGATCTGAAAATGACATCCGAGAATGTTGAGAATAAGCAATGGAGCACAAAGCGATCGTTGATTCACCACATATCAATAATCGTGATAATGTGCATCGAAAGCGACAATCCTCATGCAAAAACAACAACACCGACCAAATGATGAATGATCAAATGTTCGAGGCTTTATTCAATTTATGCAACAACAAAGCAGAGCGACTCTGTCCAAAACGTAGGGTGGAAACACGAAAAACTCTCGGGCACACCGCTAAACACAATTCAAGGAGGGACCACCGGAATTTAAGGAGAGCCAAAACCACTTCGGGGAAGCATGGATAAAGCATATTACCAAGATATTTGATGTCTTGGGATGCTCCAAGGAGCAAAAGGTTCCTTTCCGCCTTTATGTTGCGCGGAGAGGCGACTCGTGGGAATCGGTAAAACGTACTCAACTCGTTTGTCTTCAAGATATCTTGGGAGAAGTTTCAGGAGTCGTTTCAACGACAAATACTTTCCCGAAAGTATTCGCCACATGAAGGAGGTGGAGTTTATCAAGTTGGAACAAAACAATATGACCGTGTCGCAATGATACGAGACAAAATTTGCTGCGAGTTATCACGGTTTTGCGTCCCCACTGGTGGATAATGAAGAGAGAATGGTGCGAATGTTTTTAAGAGGTTTGAAGTCGAGATACGCCAACATCTTATTTCTCATAAACTATGTTTGTATTCAGATGTTGTAAATAGGGCTCGCTTAGTGGAGCGCGATAACGAGTCAACGAACTAAAAAGAGAACAAATTAAGGCAAAATTATAATACCAAATGTGAGAGTAGTCATCGAAGCGGTGACAACACGCGTGGAGGAATCAACATGCCAAATATGGTAACCACTTCCGGTGGTAATCGTACCAAAATAATAAGAATGGACATTTCAAGAAAAGGAGATTCAACAATGATGGAAAGACGTTAAGACCAAAGACCGTTGTTAAGGAAGGAGAAAGACCACCTATCATATGCTTCAAATGCGAAGGAGAGGACACATCGATCCTAATCATACCATGCCGCCTCAAAGCATGTTATAATTGTGGAAGAGAAGGTCACTTAGCTCGATTTTTGTCGCCATCAAGACAAATTCAACTAGGATGGAGGCACCAAAGGCCATTCCGAAAAAGTCAAAACAGTAGGTCAAGGAGAGCGTTTGTTGTGACCTCCCAAAGAGCAAGGAACCCGAATGAGGTCATCACGGGTAAGCTTATCATAAACTCTAATGAAGTCTATACTTTATTTAATACCGGTTCTACTCATTCTTTTATTTCTCCTACTTACGCTCATCGATTAAATTTGACTCCGGTGAAATTAGACTTTGACTTATCTGTGAAAACTCCGTTGGGAGAAACCTTCATTACATCCACTATTTATAAGTCTTGTTTGGTTCAAATCGGTACCCTCACATTACATGTCGATCTTATTTCATTAAAAATACTTGCATTTAACGTGATTCTAGGGATTGATTGGTTAACTACTTATCATGCAAAAATTGATTATTTTCGTAAGGTTGTTAGCTTTCATATTCCTAATCAACCTATTATGCGAATTCAAACGACCAAACCATTAAAATCAATCACGGCCATCTCAAGCCATAAAGCTATTCGTTTATTGAAAAACGGATGTCAAGCTTTCTTAGCTCATGTCACAGATTTAAACAAAAATACGTCAGTTTTGAACGATATTTCTATTGTTAATAAATTTCCTGACGTATTCCCCGAAGAACTTCCCGGCCTACCCCCAGAGCGTGAAATTGAATTTTGTATCGACCTTGAACCCGGTACAAAACCTATTTCCAAAGCCCCATATCGAATAGCTCTATTGAACTTCGGGAGTTAAAGACCCAACTGCAGGAATTGTTAGACATTGGCTTTATTCGTCCTAGTACTTCTCCTTGGGGTGCTCCTGTTCTATTCGTGAAGAAGAAAGATGGGAGTATGCGACTTTGTATTGATTATCGGGAGTTGAATCATGTCACCATCAAAAATAGGTATCCATTGCCACGTATTGATGACCTGTTTGACCAGTTGCAAGGAGCCAAATTCTTTTCAAAGATTGATCTTCGTTAGGATATCACCAATTGAAGATTAGAACCGTGACATTCCAAAGACTACTTTCGAACTGATGACGGGCATTATGAATTCTGAGTCATGTCCTTTGGATTGACTAATGCTCCTATTGCCTTCATGGATATGATGAACCGAGTATTCAAGGAATATTTAGATCACTTTGTGGTCGTCTTTATTGATGACATCCTTATTTATTCCAAAAGCCGTGAAGATCATGAAAGCAACACTTGAGGTGACACTCCAAAAGCTTCGTGAATATAAGCTTTATGCCAAGTTGAAGAAATGCGAGTTACGGCTTAAAGAAGTAGCATTCCTTGGGTACGTGGTATCAAGTCATGGAATATCTGTTGACCCAGCAAAGATTGAAACTATTCAAAGCTGGGAACAACCTAAATCTGTGACGCCCCCAAAATTAGGTATACGTCACCCATCTTGGGTCGCCACTTACATGGTACATAAATTCAAATACAAACTTAATTATACATCCGTCAGGTAACATACGACAATACATAAATCGAGAGTTCTAATAGGAATATTGTCATTTAGACAATATCCATACTCAAGAATCCTCATTACATTTATTGTCACACTATTTAACGTAATAGTGAGTACTACTAATCTTATCTTCGGTACCATCACTCTTTTCCGACTCATCCCAAATTTATATTCTCATTTCACAAGAAGAAACGGTGAAAGAAAGGGTGAGCTCAACTAGCTAGCCAGAAGAAATATTATAACTAAGATAATGCGAATAAATTATCAATAGTCTTCAACAATGTTAAACCGATAAAATACAATAGACAACCGGTTTAAGCTGCGGCGAATATGTAATCCATTAAAAGAGTCAAGTAGAAAATAAAATCTACTATCTTTTATGATTTAAAGGTTTTTCATCATTATTATAGTTGAGACTCACTTTAATAAATATTCCACATCATCGAATCACCCCGCATCTACTGGCCAAGGATATTCTTCAAATTATCAATGGTCATGACTATCTTAGAATCACCCCCCAATCATAATCATACCAAAAACTATCCATCAACGCATTACAGACCCACCGAGGACTTTTATCACATCATTTATAATAAGCCATAATTATACCGAATGATCCTCGTCATAATCATACTAAGTTCATCTATGCACGTAAGCCAAAGATAACATAATATAACATGAGGATGATGACAATGACATAATAATTCAATAAAACAAGTTCACGAATTAATTTATTCAGAACTAATAACGTCCAAATTGTCAACATGATCTTTGCTTTGTAGAGTAAAATTCAAGAATGCTCGAAAAAATATTTTCATGAAAAATCTATGGATGAAGCGCAAATATCAAGGATATTCCACTAAATTCATGGAGTATAGAAGTCAAAATTTTAACCAATCGAGTATAATAGCGAATGAAATAACAAAAGAAATCACCATGCATGCGGTATTTGGCATGAGCGAGTTATTCAACGAATAATAAATACAAAATAATAAAGATTTTAACCAGTCCGGTGTGAAACACACAGCATGTGATATTCCAATAGAATAATAAAGACGAGAATAATAAAGATTTTAACCGGTCCTGCGTAAAAAACCCTGAGCAAGGATGTTCCAACTAATAATAAAATAATAGAAGAATGTCACCAAGTATAGGGATTCCGCGTATACGAGTTATTCCAATGTAATAAATAAGAATGGAATAATATTAGGATTTCACCATGTATAGGGTATTCCGCATATACAAAGTCATGTATAGGGTATGCCACTTTTACAAGTTATTCCAATGTAATAATAAAGAATGGAATAACAAGTTCTCTTCATGAATAAGAAAGAATAACACCCTTTACGAAAAGTACAACAAATAATATTCCTACACCTTAGAAGAGTGAATATTGAAAAAGTGAAGTAGCAAAATACTTTTCTTCTTTCTCTATAGTTTCTCTCTCTGAGTTTCAAAGAATTCGTAAGAAATAATGAAGGAATGAGCTTTTTATTTATAGAAAACCGAGGGTGGCTCTTGGTCTTAACGAATTGAAATAACTCTTGGTAATATTGAAGAGACAACTACTATTCATGCGAAAGGGTAATTACTATTGGATTTAAGGTAATTACTATTGTGAAAGGTAATTACTATTGACGAAGGTAATTACTATATTCACAAAGGTAATTACTATTCATGAAAGGTAATTACTATCGATGAAGGTAAATACTATTGACGAAAGGTAAATACTATTGACAAAGGTAATTACTATTCACAAAGGTAATTACTATTCACAAAGGTAATTACTATCGATAAAGGTAAATACTATTGATGAAGATAATTACTATTCACAAAGGTAATTACTATTCACAAAGGTAATTACTATTACGAAAATAAATACTATCGATTGAATGGACTCTTAGATGATGACGTATGGCCCCCCATAAAATAATCAAACTTACCACAAACGTCTCATAATGGACTCTTTATATACATCAAGGATTGAATAAATATTACCACAAATCATTTTATTTTTAATCAACACATATTTAATCTTTCAACAATTATTAATCATTTATAACTTGTCGTCTCAATTAATAATATAACATATTATACGATGATAATCTTGTGACAATAATTGAATCAATAATATAAGAGATATGATGCGTGATTCATCGTAGAAGAATAATTGAGCATAAATTTGAGTGACTTCTCACGTAAGCATCAATAATCAATATCGTGTCTTACTATACAACCTGCGTGTATTCTTTGTATTTTTACTACCGGGTAGTTCAACGGTTTTGATGGTAACACCTCTGCCGTTATTTTTATAAAAAAATAATTTTGTCGCTTTTCTAACTACGACAATACTTCCGTTAATGGGGTCCACTTAATGATTGGAGCCATCGTCTGAATATTCCCCAAAAAAAAGAATATTTCCACCAAACGAATATTTTATAACAACTTGCTTACTTTGCAAAATTTATAAATATTACCCACAACTATAACATTATATCAAATTTATTCCATAATATTCAAAAATAATATTTAAAAATTTTCATCTTTATTTATAAAAGCGGGGTCTTACAAAATCGGGAATCAAAATCGTAGAGCTTTCTCGGTTTAGTGGTTATTATCGGAGATTCGTGGAAGGATTTTCTCGAATCGCTACTCCATCGACTCAATTGACTCGAAAAGATCTGAAAGTTCGGTTGGAGCAAAGAATGTGAGAAGAGTTTTCAAGAACTCGAGGAGACTTATTTCAAAGACTGTTCGACAATACCATCCGCTCGGAGGGATTTGTCATCTACATGATGATGCTTGAGCAAAGGGTTGGGATGTGTTCTCATGCAACATGGAAAAGTTATAGCTTTATGCCTCGCGACAACTCAAAGAATATGAGAGGAATTATCCTACTCATGATTTAGAGTTAGCGGCTGTTGTCTTTGCACTTAAAATTTAGAGGCATTACTTGTATGGGGAGAAAGTGGAGATCTTTATGGATCATAAAAGCCTCAAATATTTCTTCACTCAAAAGGAACTCAACATGCGACAACGACGTTGGCTTGAATCGCTGAAAGATTATGATCATACCATCCAATACCATCTGGAAAAGCGAGCGTGGTAGGTGACGCATTGAGTAGAAGATCATATGCAAGTCGAAAAGCGTTATTGTCAACGCAAAGGCCCATTTTGTGTGACTTGCAAAGGATGGAGATAGAGTTAAAGACTCCGAGGACGCGTGTGATGATAATGCGGTATACGAGTAGAACCGACTTTTAATCGATAAAGTTAAAGTCGCTCAAGCTACGCACACGGAGGTGATGCGTATGAGGAAGAAAGTGTAAAAGGTGCTATCTTGGAAGCAAGAATCGATAAAGAAGGAATACTTGAGTCAACTCCACTTTGTGTTCCTAACGACCGATTTAAAGTATAATATCATGATGGAGGCGCACAACACACCATTTGCAATCCATCTCGGAGTACCAAAATGTATCATGATATTAACGGCTATACATTTTTTTGGTGGAGCAATATGAAGAGAGAGATATTACTGTTTATCTCAAGGTGTCTAACTTGTCAACGAAGTTAAAGCGGAGCATCAAGTACCAAAAGGTCCATCAGAACCACTTGAAATTCCGTAATGGAAGTGGGAGCACATTACCATGGATTTCGTTACTTTGCCTTCCTAAGGTTTCTCAAGGCATTGATGCGATTTGGGTCATTGTTGATAGATTGACCAAGTCTGCTCATTTCTTACCGATATGATGAAACTTATACACTTGAACGCCTTGCTCAGTATGTACATAAACGAGATTGTAAAGATCGCATGGTATGCCGGTATCCATAGTTTCGATCGAGACCCAAGATTCACTTCACGATTTTGGGTTAGTTTGCAAAAAGCTATGGGCTCGGACTTCACGATTTAGCTCGGCATATCATCCTCGGGATCAGACGGACGGACAGGAGAGGACTATTCAAACTCTTGAAGATCTATTAAGACTCGTGTGTCCTTGATTTCAAGGGGAGTTGGGACAAGTTCTTACCATTGGTGGAGTTTTCCTACAACAACAGTTATCAAGCAAGTATTGGCATGACTCCATTCGAAGCGTTGTATGGAAGAAAGTGTCGTTCTCCAGTATGCTGGGATGAGGTGGGTGAAGTAACGTTGTTGGGACCAGAGTTGGTACGTATGACTACGGAAAAGATTCAAACAATCCGACAACGTATAAAAACCTCACAAAATCGACAAAAGAGTTATGCTGATCTTCATCGAAAGGACGTGGAATTCGATATATGAGATCATGTGTTGTTAAGAGTTGCTCCATGGAAAGGAGTTACAAGATTTGGAAAGAGAGGAAAACTTAATCCTCGATTCATCGGTCCATTTTTAATCCTCGATCGAGTAGGAACTGTGGCATATAGACTCGTTTTTCCGCCAAATATGTCTCGTGTTCATAACGTTTTTCACATATCCATGTTACGTAAATATGTGAAAGACCCGAACCATATTATTGAGTTAGAACCGGACGAAATAGCGGAAGATTTGACGTATGAAGAGGTTCCTGTTCAAATTTTGGATAAGAAGGAACATATTCTACGCTCCAGGTTATACCTCAAGTCAAAGTTTTGTGGAGGAACCACGATGTTGAGGAAATGACTTGGGAGTTAGAATCAAATGAAATCAAGGTATCCTTACCTCTTCGACATACCAGTGCGTACACTTCTAATTTCGAGGGAAAAATTTCATAAGAAGGGGAGGTTGTAAGACCCCACTTTTATAAATAAAGATGAATTTTCTATAAATATTATTTTTTGAATATTATGGAATAAATTTGATATAATGTTATAGTTGTGGGTAATATTTATAAATTTTGCAAAGTAAGCAAGTTGTTATAAAATATTCGTTTGGTGGGGAATATTCTTTTTGTTTGGGAATATTCGTATGACTGACTCCAATCATTAGTGGACCCTTATTAACTAAGTATTGTCGTAGTTAAGAAAAACGACAAAATTATCTTTCTATAAAAATAACTACAGAGGTGTTACCGTTAAAAAAGCGATGAACTACCCGGTGGTAAAAGTACAAGAATACGCGTGGTTGCGATAGTAGCACTCAGGTATTGATTATTGATGCTTACGTGAGAAGTCACTTAGCTATACTCAATTATTACTACAAGAACTGTCTTTGATCATATCTCTTATATTATTGATTCAATTATTGTCACAAAGATCATCCGTATAATATGTTATATTATTAATTGAGACGACAAGTTATAAATGATTAATAATTGTTGAAAGATTAAATATGTGTTGATTAAAAATAAAATGATTTGTGGTAATATTTATTCAATCCTCGATGTATATAAAGAGTCCATTATGAGACGCTTGTGGTAAGTTTGATTATTTTATAGGGGCCCATATGTCATCATCTAAGAGTCTCTTCAATCGATAGTAATTACCTTTGTGAATAAGAATTACCTTCGTCAATAGTATTTACCTTCGTCACAATAGTATTTACTTTTCGTCGATAGTAATTACCTTCTTCAATAGTAATTACCTTCGTCAATAAAGAATTACCCCTTCACAAATAGTAGTTGTCCCTTCAATATTACCAAGAGTTAACTACCTCTTCTAGATTCCAAGGGTTAATTACCCTTCATGAAATAGTAGTTGTCTCTTCAATATTACCAAGAGTCATTTTGACCCTCTCGTTAAGACCAAGAGCCACCCTCAATTTTTCTATAAATAGAAAGCTCATTCCTTCATTATTTCTTACTTAATTTATTGAAACTCTGAGAGAGAAACTATAGAGAGAAAGAAGAAAAAAAGTATTCTGCTACTTCACTTCGCCAATATTCATTTCTTCAAGGTAAGGGATATTATTTGTTGTACCTGTGTAAGGGGTGTTATTCTTTCTTATTCACGAAGAGAACTTCATTATTCCATTCTTTATTATTCGGTTGGAATAACTCAGATAAGCTGTGACATACCCTATACTTGGTGAAATCCTTATGTTATTCCATTCTTATTATTCTATCGAATAACTCAGATACGCTGGTTTACCCTATACTTGGTGACATTCTTCTATTATTACGCTTGGAACATCCTGTTGTGGTGTTTTTTACACCTCGACCGGGTTCCGCCTTTTTATTATTATTCTGCTGGAACATCCTGTTTGTGTGTTTTACACAATCGACCGGTTCCGCCTCTTTATTATTATTCTATTGGAACATCCATGCATGCATGTGTTTTACGCCTGACTGGTTCCATTCTTTATCATTATGTTGGAACATCATCATGCATGCGTTTTACGCCGGGACACGGATTCTCGTTATTTATTATTCTCGTTGGAATAACCTACCTGTGCTTCTATCGCATGCACGGTGATTTCTTTTGTTATTCCATTCTTTATTATACCCAAATTGGTTAAAACTTTGACTTCTATACTCCATGAAATTAGTAGAATATCCTTGATATTTGCGTTTCATCCAATATCTTTTCATGGAAATATTCTTCCGATCATTCTTGAATTTTACTCTACAAAACAAGATATCTTGTTGACAATTTGGACGTTAATAATTCTGGATAAAATAATTCTTGAACTTGTTTTATTGAATTCTTATATCATTGTCATCATCCTCATGTTTATATTATGTTGAAAGTCATCTCAGGGCACCTTAGTGCATAGATGGACTTGGTATGATTATGACCAGAGACTATTCGATGTAATCATGACCGTAATGTTACAAATGATGTGGTAAAAGTCATCTCGTGGCACAGTAGCATAGATGGACTTGGTATGATTATAACCGGATTATTCGGTATAATCATGACCGTAATGTTACAAATGATGTGGTAAAAATCTTCATGTGTAGTAGTGCATTGATGGACGATTGTTGGCATGATCATGACCATTAATGAATACACAACTATTCTTGGCCCGTAGTGCGTGAATAATTGTGGTCGTGATACTAAAGAATATCCTTGGTAGTAGTGCGAGGGGTGATTCGATGATGTGAAATATTTATTAAAGTTTGAGTCTCAAATTTATAATAAATGATGAAAAACCTTTTAAATCATAAAAGATAGTAGATTTTATTTTCTACTTGACTCTTTTAATGGATTCTTTGGTTCACCAGTAGTTAAACTTGATGTTCATTATATTTTATCGGTTTAACATTTGTTGTGAGGCTAATGATAATTTATTCTGCATTATCTTAGTCATAATATTTCTTCTTGAGCTAGTTGAGCTCACCCTTTCTTTCACCGTTCTTCTTGAAATGAGAATATAGTCGGGACGAGCCTGGGAGCGGAGTAATGGTCCGAGGATAAGCATTAGTAGTCCTCACTATTCTATGAAATAGTGTGATAATAATTGTAATGAGGACTCCTTTTAAGTTTGTATAATATCTAGTAGACAATATTTGTATTCAAACTCACGGTTTATGTCGTATTGTATATATGTACGATTATATTAGTAAGTTGTATTTAAATTACGCACCATGTATCCGACTACCCAAGATGGGTGATGTATACCTAATTTTGGGGGCGTCACAACAACTTTATATAGAACCAACAATCTGTTGTTGTAACCCTTAGTTGAATTTTGTTCGAGTGTCTAGCCAGTTTACGAATGTAGTACAAACATATGTTGATGTGCTGAAGAAAAATTAAAAACAGAATAGCAAATCGAGAGATAAACAAAGGAAAAATAATAATAATATCAGTAATGTAATAAGAACTAATGCATACTCATATAGTAACCAATATGATTACATAAGGTAACCAGAACTAACAAACATATTTACAAAAGGTAATAAAAAAACTCACATCATCATCTAGCCACTGCCCAAGGGTCTTTAGCTTGTAAAACCACATTTTTGAGGAAATTGACACAGACCCAAATCTGAATGGAGGCTCAATTTTGTCATTGTTACCCGAAAATTTTTCAATCCTTCAAAACAATAACATATTACAAATATAAAAGAAATGATTTTATAACATATTAAAAAACATAATGCAAGTATATTAAACTCCAATATACATACCGTTTCCTGTTATTTAATCCAATCTTAAACCACTGCTCAAACAGACCATCTTCAACTTTCAAAGGAATACCCATACAAATATCTGAAAATGCTGACATTCCTGTGCATAATTGATTAACATCCACATTAGAAGAAGATGAATCAGCTAAACCGAACATTGACGTAAAAGGACTCTTCAACACAACACTCTTCGCAATGCGACGCGAGGCAGCTCGAAGGGTTTTCTCAGCAGATTTCTCAACTTCATCACACTGAAGTACATCCTGAGTTGATAACATTATCTCATCAAGAATCGACTTGTCTGATTCATTAATTTTATAACCCTTTAATATTTTACAATACATGAGACACAAAGCAATGACAATATCAAATTAAAAATACAAAACTTCTGATCAATATAAACATAAACACTATGCAAAGTAATTAATACAACATATGAAGGTAACTGCTAATTAAAAAAAATTAAAAATCTCAATGGGGGTAAAAACAACAATTTCTTTTCAACTAGATTGACTGAAAATATCAAAACTAGGAATGTCATTGCTCTTTTCAGCCTGTAAAAAAAATACAATTAATAAATATAACACGTTAAAAAAAATAACATTTTTAAAAGAAATGCATAACCTTTTCATCCTCAAAATGAATGTGAGCCCCTCTAGGCATATAAACAACAATCTCTTTCCCTTCAGAATTTAAACTGACATTATTGCTCTCAATCTGTAAAAAAAAAAAGAAAACAATAAGCATTTAATTATTAACAATGAAAAAAAAAATGAAAAACAAAAATAAATGTCAACCTTTGCATCCTCTTCTTCAGACTGTTTTCCAAAAACACCACCAACAGGAGGATCAACACTTCCTTTAACATTACCACCATCAACATTCTCACCCAACTCATCATCATCATCACCATCACCATCACCATCACCATCACCATCACCATCATCATCAACAACATTAACATTTCTATGTTTGCAAAAACTAGACTGACCACCTAAATACTTTCTAAACATCTTCTTTACATCCCTACAAATCTGAATTTGGAACACTTGCATTTGATCTTTTAATTCAACACCCAAATTATCAATTTCTTTTTTCACCTCCATCACCTTGCCTTCCAAAGGTTTAACCCGTGAATCGATAACTTTTTCCACATCAGAAATAGAAAACATAAGATCTTTAACCTTTCTTGATGATTCAACTTTAAAATTAGGAATTTTTGCTCCACTATCATTACCATTAAAAAAATGAAAACCCCCTAACCCCAACCGAACCTTTTCATCCTCCGTAGTAACAAGAGTCTGAATAATCAACTGAAACATAATAATAGCAACAAATATACAATGTCAAAAACATTAAATATAAACATAAACAAAACATTACAAAAAAAAAACAGTAACCAAAAAAATATATAAAAGTAACCAAATATAAAGCAAATGGTAACCAACATACCTGACCAAATCCAAAAACAAGATCATTCAATTTTTCATTCTTGGGAGGCTTTCCTATCTCCCTCCATCTAAATAATCTAAACTCTGCAGCATGATAGTCAACACAAAAGCCTCTGACTTCCAAAGTAGGTATTGTTTCAAACAAAAAAACTTGAAACACATAAGGTAATCCATTGAGTTTGTAAGATTTTCAGTAACTATCCCTATAAAAATTGTAAATCACCCCACCATGCTTATCCTTCCTTACATGACCCTTAACTGCAAGGGATAGAGAGTTCTTTGTTTGTTGAAAAACAAATTTACCCCATGGATAACTTTCAATATCCCCATAAGACAAAAAGTTAAACAAAGCTTTATCAACATAATTGTATGTAAACAAAGAGCTAGTATGAAATTAAAAACCAATAAAATAATGGACATCCTGACTACCTCATCATCATCATAAAAAACAACGCTCCTATATATCCTCCCGATAGTAGAACGGGTTACAACCTCATCACCAAAAAACTTCTCCACCATCAAATTTTCAATGTATTTAAAACTATCAATGTCTTCAACTCCTTGCCAATTCAAACCAAAAATCAAAAAAAATTCGGGCAATCCAAACCTTACCCTTCTCTCACCAAATAGAAACCAAAACTCCCCATCATCCCTTTGATAAACTTCCCTAATCAAAGCCTGATGAATTATCTGGGAAACATCTGCGGCTGCCCAAACTCTAAAATTTTTCCAAAACATGTCAACTTAAACTTATTCAATTGTATCTCAGACAATTTGTTCTTAATAATATTTGGAACCTCCATATCACACCAATAAATAACTTTTGCTGAAAAATTTCGATTATGCTCCTCGTAAAATAGATCCCAAATCTGAAAATACAAAAAATTACATTAAAAACACATTAATCAAAATAAAAAACAACTTTAAAACTTTAAAACAAAAACTATTAAATGAACAATATCAATGTTAACCAAAATAATTTCAGCAAATGATCATAACCCAAACTAATTAGACTCTTTAATATATAACAAATTATATACTAAACAATTTAGATAATAATACAAACAACTATGATATCGTTAGCTTCCAAACAATACAATATTGGTAACCAAAAATAAATTAACAAGTTACCTGCATTATTTAACTCTATATAATAACAATAATGTAATGTAGTAACCAAAAATTAATCAAATAGTAACTGAGATTCAAATATAATGAAAACAATGATTTAAACAAGAACAATTTGAACAATCCTTAAAACAACACAAACTCTTATAAAATATAAAACTTTTTAACAACTATTACAAAAATCAGTTTCCAAACATATAAATGAAGGTAACCAAACATCAATTAGCAAGTTACTAACAAAACATAATAAACATGTATAATCACAGAAATAAAATTTAGGGACCAACCGAGAATATTCTTGTATCAGACACTAAAATATGAATGAAAATAAAAAATTTATCAACAACAATTTGAACAAAACTTGAAACAGAATAAACTATGTTTCAGAAAATACACTCGGAATGGAAACAAAAATTTTATCAAACAACAACTTCAACATCAATAATACTACTGAACAACAAAATAAACAACAACATACACCAAAACACCACCATGCAGAAAACAAAAACATAAAAAACAAAAAACAAATAAAAAATATATATTCTTAAAAAAATATATAACAAACCTTCAAATGTTTCTGCCGAGGAACAATTTTTCGGCTATGAGTCTCAACTTCATCTTCTTTGGCAACTTTTTCGACAGAACCTTCAAAATCGAAATCAATATACACCAAAAATTTATCCTTCTTCTTCGTATGTCTCACAATATTCTTATCATCAACATCTGATTTCAACAATAACTTCTTCCCCTGTTTTGAAGACTTTGTAGTACTATCCTTCACCATTATAGATAACTTCGAAACCTTCAAATAATAATCATCTGAAACTCTTTTCCTCTTCCTATCAGGTTTTTTATCCCCCACTCCCTCGATGCTCTTCCTCGTAGAGACCATCACGAAAAAAGAGAGCAAGAAATCAAAAAATGTAGAACCGAAAAATATGAACAAACCGAAAACCTTAAGAATAAACACGAACTGAAGCAAAATACGACAAAGACGAAGTAAAAACCAAACGCCGACACCACCAATCAACTAGAAATATAGACAGACACCAGACAGAGAATACGATAGTTTTGCAAAGAAAGTTCCCAAAACACCAAATAAGGGTTTCCAAAAGAAAAGAGACGGTACAGTGAAAAAACCAAAATTTAAAATGAACCCAATCCCATAAAAAACGCGAATTCAATTTTTTATTTAAAAAAAAATTTGAATTGCCATGTCATCAGCAAATTAAAACACATCTCATAATTAAAGGAAACATAGCTATGTACTAATAATGAAATAAAATTTTAAAGACATTACTTGTGTAAATATTTAAAGAGTGCATTATTGATGTAATTATGTTTTAAAATGTAATATAAAATGTAATTGTTCTATTTAAATACTATAAAACATAATTTGATATATTCCTTTAAGTTGGGCCCAAGGCCCATAGAGTCTAATGTAGCAATGGTTTTTTCTGAATCGAACCAACCTCTTCCAAAATTCTTAAAAATATTGGTACGTTTTTTGAATCCAACTAGAATTCCTAAAAACTCAACGTCTTTATTAATTAGTAAGTACTTACTGTTTTAAGTTCCGAACTGGCTTGCCCCTAATGTACCTGAATATTCACCTGTAGTTTTAAGAAATGCTAAATGACTAGACAAATTATTACTTAACATATAGAAAAAGTATTACCATTTTATGAACATTAAATTTCGCATATAGCATATCTAGAAATTTATTTTTTAAAATGTTATGTCTGGGTGCATGGTAACTTTGATATTTGCCAAATAGTTAAATGTATTTTGATTCTTTACTTGCTAAAAACATTTATGAGAATGTATTATGTGTCGGTTCGAGATGTAATATATCATGTATCATATACATGTTTTAAAGTATAAAATGCAATATAGTATTCCCTCCGTCTCATAATAAAAATTTGTGGACTTTTTACGTATATTAAGAAGAGAAATGAAATGACAAAATTACTCATAATAATATCATTAATTATTTTTAATGTAGGTGAGAGAGTGACTTTCTAGCTATTCAATTCAAAATATTCTCTCTCAATACTTATTAAATATGGAGAGAAAATTAGAATAAGAGAAGTATGAGATATTTAATGTTACGGGTATAATAGAAAAAAATGTATAAAAATTTGGTTATTAAAGGAAAGTGAACATTTAATATGGGATTACTCAAAATAGTAATAAAAAATTTTATCATGGGACGGAAAAAGTATAAAATATGATAAACTTAGGTTATACAAAATGCATTTAACTTTTTGACAAAAACACAAGACTTAATGAAGGTAAAATATAGAGATTGATTTTGATGCAGTTACTTAAAACACGAGCGAGCTATAATTAATTATCAGTGATTTGAATTGGTAGAGCCTAGACTAGAGTAGAGGGGCGAAAAGGAGAGAGGGAGAGAGTCAAAAGGCGATTAATTAATTAATTCCCGGATGGGATGGGATGGGATGGGATGGGAAGAGGAGCTTTCCTTGCAAGAGCCAAGGAGGAATATTACATTTACGTACATTGACCCTCTCGCTCGCTCGTGCGTTCAACCTTTACGGTGACGATCATACTGACCCGTCCGTCCGTCTCTACCATCCAAAATACAAATAATAGTACTACTATTTGTTTTGTGTGGGTTAGCAACAAATGTTTCCGTTTCATGTTTTACTTTTATGATTTAATAAATGTTTTTTTTTCTTGATTAAGGATTTATAAATCAAGGTTAGAGAAAATAAATTAATATTGATATTGTCAAAGCACAGTAAAGTTATAAGAGTTTGACAATTACACATACTCATCCTATATATATTAATATTTCCACATCTAAATATTCAAAAAAAAATGACTAAAAATGAGAACCCAATTCTCTTATTTATCATCTCTACTAACTACTCATGGCCACGCCTCAAAATAGGTATCTGATAATATTCATTCCGAAATACGCCAAATACATAAGATGAAAAGAAACTACAAACTTCAATAATACAATTGTCGCAATGCAAAATACGACAACACATCACTATGAGTTTAAATACAAATATTGTCTTTTGTGACAAATATCAACACTCAAATAAGTCCTCATTATAATTATTCATACACTATTTTACGAAATAGTGAGGATCGCTAAAAACATCTTTCTAGAACCATCACCCATACCCCGACTCGATCCTACTATGTTCTCACCTCCTGAGAAGAAAAATGGAACAAAAAGAAAAAGGGTGAGCTCAACTAGTGTGATGTTGTTAACACAAAGACTCATTTCGTACAACTTACAAATGATGAAGATAGAGTTAAAGACTCTAGGGACCCACATGAAGATAACGAATATACGAGTAGAATCGACTTTAATCGATAAAGTTAAAGCCGTTCAAGCTACACACCCGGAGCTGATGAATGTGAATGTGAAGAAGAAGGTTCAAGAGGGCGTTATTTTAAAAGCAAGAGTTGCTGAAGAGAGGAAATCTCAACCCTCGATTTAATTGGCCCATTTGAAATCCTCGATCGAGTAGGAACTGTGGCTTATAGACTCGTTTTACCGCCAAGTATATCGCGTGTTCATAACGTTTTTCACGTATCGACGTTACGTAGATATGTGAAAGACTCGAACCACGTTATTGAATTAGAACCGGACGAGATATCGGATAATTTAACGTATGAAGATGTACCTGTTAAAATCTTGGATAAAAAGGATTACATTCGACACTCAAAGGTTATACCCCAAGAGTTAGAATTTGAAATAAAGTCAAGGTATCCTCACCTATTCAGCATACCAAGTACGTACGTAAATTTCGAGGGCGAAATTCCATAAGGAGGGGAGATTGTGAGACCCCAGATTTTATAAATAAAGATTTAAATTTCTCGAAATATTTTTTTTGAATATTAAGGTGTGGATTTGAGATAATGTTATAGTTGTGGGTAGTATTTGAAAATTTTGCAAAGTATGCAAGTTGTCATATAATATTCGATTGGTCGGGGAATATTCTTTGTGTTTTAGAATATTAAATGACGACCAAGACAATCATTGATGGACCCCATTAAATCGAAATTATTGTTGGATTGAGAAAACGACAAAAAATATTTTATTAAAAATAATCGGCGGAAGTTTTACCGTTGATCTTTTGTTAAACTACTCGGTAGTAAAAGTACAAGAATACTGCCAGCGGTTGCATAAGTAGCATACCATTGATTATTAATGCTTACGTAAGAAGTCACTCGCTTTTTGTTCAATTATTACTATAGTAATTGTTGCATAGTATCTCACGTTATTTGATTCAATTATTGTCGATATTTTATATAATATTAAATCAATAATTGAAATGACAGAGTTATTAATATTATAAATTGCAATATTAACGATGTCAAGAAGTTACATCGAGGAGGTTTGGTCACCTAATCATGGCATGATAGGAGAAATTCTTATTGAAAAGCCCCTCTTTCCTGGGAACGACCTGGTCGATTAATATTGTGAATTATAATAAAGATGATAAATGTTGTTAAAATTATTAAGGTATTTTTTTATGAAGTTTTGCTTATTTTATGGATTCCTATTTACCCATTTTCAAAATAATCGGTAGAAAATTATTTAAAGGTGGGGCCCACATGTGGGGGCCACATGTGTTGGGAAATAATCTTGAAAATGGAAGAGTATATGTATGGAAGTATATGTGTGTTTTGAGTATATAGTGGAAGAAAATGATATGTGAAAGTGATAGGTATGTGATGTGTGTGTGAGTGGAAAATGATGGAGAAATAGTAGTGTGATAGTGATGTGTAAGAGTGTAGTTAATTTGATTATTGGGTGGGTGGGGGATTGATGTTGGTTATGGGGGAGAAAAATTAAGTGGTGTATGTAAGACCCCAACTTATTATTAATGAAATTTAATTTTCTCTATTTATTATTTTGAAATAGTAAGGGTTGATTTGATTAATGTGGATAGTTAGGGGTTAAATACGCAAATATTTCAAAATAAGCAAGTGGTTATAAAATATTCATTGTTGTCGGGAATATTCGTTTGGTCGTTAGAATATTCGCATCTTGTCGGGAATATTCGTATGACTGATGGTAATGACCATGTGTGGGCCCCATAACGGAAAGCGATTGGATGAGGAAAACGACAAATATAAGTTGTTTAAAAATAACGGCGTATGTAAGACCCCAAAATTTTTTTTAAATAAAAAGGAATTTCCTTTATTTATTATTTTGAAATAGTAAGGGTTGATGTGGATAGTTAAGGGTTAAATACGCAAATATTTCAAAATAAGCAAGTGGTTATAAAATATTCATTTTATCGGGAATATTCGTTTGGTCGTGGAATATTAAATCTTTGTCGGGAATATTCGTTTGGTCGTGGAATATTAAATCTTGTCGGGAATATTCGTGCGACGGTAGCGACCATGCCCATGTGGGCCCCATAACGGAAAGCGATTGAATGAGGAAAACGACAAAGTTTGGGTGGTTATAAATAACGCGTAGTTATTACAATTAAGACTGTTGGAATACCCTTGGTTAAAATACGATGTCTGGCGTGGTTGCCGCACAAAAGAAGCACACAGTATTACACAAGATTGTTGAATTATTGATTAAATGACGTAAGATGGCACTACTCAATAATTTTCACGGTGAGTTACTTATTCAATATTTTATTTTATTGATTCAATAATTGTCTTTGCGTTGATATTTTATATTATTGTTGTTGTTCAATAATTGTCACCGCACAAAGATTTCCCATTATCGGATCAATAATTCATATTATTTGAATAATATTATTAGATAACATTATTGGCAATGTCTAGAAAGTTACATCGAGGAGAGGTTTGGTCACCTAATCATGCGGCCAAGAAGAGAGATCCTTATTGAAAGCCCCTCTTTCCTCGAAAGCGGCTGGTTGTTATAATTGTGATTCGTAATATTATTTGTGAATAATTAATTATTGATTCATATGATAAAGAAATATTTATTTTATGTGGATATAAATGATGGATTTATTTATGTGGTTATAAATGAAGAAATTATGTTGAGGTGTTTTATCGAGATTTTATCGGATTGGAGGTGTTAAAAATCAAATCGGGGTTTTGAGATATATTATGGGGTTATAATTTTTAATCCGACCGTTGGATTGTGGTAATTTTTGGGTATGTTATACATACATAAGTTGAGTATATGTCCACAAATTTTGAACCGTTAAAAATGCACGAATGATTTGTTGTGAATTTTAAGAGGTGTCGGATTCTAAATTAGGTTTATAATTGATTTTGGTGGAAAATTCTAGAATTGAGTGGGCCCCACTTGTGGTTGGTGAAGAAATGTGCTGAATTTTATTTCAAATGTGGTGGGTGGCAATAGTAGCGAGTAAAGCCATCGGTGTAGCAGTCAAGTCTCCTTGGTAGGGCTAACATTTTCCTATAAATAGAGGGCTAAGTTAGAATTGAAAATCACACCGAAACAAAGATTTCTCTTTTCTCTCTATATTATTGAGCGTATTTTGTGAGTATTTAGATACTTTGAGAGTTCTTTATTCAAAGATAAGTTTCATTCAAAGATCACTTCCGACCTTTCCTTCCAAGTCTTGATTCTTTGAGGTAAGGGATGTTATTTTCTTCTCAAATGATATTAATTCTTCAATATCATTATCTTTGAAATATTGGTTGGTACTTTTTATCAAATTTGGAACTTTTTCATGTCGGGTTACTATTCATGAGTTACTATTCATGAGTTACTATTCACGAGTTACTATTCATGAGTTACTATTCACGAAGTTACTTATTCACGAGTACTATTCATGAAGCGTGAAAATGTTTTTTTTGGAATTTCTATATTTTGGTGTCGGAGTTACTATTCACGATATCGGACTATTCACGATACTCAAGACTATTCACGATACTCGGCACTATTCATCGAAAAATAAAATTTCTTCTTTTCATCCAAAATATCTATTTTGGATACTAGCTTTGATTGATCCATGTTTTGATCATTCTTGAATTTTACACCACTATGATTATTTTTGAGGTATTGTTGGACATGGATAAAACAAAAGTACGAATCCTTAATCCTTAATCCTTGTCATTTTGTTTCACCGGATTCGTTCTTTAAAAATATTTTTCATCATCCTCGCCTCTTAAATGATGATATTATTGAATATCTTTGGCCCGTAGTCAAAAAGATGAATGATTTCTCAAGAATATCTTTGGCCTATAGTGCAAAGATGAGCGGTGTGTTTAAATGAACTTTGACAGATCGATGAATATCTTTGGCCCAGTAGTGCAAAGATGAGCAGGTGTTTAAATGAACATGACTGACTGATGAATATCTTTGGCCTTTAGTGCAAAGATGAACAGGTGTTGAGATGAACATGACCGATTGATGAATATCTTTGGCCTGTAGTGCAAAGATGAATATTTGATTTGAGATGAATATTGATTGATGTTACAGGGATAAAATATTGATGATGGACTGTTAAATTCATAGATTATAGTAGATTTCATTCTCTACGTAACTCTTCTATGAATTATTATTTCCGCATGTAATATTGATCCGAAACTTGTCATATTGTATTCTATCGATTTTTCCCTCGTTGGAGACTAACGATAATTTGTTGTATATTATCTTAGTCATAATATTCTTCTTTATCGGGCTAGTTGAGCTCACCCTTTTCCCTGTTGTTCCATTTTTCTTCTCAGGAGGCGAGAATGTAGCGAGTACTAGTCGGGGTATGGAATGAAGGTTCTAGAGAGAGTTGTTTAGTAGTCCTCACCATTTTTGTAAAATAATGTATCAATAAATGTGATGAGGATTTATTTGAGTATAAATATTGTCTAGAAGATAATATTTGTATTTAAACTCACAGTTTTATTGTTGTGATAATAAAGTTGTAGTTGTTTCTGTACCATGTATTTGGCGACTCAGAATGGGTGTTGTGTATACCTATTTTGGGGGCGTCACAGTTGGTATCAGAGCTTAGGGATATGATCTCTGGCGGAGATCGGGGAATAGAACTAGGAGGGGAGAGACGAGTAAATCCTTTGCTAGTGTGTCCTACCTAAGCTTATTTGTTAGTTGGTCAAGATATAGGGATATTATGTGATTGATTTCCTTAATTAACCCTTGTTTTATGACAAAGATTTGAGAATGTCGAATCGAGAATATTAATAGTGGTGTAAATGAGACCGTGGAGATGCCTCAGACTTAACAACGTGGAGAACGTGCAACAGTCGTGGCAATGTACCTCCCATGAATAACACCAATTTGAAAGCGTATGATGAACGAGGGATGTTTAAAAGCTTTTTGCGCTTCATGCAAAATCGCACGAGGAGACTCGTGTTCAAAATACTGAGGAGGAGATGATAGCAATTCACGGTGGTCACAACCAAGCGATTCAAAGAGTTGGGACCACCGAGTGCAGGGGAAAGCGAGATCCGATCATGCGGCGGAAACATGGGTCAAGCAAATTACCAAGATATTCGATGTCTTGGGATGCACGAAGGAACGAAAGTTCCATTCGCTACCTTTATGTTCCGTGGCGAGGCAAATTATTGGTGGGAATCAGGAAGCGTACCCATCCAAATTGCACTCAAAGATGTCACGGGAGACGTTTGAAATAGTTCAATGACAAGTACTTCCTCGAAAGTATTCGTCGTATGAAGGAAGTGGAGTTTATTAGACTAGAAGCGAGAATAACATGATTTGTCCCAAAGACGAGGCGGTTCGCGGAGTTATCCGTGTTCAGACCTCATTTGGTGGAGAATGAGGAACGATATGACGCGGATGTTTCTTAGAGGTTTGAAACCCGATACGTCGAGATCTCATTTCTCATAAATTTTCTCTCTATTCGGATGTTGTCAATGTGGCTTAGTTGTTAGAAGCGAGATAACGAGTACGTTCAACCGAGGGACCATAACCGAGGATCATACCAAGATAGCAGGTCATCGTAATAACGATAACCAAACGGAGAAAAGAAGAATACGGACAAAGGCGGTAACCACTCTGGTGGTAATCGTACCATGAAAATAGAAGAAGCGAAGTCGGGAGGAGATTTTAAAAAGAGGAGATTCAACAACGACCATTTGAAGACGTCGGTAGCCAGAGAGCAACTAGTTTTAAGGGAGGAGAACGACCACCGGTCGTATGTTACAAATCTTGGGGAAGAGGGACATATCACCCCAAACCGCCTACAACAGCTTAAGGTATGCTATAATTGTGGAAAAGAAGGACATATCGCTCGAGATTATGACGATATCGAAACCCAGTCCAATGAATGGTGACTCAAAAGGATGTCCCGTAAAAGTCAAAGTCAACGATTCCCGGAAGAAGCGTTTGTCGTGGCCCGTCAAAATACGAGGAACCCGAACGGTTAGCAGGTTAGTTAATTATAAATTCTTGCGAAGTTTATACCTTACTAGATAATTTGGGTTCTACCCATTCTTTTATCTCTCTTGCTTACGCTTCAACGCTTTGAACTTGACTACGGAGAAATTAGACTTTGACCTATTTATGGAGACTCAGTTAGAGAAACTTTCATTACATCCGTTGTTTAAAAAATCTTGTTTGATTCAAGTTGGCACCATTACCTTACCCGTTGACCTTATCTCTTTAAAGATACTTGCTTTTGGGGATTAATTGGTTAACTACTCATCACGCCAAAATTGATTGCTTTTGTAAGGTTGTTAGTTTTCATATTCCTAAGCAACTTTGTTAGTCGAACTCAAGCGATCAAACCATTGTAGTCAAACATTTTCATATCGTCCATGAAGTCATTCGTTTATTACGGATGTCAAGTTTTCTTAGTCCATGTTATGGATTTGAATAAAGACACATCGATTTGAATAATATTCTTGTTGTTATTGATTTTTCCCGACGTATTTCTCAAGAATTTATTGGCTTACTCCCAAAGACCGATATTAAATTTTGTATCGACTTTGAACCCTAGACAAAACTCATTTCTAAAATCTCATATCGAATGGCTCTATTGAACTTCGAGGAGTTAAAATTCAACTATAGAATTTGGTACCGAGCCTTTATCTTGTGACTTCCTTTGTGGAATTCACCTAAGCCAAACTCTCTCGTAGGGGACGCCATATTCGATGCGATAGTAAATCGATAGGTGCCATTGTGACGTCTTTATCCAAGATTGGGATATGAGTCACGATTGAGAGCAACCTAAGTCGAAGAATCGAAATACGTAGCTTTCAGGCTTAGTTGGTTATTATTGGAGATTCGTTGAAGGATATTCTCGAATCGCTATTCCATTAACGAAATGACTTCGTAGAGATACAAAATTCGAATGGAGCAAGGAATGTGGGAAGAGCTTGAAGAACTCAAGAGAGACTCATTTCAAAGACATGTTACGACCATGCCATCCCGGAAAAGCGAACGTGGTAGCCGACGTGTTGAGTAGAAGATCGTATACAAGTCTGAGTACGATGTTGTCAAAGACTAATTTCAGTATAATATACAAATAATAGAGATGGAGATGAAAACTCTAGGTACCCACGTGATGATATACTGATGCACGTGATGATATACTGAGTATAATCGACTTTTAATCGATAAAGTTAAAGTCGCTTTCGAACACACACCGAGTCGATGAATTTGAAGAAGGAGGTGCAAGAAGTTGTTATTTTAAAAGCGAGAATCGGTGAGGTGAGGAAAGCTCAAACCTTCGATTTATTAATCCATTTGAAATTCTCGATCGAATAGGAACGTGGCTATAGACTCGCTTTTACCACCAAGTATGACGCGTGTTCATAACGCTTTTCACGTGTCGATGTTACGTAAATATGTGGACGACCGAAACACGTTATTGAGTTAGAACCTGACGAGATAAATTAAGACTTAACGTGTGAGGAGGCAATTACTGTCAAGATCTTGGATAGGAAGGAGCATGTCCTATGTGCAAAGGTCATACCACAAGTTAAAGTTTTGTGGAGGAATCATGCTATAGAGAAATGACCAGGGAATTGGAAAGCGGAAATGAAAGCGAGGTATCCTCACCTTTTCGAAATACCAGTATCGTCGTCGTCAATTTCGAGGACGAAATTTCATAAGGAGGGAGGTTGTAAGACCCTCAAATTTTTTTTAAATAAAAGGAATTTCCTTTATTTATTATTTTGAAATAGTAAGGGTTGATGTGGATAGTTAAGGGTTAAATACGCAAATATTTCAAAATAAGCAAGTGGTTATAAAATATTCATTTTATCGGGAATATTCGTTTGGTCGTGGAATATTCGCAAATCGCTTGTCGGAATATTCGTTTGGTCGTGGAATATTCATGCTTTGTCGGGAATATTAAATGCGACGACGCGCAAGCAGCCCATGTGTGGGCCCCATAACTGAAAGCGATTGGATGAGGAAAAACGACAAAGTTTGGGTGGTTATAAATAACGGCGTAGTTATTCTTAATTAAGATCGCTGAATACCCGGTGGTTAAAATACGATGTCTACGCGTGGTTGCACAAAGAAGACACTACCAGATCAGATGATTGTTGAATTATTGATTAAATGCGTAAGATGGCACTACTCAATAATTTTCACAGTGAATTCTTCGCTCAATATTTTATTTTATTGATTCAATAATTGCTTTGCGTTGATATTTTATATTATTGTTGTTCAATAATTGTCACCGCACATGATTTCCCATTATCGGATCAATAATTCATATTATTTGAATAATATTATTAGATAACATTATTGGCAATGTCTAGAAAGTTCTCACAAGGAGAGGTTTGGTCACCTAATTGCGCCGCCAAAGAAGGAGAGATCCTTATTGAAAGCCCCTTTCCTGGAACTACTGGTTGTCATAATTGTGATTCTGAATAATATTATTTGTGAATAATTAATTATTGATTCATATGATAAAGAAATATTTATTTTATGTGGATATAAATGATGGATTTATTTATGTGGTTATAAATGAAGAAATTATGTTGAGGTGTTTTATCAAGATTTTATCTGATTGGAGGTGTTAAAAATCAAATCGTGGGTTTTTAGATATATTATGGGGTTATAATTTTTAATCCGACCGTTGGATTGTGGTAATTTTTGGGTATGTTATACATACATAAGTTGAGTATATGTCCACAAATTTTGAACCGTTAAAATGCACGAATGATTTGTTGTGAATTTTAAGAGGTGTTTGATTCGGAAATTAGGTTTATAATTGATTTCGTTGGAAAATTCTAGAATTGAGTGGGCCCCACTTGTGGTTGGTGAAGAAATGTGCTGAATTTTATTTCAAATATGGTGGGTGGCAATAGTAGCGAGTAAAGCCATCGTGCAGCGTGTCAAGTCCGCCTTTTGCCATTGCTAACATTTTCCTATAAATAGAGGGCTAAGTTAGAATTGAAAATCACACCGTAAACAAAGATTTCTCTTTTCTCTATATATTATTGAGCGTATTTTGTGAGTATTTAGATACTTTGAGAGTTGCTTTTCAAGACAAGTTTCATTCAAAGTCACTTCCGACCTTTCCTTCCGAAGTACTGATTCTTTGAGGTAAGGGATGTTATTTTCTTCTCAAATGATATTAATTCTTCAATATCATTATCTTTGAAATATTGGTTGGTACTTTTTATCAAATTTGGAACTTTTTTCATGCTCGGGTTACTATTCATGAGTTACTATTCATGAGTTACTATTCACGAAGTTACTATTCATGAGTTACTATTCACGAGTTACTATTCACGAATACTATTCATGAAGCGTGAAAATATTTTTTTTGTGGAATTTCTATCTTTTGGTGTCGAGTTACTATTCACGATATCGGACTATTCACGATATCTGACACTATTCACGATACTGCACTATTCATCGAAAAATAAAATTTCTTCTTTTCGTCCAAAATATCTATTTTGGATACTAGCTTTGATTGTATCCATGTTTTGATCATTCTTGAATTTTACACCACTATGATTATTTTTGAGGTATTGTTGGACATGGATAAAACAAAGTACGAATCCTTAATCCTTAATCCTTGTCATTTTGTTTCAATCGGATTCGTTCTTTAAAAATATTTTTCATCATCCTCGCCTTAAATGATGATATTATTGAATATCTTTGGCCAGTAGTGCAAAGATGAATGATTTTCAAGAATATCTTTGGCACCAGTAGTGCAAAAGATGAGCGGTGTTTAAGTGAACATGACAGATCGATGAATATCTTTGGCCCATTGGTGCAAAGATGAGCAGGTGTTTAAATGAACATGACCGACTGATGAATATCTTTGGCCTTTAGTGCAAAGATGAACAGGTGTTGAGATGAACATGACCGATTGATGAATATCTTTGGCCTGTAGTGCAAAGATGAATATTTGATTTGAGATGAATATTGATTGATGTTACGTGGATAAAATATTGATGATGGATCGTTAAATTCATAGATTATAGTAGATTTCATTCTCTACGAACTCTTCTATGAATTATTATTTCACCGCGAATATTGATCCGAAACTTGTTGTCTATTGTATTCTATCGATTTTTTTCCTGTTGGAGACTAACGATAATTTGTTGTATATTATCTTAGTCATAATATTCTTTACTCGGGCTAGTTGAGCTCACCCTTTTCCTGTTGTTCCATTTTTCTTCTCGTGAGGCGAGAATGTAGCGAAAAGTACTTAGTCGGGGTATGGAATGAAGGTTCTAGAGAGAGTTGTTTAGTAGTCCTCACCATTTTGTAAAATAATGTATCAATAAATGTGATGAGGATTTATTTGAGTATAAATATTGTCTAGAAGATAATATTTGTATTTAAACTCACAGCTTTATTATTGTGATAATAAAGTTGTAGTTGTTTCGTACCATGTATTTGGCGACTCGTAATGGGTTGGATGGAATGGACCTATTTTGGGGTCGCCACAGTAAGAAGTTGTTACCGCTATCTTTGTTGGAATACCGGTGGTTAAAAACACACTAATACGCGTTGTTGAACAAGAAGATTACCAGGTATTGCACCAATTATTGATTCTTACGTAAGAAGGCACTACTCAATAATTATTCACGAGAATTCTTATTCGATGATTTTATTTTATTGATTCAATAATTGTTGCGTTGATATTTTATATTGCTGTTGTTTCAATAATTGTCATTACACAGTATTTTCCATTATCGGAGCAATAATTCATATTATCTGAATAATATTATTAGAAAACATTATTGGCAATGTCTAGAAAGTTCTGTCTAAGGAGAGGTTTGGTCACCTAATTGCGCGCCAGTAAGGAAAAATCCTTATTGAAAAGCCCCCTCTTTCCTGGAACTGCCCTGGTTGTCAATATTGTGATCCTGTAATATTATTTGTGAATAATTAATTATTGATTCATATGATGAGGAAAATATTGATTTTATATGGATATAGATGGAGAAAAATTTTAAAATGACAATTGTTGAAAATTAATATTTTATCTTTTTCTGATAAAATATATCATTTTAATAATATATTGATGGTGATATTTTTACAATAAATTCATGGTTTATAAATAGATGAGGTGGAAGAGAGAAGATAGAATTGGAATTATTTAATAATTGTAAATATTTTAATGTATATATATATATATGTATGTATTTGTGTGTGTGTGTGGAAGAAGTGGTGGGGGTAAGAGAAGAAAGTGGGGGAAGAGAGAGTTAGTGGAGAATTATGGGAAAGGAAGAAAGAGAAAGGGAAGAGAAGGAAATTAGAAAACTTATCCGTATGCTGATTTTGGTCATTTTTCGTTTGGAATTTGGAAAAAATTTCTTCTGTAAAGTTGTAGAGAATTCGATTTCAGGCAGAATGGACATAAAATTCGTATTTTTCTGATAACCGGTCTATTTTCTATGAATTGTTGAAGTTTCGGAGAATAAAATAATTTTTATTAAATTATGGGTGGGACCCACTTTTGTTTTACAACATGTGAATGCCAATTTATTTAAAGATGGTGATGGCTTTCAAAGTTGGTTGGTGGCATGCGTAGAAGGTGAGAAATAATAATAATAATATTTTATTATTTAGTCTCTTTTGTTCTAGCATTTTCCTATAAATAAGTAGCTTAGGTTAGAATTGAAAATCACACCGTAAACAAGTTTTCTTTCTCTCTAGATTATTGAGCGTATTTTGTGAGTATTTTGATACTTTGAGAGTTGCTATTCAATAGGTGCAAGTTTCACAAGACTATATCCAAATTCAATCGTAAGACGGTTATTTTGAGGTAAGGAAGTTATTTTCTTCTCAAATGATATTATTTCTTCAATATCATTATCTTTGAAATATTAGTTGGAACTTTTTATCAAATTCGAACTTTTTCATGTTGGGTTTACTATTCATGAGTTACTATTCACGAAGTTACTATTCATGAAGTTACTATTCACGAGTTACTTATTTACGAGTACTATTCATGAAGCGTGAAGATGTTTTTTGTGGAATTTCTATCTTTTGGTGTCTTGAGTTACTTATTCACGATATCAAGACTATTCACGATACTGACTATTCACAACATCTGACTATTCATTCAAAAAAATGAAAATTTTTCTTTTTGTCCAAAATATCTATTCTCGATACTAGCTTTGATTGTATCCATGTTTTGATCATTCTTGAATTTTACACCACTATGATTATTTTTGAGGTATTTTTTAAACATGGATAAAACAAAGTATTTAATCCTTAATCCTTAATCCTCGTCATTTTGTTTCTTCACTAGATTCGCTTTCTTTAAAAATATTTTTTATCATCCTCGGTCTTAAATGATGATATTATTGAATATCTTTGGCAGTAGTGCAAAGATGAATGATTTCTGAAGAATATCTTTGGCCCAGTAGTGCAGATGAATGATTTCTCAAGAATATCTTTGGCTGAAGTCAAAAAGATGAACAGTGTTGAGATGAACATGACCGACTGATTAATATCTTTGGCCCAGTGATGCAAAGATGAACAGTGTTTAAATGAACATGACTAACTAATGAATATCTTTGGCTGTAGTGCAAAGATGAATATTTGATTACTGATGTATATTAATTGATGTTACTGAGGGATAAAAGATAGACGATGAACTTTTAAATTCATACATGAAGATAGTAGTTTGCATTCTCTACTTAACTCTTCTAATGAATTATTATTTCCATTGCGAATATTGATTTAAAATTTGTTGTCTATTATATTCTATTAGATTTTTCCCGTGTTGAAGACTAACGGTAATTTGTTGTATATTATCTTAGTCATAATATTCTTTCTTGAGCTAGTTGAGCTCACCTTTTCCTTTTTGTTCTATTTTTCTCGGGCGAGAATATAAGCGAGTACGAAGTCTGGGTATGGAATGAAGGGTTTTAGAAAGGATTGTTTAGTAGTCCTCACCATTTTTGTAAAATAATGTATCAATAAATGTGATGAGGATTTATTTGAGTATAGATATTGTCTGTAAGATAATATTTGTATTCAAACTCACAGTTTTACTGTTGTAATAATAAAGTTGTAGTTGTTTCTGTACCATGTTTTGACAACTCAGAATAGGTGATGTATACCTATTTTGGGGGCGTCACAGTGTATATATAATATTGATATATATAAGTTGAAAACATGTGTTTATATATATGTATTATATTTTAATTTTTGTTGTGATTTTATTGGTTAGTTGATTGACTTTATTGTATTTAGTTGAAGAAATAAATCTACAGAATTATTTTTCCTTGCACAGTACACTTCCATTCTCCTATAAATAGAAGCTCATTCCTTCATTATTTCTTACGAATTCACTGAAACTCTATAGAGAGAAAATTATAGAGAGAAAGAAGAAAAGATTTTTGCTACTTAACAACTCTTATATTCAGTTCTTTTACGGTAAGGGATATTATTCTTTTATATTCATGAAGAGAACTTCATTATTCCATTTCTTATTATTCTCGTTGAATAACTCAGATATCACGTGGCTACCCTATACTTGGTGACATTCTTCTATTATTCTGCTTTATTATTCATTGCTGAACATCCTCATGCATGTGTTTTACACCCACCGTTCCGCTTTTATTATTATTTTATTGAAACATCATGTCATGTGTTTTTTACATCAACACAGTTTCCGCCTTTTATTATTATTATTCTTGGAATATCACATGCATGTGTTTTACACCGGACGGTTCCGTTACATATATTATTATTCTTGGAACATCCATGCGATTATAAATTTCACCGACACGGTTCCGATTATTATTATTCTCGTTGGAATAACTTTCGCCTGTCAATTACTGCATGTATGGTGATTTCTTTTGTTATTCCATTCGTTATTATACTCGGTTGGTTAAAATTTTGACTTCTATACTCCATGAAATTAGTGGAATATCCTTGATATTTAAGCTTCATTCAAGATTTTTCATGGAAATATTCTTCCGAGCATTCTTGAATTTTACTCTACAAAGCAAAGAAGATTATGTTGATAATTTGGACATTATTAGTTCTGAATAAATTAATTAAGTGAACTTGTTTTATTGAATTCTTAAATCATTGTCATCATCCTCATGTTTATATTTTTTTAAAGTCATCTATGGCACAGAGAGCATGGATGGACTTGGTATGATTATGACAGAGGATTATTCGGTGTAATCACGACCGTAATGTTACAAATGATGTGGTAAAAGTCCTCATTGGCCCGTAGTGCATTGATGGACGATTGTTGGCATGATCATGACCATTGATGAATACACAAATATCCTTGGCCGTAGTGCATGAAATTTGTGGTCGCGAATGACCAATGAATATCCTTAACAGTAGTGCGGGGATGATGTGGATTATTTATTAAAAGTTTGAGTCTCGAGCGATAAAAGTGATGAAAAACTTCTTAAATCATAAAAGATAGTAGATTTTATTCTCTACTTGACTCTTTTAATGGATTGCATGTTCCGCTGCAGTTAAACTTGAAGTCTATTGTATTTTATCAGTTTAACATTGTTGAAGACTAATGATAATTTTTTCTGCATTATCTTAGTCATAATATTTCTTCTTGGGCTAGTTAAGCTCACCCTTTCTTTCACTTATTCTCTTGAAAATGAGAACGTGTCCGGACTAGTCGGGGAATGGAGTGACTGTCCAGATGATAGTATTAGTAGTCCTCACTATTCTGTTAAAAAGTGTGACAATAAATATAATGAGGACTCTATTTGAGAATGAATATTGTTTAGAAGACAATATTTGTATTTAAACTCACAGCATGTGTTTTGTCGTATTTTACACGACTGCTGTATTATTAGTTTGTATTTGAATTTTGTACCATGTATTTGGCGACTCAAGATGGGTGATGTATACCTATTTTGGGGGCGTCACATTATTAGATAATATTATTGGCAATGTCTAAAAAGTTCAGTCTAAGGAGAGGTTTGGTCAGCTAATTGCGCGCCAGTAAGGAGAAATCCTTATTGGAAAACCCTCTCTTTCCTGAGAACTGCCTGGTTGTCAGTATTGTGATTCTGTAATATTATTTGTGAATAATTAATTATTGATTTATATGATAAGGAATGTAAGACCCCAACTTTTATGAATAAAAATGAATTTTCTATAATTATCATTTTTGAATAATATAGAATAAATTTGATATAATGTTATAGTTGTGGGTAATATTTATAAATTTTGCAAAGTACGCAAGTTGGTTATAATATTCGATTGGTCGGGGAATATTCGTTTTAACAAGGAATATTCATACGACGACACAATCATTGGTGGACCCCATAACGGAATTATTGTCGGATTGAGAAAATGACAAAAATATTTTTATGAAAATAACGGCGAAAGTTTTACCGTTAACTGTTGAAATACCCAGTGTGAAAAGTACAGGAATACGCGTGGTTGCATAGTAGCACACGGTATTGATTATTGATGCTTACGTGAGAAGTCGCTCAGTTTTGTTCAATTATTGTCGATACTTTATATATTATTAAATCAATAATTGAGATAACATGGTTATTAATATTATTATTTGCAATATTAACGATGTCTAGAAGTTCGCCAAGGTGAGGTTTGGTCACCTAATCAAGGCGCCATGATAGGGAGAAATCCTTATTGAAAGCCCTCTTCCTGAAACGACACAGTCGATTAATATTATGAATTATAATAATGATGATAAATGTTGTTAAAAATATTGAGAGGTTTTTTTAATGAAATATTGGATGTTATTATATGGACCCCCATTTACCCATTTTTCAAAATAATCGGGAGAAGTTATCTCAATTTAGTTTATTATATATATATATATATATGGGTGTTAGTCAAAATGGGTGGGGTGGGGTGGGGTGGGGGGGGGGGGGGGAAATTAGGGTGGACGGAGGAGTATTATTATGTATATTATATATATATATATATATATATATATATATATGTAAGTTTGAAAAAGTGGACAGAGGGAGTAAGATGAATTCACGGGTTTTCCACCCGTGATTTTTTTTTCTTTGCACATGTTATATATATAATATATAATATATTATATTTTATTTAAAAGTTTTGTTTTATTAGAATATTTTATGGACTGTCCGATTAAAAGTAAATCAATCTGGACCGTTCATGAATTAGTTACTATTCAGTCCATTCTTCTATAAATAGAAGCTCATTCTTTCATTATTTCTTACGAATTCACTGAAACTCTAGAGAGAGAAATTGTAGAGAGAATTATTCTTCTATCTTGAGTGTATTTCTTTAGCGTTTAAGAAAGTTTTGAGCGTAGTGCAAGTTTCTTCAAGTATATTCCGCTTCTCACCGCTTAGAGTACTCTTCTTTATAAAGTAAGGGTATTATTTCTTTTGTATTCATGAAGAGAACTTCATTATTCCATTCTTTATTATTACATTGGAATAACCTATATACGCAGGCTACCCTATACATGGTGAAATTCTTACATTTATTCCATTCTCGTAATATTCATTGGAATATCCTCATGCGTGCGTTTACCGGACTGGTTTTCTTCTTTATTATTCATTGGAACATCCTGCTTGCGGTGCGAATTTTGCACGACTTCGTTACGTTATTTTTATTCATTGGAATAACTTTTGCTCATCTGAAGTACCGCATGCATGGTGATTTCTTTTGTTATTCCATTCTTTATTATACTCAGTTGGTTAAAGTTTTAACTTCTATACTCCATGAAATTAGTGGAATATTCTTGATATTTGCGCTTCATCCAAAGATCTTTTCATGGAAATATTATTCGAGCATTCTTGAATTTTACTCTACAAAGAAATATCATGTTGACAATTTGGACATTATTAGTTCCTGAATAAATTAATTCTTGAACTTGTTTTATTGAATTCTTATATCATTGTCAACATTCTCATGTTTATATTATTTTTTTTTGAAAGTCATATGTGGCCTGTAGTGCATGGAAGGACTTGGTATGATTATTACCGAGGATTATTCTGATTGTAATCATGGTAGTAAGGTTACAAATGATGTGGTAAAGTCCTCATTGGCCCAAAGTGCATTGATGGACGATTGTTGGCATGATCATGACCATTGATAAATACACGAATATCCTCGGCCAGTAGTGCATGGATAATTTATGGTTGTGATACTTTATGAATATCCTTAATGTAGTAGCGGGGATGAGGTGGATTATTTATTGTCGAGTCCCAAATGATAAAAGTGATGAAAAACCTTTAAAATCATAAAACATAGTAGATTTTATTCTCTACTTGACTCTTTTTAATGGATTAAGCATGTTCCGCTTGCGATTAAACTTGATGTTTATTGTATTTTATCGGTTTAACAACTTCAATGAAGACTAATGATAATTTATTCGCATTATCTTAGTCAAAATATTTCTTCTTGGGCTAGTTGGGCTCACCCTTTCTTTCACTGTTCTCTTCAGGAAATGAGAACATAGCCGGGACTAGTCGGGGAACGGAGTGACGGTTCAGATGATAGTATTAGTAGTCCTCACTATTCTATTAAATAGTGTGACAATAAATGTAATGATGACTTATTCTGAGAGTGAATATTGTCTAGAAGACAATATTTGTATTAAAACTCACAACTTTCTTGTTGTATATTAAAGATTGTATTTGTATTCTGTACCATGTATTTGGCGACTCAGAATAGGTGATGTATACCTATTTTGGGGTCGTCACAACTTTTGTTCAAAGATGGCTGATTGTCCAGCCTAGCATGCTTTGAGAAAAGAAAATAATTATTAATATTTTATTAATTTAGTCTCCTTTGGCGTTCTAGCATTTTTCTATAAATAGAGGGCTAAGTTAGAATTAAAAATCACACCAGAAATAAGTTTTCTCTCTTTCTCTCTCTATATTATCGAGCGTATTCTTGTGAGTATTTTGATACTTTGAGTGTTGCTATACGGTGCAAGTTTCTGTCAGCACTATATCCAAAATTCAGTCAGAAGTACAGTTATTTTAAGGTAAGGGATGTTGTTTTCTTTATATATGATATTATTTCTTTCAATATCATTATGCCGAAGTATTGATCTGAACTTTTAATCAAATTTGAAACTTTTTGTGTCGGGGTTACTATTCACGTATACGACACTATTCACGAATACGATACTATTCACCGAAAAATGAAATTTTCTTCTTTTTGTCTAAGATGTTTATTATGGTTACTATCTTTGATTATATCCATGTTTTGATCTTTATTTTTGAATTCTGCTTCACAATGGGTTATTATGAAGTATTATTGATCTTGGATAAACTGTTATACGAATCCCTAATATTTGTCCTTCATCTCAATGGATTCGCTTTTCTTTAAAATATTTGTCATCATCCTCCCTAAAATGATGATATTATTGAATATCTTTGGCTCAGTGCAAAAGATGAATGATTAATTGATGAATATCTTTGGCCGTAGTGCAAGAAAGATGAAAAGTGTTGATGAACATGACCAACTGGTGATATAAATGAATATCTTTGGCCTGTAGTGCAAAGAAGAATATTTGATTAAAGATGTATATTGATTGTTGTTACAAGGATAAAATATTGATCATGGACTTTTAAATCTTAGAAGATAGTGCAACTCATTCTCTACTTGACTCTTCTAATGGATTGCTATTTTTGCTGCAATTTTGATCTAAAACTTGTTGTCTATTATGTTTTATGTGACGCCCCCAAAATAGGTATACATCACCCATATTGAGTCGTCAATAACATGGTACAGAAATAACTATAACTTTATTAATACAACGTGAAAACTGTGAGTTTAAATACAAATATTGCCGTCTAGATAATATTCACACCCAAATAAGTCCTCATTATAATTATTGGTATATTATTTTACAAAAATGGTGAGAACTACTAAAACAACTTTCTAAAATCATCATTCCACACCCCGACTAGAACTCGTTACATTCTCGCCTCCCCGAGAAGAAAAATAGAACAAAAAGGAAAAGGTGAGCTCAATCTAGCCCAAAAAAATATTATGACTAAGATAATATAGAACAAATTATCGTTAGTCTTCAACAGAAAAATCTCGATAAAATACAATAGACAACAAGTTTCGGATCAATATTACAATGAAATAATAATTCATAGAAAAGTTACGTAGAGAATGAAATCTACTTTTATCTATGAATTTAAAAGTCCATCATCAATATTTTATCCCTATAACATCAATCAATATTCATCTTGAATCAAATATTCATCTTTGCACTACAGACCAAAGATATTCATCAGTCGGTCATGTTCATCTCAACACCTGTACATCTTTGCACTACAGGCCAAAGATATTCATCAAAAATTCATTCATCTTTGCACTACGTGAATAGTGCCATATACGTGAATAGTAATCCCGACACTAAAAGACATGAATTTCACAAAAAAAATCTTACCAATAATCCGGCATAATGATATTTAGAAGAAATAATATCATCTAAAAAAAAAAATATCCCTTACCATGAAAAGATCAGACTTCAAATGGAATACCGGATATAGTCTTGAAGGAACTTGCACCGTATATAGCAAATGGCCAAATTATCAAATAAGGTATAAACTTCGCTAGAGTTTATGATAAGCTTACCCGTGATGACCTCATTCGGTTCCTTGCTTTTCCGGGAGGTCACGACAAACGCCTCTCCAGACCACTCTTGGTTTTGACTTTTTAAGGGCGTCTTTTGGTGCCTCTATCCTAAATTTGAACTTGTCTTCTGTGAACGATAAAATCGGCCAGGTGACCTTCTTCCACAATTATAACATGCTTTGGGCTGACATCGCATTACGGTTTGACCGATGTGTCCCTCCCCTCCGCATTTGAAGCATATGATAGGTGGTCGTTCTCCTTCCTTAACAACAGGTGCTGATGCTGACGTATTTCCATCATTGTCGAATCTTCTCTTCTTGAAATGCCCATTATTATTGGTTTGGCCATGATTACCACCGAAGTGGTTACCATTTCTGGCATGTTGATTCCCTCCACGCTTATTGTCACTGCTTCGATAATTGTTATTAATGGTATTATCATTTTGTCGGTTGCTCTCTTTTGGTTGGGTTGACTCATTATCGCGTTCTAATAACTAAGCCCTATTAACAACATCTGAATACAAACACAGTTTATGAGAGATAAGATATTGACATATCTCGGGTTTCAAACCTCTTAGAAACATTCGCGTCATTCTCTCCTCATTATCAACCAAATGGGACGCAAACCGGGACAGCTCGGCAAACTTGGCTTCTTACTGCGACACGGACATGTTGTTTTGTTCCAGTTTAATGAACTCTACCTCTTTCATTGACAAATACTTTCGGGAAAGTACTTGTCGTTGAACAGTTCTTGAAACTTTTCCCAAGACATCTTCAGTGCGGCAGGTTGAGTACACTTTACAGATTTCCACCAGTAATCTACCTCTGCCCGCAACATGAAGGTGGCAAAATGAACCTTTTGCTCCTCGGAGCAACCCAAGACATCAAATATCTTGTTTATTTGTTTTATCCACGTCTCCGCCTTAAGTGGTTTTGGCTCTCCAAAAAACTCCGGTGGTCCCAGCTCCTTGAATTGTTTGGCGGTGACCGTCCAAGAGTTGCCAGTGTTTCCACCTATATTTTGGACAGGAGCCGCTCTCGCCTGATGTTGCATGAATTGCATGAAGCCTCTGGACATTCCATCGTTCATCATTTGGTCAGTGTTGTTATTTGCATGAGGATTGTCGCCTTTCTGATGCACATTGTCCTAGTTATTGATATGTGGAGACTCAACGGTCTCCTGTGCTCCATTGATGTTCTCAACATTCTCGAATGCCATTTTAAAATACTGCCACAAAATAAGGGTTAATTAACATATTACATATTATCCCTATACTCTAATAGACCAGTTAAATACCAAATAAACTTAAGTAGGTCATACTAGCGAAGGAATTCCCCGTCTCTCCCCTCCTAGTTGTTGTCTCACATCTTAGCCAGGGATCATATCCCTAAGCTTTGATACCAACTGTGACGCCCCCAAAATAGGTATACATCACCTATTCTGAGTCGCCAAATACATGGTACAAAATATAAATACAATCTTTAATATAGAACAAGAAAGTTGTGAGTTTTAATACAAATATTGTCTTCTAGACAATATCCACTCTCAGAATAAGTCCTCATTATATTTATTGTCACACTATTTAACAAAATAGTGAGGACTACTAATACTATCATCTGGACCGTCACTCCGCTCCCCGACTAGTCACGGCTACGTTCTCATTTCCTGAAGAGAATAGTGAAAGAAAGGGTGAGCTCAACTAGCCCAGTAAGAAATATTATGACTAAGATAATGCGAATAAATTATCATTAGTCTTCAACAAAGGTTAAACCGATAAAATACAATAGACATCAAGTTTAATCTGCAATGAACATACGAATCCATTAAAAGAGTCAAGTAGAGAATAAAATCTACTATCTTTTATTATTTAAAAGGTTTTTCATCACTTTTATCGTTGGGACTCACCTTTTAATAAATAATCCACCTCATCCCCTCAAGACTACTACAGGGATATTCATAAATATCACAACCACAAATTATCCATGCACTACGGGCCAAGAATATTCGTGTATTCATCAATGGTCATGATCATGCCAACAATTGTCCATCAATGCACTACGGGCCAATGAGGACTTTTACCACATCATTTGTAACATTACGGTCATGATTACACCGAATAATCCCTGGTCATAATCATACCAAGTCCATCCATGTACTACAGGCCACAGATGACTTTCAAAAAAAAATATAAAATGAGGATGATGACAATAATATAAGAATTCAATAAAACAAGTTCAAGAATTAATTTATTCAGGAACTAATAATGTCCAAATTGTCAACATGATATTTCTTTGTAGAGTAAAATTCAAAAATGCTCAGAAGAATATTTCCATGAAAAGATGCTGGATGAAGCGCAAATATCAAGAATATTCTACTAATTTCATTGAGTATAGAAGTTAAAACTTTAACCAACTGAGTATAATAAAGAATGGAATAACAAAAGAAATCACCATGCATGCGGTACTTCACATAGATAGGTTATTCCAATGTAATAATAAATAATCGGAATCGATGTGGCGCCCCAAAATAGTATATACAACACCCATTCTCGAAATCGCCAAATACATGGTACAAGAAGCAAACTACAACTTCAATAATACAAATGTCGTGTGAAATACGACAATATATACTGTGAGTTTAAATATAATATTGTCTTCTAGACAATATCCACACTCAAATAAATCCCCATCATAATTATTGATACATTATTTTACAAAAATGGTGAGGACTACTAAACAACTCTCTCTAGAACCTTCATTCCATACCCCGACTCAAATACACATCGCTATATTCTCGCCTCCCGAAGAAGAATGGAACAAAAGGAAAAGGGTGAGCTCAACTAGCTCAAGAAGAATATTATGACTAAGATAATATACAACAAATTATCGTTAGTCTTCAACAGGAAAAAATTTAATAGAATCACAATAGACAACAAGTTTCGGATCAATATTCGCAGGATGAAATAATAATTCATAGAAGAGTTACGTGAGAATGAAATCAACTATAATCTATGAATTTAACGATTCATCATCAATATTTTATCCCTCAGAACATCAATCAATATTCATCTCAAATCAAACATTCATCTTTGCACTACTGTGCCAAAGATATTCATCAAGAGAGTCATGTTCATCTCAACACTGCTCATCTTTGCACTACAGTGCCAAAGATATTCATCACCGGTCATCTTCATTTAAACACATGTTCATCTTTGCAGACTACCTACCAAAGATATTCTTCAGAAATCATTCATCTTTTGCACTACGTGCCAAAGATATTCAATAATATCATCATTTAAGACTGAGGATGATGAAAAATATTTTTAAAGAACGAATCCAGTGAAACAAAATGACAAGGATTAAGGATTAAGGATTCGTACTTTGTTTTATCCATGTCCAACAATACCTCAAAAATAATCATAGTGGTGTAAAATTCAAGAATGATCAAAACATGGATACAATCAAAGCTAGTATCCAAAATAGATATTTTGACGAAAAGAAGAAATTTTATTTTTCGATGAATAGTGTCAGATATCGTGAATAGTCTTGCCATTACGTGAATAGTAACTCAACACCAAAAGATAGAAATTCCACAAAAAAAAACATTTTCACGCTTCATGAATAAGACTACGTGAATAAGAATCGTGAATAAGAACTCATGAATAAGTAACTCGTGAATAGTAACTCATGAATAAGAACCCCGATATGAAAAAAGTTCCAAATTTGATAAAAACTTCAGATCAACATTTCAAAGATAATGATATTGAAGAAATAATATCATTACGAAAAAAATAATATCCCTTACCTCAAAGAATCAAGATTTCTAAGGAAAGGCTCAAGTGATCTTGAATGAAACTTGTCTCTGAATAAAGAACTCTCAAAGTATCTAAATACTCACAAAATACGCTCAATAATATAGAGAGAAGAAAACTTTATTTACGTGTGATTTTCAATTCTAACTTAGCCCTCTCTATTTATAGGAAAATGTTAGCCCACCAAAGCGTGACTTGACCAAGCACTGATGGCTTTACTTTACACTACTATTGCCACCCACCACATTTGAAATAAAATTCAGCACATTTCTTCACCAACCACAAGTGGGGCCCACTCAATTCTAGAATTTTCCACCAAAATCAATTATAAACCTAATTTCCTAATCGGACACCTCTTAAAATTCATAACAAATCATTCGTGAATTTTAACGGTTCAAAAATTTGTGGACATATACTCAACTTATGTATGTATAACATACCCAAAAATTACCACAATCCAACGGTTTGATTAAAAATTATAACCCCATGAATATATCTCAAAACCCCGATTTAATTTTTAATACCTCCAATCCGATAAAAATATTGATAAAACACCTCAACATAATTTCTTCATTTATAACCACATAAATAAATCCATCATTTATATCCACATAAAATAAATATTTCTTTATCATATGAATCAATAATTAATTATTCACAAATAATATTACAGAATCACAATTACGACACAACCAAAGTCATTGTCAATCATTTGGATCTTTTCTTGAGTCATATCACGTTAACTTCGGGTCCCAACAATGTTGCTTCACCCACCTCATCCCAACATATTGGAGAACGACATTTTCGTCCATATAATGCTTCAAATGGAGCCACACCTATACTTGCCTCGATAACTGCTTGTTGTAGGAGAATTCCACCAATGGTAAATACTTATCCCAACTACCCTTGAAGTCTAGGGACACGAGTCTTAATAAATCTTCAAGAGTTTGAATAGTCCTCTCTCGATTGTCCGTCCGCTTTGGGGATGGTATGCCGAACTAAATCGCAAATCCGTGCCCATAGCTTTTTGCAAGCTAACCCAAAATCTTGAAGTGAATCTTGGGTCACGATCCAAACTATGGATACTGACATGCCATGCAACCTCACAATCTCATTTACGTATTATACTAGCAAGACGCTCAAGTGAATAAGTCTCCGTGTCGGCAAGAAATGAGCAGACTTGGTTAATCTATCAACAATAACCCAAATAAGATTGATGCCTTGAGAAACCGTAGGAAGACCCGTGAAATCCATGGTAATGTGTTCCCACTTCCATTCCTAATCTCAAGTGGTTGTAACGGACCCTTAGGTACTAGATGCTCCGCCTTTACACGTTGGCAAGTTAAACACATCGAGATAAACTTTGCAATCTCTCTCTTCATATTATTCCACCAAAATGTATGTCAAGATCACGATACATTTTAGTACTTCCGTGATGGATTGCAAATGGTGTATTGTGTGCCTCCATCATAATCTTGTACTTCAAATCGAGTCGTTAGAACACAAAGTCTAGAGTGGACTCAAGTATTCCTTCTTCATCAATTCTCGCTTCCTAATAGCTCCTTCTTGTACTTTCTTCTTCATATCGTGACGACTCCGAATTCGGTGTCTTGAGCAACCTTAACTTTTTCTATTAAAGTTGGCTCTATGCGTATACTTGACATCATCGCACTCGTTCCCGCATACGATCTTCTACTCAATGCGTCAGCTACCACGTTCGCTTTACCAGGATGGTATTGAATAGTGTGGTCGTAGTCTTTCAATAGCTCGAGCCAACGTCGTTCTTGCGTGTTGAGTTCTTTTTGAGTGAAGAAATATTTAAGGCTTTTATGGTCCGAATATATCTCCACTTTCTCCCATATAGATAAGTGCCTCCATATTTTAACATAGCGAACGACTTCGCTTGACTCTAGATCATGGTAGGATAATTCCTCTCATACTTTTTAAGTTGTCGCGAGGCATAGGCTATGACTTTCCCACGCTTACATGAACACACATCCTAACCCTTTGCACAAGCATCGTTTGAGATAACAAATCCATCCGAACCGGATGGTATTGTTGTAACAGTCTTAAATAAGTCTCCTCTTAAGCTCTTGAAACTCTTCTCGATTCTTCATTCCAAACGAATTTTGTATCCTTCCGAGTTAGGCCGAGTTAATGGAGTAGCGATTCGAGAAAACCCTTCCACGAATCTCCGATAATAACCAAATAAGCCCAAAAGCTACGTGATTTCATCCACCGACTTTGCTGTTGCTCCCACTTTGTATTGCTTCAATCTTCACGGGATCAACAGATACTCCATGTTTTGACACCACATGCCCAAGAAAGGCTACTTCCTCGAGCGAACTCGCATTTCTTCAATTTGGCATATAGTTGGTTTTCACGGCCTTTGAGTACCAAATTTCAAATGGTGCTCATGATCTTCACTTTTGGAATATATAAGGATGTCATCAATAAAGACAACAACGAATCGATCCAAATATTCCTTGAATACTCGGTTCATCATATCCATGAAAGCAGCAGGAGCATTAGTTAGTCCGAAAGACATGACTAAGAATTCATAATGCCCATACCGAAGTTCTCAGGCGGTCTTTGGAATATCCTCGCCTAATTTTCAAATGATGATATCCAGCGAAGATCGATTTTTGAAAAGAATTGTGCCCTTAAAATCGGTCAAACAAATCATCAATACGAGGTAGAGGATACCTATTCTTGATGGTGACATGGTTCAATTCTCCGATAGTCAATACAAAAGTCGCATACTCCCGCTCTTTCTTTTACAAATAAAACAGAGCACCCCAAGGAGATGTACTAGGGCGAATGAAACCGATGTCCAACAATTCTGTAGTTGGACCTTTAACTCCCGAAGTTCAATAGGAGCCATTCGATATGGGGTTTTAGAAATGGGCTTTGTACCGGTGTTCAAGATCAATAAAGAATTCAACTTCACGCTCGGGGTAGATCGGGAAGTTCTTCAGAAATACGCCGTGAAAGTCAATAACAACAGAATATTATTCAAATTTGGCGTGTCTTTATTCAAATCCATAACATGGGCTAAGAAAGCTTGACATCCGCTTTTTAATAAACGAATAGCTTTATGATTAGATATGATGTTGATTGATTTTAATGGTTTAGTTGCTTGAATTGCATAACAAAGTTGGTTAGGAATATGAAAACTAACAACCTTACGAAAAACAATCAATTTTGGCATGATGAGTAGTTAACCAATCAATCCCTAAAATCACATCAAAAGCAAGTATCTTTAAAGAGATAAGGTCAATGTGTAAGGTGATGGTGCCAACTTGAATCAAACAAGATTTATAAACAAAGGGATGTGATGAAAGTTTCTCTAACGGAGTTTCCACAGATAGGTCAAAGTCTAATTTCTCCGAGTCAAGTTTAAACGTTGAGCACATGCAGAGAGAGAAAATGAATGGGTAAAGACCCAGATCAAGTAAGGTATAAACTTCGCAAGAATTTATAAATAGCTTACCGTGATCACCTCGTTTGGGTTCCTCGCATTATGACCATCACAACAAACGCCTCTTCCGAAATCGTTGACTTTGACTTTTCTCGACGATCTTTTGAGTCACCGTCCCATTGAAACTAGGTTTCGCTTTCGCATGATCTCGAGCGATATGTCCTTCCTTTCCACAACTATAGCATACCTTGAACTGTTGTAGGGCGCTTTGGATCGATATGTCCTCTTTTCCGCATTTGTAGCATATAACCGGTGGTCGTTTCTCCTCCCTTAGAACCAGCTTGCTTCCTAAGACCGTCGTCTTCACATAGTCGTTGTTAAATCTCCTCTTTTAAAATCTCCTCCTCGACTCGCTTCTTCTTTTTCACGACCATGATTACCACCAGAGTGGTTACCATTTCGTCCGTCTGTTTCTTTCTTCGCAGTTATCATTATTCTGCTTGATCGCTATCTCCGGTACGATCCTCGGTTATGGTCCTCAATTGACCGTACTCGTTATCTCGCTTCTAATAATTGAGCCCCATTTACAACATCCTGAATAAAGAGAAAGTTTATGAGAAATGAGATACCGACGTATCTGGGGTTCAAACCTCTAAGAAACATCCGCCATACGCGTTCCTCATTCTCCACCAAATGAGGTGCAAACTCGGATAACTCGCAAACTTTGCCTCGTCATCGAGACACCTTCATGTTGTTTTGCTCTAATCTGATGAACTCCACTTCCTTCATATAGATTTAACACTTTCGTGAAAGTATTTGTCATTAAATAGTCTCTCAAACGCCTCCCAAGACATGCCGAAAAGCGGCCGGATGGGTACGCTTCACGATTCCCACCGATGAGTCTGCCGCCACTTTAACACATAAAGGTGGCGAATGGAACCTTCGTTTCTCCGTGCATCCCAAGACATCGAATATCTTGGTAATTTGTTTGACCCATGTTTCATACATGATCGGATCTCGGCTTTCCTTAAATTCGTGGTCCCAACTCTTTGAATCTTGCTTGGCGTGACAACCCGTGAATTGCTATCATTTCCTCCTATTTTTGAACACGAGTCTCCTCTCGTCTCGATTTTGCATGAACTGCAAAAAGCTTCTAAACATCCCTCGCTCATCATCTCGCTCAGGTGGTGTTGTTCACAGGAGGAACATTGCCACTTGTTGCACGTTTCTCCTCGTTGGTGAGTACACAGCGCCTCCACGTTCTCATTTCCATTGTTAATATTCTCATCGACATTCTCAAATATCGCTATAAAACAAGGGTTAATTAAGAAATCAATATATCACATAATATCCCTTATATATTGACCAACTAACAAATAAGCTTAGGTAGGACACACTAAGCGAAGGATTTACTCGCCTCTCCCTCCTAGTTCTATTCCTCGATCTCCGCCAGAGATCATATCCCTAAGATCGATATTAACTATGACGCCCCCAAAATAGGTATACACAACACCCATTCTCGAGTCGCCAAATATATGGTACAAGAAGCAAAACCACAACTTCAATAATAAATGTGTCGTGAAATACGACAATATATCTTCATGAGTTTAAATATAATATTGTCTTCTAGATAATATCCACACTCAAATAAATCCCCATCATAATTATTGATATATTATTTTACAAAATGGTGAGGACTACTAAACAACTCTCTCTAGAACCTTCATTCCATACCCCGACTGCATTTTCGCTATATTCTCGCCTCCCGAGAAGAATGGAACAAAAAGGAAAAGGGTGAGCTCAACTAGCTCAAGAAGAATATTATGACTAAGATAATATACAACAAATTATCGTTAGTCTTCAACAGGAAAAATTTAATAGAATACAATAGACAACAAGTTTCGGATCAATATTCGCGGTGAAAATAATAATTCATGTAAGAGTTACGTAGAGAATGAAATCTACTATAATCTATGAATTTAATGTCCATCATCAATATTTTTTCCTGTAACATCAATCAATATTCATCTCAAATCAAACATTCAACTTTGCACTACAGTGCCAAAGATATTCATCATCATCATGTTCATCTCAACACTGCTCATCTTTGCACTACTGTGCCAAAGATATTCATCATTGGTCATGTTCATTTAAACACTGCTTCATCTTTGCACTACCAGCCAAAGATATTCTTCGAAATCATTCATCTTTGCACTACGTGCCAAAGATATTCAATAATATCATCATTTAAGACCGAGGATGATGAAAATATTTTTAAAGAACGAATCCAAAGAAACAAAATGACAAGGATTAAGGATTAAGGATTCGTACTTTGTTTTATCCATGTCCAACAATACCTCAAAAATAATCATAGTGGTGTAAAATTCAAGAATGATCAAAACATGGATACAATCAAAGCTAGTATCCAAAATAGATATTTTGGACTGAAAAGAAGAAATTTTATTTTTCGATGAATAATTATGTCGATACGTGAATAGTCTCAGATATCGTGAATAAAGGCTTCCATTCGTGAATAGTAACTCCAGACACCAAAAGATAGAAATTCCACAAAAAAAACATTTTCACGCTTCATTTAATAGTACTCGTGAATAGAATCGTGAATAAGTAACTCATGAATAAGAACTCGTGAATAAGAACTCATGAATAAGTAACCCCAACATGAAAAAGTTCCAAATTTGATAAAAACTTCGGATCAATATTTCAAAGATAATGATATCAAGAAATAATATCATTACGAAAAAAATAATATCCCTTACCTCAAAGAATCGATTACTTCGGAAGGAAAGGTCTAAGTGATCTTGAATGAAACTTGTACCGAATAAAGAACTCTCAAAGTATCTAAATACTCACAAAATACGCCAATAATATAGAGAGAAAGAGAGAAAACTTTGTTTCGTGTGATTTTCAATTCTAACTTAGCCCTCTATTTATAGGAAAATGTTAGCCCGTAGAAGCGCACTTGACCTGCCACTACGATGGCTTTACCTATACTATTGCCACCCACCACATTTGAAATAAAATTCAGCACATTTCTTCACCAACCACAAGTGGGGCCCACTCAATTCTAGAATTTTCCACCAAAATCAATTATAAACCTAATTTCCGAATCGGATACCTCTTAAAATTCATAACAAATCATTCGTGAATTTTTAACTCGCTCAAAATTTGTGGACATATACTCAACTTATGTATGTATAACATACCCAAAAATTACCACAATCCAACAATCGAATTAAAAATTATAACCCCTGAATATATCTCAAAACCCCCGATTTAATTTTTAATACCTCCAATCCGATAAAAATAATCGATAAAACACCTCAACATAATTTCTTCATTTATAACCACATAAATAAATCCATCATTTATATCCACATAAAATAAATATTTCTTTATCATATGAATCAATAATTAATTATTCACAAATAATATTACGAATCACAATTATAATAACCGTGTGCCGCTCCTGGAGCAGGGGGCTTTCCAATAAGGATCTCTCTTACTTGGCGCCAAGCAATTAGGTGACCAAACCTCTCCTTGAACGTAACTTTCTAGACATTGCCAATAATGTTATCTAATAATATTATTCAAATAATATGAATTATTGATCCGATAATGGGAAATATCAGTGCGGTGACAATTATTGAACAACAATAATATAAAATATCAACGCAAAGAATTATTGAATCAATAAAATAAAATATTGAACGAGAATTACTTGTGAAAATTATCGAGTAAAGCCCATCTTACGTAAGGATCAATAATTCAACAATACTGCAAATACCGCGGTGTCATCTTTGTGCCACGCCAGACATCGTATTTTTAACCAACGGGTATTCCAACATCTTAACTTGAATAACCACGCTGCGATTTTTAACCAACTTATATTTGTCGCTTTCCTCATCCAATCGCTTTTCACATGGGGCCCACACATGGTCACTGCCGTCGCATTTAATATTCCCAAACAATACGAATATTCCACGACCAAACGAATATTCCCCACAACAATGAATATTTTATAACCACTTGCTTATTTTGAAATATTTGCGTATTTAACCCTTAACTATCCACATTAATCAAATCAACCCTTACTATTTCAAAATAATAAATAAAGGAAATTCCTTTTTATTTAAAAAAAATTTCGGGGTCTTACAACCAGGTCAGACAAAATTTTCACTGACGGGATGTTCCAACAGAATAATAAAGATGGATCCAGGTCCGGCGTAAAACGCACAGAGAGGATATTCTAACAGAATAATAAAGATTTTAACCAGTCCCACAGAACGCATTGCATGTGATATTCCAAATGTAATATTACGTAATGGAGTAAAGAATAATTTAACCATGTATAGGGTAGCTCACAGATATCTGAGTTATTCCAATAGAATAATAAAGAATGGAATAATGAAGTTCTCTTCATGAATACAAAAGAAATAATACCCTTACCTTATAAAGAAGAGTACTCAATTAGTGAAGCGATTATACTTGAAGAAACTTGCACTACGCTCAAAGTTTTCTTAAATGCTAAAGAAATACGCCAAGATAGAAGAATAATTCTCTCTACGCTTTCTCTCTCAGAGCTTCAAAGAATTCGTGAAATAATGAAAGAATGAGCTTATTTATAGAAGAATGGATGAATAGTAACTAATTCATGAACGGTCCAGATTGATATACTTTTAATCGGACAGTCCATAAAATATTCTAATAAAATAAAATTTTTAAATAAAATATAATATATTATATATATAACATGTGCAAAAAAAAAACACGGGTGAAAAACCCGTGAATTCATCTTACCCCCTCTGTTGACTTTTTTAAACTTATATATATATATGTATATTATATATATATATAAATATATAATAAACAAAACTGAGATAACTTCTCACGACTATTTTGAAAAATGGGTAAATGGGGGTCCATATAATAAACCTCTTAATATTTTTAAGAGGGGGCTTTCTAATAAGAATTTTTCCCTATTGGCGCGCAATTAGGTGACCAAACCTCTCCTTAGCAGAACTTCTAGACATCGTTAATATTGCAAATAATAATATTAATAACCTCACATCTCAATTATTGATTTAATAATATATAAAATATCGACAATAATCGAACAAAAAAATGAAATGACTTCTCACGTAAGCATCAATAATCAATACCGGTAATACTACTATGCAACCACGCCAGATTCTGTGCATTTCTTTAACACCGGTGTTTCAACAGCTTAACGGTAAAAACTTCCGTCGTTATTTTCGTAAAAATATTTTTGTCGTTTTCTCAATCCGAATAATAATTTTGTTGTGGGGTCCACTAATGATTGTGTTGTCGTATTTAATATTCCCCGTTAAAACGAATATTCCCAGACCAATCGAATATTATAACCAACTCATGCGTTACTTTGTAAAATTTATAAATATTACCCACAACTATAACATTATATCAAATTTATTTTATAATATTCAAAAATGATAATTATAGAAAATTTATTTTTATTCATAAAAATCGGGGTCTTACAATCTCCCCTTCTTATGAAATTTTGACCTCGAAATTAGGTACGTTACACGGTATGTCAAGAGGTAAGGATACCTTGATTTCATTTGATTCTAACTCCTGTGTCATTTCCTCAACATCGTGGTTCCTCCATAAAATTTTGACTTGAGGTATAACCTTAGAGCGTAGAATATGTTCTTTCTTATCCAAGATTTGAACAGGAACCTCTTCATACGTTAAATCTTCCGCTATTTCATCCGATTCTAACTCAATAATGTGGTTCGGGTCTTTCATATATTTACGTAACATGGATATGTGAAAAACGTTATGAACACGAGACATACTTGGCGGTAAAGCGAGTCTATACGCTACAGTCCATACTCGATCGAGAATTAAAAATGGGCCAATGAATCGAGGATTGAGCTTTCCTCTCTTTCCAAATCTCGTAACTCCTTTCCATGGAGCAACACGTAACAACACATGATCTCCAATATCGAATTCCACGTCCTTTCGATGAAGATCAGCATAACTCTTTTGTCGATCTTGTGAGGTTTTTATACGTTGCCGGATCGTTTGAATCTTTTCCGTGGCCATACGTACCAATTCCGGTCCCAACAATGTTGCTTCACCCACCTTGTAAGACCCCAACTTATTATTAATGAAATTTAATTTTCTCTATTTATTATTTTGAAATAGTAAGGGTTGATTTGATTAATGTGGATAGTTAGGGGTAAAATACGCAAATATTTCAAAATAAGCAAGTGGTTATAAATATTCATTGTTGTTGTTTGAGAATATTCGCATCATCGTGAATATTCGCATGCGGCAGCTTGCCCACGCATGTGTGGGCCCCATAACTAAAAGCGATTGGATAAAGAAAACGACAAATATAAGTTGTTTAAAAATAACGTGGTTATTACAGATTAATCTTGTTAAAATACCCGTGGTTAAAACACAAGAAGACACCACCAGTATTGCACTCAATTATTGATTCTTACGTAGAGTGAGGCACTACTTTCAATAATGGTTACAGAATAATTCGCTCAATATTTTATCGAGTTAATAATTGCTGCGTTGATATTTTATATCATTGTTGTTTCAATAATTGTAATTACACGATTTTTTTCATTATCGAAGCAATAATTCATATTATCCTAATAATATTATTAGATAACATTATTGGCAATGTCTAGAAAGTTACGTCAAGGAGAGGTTTGGTCACCTAATTCAAGGCCAATAAGAAGAAATTCTTATTGAAAGCCCCCTCTATCCCTGAACCGCCTCGGTTGTCAATAATGTGATTCTCGTAATATTATTTATGAATAATTAATTATTGATTTATATGATGAGAAAATATTGATTTTATGAGGATATAGGTGGAGAAAATTTTAATGTGACAATTGTTGAAAATTAATATTTTATCTTTTTCTCGATAAAATAATTCATTTAAATATATTATTTTAATAATATATTAACGATGATATTTTTACAATGAATGTGGGATATATGAGTATATGAGGAGGAAGAGTATTTTTGTGGCATTAAATGTTTAACACATGTTTTGTGTGTTGGTGGACACAATTATTGAATCAAATTTGATTATAAATTGTAAAATCGCCTGGTTTGTGGATTTCGGTCAATTTCTATTTGGAATTTGAAAAAACTTTCTTCTACAAAGTTGTAGAGAATTGAATTTCCTATAAAAACCCGAGAGATTCGAATTTTCTGATGAAATGGCTATTTATTATGAATTATTGAAGTTCCGAAGTTCAAATAATTAATTTTTGGAGTTTTAGTTAATTATTTTGAGAAAACGTTTTTTGCAACTAAGTTGGCCTCACATGTGATTCAAATGGGCTTAGATCAGTTGTCTATAGGGCTAAAGAAAATGTGAAAATATATTAATATTATATTCAATTTTCTGCTTTGGTGTTCTAAAGCATTTTCCTATAAATAGGGTGCTTGGGTTAGAATTGAAAACACACACCGTAAACCCAAGTTTCTCTATTTCTCTCTCGATATATTGAGCGTATTCTTGTGAGTATACTTTGAGTATTGTTAGACGGTGCAAGTTCCTTCAAAGACTATACCCTTATTCCAAATAAAGTACTAATCTTTCGAGGTAAGGGATGTTATTTTCTTCTCAAATGATATTATTTCTTCAATATCATTATCTTTGAAATATTGGTTGGAACTTTTTATCAAATTTGGAACTTTTTCATGTCGTGGTTACTATTCATGAGTTACTATTCATGAGTTACTATTCACGAGTACTATTCACGGCGTGAAGATGTTTTTTTGAAATTTCTATCTTTTGGTGTCTGAGTTACTATTCACGTATACGACACTTATTCACGAATCTGACACTATTCAATTTAAAATAAAATTTCTTCTTTTTGTCCAAAATATCTATTCGGATACTAGCTTTGATTGTATCCATGTTTTTGATCATTCTTGAATTTTACACCACTATGATTATTTTGAGGTATTTTTGAACATGGATAAAACAAAAGTACGAATCCTTAATCCTTAATCCTTGTCATTTTGTTTCACCGGATTCGCTTTCTTTAAAAAATATTTTTCATCATCCTCGCCTTAAATGATGATATTATTGAATATCTTTGGCTCATAGTGCAAAGATGAATGATTTCAAGACTATCTTTGGGTCAGAAGTGCAAAGATGAAGCAGTGTTTAGATGAACATGACTAATCGATGAATATCTTTGGCTGTAGTGCAAAGATGAATATTTGATTCCGGATGTATATTGATTGATGTTACGGGGATAAAAGATAGACGATGAACTTTTAAATTCATACATAGAAGATAGTAGTTTGCATTCTCTACTTAACTCTTCTAATGAATTATTATTTCATTGCGAATATTGATTTAAAAATTTGTTGTCTATTGTATTCTATTAGATTTTTCCCTGTTGAAGACTAACTGTAATTTGTTGTATATATTATCTTAGTCATAATATTCTTTCTTGGGCTAGTTGAGCTCACCCTTTTCTTTTTGTTCCATTTTTCTTCTCGTGGAGGCGAGAATATAAGCGAAAGATGAGTCGGGGTATGGAATGAAGGTTTTAGAAAGGATTGTTTAGTAGTCCTCACCATTTTTGTAAAATAATGTATCAATAAATGTGATGAGGATTTATTTGAGTATAGATATTATCTAGAAGATAATATTTGTATTCAAACTCACGCTTTCTTGTTGTAATAATAAAGTTGTAGTTGTTTACATACCATGTATTGACAACTTCGAAATGGGTGATGTATACCTATTTTGGGGCGTCCACACACCTCATCTCAAAGATACCGGAGAAACGACATTTTCTTCCATACAACGCTTGAATGGAGCCATGCCAATACTTCATCGATAAGCATGTTATTGTAGTAAAACTCCACCAATGATAAGAACTTGTCCCAACTTCCTTGAATTCAAGGACACGAGTCTTAATAAATCTTTAAGAGTTTGTATAGTCCTCTCTGATTGTCCGTCCGTCTGAGGATGATATGCCTAACTAAATCGTAAATCGCCGCCCATAGCTTTTTTGCAAACTAACCCAAAATCTTGAAGTGAATCTTGGTCTCGATCGAAACTATGGATACTAGCATACCATGCAATCTTACAATCTTTATTTATGTATATACGAGCAAGACGCTCAAGTGTATAAGTCTCTCAGTATAGGTAAGAAATGAAGCGAGACTTGGTCAATCTATCAACAATGACCCAAATTGCATCTATGCCTTGTGAAACCTTAGGAAGACCAAATGAATGAAATCCATGGTAATGTGCTCCCACTTCCATTCTAGAATTTCAAGTGGTTGCAATGGACCTTTTGGTACTTGATGTTCACTTGACTCGCTGACAAAGAGGTTAAACACCTTGAGATAAACAAATATCTCCCTTCATATTGCCCCACCAAAATATATGTCGAAGATCAAGATACATTTTGGTACTTCTAGGATGGATTGTAAATGGTGTGTTGTGCGTCTCCATCATGATTTTATACTTTAAATCAGGGTCGTTAGGAACACAAAGTCGGAGTTGACTAAGTATTCCTTCTTCATCAATTCTTGCTTCCTAAGATAGCACCTTCTTGCACTTTCTTCCTCATACGCATCGCCTCCAGTCCGTAGTTTGAGCGACTTTTAACTTTATCGATTAAAGTCGGTTCTACTCGTATATTCGTCATCATCACATGGGTCCCTGGAGTCTTTATCTCTATCTACATCCTTTGCAAGTCATACAAAATGGGCCTTTACGTTGACAATATCGCACTTTTCGTGCAAGATATGATCTTCTACTCAATGCGTCGAACTACCACGTTCGCTTTTCCGTGGATGGTATGATCATAATCTTTCAATAGTTCAAGCCAACGTCATTGCCGTCGCATGTTGAGTTCCTTTTGAGTGAAGAAATATTTGAGGCTTTTATGATCCGTAAGATCTCCACTTTCTCCCCATACAAGTAATGCCTCCAAATTTTAAGTCGCGAAACAAACAAATATGAATAACCCCAAAATAGGTCCATTCCATCCAACCCATTCGAGTCGCCAAATATATGGTATGAAAACAACTACAACTTTATTACAACAATTGTGCGTGCAAAATACAACAACACATATCTTTGTGAGTTTGGATACAAATATATACCAATCAGAAGTACGTCACAATGACACCTTACATAAAGGTATAGTCAAAAACTGCTTTTAGAAATTAGAATCTTTGGGAAGTGCTCAAGAAACCTTCGTATACATGGGAGGCCATGCTTTTAGGTTATGGTAGATATCATATGGCCACGTAATTATCCTTGGTTGACCTAATAGACCCCAAAAGAAAAACAAGAAGATTACTATCGTATTCTTCCCAATGGTGAGTCTTCTCTTGACATATCATTATCTCCACTGTCTCTCTATTGGGTATTATACTCCAAACAAACACCAAGATTATATAAAGTAGTGCTTGTAAATATACTCGGCAAGTGGATGAGCACACAACCATGTCTTATGATAATACGAGTTTGTATGTCATTAGACATCTTGTATGATAGTGACAAAACACCCTTCCAAGTTAAATTCACCTCACCCTCAACATTTATAGACCACCACTCTATTCCTCGCTATCCCCGCCGACCCAAATACACTTTTATTACACGAAAGGAATTGTGAAACAAAAGGGTGAGCACAACTAGCTCAAGAAAGAATATTATGACTAAAGATAAATAAATTATCAATAGTCTTCATCAAGAATAAATCGAGATTTAGAACATATGGTAGATGATAAAACTTTTCAACCATAGTTCAATGCGAATGAAGCAATCCATTAGAAGAGTCAAATAGACTATAAAGTCTATTGTCTTCTCCATGTTAAAATCCACCAACAATATTTTATCCTCAGTAACATCAATCAACAGTTCTTTCCACAATCATATGAATAACTCATAATCATAATTGTGATTCTAAATTCCTCTTCTCATCCGGAGATGAAGATAATTTTCATCACTTGTCTTTACACAAAACATCAAAGATCATGGTTATACCAAATCACGCCTTCTGCTCATAATCATACTAATAAATTCATCTTTGCACCACGGGCCAAAGATATTCATCAACAGCCATCTTTACACTACAAAGCTAAAGATATTCAACAACGGGACATCTTTGCATTACAAGCCAAAGATATTCATCAATAATTCATCTTTTGCACTACAAAGCAAAAGATATTCAACAACGGACATCTTTGCATTACAAGCCAAAGATATTCATCAATAATTCATCTTTGCACTACAAAAGCAAAGATATTCAACAACAGTCATCTTTGCATTACGAGCAAAAGATATTCATCAATAATTCATCTTTTGCACTACAAATTTAAGATATTCAACATCGTGTCATCTTTGCATTACGAGCAAAAGATATTCATCAATAATTCATCTTTTTGCCTTCTGAAGCAAAGATATTCAACAACAAGTCATCTTTGCACAACGAGCCAAAAATATTCATATATCAAAGAAATACATAATCATTTCAGAAGTTATATAACAATAATTATAACCATGTTGATCAATTCACCTTTGCACTTAAGCTAAAAATATTCAATTGTAAATTCAATGGTCATGATCATACCAAATCAACAATTCAACTTTTGCACTACTGGCCAAAGAGAACCTATGGTCACGATCATACCAATAATCTACCCATCTTTACACTTAAGTCAAAGAGAAATATCATCATTAGGGTTATAAGAATGTTATATAAAAATAATATAATCAAAACATGGTTTTAATTTCAAGAGTAAGATTCATAAATCAACGATAATTTAGTTAGAAAAAGAAACCAATTTTATTGTGAATAGTACCCGTGAATAGTAACTCGTGAATAAGTAACTCATGAATAAGTAACTTCGTGAATAAGAAATCCTCAATAGTAACTCGTGAATAGTAACTCATGAATAGTACCTCATGAATAGTATTAGATTCGTACGTACATAAGACCGAGTATCGTAAATAATGTCATATACGTAAATAGTATTATATACATGAATAATTATCGATATACATGAATAGTCTTGAGTATCGTGAATAGTAACCCCACTCAAAAAGATAGAAATTCCACAAAAAAAACATCTTCACGCTTCATGAATAGTACTCGTGAATAAGAACTCGTGAATAGTAACTCATGAATAGTAACTCGTGAATAGTAAACTCATGAATAAGTAACCCCGAGCATGAAAAAGTTCCAAATTTGATAAAAACTTCGGATCAACATTTCAAAGATAATGATATTGAAGAAATAATATCATTACGAAAAAAAATAATATCCCTTACTATCCCTTACCTCAAAAGAAGCAAGACTTCCGACGGGATATCGGATATATTGTTGAAGGAAACTTGCAACGATGAATATCAACTCACCAAGTATCTAAATACTCACAAATTACACTCGATAATCTAGAGAGAGAAGAGAAAGCTTATGTTTACGGTGTGATTTTCAATTCTAACTTAGCCTCTATTTATAGAAAAATGTTAGCACGTCAAGAAGACTTGACTTCTCTTACCGATGGCTTTACTCGCTACTATTCCACCCACCAAAAATCAGCCATCTTCCCCAACAACCAAGAGTGGGGCCCACTCAATTCTAGAATTTTCCACCAAAACCTAATTTCCAATCGGCCACTCTCTTAAAATTCATAACAAATCATACGTTCATTTTTAACGGTTCAAAATTTGTGGACATATACTCAACTTATATATGTATAACATATCCAAAAATTACAACGATCCAATGGTCGGATCAAAATTTATAACTCACGCAATATAGCTGAAGAACACTGATTTTTCGGACTATTAGTCCTTCGGACCAGTTTCATTCAAAATTTCACCACGAAATATCTACAAAGAATTTTTGGGTGATTCAAATTTCTACAGTTAGCTTACTTCTAGGGCTTTCTTTTGATATATGGCTCATCTCTTAACTCATTATACACAAAGAGTTATGGATTTTACAAAATCAAGTAATAAACTAATTTTTCTGAAAATCCCATATTTTGTTCTCCATTTCGACAAATACTGATAAAACACCTCATCTTTAATTCCTTCACTTATAAATACATAAATAAATCCATCATTTATATCCACATCAAATAAATATTTTCTTATCATATAAATCAATAACTAATTATTCACAAATAATATTACAGAATCACAATAATGACAACCAGTAGCTTCCGGAAAGAGGGGCTTTCCAATAAGAATTTCTCCTTCTCTTGCGCCGTAATTAGGTGACCAAACCTCTCCTCGATGAAACTTTCTAGACATTGCCAATAATGTTATCTAATAATATTATTCAAATAATATGAATTATTGATCCGATAATGGAGATATCATGCGTTGACAATTATTGAACAACAATAATATAAAATATCAACGCATCAATTATTGAATCAATAAAATAAAATATTGAACAAGAATTACCGTAACAATTATTGAGTAGTGCCTTTTATGTAAGAATCAATAATTGAAAAAATATCGTGCAATACCGTGTCTTCTTGTCTAACAACGCCAGACACTTTACTTTACCAACCGGGTATTCCAACAATGTTAATTCAGAACGATTACGTACCGTTATTTATAAAAACTTAATTTTGTCGCTTTTCTTCATCCCACGCTATTCTTACATTATGGGGCCCAAAAATGGTCATACTTCAAATGCATTTAATATTCCCCGACGTAAAGAATATTCCACGACCAAACGAATATTCCCACAACAATGAATATTTTATAACCACTTGTGTATTTTGAAAAAAAAAATCATATATCACCCTTAACTTTAACTTTTATCAATTTAACCATTTACTGAATAGTAATTATAAGAAAAATTGAATACTTTTATTTCATAAAATTCGGGGTCTTACAACAGCTGCCAACTCTAGATCATGAGTAGGATAATTCCTCTCATATTCTTTGAGTTGTCGAGAGGCATAAAGCTATGACTTTCCCATGTATTTAATGAGAACACATCCTAACCCTTTGCTTGAAGCATCACCGTAGATGACAAATCCTCCCGAGCCGGATGGTATTGTCGAGCAGTCTTTGAAATGAGTCTTCTCTTGAGTTCTTGAAAACTCTTCTCACATTCCTCACTCCAACCGAATTTTGTATCTTTACGAGTCACCGAGTTAATGGAGTAGCGATTCGAGAAAACCCTTCTACGAATCTCCGATAAGAACCAAATAAGCCAAGAAAGCTACGATACTTTAGTCATTGATTTAGGTTGTTCCCGACTTTGAATGACTTCAATCTTTGCGGGTCAATGATATTCCACGACTTGATACCATGTGCCCAAGAATGCTACTTCCTCGCCGTAACTCGCATTTCTTTAACTTGACATAAAGCTTATATTCACGAAGCTTTTAGAGTATCGACCTCAAGTGTTGCGCGCATGATCTTCACGGATTTTTTGGAATAAATAAGGATGTCATCAATAAAGACGACCACAAAGTGATCCAAATATTCCTCAATACTCGGTTCATCATATCCATGAAGGCGGCATGAGCATTAGTCGATCCAAAATACATGACTAGAATTCATAATTCCGCATCGAGTTCTGGAAGTCGTCTTTGGAATGTCATCTGGTTCTAATCTTCAATTGGTGATATCCTAACGAAGATCAATCTTTGAAAAGAATTTGGCGCCTTGCAATTGGTCAAACAGTCATCAATACGTGGCAATGGGTACCTATTTTTGATGGTGACATGATTCAACTCCCGATAATCAATACAAAGTCGCATTCTCCTATCTTTCTTCTTCACGAATAAAACAGGAGCACCCCAAGGAGAAATACTAGGACAAATGAAACCGATGTCTAACAATTCCTACAATTAGGTCTTTAACTCTTGAAGTTCAATAGGAGCCATTCGATATGGGGCTTTGGAAATAGGTTTTGTACCGGGTTCAAGGTCGATACAAAATTCAATTTCACGCTTTGGGGGTAGGCCAGGAAGTTCTTCATGGAATACGTCAGGAAATTCATTAAGAATAGAAATATCATTCAAAATTGACGTATTTTTGTTTAGATCCGTGACATGAGCTAAAAAAGCTTGACATCCGTTTTTCAATAAATGAATAACTTTATGGCTTGAGATGACAGTGATTGATTTTAATGGTTTGGTTGCTTGAATTCGCATAATAGGTTGGTTAGGAATATGAAAGCTAACAATCTTACAAAAACAATCAATTTTTGCATGATGAGTGGTTAACCAATCAATCCCTAGAATTACGTCAAATGCAAGTATTTTCAATGAAATAAGATAGACCGGTAATGTGAGGGTACCGATTTGAACCAAACAAGACTTATAAACAGTGGATGTAATGAAGGTTTCTCCCAACAGAGTTTCTACAAATAAGTCAAAGTCCAATTTCTCTGGAGTCAAATTTAAACGTTGAGCGTAAGTAGGAGAAATAAAGGAATGGGTAGAACCGGTATCAAATAAGATATAAACTTCGCTAGAGTTTATGATAAGCTTATCCGTGATGACCTCATTCGGGTTCCTTGCTTTCTGGGAGGTCACGACAAACGCTCTCCCTTGCACTACTGGCTTTGACTTTTCTGGGGTGTCTTTTGGTGCCTCCATCCTAGCTGAACTTGTAACAACCCCAAAATAGGTCCATTCCATCCAACCCATTCTGAGTCGCCAAATATATGGTACAGAAAACAACTACAACTTTATTACAACAATTGTCGTGCAAAATACAACAACACATATGCTGTGAGTTTGGATACAAATATATACCAACTGTAGCACGTCACAATGACACCTTACATAAAGGTATAGTCAAAAACTGTTTTAGAAATTAGAATCTTTGGGAAGTGCTCAAGGAAACCTTTGTACATGGGAGGCCATGCTTTTAGGTTATGGTAGATATCATATGGCCACGAAATTATCCTTGGTTGACCTAATAGACCCCAAAAGAAAAACAAGAAGATTACTATCATATTCTTCCCAATGGCGAGTCTTCTCTTGACATATCATTATCTCCACTGTCTCTAATTTGGTATTATACTCCAAACAAACACCAAGATTATATAGGTAGTGCTTGTAAATATACTCGTGAAGTGGATGAGCACAACCATGTCTTATGATAACACGCAGTATGTATGTCATTAGACATCTTGTATGATAGTGACAAAACACCCTTCCAAGTTAAATTCACCTCACCCTCAACATCTATAGACCACCACTCTATTCCTCGCTATCCCCGCTCGACCCAAATACACTTTTATTACACGAAAGGAATTGTGAAACAAAAGGGTGAGCACAACTAGCTTCGAAAAGAATATTATGACTAAAGATAAATAAATTATCAATAGTCTTCATCGAGAATAAATCGAGATTTAGAACATATGGTAGATGATAAAACTTTTCAACCATAGTTGCAAATGAATGAAGCGATCCATTAGAAGAGTCAAATAGACTATAAAGTCTATTGTCTTCTCCATGTTAAAAATCCACCAACAATATTTTATCCTCAGTAACATCAATCAACAGCCTCCTTTCCACAATCATATGAATAACTCATAATCATAATTGTGATTCTAAATTCTCTTCTCATCCGGGACGAAGATAATTTTCATCACTTGTCTTTACCCGAAACATCAAAGATCATGGTTATACCAAATCACGCCTCTGCTTAATAATCATACTAATAAATTCATCTTTGTACCACGGGCAAAGATATTCATCAACAGATTCATCTTTACACTACAAAGCAAAAGATATTCAACAACGGGACATCTTTGCATTACAAGCCAAAGATATTCATCAATAATTCATCTTTGCACTCTGTGCTAAAGATATTCAACAACGGACATCTTTGCATTACAAGCCAAAGATATTCATCAATAATTCATCTTTGCACTACACAAAGCAAAGATATTCAACAACAGTCATCTTTGCATTACGAGCAAAAAAGATATTCATCAATAATTCATCTTTGCACTACTGCAAAAAAAGATATTCAACATCGTGTCATCTTTGCATTACGAGCAAAAGATATTCATCAATAATTCATCTTTGCACTACAGGCTAAAGATATTCAACAACAAGTCATCTTTGCACAACGAGCCAAAGATATTCATATATCAAAGAAATACATAATCATTTCAGAAGTTATATAACAATAATTATAACCATGTTGATCAATTCACCTTTGCACTTAAGCTAAAAATATTCAATTGTAAATTCAATGGTCATGATCATACCAGTCAACAATTCAACTTTTGTACTACTGGCCAAAGAGAATCTATGGTCACGATCATACCAATAATCTACCCATCTTTACACTTAAGTCAAAGAGAAATATCATCATTAGGGTTATAAGAATGTTATATAAAAATAATATAATCAAAACATGGTTTTAATTTCAAGAGTAAGATTCATAAATCAACGATAATTTAGTTAGAAAAAGAAACCAATTTTATTGTGAATAGTACCCGTGAATAGTAACTCGTGAATAGTAACTCATAAATAGTAACTCATGAATAAGAACTCGTGAATAGTAAATCCTCAATAAGTAACTTCGTGAATAGTAACTCATGAATAAGACCTCATGAATAGTACTTACATTCGTATACATAGTACCGTATCGTAAATAATGTCATATATCGTAAATAGTATTATATACATGAATAGTGTCGTATACATGAATAGTCTTGATATCGTGAATAAGAAACCCCACTCAAAAAGATAGAAATTCCACAAAAAACATCTTCACGCTTACATGAATAGTACTCGTGAATAAGAATCGTGAATAAGAACTCATGAATAGTAACTTTCGTGAATAGTAACTCATGAATAAGTAACCCCGACATGAAAAAGTTCCAAATTTGATAAAAACTTCGATCAACATTTCAAAGATAATGATATTGAAGAAATAATATCATTACAAAAAAATAATATCCCTTACCTCAAAAAGCGGAGACTTCCGACGGGATATCGGATATGACGCTGAAGGAAACTTGCACTGGATGAATATCAACTCACCAAGTATCTAAATACTCACAAATTACACTTAATAATCTGAGAGAGAAAGAAAGAAAGCTTATGTTTACGGTGTGATTTTCAATTCTAACTTAGCCCTCTATTTATAGGAAAATGTTAAAGACGCAAGAAGAAGACTTGACTGCTACCGATGGCTTTACCTCGCTACTATTCCACCCACCAAAAATCAGCCATCTTCCCCAACAACCAAGAGTGGGGCCTACTCAATTCTAGAATTTTCCACCAAAACCTAATTTCCTAATCGATTTACCTCTTAAAATTCATAACAAATCATACGTTCATTTTAACGGTTCAAAATTTGTGGACATATACTCAACTTATATATGTATAACATATCCAAAATTACAACGATCCAACTATCGGATCAAAATTTATAACTCACGCAATATAGTCAGTAGAACAACGATTTTTTGGACTATTAGTCCTTCTGACTAGTTTCATTCAAAATTTCACCACGAAATATCTACAAAAGAATTTTTGGGTGATTCAAATTTCTACTGATTAGCTTACTTCTAGGGCTTTCTTTTGATATATGGCTCATCTCTTAACTCATTATACACAAAGAGTTATGGATTTTACAAAATCAAGTAATAAACTAATTTTTCTGAAAATCCCATATTTTGTTCTCCATTTCGACAAATACTGATAAAACACCTCATCTTTAATTCCTTCACTTATAAATACATAAATAAATCCATCATTTATATCCACATCAAATAAATATTTTCTTATCATATAAATCAATAACTAATTATTCACAAATAATATTACGTAATCACAATAATGACAACCAGTGCGCTTCCGGAAAGAGGGGCTTTCCAATAAGAATTTCTCCTTCTTGGCGCCGCAATTAGGTGACCAAACCTCTCCTTGATGTAACTTTCTAGACATTGCCAATAATGTTATCTAATAATATTATTCAAATAATATGAATTATTGATCTGATAATGGAGATACTGTGCAGTGACAATTATTGAACAACAATAATATAAAATATCAACGCATCAATTATTGAATCAATAAAATAAAATATTGAACAATAATTACTGTAACAATTATTGAGTAGTACCTACTTACGTAAGAATCAATAATTAAAAAAAATATTGTGCAATACCGCGTGCTACTTTCAACAACGCCAGACATTTTTTCTTTACCCACCGGGTATTCCAACAGTGTTAACGATAACAATTACGCCGTTATTTATAAAAACTCAAACTTGTCATTTTCTTCATCCGACAGTTATTCTGTTATGGGGCCCACAAATGGTTGCGCCGTCGTACGAATATTCCCCGACAGAAAGAATATTCCACGACCAAACGAATATTCCCCGACAACAATAAGTATTTTATAGCCACTTGTGTATTTTGAAAAAAAAATCATATATCACCCTTAACTTTAACTTTTATCAATTTAACCATTTACTGAATAGTAATTATAAGAAAAATTGAATACTTTTATTTCATAAAATTCGGGGTCTTACAGAACTTGTCTTCGGTGAACGACAAAATCGTGCTAGGTGACCTTCTCTTCCACAATTATAACATGCTTTGGACAACATCTGATGTGTGTATATTATTCATTTATTTTGATTCCATTATATTTAGTTTTATTGCATGTTTCATGTGTATATGAGCTTATTAAGGTGTTTAATGATTTCAGGAAGAATTGGAGCTGAAATGAGGAAAAGGAGAAAATTGCAGAATTTTTAGCATAAAGTTGGATGCATGTTCTTAGCTTGGGACTTGAATTTTATTTTAGAGCTCTTCTTTAACTTTCCGGAACATCTTGAATCATCCCAATCGGAGTTCATATGAAAAAGTTATGATATTTTTACTAAACGGACGTTGAACCTCAAAGTTTGGAAGTTGCAATTTACACAGCAGTCACTTGGAGCCCAATTTAGACCTTGATACAGAGCGATTCTGTCGATTCTTAAAGAATAAAAGTTGTAGATCTCGTCGATATCTTCGTTTTGATAGGTAGCAGGCCCCGTAACTCCTCCTGGATCAAAAGTTATGCTCGTTTTACCAAAGGACGTCGCAACAGGAAATGAAAATTCGCCCCAGCGAATTTGAGCGGAAAAATCAGGAAATCTTGGATTTTTGGAAAGTTTCTAAATGCAGATTTTGGTAGACTTCTACATGGAAATGGATTGATATTTCTATTAGCTTTTGTATTTCCTTTAGACTAAGATTTATTTCCAAATTGAATTCTATTTCTTTATGGAAACTAGTTATGATTTGTAATTCCTTTTAGGATTTGGATTTCTACTTCCTATATGATTTAGGACTTTGTCTAGCACTATAAATAGAGGATGAGAGTCAAGGTTTTATTCATTCAACTATCAACTATCATCTATTGGAGTGTAGACTCAAGAGCATGTCAGGCTAGTTCTTTTTATTCAGTTCTAAAGGGAGGTGAATCCTTGTTACAAGTAATTGATTAATTGAGTATTATTATTTATTCCTTCTTGTGTGAAATTTCTTCTGATAATCTGTTTTCATTGATTGCATGCTAATTGATCTAATTGATTTAATATGTCCAATTGAATTAGTTTGATCATTATCATATGCTAGATTAAGATTGGTATTACGTGTAATTGATATCTTTCTTCATCACAAGTATCAACTTGGTAATACTAATTGTGGACAAACTTTTGTGTATTGCTAAGATTATTAGAAAACAAGTTAAACAAATCGAGCTTATGTGTTTGTTGCTTGGATTAGCCTAATTCTCTATTTCTTAATGCTTCTATCATATTAAATCTAGAGAGCTTATTCTAGGTTGTATGCTAGTTAGAATCACGGTGGAGAGCTTGTTTATATACAAAGATAATCTAAGGAGAATTTTGGATAGCAGAGCTTATTGTTATCTAGGGCTAATAGTTTCATTGAAGGGAAAATAATAATAACTTGATTAATTGATTGTTGTACTTGGTGAAACTGAACTGCAGAACTGATGTTTTTACATCTTTAATTAATATTATCATTTAATTCTTGTTCTCTTAGATTAAAAATAATTTTCAAAAACCCCCAATCATTATTTTCTATCAAAATAATAAAATAAATATAAAATAAATCACTCTCTGTGGGATCGATCCTTGCTTACAACTGTGCTAATTGTTTGAATTTGTAAAGTGAAAGTGAGGTTAATTTAGGAGTGTAAACGACAGCTCCCAACATTGCACAGTTTGGACTGATGTGTCCCTCCCCTCCGCATTTGAAGCATATGATAGGTGGTCGTTCTCCTTCCTTAACAACAAAAATCTTGATCTTTGGCGTATTTCCATCATCATTTAATCTTCTTCTTGAAATGTCCATTCTTATTGGTTTGGCCATGATTACCACCGAAGTGGTTACCATTTCTGGCATGTTGATTCCTTCCACGCTTATTGTCACACCGCTTTGATAATCATTATTAATGGTATTATCATTTTGCGTACCGCTTTTTTTTGGTTGGGTTGACTTTCATTATCGCGTTCCAATAATCGAGCCCTATTAACAACATCTCAGATACAAACACGCTTTATGAGAGATAAGATATCGGCGTATCTCTCGGTTTCAAACCTCTTAGAAACATTCGCGTCATTCTCTCCTCATTATCAACCAAATGGGACGCAAACCGGGACAAATTTCGGCAAACTTGGCTTCGTCTTCGCGACACTACGGCCATGTTGTTTTGTTCCGGTTTAATGAACTCTACCTCTTTCATTGACAAATACTTTCGGAAAGTACTTGTCGTTGAACGATTCTTGAAACTTTTCCCAAGACATCTTCATGCATGCGGCGGTCGAGTACGCTTCTGATTTCCACCAAGAATCCGCCTCCCGCAATGACATGAAGGTGGCAAAGAACCTTTGCTCCTGAGCAACCCAAGACATTAAATATCTTGTTTATCTGTTTTATCCACGCCTCGCCTTTAAGTGGTTTTGGCTCTCCAAAAACTCCGGTGGTTCCAGCTCCTTGAAGCTGCTTTGGCGGTGATCGTCAGAGAGTTGCCAGATGTTTCCACCTACATTTTTTGGACAGAGCCGCCTCTACTTTGATGTTCGCATGAATTGCATGAAGCCTCGGAACATTCCATCGTTCATCATTTGGTCGGTGTTGTTATTTGCATGAGGATTGTCGCCTTCCTGATGCACATTGTCCTAGTTATTGATCTGTGGAGACTCAATGGTCTCCTGTGCTCCATTGATGTTCTCAACATTCTCGAATGCCATTTTAAAATACTGCCACAAAACAAGGGTTAATTAACATATCACATATTATTCCTATACTCTGACCGACCAGTTAAATACAAAATAAACTTAAGTAGGTCATACTAGCGAAGGAATTCCCCGTCTCTCCCCTCCTAGTTGTTGTCTCACATCTTAGCCAGGGATCATATCCATAAGCTTTGATACCAAATGTGACGCCCCCAAAATAGGTATACATCACCTATTCTGAGTCGCCAAATATATGGTACAAAATACAAATACAATCTTTAATATACAACAAGAAAGTTGTGAGTTTTAATACAAATATTGTCTTCTAGACAATATCCACTCTCAGAATAAGTCCTCATTACATTTATTGTCACACTATTTAACAAAATAGTGAGGACTACTAATACTATCATCTGGACCATCACTCCGCTCCCCGACTAGTCACGACTACGTTCTCATTTCCTGAAGAGAATAAAGGAAAGAAAGGGTGAGCTCAACTAGCCCAAGAAGAAATATTATGACTAAGATAATGCGAATAAATTATCATTAGTCTTCAACATGTTAAACCGATAAAATACAATAGACATCAAGTTTAAATGCAATGAACATACGAATCCATTAAAAAGAGTCAAGTAGAGAATAAAATCTACTATCTTTTATTATTTAAAAGGTTTTTCATCACTTTTATCATTTGGGACTCGACCTTAATAAATAATCCACCTCATCCCCGTATTTTCGGCCAGGATATTCATAAGTATCACAACCACAAATTATCCATGCACTACGGGCCAAGAATATTCGTGTATTCATCAATGGTCATGATCATTCCAACAACTGTCCATCAATGCACTACGGGCCAATGAGGACTTTTACCACATCATTTATAACATTACGGTCATGATTACACCGAATAATCCCTGGTCATAATCATACAAAGTCCATCCATGTACTACAGGCCACAGATGACTTTCAAAAAAAAAACATGAGGATGATGACAATGATATAAGAATTCAATAAAACAAGTTCAAGAATTAATTTATTCAGGAACTAATAATGTCCAAATTGTCAACATGATATTTCTTTGTAGAGTAAAATTCAAGAATGCTCAGAAGAATATTTCCATAAAAAGATACTGGATAAAGCGCAAATATCAAGAATATTCTACTAATTTCATGGAGTATAGAAGTTAAAACTTTAACCAACTGAGTATAATAAAGAATGAAATAACAAAAGAAATCACCATGCATGCGGTATTGCAGATGTACAAAGTTATTCCAACGTAATAATAAATAACGGAACCAGTCGTGCAAAAATTTTCACCGGCGGGATGTTCCAATGTGAATAATAAAGATTTTAATTCGGTCCCATGTAAAAACGCATGCATACATGATATTCAAATGTAATAATAAAGACAGAAATCGGTCCGGCAGAACGCATTGCATGTGATATTCCAATGAAATATTATAGAATGGAATAATGTAAGAATCTCACCATGTATAGGGTAGCCGCTTATACAAAAGTTATTCCAATGTAATAATAAAGAATGGAATAATGTAAGTTCTCTCTTCATGAATACAAAAAAAATATCCCTTACCTTATAAAGAAGAGAGTACTCCGACTAGTAGTGGGGGATAAACTTGAAGAAACTTGCACTACGCTCAAAGTTTTCTTAAACGATAAAGAAATACGCCAAGATAGAAGAATAATTCTCTACGCTTTCTCTAGAGTTTTTGGGTGAATTCGTAAGAAATAATGAAGGAATGAACTTCTATTTATAGAAGAATGGACCTAATATTAACTAATTCATGAACGCTCCAGATTGATTTACTTTTAATCGGACAGTCCATAAAATATTCTAATAAAATAATTTTTTTAAATAAAAGATAATATATTATATATATTATATATATAACATGTGCAAAGAAAAAAAAATCATGGGTGGAAAACCTGTGAATTCATCTTACTCCCTCTGTCCACTTTTTCAAACTTACATATATATATATATATATATATATATATAAAAATAAACAAAACTGAGATAACTTCTCCCGAATATTTTGAAAAATGGGTAAATGGGGGTCCATATAATAACATCCAATACTTCATAAAAAAAACTTCTCAATATTTTTAACAACATTTATCATCATTATTATAATTCACAATATTAATCGACCAGGTCATTCCCAGGAAAGAGGGGGCTTTTCAATAAGGATTTCTCCCTATTGGCACACAATTAGGTGACCAAACCTCTCCTTGGCAGAACTTCTAGACATCGTTAATATTGCAAATAATAATATTAATAACCCTGTCATCTCAATTATTGATTTAATAATATATAAAATATCGATAATAATTGAACAAAACTGAGCGACTTCTCACGTAAGTATCAATAATCAATACCGTGTGCTACTATGCAACCACGCCAGTATTCTCGTATTTCTTAACATCTAAGTTTTCAATAGTTAATCGGTAAAACTTCCGTCGTTATTTTCATAAAAATATTTTTGTCGTTTACTCAATCCTACAATAATTCCGTTGTGGGGTCCACCAATGATTGTGCCGTCGTACGAATATTCCCTGTTAAAACGAATATTCCCCAACCAATCGAATATTATAACCAACTTGCGTACTTTGCAAAATTTATAAATATTACCCACAACTATAACATTATATCAAATTTATTCTATAATATTAAAAAATAATAATTATAAAAAATTCATTTTTATTCATAAAAGTTGGGGTCTTACAAAATTAGCAGCCCATGTGCATTCAACACCAACCAAAAAGTGGGTCCCACCCATAATTTAATAAAATTCATTTTATTTTTCGAAACTTCAGTAATTCATAGAAAATAGTCCGTTTATCAGAAAAATACATGTCCATTCCACACGAAATTGAATTCTCTACAACTTTGTAGCTTTGAGTTTCTCCAAATTCCAAACCGAAAATATCCGAAATTCACAAACGGATGATTTTTAATACATCCATCAGACAAAAATACTGATAAAATACCTCAGCATTAATTTCTTCATTTATAATCACATAAAATAAATAAATCCATCATTTATATCCACATCAAATAAATATTTGTTTATCATATAAATCAATAATTAATTATTCACAAATAATATTACAGAATCACAATTATGATGACCATCTGTTCCTCAAAAAGAGGGGGCTTTCCAATAAGAATTTCTCCTCATCGGCGCCGCAGCAATTAGGTGACCAAACCTCTCCTCGATGTAACTTTCTAGACATTGTAACACCCCCAAAATAGGTCCATTCCATCCAACCCATTCTGAGTCGCCAAATATATGGTACAGAAAACAACTACAACTTTATTACAACAATTGTCGTGCAAAATACAACAACACATATGTCTTTGTGAGTTTGGATACAAATATATACCAATCAGAAGACGTACGTCACAATGACACCTTACATAAAGGTATAGTCAAAATTGTTTTAGAAATTAGAATCTTTGGAAAGTGCTCAAGAAACCTTCCATACGGGGAGGCCATACTTTTAGGTTATGGTAGATATCATATGGCCACGTAATTATCCTTGGTTGACCCAATAGACCCCAAAGAAAAACAAGAAGATTACTATCGTATTCTTCCCAATGGTGAGTCTTCTCTTGACATATCATTATCTCCACCTGCCTCTAATTGGGTATTATACTCCAAACAAACACCAAGATTATATAAGTAGTGCTTGTAAATATACTCAGCAAGTGGATGAGCACAACCATGTCTTATGATAATACGAGTTTGTATGTCATTAGACATCTTGTATGATAGTGACAAAACACCCTTCCAAGTTAAATTCATCTCACCTCAACATCTATAGACCACCACTCTATTCCCTCGCTATCCCCCCGCTTCGACCCAATATACACTTTTTATTACACCGAAAGGAATTGTGAAACAAAAGGGTGAGCACAACTAGCTCAAGAAAGAATATTATGACTAAAGATAAATAAATTATCAATAGTCTTCATCAAGAATAAATCGTAGATTTAGAACATATGGTAGATGATAAAACTTTTCAACCATAGTTGCGTGAATGAATGAGCAATCCATTAGAAGAGTCAAATAGACTATAAAGTCTATTGTCTTCTCCATGTTAAAAATCCACCAACAATATTTTATCCCCAGAACATCAATCAACAGCCTTTCCACAATCATATGAATAACTCATAATCATAATTGTGATTCTAAATTCTCTTCTCATCCGGACTAAGATAATTTTCATCACTTGTCTTTACCCAAACATCAAAGATCATGGTTATACCAAATCACGCCTCTGCTCATAATCATACTAATAAATTCATCTTTGCACCACTAGGCAAAGATATTCATCAACAGCTCATCTTTACACTACAAAGCAAAGATATTCAACAACGGGACATCTTTGCATTACAAGCCAAAGATATTCATCAATAATTCATCTTTGCACTACAAAGCAAAGATATTCAACAACGGACATCTTTGCATTACAAGCCAAAGATATTCATCAATAATTCATCTTTGCACTACAGGCTAAAGATATTCAACAACAGATCATCTTTGCATTACGAGCAAAAGATATTCATCAATAATTCATCTTTGCACTACAAAGCAAAGATATTCAACATCAGTCATCTTTGCATTACGAGCAAAAGATATTCATCAATAATTCATCTTTGCACTACAAAGCAAAGATATTCAACAACAAGTCATCTTTGCACAACGAGCCAAAAATATTCATATATCAAAGAAATACATAATCATTTCGGGTTATATAACAATAATTATAACCATGTTGATCAATTCACCTTTGCACTTAAGCTAAAAATATTCAATTGAAATTCAATGGTCATGATCATACCAAAAACAATTCAACTTTTTGCACTCATCGGCCAAAGAGAACCTATGGTCACGATCATACCAATAATCTACCCATCTTTACACTTAAGTCAAAGAGAAATATCATCATTAGGGTTATAAGAATGTTATATAAAAATAATATAATCAAAACATGGTTTTAATTTCAAGAGTAAGATTCATAAATCAACGATAATTTAGTTAGAAAAAGAAACCAATTTTATTGTGAATAGTACCCGTGAATAGTAACTCGTGAATAGTAACTCATGAATAGTAACTCATGAATAGTAACTCGTGAATAGTAAATCCTTAATAGTAACTCGTGAATAGTAACTCATGAATAAGACCTCATGGATATAAGATTTCGATTCGACATAGTACCGTATATCGTAAATAATGTCATATACGTAAATAGTATTATATACATGAATAGTGTCGATATACATGAATAGTGCCGATATCGTGAATAAGTAACCCCCGACTCAAAAGATAGAAATTCCACAAAAAAACATCTTCACGCTTCATGAATAAGACTCGTGAATAAGAATCGTGAATAAGAACTCATGAATAGTAACTCGTGAATAAGAACTCATGAATAGTAACCCCGACATGAAAAAGTTTCAAATTTGATAAAACTTCAAATCAACATTTCAAAGATAATGATATTGAAGAAATAATATCATTACTGAAAAAATAATATCCCTTACTATCCCTTACCTCAAAAAGCAAAAGACTTCGACGGGATATCGGATATGACGTTGAAGGAAACTTGCACCGATGAATATCAACTCACCAAGTATCTAAATACTCACAAATTACACTCAATAATCTAGAGAGAAAGAGAGAAAGCTTATGTTTCGGTGTGATTTTCAATTCTAACTTAGCCTTCTATTTATAGGAAAATGTTAAGACGTCAAGAAGAAGACTTGACTTCGCTACCGATGGCTTTACTCGCTACTATTCCACCCACCAAAAATCAGCCATCTTCCCCAACAACCAAGAGTGGGGCCCACTCAATTCTAGAATTTTCCACCAAAACCTAATTTTCGAATCGCCACTCTCTTAAAATTCATAACAAATCATACGTTCATTTTAACGGTTCAAAATTTGTGGACATATACTCAACTTATATATGTATAACATATCCAAAATTACAACGATCCAACGGTCGGATCAAAATTTATAACTCACGCAATATAGTTTGAAGAACACCGATTTTTCGGACTATTAGTCCTTCTGACCAGCTTTCATTCAAAATTTCACCACGAAATATCTACAAAGAATTTTTGGGTGATTCAAATTTCTATTAAAGCTTACTTCTAGGGCTTTCTTTTGATATATGGCTCATCTCTTAACTCATTATACACAAAGAGTTATGGATTTTACAAAATCAAGTAATAAACTAATTTTTCTGAAAATCCCATATTTTGTTCTCCATTTCGACAAATACTGATAAAACACCTCATCTTTAATTCCTTCACTTATAAATACATAAATAAATCCATCATTTATATCCACATCAAATAAATATTTTCTTATCATATAAATCAATAACTAATTATTCACAAATAATATTACGTAATCACAATAATGACAACCAGTGCGCCTCCTGTGAAAGAGGGGCTTTCCAATAAGAATTTCTCCTTCTTGGCGCCAAGCAATTAGGTGACCAAACCTCTCCTCGATGTAACTTTCTAGACATTGCCAATAATGTTATCTAATAATATTATTCAAATAATATGAATTATTGATCCGATAATGGAGATATCAGTCAAAGGACAATTATCAAACAACAATAATATAAAATATCAACGCATCAATTATTGAATCAATAAAATAAAATATTGAATAAGAATTATCGTAACAATTATTGAGTAGTGTCTTCTTACGTAAGAATCAATAATTGAAAAAATCGCGTAATACCGTGCTACTTGCTTTAAACAACGCGTATTACTTTACTTTACCAACCGGGTATTCCAACAAGTGTTAATCTGAGAACGATTACGCCGCTTATTTATAAAAACTTAATTTTGTCGCTTTCTTCATCCGACGCTTATTCATTATGGGGCCCAAAAATGGTCGCTACTGTCGCATTTAATATTCCCTCACGTAAAGAATATTCCACGACCAAACGAATATTCCCCACAACAATGAATATTTTATAACCACTTGTATTTTGAAAAAAAAATTCATATATCACCCTTAACTTTAACTTTTATCAATTTAACCATTTACCTGAATAGTAATTATAAGAAAAATTGAATACTTTTATTTCATAAAATTCGGGTCTTACAATCTCCCTCCTTATGAAATTTCGTCCCCGAAATTTACGTGCACACAGTATTTCAAAGAGTTGAGAATACCTTGTTTTCATTTCGATTCTATCTCCCCACATCATGATTTCTCCATTGCTCATCTCCTCGTATTTCGAGATATCATTCTAGAGTACGACTTCAAAACAAGGGTTAATTTAACAAATTAACATATCTCCTAATATCCCGATATTATGACCGACCAATAAATAAGCTTAGGTAGGACACACTTTAATAAAGATTTACTCATCTCTCCCTCCTAGTTCTAATCCCGATCTCCGCCAGAGATCATATCCCTAAGCTCCGATACCAAATGTGACTCGACACCAACTTGTGGTCAAGACCTCACATTGATACCTATCGGGCTTTGCCACAGAATCCAGGCGTCCCCTACGGAGAGTCCGGCTTCGGTTGCATCCCCATCAACAGAAGTCACCAAATGAGAGGCTCGGGGCTCTTTACTTATAGCTCGATACCAATCATGACTCTCACGGTGCTTCAACCACAAAGACGTCACAATGACACCTTACATAAAGGTATAGTCAAAAACTGCTTTTAGAAATTAGAATCTTTGGGAAGTGCTCAAGGAAACCTTCGTATATGGGAGGCCATGCTTTTAGGTTATGGTAGATATCATATGGCCACGTAATTATCCTTGGTTGATCTAATAGACCCCAAAGAAAAACAAGAAGATTACTATCGTATTCTTCCCAATGGTGAGTCTTCTCTTGACATATCATTATCTCCACTGTCTCTAATTGGGTATTATACTCCAAACAAACACCAAGATTATATAAGTAGTGCTTGTAAATATACTCAAAGAAGTGGATGAGCACAACCATGTCTTATGATAATACTGAGTTTGATGTCATTAGACATCTTGTATGATAGTGACAAAACACCCTTCCAAGTTAAATTCATCTCACCCTCAACATCTATAGACCACCACTCTATTCCTCGCTATCCCCGCCGACCTCAATTTACACTACACTTTTATTACACGAAAGGAATTGTGAAACAAAAGGGTGAGCACAACTAGCTCAAGAAAGAATATTATGACTAAAGATAAATAAATTATCAATAGTCTTCATCAAGAATAAATCGAGATTTAGAACATATGGTAGATGATAAAACTTTTCAACCATAGTTGCAAATGGAATGAGCGATCCATTAGAAGAGTCAAATAGACTATAAAGTCTATTGTCTTCTCCATGTTAAAAATCCACCAACAATATTTTATCCTCAGTAACATCAATCAACAGCCTTTTCCACAATCATATGAATAACTCATAATCATAATTGTGATTCTAAATTCCTCTTCTCATCCGGAGACGAAGATAATTTTCATCACTTGTCTTTACCTCAAACATCAAAGATCATGGTTATACCAAATCACAGCTCCTGCTCATAATCATACTAATAAATTCATCTTTGCACCACGGCCAAAGATATTCATCAACAGCTTCATCTTTACACTACAAAGCAAAGATATTCAACAACGGGACATCTTTGCATTACAAGCCAAAGATATTCATCAATAATTCATCTTTGCACTACAAAGCAAAGATATTCAACAACGGGACATCTTTGCATTACAAGCCAAAGATATTCATCAATAATTCATCTTTTTGCACTACAAAGCAAAAGATATTCAACAACAATGTGTCATCTTTGCATTACGAGCAAAAAGATATTCATCAATAATTCATCTTTGCACTACAAAGCTAAAGATATTCAACATCGTGTCATCTTTGCATTCTGAGCAAAAGATATTCATCAATAATTCATCTTTGCACTACAAAAATTAAAGATATTCAACAACAAGTCATCTTTGCACAACGAGCCAAAAATATTCATATATCAAAGAAATACATAATCATTTCGTGGTTTATATAACAATAATTATAACCATGTTGATCAATTCACCTTTGCACTTAAGCTAAAAATATTCAATTGTAAATTCAATGGTCATGATCATACCAGTCAACAATTCAACTTTTGCACTACTGGCCAAAGAGAACCTATGGTCACGATCATACCAATAATCTACCCATCTTTACACTTAAGTCAAAGAGAAATATCATCATTAGGGTTATAAGAATGTTATATAAAAATAATATAATCAAAACATGGTTTTAATTTCAAGAGTAAGATTCATAAATCAACGATAATTTGGTCAGAAAAAGAAACCAATTTTATTGTGAATAGTACCTGTGAATAGTAACTCGTGAATAGTAACTCATGAATAGTAACTCATGAATAAGTAACTCGTGAATAAGAAATCCTCAATAGTAACTCATGAATAAGAACTCATGAATAGTACTTAAGATTCGTACATAGTAATCGTATAATGTAAATAATGTCATATACGTAAATAGTATTATATACATGAATAATGTCGTATCATGAATAGTCTTAAAGTATCGTGAATAAGTAACCTGACTCAAAAGATAGAAATTCCACAAAAAACATCTTCACGCTTCATGAATAGTACTCGTGAATAAGAATCTCGTGAATAGTAACTCATGAATAGTAACTCGTGAATAAGAACTCATGAATAGTAACCCCGACATGAAAAAAGTTCCAAATTTGATAAAACTTCAGATCAATATTTCAAAGATAATGATATTGAAGAAATAATATCATTACGAAAAAATAATATCCCTTACTATCCCTTACCTCAAAAGAAGAAGACTTACGACGGATATCTGATATGACGCCGAAGGAAACTTGCAGACCGATGAATATCAACTCACCAAGTATCTAAATACTCACAAATTACACTCAATAATCTAGAGAAAAGAGAGAAAGCTTATGTTTCGGTGTGATTTTCAATTCTAACTTAGCCTCTATTTATAGGAAAATGTTAAGACGCCAAGAAGACTTGACTTTTCTTTACCGATGGCTTTACCTGCTACTATTCCACCCACCAAAAATCAGCCATCTTCCCCAACAACCAAGAGTGGGGCCCACTCAATTCTAGAATTTTCCACCAAAACCTAATTTTCTAATCGATTACCTCTTAAAATTCATAACAAATCATACGCTCATTTTTAACGGTTCAAAATTTGTGGACATATACTCAACTTATATATGTATAACATATCCAAAATTACAACGATCCAACTATCGATCAAAATTTATAACTCACGCAATATAAATTTGAAGAACAACGATTTTTCGGACTATTAGTCCTTCTGACCAGCTTTCATTCAAAATTTCACCACGAAATATCTACAAAGAATTTTTGGGTGATTCAAATTTCTGACAAAAAAGCTTACTTCTAGGGCTTTCTTTTGATATATGGCTCATCTCTTAACTCATTATACACAAAAAGAGTTATGGATTTTACAAAATCAAGTAATAAACTAATTTTTTTGAAAATCCCATATTTTGTTCTCCATTTCGACAAATAATTGATAAAACACCTCATCTTTAATTCCTTCACTTATAAATACATAAATAAATCCATCATTTATATCCACATCAAATAAATATTTTCTTATCATATAAATCTATAACTAATTATTCACAAATAATATTACGTAATCACAATAATGACAACCAGAAGCGCCTCAGGAAAGAGGGCTTTCCAATAAGAATTTCTCCTTTATCTTGGCCTTGATTAGGTGACCAAACCTCTCCTCGATGTAACTTTCTAGACATTGCCAATAATGTTATCTAATAATATTATTCAAATAATATGAATTATTGATCCGATAATGGAGATATCAGACAAAGTGACAATTATTGAACAACAATAATATAAAATATCAACGCATCAATTATTGAATCAATAAAATAAAATATTGAATAAGAATTATCGTAACAATTATTGAGTAGTGCCTTCTTACGTAAGAATCAATAATTAAAAAAATATCGTGCGGCAATACCGTAAAGCATCGCTCAACAACGCCAGTACATTTTACTTTACCCAACGGTATTCCAACAAAGGTTAATTGTGAATTGATTACGCCAGTTATTTATAAAAACTTAATTTTGTCGCTTTTCTTCATCCGACGCTTATTCTCATTATGGGGCCCAAAAATGGTCATAAATGATATTTAATATTCCCTACGAAAGAATATTCCACGACCAAACGAATATTCCCAAACAACAATGAATATTTTATAACCACTTGTGTATTTTGAAAAAAATTCATATATCACCTTTAACTTTAACTTTTATCAATTTAACCATTTACTTGAATAGTAATTATAAGAAAAATTGAATACTTTTATTTCATAAAATTCGGGGTCTTACGACATTGCTAATAATGCTATCTAATAATATTATTCAAATAATATGAATTATTGATCCGATAATGGGAAATATCAAGCAAAGGACAATTATTGAAACAACAATAATATTAAATATCAACGCAACAATTATTGAATCAATAAAATAAAATATTGAACAATAACTACTGTAAATAATTATTGAGTAGTGGTCTTCTTACGTCATTTAATCAATAATTCAACAATCTTGTGCAACACCGTGTACTTCTTTGTAAACCACGCATATTATCGTATTTTAACCATCGTGTAATCTAATAGTGTTAATTGTAATAATTACGCTTATTATTTATAAAACTCATACTTTGTCGCTTTTCTTCATTCGACGCTTATTCTCACATTATGAGCCCCACGAATGGTTTTACTGTCGCATTTAATATTCCCACACAAAAAGAATATTCCACGACCAAAAGAATATTCTCCGACAAAATGAATATTTTATAACCACTTGCTTATTTTGTAAAATTTGCACATTTCACCCATAACCAAAATATTATATCAAATTAACACCTTATTAATTTAGAATAATGAATAGAGAAAATTCAATTTTATTTATAATAAGTTGGGGTCTTACAACTCATCTTACTCATGAGTCTATTAGGTTGTGTATCATAAAATTGAATGTCTTAACATTCAATAATGTAGAATATCTGTCTAAAATTATATCGTAATAAAAAAATATTATTTGATAATTAATTTTTTTAAATATCTCAATATTAGTATTTAATCATTTTAACATTTTGAACTGTTTAAGTGAAACTTGTTAAATGAAGTAATTAAAAAGTTTAAATAATATTTTAAATGTATATTTATAATATTTTGATCATAGTAAGATATGTCATCATCGATCCCGTTCTAAAAGAATTACAATATGTCAATATATATAATTTCACACACATACATTTTTATCAATAATTAACTGTACAAACAAAGAAAATAATAAACAATACCAATAGCGCAAATACTCAACTATATAAAAACTAATGATAAACAAATAAATATACTAATTTATTACATCTCAATTTAAGTTTTTTTTTTTTTTTTTATTAATTTAGGGTTTATAAACAAAGGACTACGATAACAAGTAACAAAAAAAAATCATTCAAGTTAGAAAATAGGACATACCTGTCAATCGTTACTCTCAATCCAGTATCAATTGAATTTAACCAACGTGAATCACACCAAGAATCAATTTTATTTGGGATTTCTTAACTTAGGATCAATTGATCGATCAACTTTGAAAAGATTGACTTAGGGTTAAATTTTGTTAAATGATCAAAATACAACAAATGACTCTTGATATGACTTCCAACAGATTTGGGAGAGAGTTTTTCCCTCCAGATTAACATAATGAAGTACCTTGTAAGAATAATTTTATACGTATGCAATTGATGTATTCATTTTTATTTAAAGTGAAAAAACTTAACGACTTTTTAACGTTTTGTAAGAAAATTAAAATTTAGTAAGTTGACTATAAAAAAAAATTTAGTTAATCGTTTGTAAGTTGACCTAAAGTACTGAAAAAATTATTTAACTCATTTATACCATTAATTTCACTTTTAAAATTAGTAGTTTATTATGGTAAGAAGTTGTTACTTTTTGAGAAATGGTGAAAAAAAATCTAAATATTGTACTTGAAGGTTAACTCAAAATTTTTATAGGATCTTATGGTATTTATCCAAAAATTCTTATAGAATTATATGGTATTTATCCAAACATTATCAAAAGATAAAAACAAGCCAACAAATATGTGTATATACACTTTGGCAAACAACCCACCCACTACTGGAACACATTTTATTCCGACAGAACCTTCCTATTCACTCTCCGAGCATGAAGAATCCGGCCACCTTGACAACCTCTTGCACGTGAGTCGAACCGGAACCGGAACCGGCTCGCTCGAATTAATCCGAAGTGAGAAATTCAAGATGGCACGTGACCCGCGCATGCGGTACGCCGCTGTGTCCTAAGCTAGAGCGGCATCCTCAGCCGTCTCAAACTTTCCAAGCCAAACTCTGGCTCTATTTTTTGCCGGATCCCTTATCTCCACCGCGAACTTCCCCCCACGGTTGTCGCCTCACCCCTCTGTAGTGCTTTCCCTTCAATTGCAGCACCGCCGGCGGCGATGACGATGAAGAATTGGAAACCTCAGGGAAATCAGTTGCAATTTCACTCTCGGACTTGACGGTGATGGGTGATGGCATCCATCCGATGTTAACGGCTTCGAGAAGCATTCCGTAGAGCATCCTATCCTGAGTATCGTCACCATTTAAGGACAATTGTCCCCAATTGTCAGTTAAACAAGGAAACAGTCAGCTCCCTCGCTCGCACTATCTTTTTCAGCAGTCACAAGTAAACAATATGACAAATGTTTTACATTGATAAATATTAATTATAATATTTTTAAAAATATATATAATAAATAAAACTCTCTTATAATTTCTATTAATCATGTATCCATAAATTTTATAATTTAATTTAATATAAATTTATCTTAATACATAAAAGAACAATCTAAAATTCGTATAATATGTTGCTATTATTTATTGAAAAAAATTCGCATACCAATCGAAAAACATGGACAAGGACATTGTATTTGTACAAAATGCTCAATAACGACAAAACAGCCGTCGGCAACACATGCGGATTACCCCAACATTAATCCAGTATACCTCAAATTTAATTTATAAAAAATTGCTTAAAATAAGAAAGAAGCCAAAACGTGGTGAAATATGGTGGTGAGATGATGTTTCTCATATTATATTGATTTAATATGCAGTTATAAAATTATATTTTAAGCTCACTGTGTTGAAAGTAAGAGTTATTTAACAAATCTAATAATGCAACTGGCTATTTTTTATAATTGTTCTTTGAATTTTTATACTTAATTCTGTATGTACAAGTTAGTAGAATATATGCAAGTAGTGGTCCTTAATAAATATAATTATTAATTAATAAAGTTATATTCATTGTCGATATAATAGCGTATAATATTTAAGAATAATTTGATTGCCTAACATTAGAGTCGTTTTTGAGCACGGATCGGAGGATGTATATATATATATATATATATGATTTTGAATATTTGATTGAAGATTTTTATTTTAAGAATATTATAAAAACACTTTATCTTTCAATAAATGTATTTTCATATATTTTTGTTGTAGTAAACTTCACATATTTTTTACTATCATTTATCACATATTCTTATTCTATATGAATAATAAGTATATGTCAGTGCGATAATTAAGGTGACATTTGTCATGAATATTTTAAGGAGAGTATTAAAGAATTTTTGTATGAATTAAAAAATTTACATCAAGTTTCTTTTAGAGAGAGAAGAAATAAACAAATAATTGAAACTCCACATGCATCTAGATCTATCTAGTTTATCGATCGAGGAAAAGGAATGCCTCTAGTATCAACATTCTTTAACATTTTAAACCAGAGAGTTGAAAAAGTCATCATCCATTAACCAATTCTGGAAGGACTCCACTTCTACACTCCCCATCCGTTCCAACACCACCCCCGGCGCCACCGTCTTCCTCCTCTTCCCTGTTGAAACCGACGTTGAAGAATCTGAGTAGGAGGACGACGATATTGATGACGAAGAATTCAGCATGTTTCCCGCTGATCTCTTCGACGTTATCCGGACTGGCTCCGGCACGCCGGAATTAACCAGAAGGGGAAAATTCAACATGGCACGTGACCCGCGCATGCGAAACGCAGCCCTGTCATAAGCCAAAGCGGCATCCTCCGCCGTCTCAAATGTCCCCAGCCAAACGCGGGCCCCGTTCTTCGCCGGATCCCTAATCTCCGCCGCAAACTTCCCCCACGGCCGTCGCCTCACACCTCTGTAATGCCTCTCCTTTGGCGGCGCCACCTCCTCTGCCTCTATCTTTGGCTGCACTGCCAGAATGTTTACAAATTCCGACGAGGCAGTCTCAATTTCAGGTTCACACTTGACTACAATAGTGTCAGAGACTGAGGTCATCCACCGGAGATCGACGGAAATGTCATCAGATTCGTCCAGTAGGTGACGCCTAATCGATTCGAGGAAAGCAAAATCATCAGAATCAAAACTGCAATTTTCTTGAATCATTTTTTTTAATTAGAAATAAATGAGATCAGTTGTTTATATAGGGGGTTGATTTAAAAACGAGGTGAATGAACTTGGTTGAGTTGGGGTCCTTGAATATTATAATATTAGTAAGAATATTATTTTAATGAATTTTATAACAAAGTTATTTGGATTTTAATGGAGGACTTAGCTTCCCTGAAACTTCCCATATCTGGAAGAGGGGTATTAAGACACGTGATTGAATAAAACTTTGAAGTAGATAACATAACATTGTTGTTAATCAACAAGTTGAGTTTTATCATGTAACATGAAATAGTAGTTTATATATATATATATAATTATCCTAAAAATTACTTTGTTCATCGTATAAGGCTGAAGGTGTGACCTTTTATAATAAAGGGAGACATTTATTAGTATTATACTATCACTATAATCTTGTAACATGAAATTATCTATATATTAATGTTTTAAAGAGTAGAGGCTAGCTGACAATGTACAAATATTAATTAGTACGCTGTTCGTTTTTTAATCTAAATCGCTTTTAAAGTTGTGAATAAATATTAAAAATAAATAGAGTGTTAGTATTCTCCTCGTTCTCAATTATTTATATCATTATTTGATTAAAAAAAAGAGTGTTATTTATTAGATAAAAAATATTAAAAGAACCAAATTTATATTTATTACTTAAAAATAATATTAAAAATTAAATAATTAATATTTATCTAAAATTCTCAAACCACTCATATTAAAAAACAAAAATATTTCTTTAAAATCAATTATATTAAGGTGGGATGGAGTATAATATTGATGGATCAACTCGAACCAAAATAAAATATAATATGATACGAGGGAGAGGGATTAATGCGCACCAACAATCTTAATGCATGCAGGCCCAGCAGTAATTCTATTCTCTTCTCTTCTCTTCTTTTAGGATAAACATCAATATATATATATATATATATATATATATATATATATATATATATATATATATATTGATGTTGAAAGTCCTACTACTTTGTGTACCATTTGTTGCTTAGCAACTAGTCAGTTGTTCTAGGACCCAATTATGAGCAAGTTGCATTAATTAATTAAATGTTGGATGCATGTACAGCCACAAGCAATCCTTTCATTTTCTGGAAATACGTTTCAATTTTGACTAATACTAAATTTTATATTTAAAATTAATCAAATTTTAGATTAATTAATTTCTATAGAGGCAATTAAATGCAAGGTTTGGGGGTACAAATCGATTTGAATATGAATAATGTAGCTTTGAATCTGACTGACCAAGTTAGTCTAACCATTTGACCACTGACGTGATATTAATAAGCTCACAACAAGAATAAATAATAATAATACAGAAAATAGTGAACCTTCACCACGTTTCAATTAATTTGGGTGAGGAAAAGGAAAAACTTAATTAAAAACAGATTCTGACGATAAAAGTGGGCAAATTGCTGGTATTTGAATGTAATAAAAATTGAACCTTCAATCAACTGCATTGAGAGTTAGTTTCCTCAAAGAATTTCAAGGACCATTTATTGTTTAATTATTTTTTCCCTCCCTTCCAAAATATAAAAATAATCTTTACTTTTTTAATGTTTATTCGTGATAATTTTAAATATAAAATTGATATGACACCTATCTTAAAATACTACTTCTAATTATTTTAAAATCTGTATGCATGATATATCACATTAATTTTGAAGTATCTTATATTATTTCAACAAATTATTAAAGCTTAGAACGGAAGAAGTATAGAGTTTTAATATTATTCTCACCCAGATATACACTTGGGAATTCGCAACAAAAAAATAATATTTTCACATTAAAATTACTTTGATTATTGTGTAATTCATTGTTGTACTATATATACTCACGTCCCTCCGTAATGGGGAATGATCCATATCTATTATCTATTATTTATTTATTATCTATTATATATACTAAATTATGATACATAACACAATATATTAATATATGTCCTTATATAAATTCAACACTTATCCATCTTATTTAATATTTTTTATTGCTCTTGACAAAAATACCCCTTATAAATCCGCGCGTCTAAAATAACAACTGAGACTCTAAATACAATCCTCTAATTCTCATAAATTTGTAATCATACATTTAAATTCCCCTAAATTTGGGATCATTCCGTATTCACTGGGAGATGAACTGGGCTGCGGCGAAATTGGGGTGACGTACGTGTGCAGTGATAAAGCTTTAGGGGAAGTTTTTGCCTGCAAATCAATATCGAAGAAGAAGCTAGCTGAGGACATCCTGAATCAGACCCAAAGAAGAAGTAGAATACGGGAAAAAATAATCAGAGCGTTCGATCTGTAAGCACACCATGGCAAAGAAGAAACAGACCCAAAGGATAGATTCAGAGCATTCTAGAACAAATTCTCAAACCTTCGATCTGTAAGACTTTTTTATTTTATTTTAGCTTACTATTAGTTTTGTATCAAAAGCTTGCCTCTTTAATTAATTAATTAATTAATCTTTTTATTGCTATCTGGAAGCGAATATATGTGGTTTATATTTTTTTTTCTATCAAGGGATTTCCTCTTTTCAATTGGTTGGAATTCGCAAAACTCTTTGATATCAGTAAGAGTGAAATGGAAAAATACTCTACCCAACTTGATTTAATTTTTAATCCTTTTTGAAGTCTGATTTAATAGCTGATGGGTAAAATTGAACTCCGACATGAATTATATGAGCCAAGTGCTGGAGTTTTAGTTGATGTTTGTTAATTTAGGGCATATTGATTATGAGACCATTTCTAAGATCGAGATGAGTTCTTTTGTGTTGGAGATTCTAGGCTCCCTCTCACAATGTTAGAACAATCATTTACGTGTTTGAATTTTCACTTTTGGCCAATGCATATACTTTAATTTGACATTTCAATATGTTCAATACGTATTTATTTGGCATGTTGGATTATGTGATAATCTTTAATGGTATATTTGTGTGTTCATATTTAGTGCACTAATTAACGAAAATAACAGTAGAGATCTATAGGTCATATATACCTTTTTACTATCTTTTATATATACTAAATTCCAAGCGATATGAAGAAGATGATCCAGAACATAAAGGAATAAAGGAGATCACGGGAAGCCACATTGACGAGGAGATATATATATATATATATATATATATATATATATATATATATAATGCTCAAGGAATGTAATATGGATCCCAACGAGACCACACAGAAGCTCCTTCTCCAGGGTTTGTTCTCTATTTCCATCTATATGTTGTTTGTTTTTGATCTTGATTTCCACATATTATGATGATCTATGTTTTCATTCGAGGATTTGGTTTTGAGTACGATTGCTGAAAGTAGTGGATGGAAATCTCATAACACTCTCAATACCCATGTAAAGATAATTGCTTTATTGTTTCCTAAACCTAGATTTCTCCCTCCTAGATTATACATAATCTGCTGTCTGAGTTGTTGATGAAAGAAGATGCCTAGGCCAGGCCCAAGACCTTATGAGTGTGCCAGAAGGGCTTGGCACAGTGATAGGCATCAACCCAAAAGTGAGCAATTCTGACTTCTGTACAGTTTGTTTAGATTCAAAAGAAATGAGGAGATAAAGAAAAAAGGGAGAAAAGGATTCAACTTAACAAACTGTCGATGGGCTATAGGAAAATGTTCATTAACGATGATTTATTTAGCTAAGATTTCATTTATTTATCTGTTGTATGTAGGAGAAAAATGATTACAAACTAGAAGAACGAGATCCCTGATATGTTTTTGAAAAATACCTATAAGAAAAATAGATTCCCTTTCTCCTTGATGAAGTTATTTGAATATTCTCACGGTCTCATATCTTTTTATCCTATGCATAAAAGAAGAAAATAAAAACTTGAAGTGGACTCGAGAGTGATTCATTAGGTGGTCTACAGAATAGTTGTTGATAGAACAAGATTTTAATGGTCTGCAGCCATAATCCTAAGGACAAAGATAGTTATAGACTATATTATCTACCTGTGACCCAAATGTGAGTGAAAATTTGTAAGTCAATGTATTAGTGTAAAATTGAACATTTTTGTGTTGAATTCCTCCCCCTCCCCCTCCCCCTCCCCCTTCCCCTTAAATAAAAAAACCGTAAATTTCTCTGGGGCATGTGGACAGATAAAATTTTACTTACTTGCATGTTATTTAGTATTCAATTTGAAAATGAACTTTTGTTTTGGGATCCCTCAACAAAGAAAGTTGTACAACCCTTTACTGATCTTGACAATCTTATATTTATGTATCTCATTTTTAGTATCTCCTAAAATAAAGTAGTGATTTTAGCAAATCAAGATTTGAAGATCTATAAATTACTATATCCTTGCTCAGGGTTGTCATTTTACACCACAAATCAAGATTTGTGGAGCTGGTTTTCATCATTTGGTTTATGTTGGGCCATAATCCTTTTCTTTATTGGGCCAGACTTAATGGACTCCTCTCTTAGATCATGTTACTTTTGTCCTGATTGATCCGAATGATTTGGGCCCAATTACTTGATTATTTCGTTGGGTCCTTTCGGTTGGATCCGGTCGTTTGGGTCATTTTCGTTATTCGCTTAGTCATTGAATTGGCCCATTATACAAATTGTCACTTAATCCAACTTTGACCTAAATCATTATACCAAGTGATAGTTGACTCATCGTATTCGCCACCTTTCTGCACGGCATTAATGAGGATGGGACTCGGATGATCCGGTGGCAAAGAGTGGTAGCGAAAGAGGAAGTAGGCTACATACTTTCTAATTTGAAATGACCGGAGTGGGGAAAAGGTGTCAGGAGGTGATGGGTGGCACGGTAAACCGGGATTGGAGTACGTATGGGGCTAGGATCACAAAGGAGGTGTGACGCCTCCAAAATTAGGTATACGTCACCCATCTTGGGTCGCCACTTACATGGTACATAAATTCAAATACAACTTACTAATATAACTGCTGTATGCAATACGACATAAACCGTGAGTTTGAATACAAATATTGTCTACTAGATATTATACAAACTCAAAAGGAGTCCTCATTACAACTATTATCACACTATTTCACGTAAATAGTGAGGACTACTAATGCTATCCTCCGGACCATTACTCCGCTCCCGACTCGTCCCAAAATATGTTCTCATTTCACAAGAGAACAAAGAAAGAAAGGGGTGAGCTCAACTAGCCCAAGAAGAAAAATTATGACTAAGATAATGCGTAATAAATTATCATTAGCCTTCAACAAAGGTTAAACCGATAAAATACAATAGACAACCAAACGGTTTAATCAAGAATGGAATATGCAATCCATTAAAAGAGTCAAGTAAAGAATAAAATCTACTATCTTTTAGGTTTTAAAAGGTTTTCATCAATTTTTATCATTTGAGACTCGACCTTAATAAATAAACCACCACATCTAATCATCCCTCGTACTACGGCCAAGGATTTTCATCAAATTATCAATGGTCATGACTATACCGAATCACCCCGGTCATAATCATACCAAAACTATCCATCATCAGATTACGTGCCAATCGAGGACTTTTATCACATCATTTATAACAAGCCACGATTATACCGAATGATCCCCGATCATAATCATGCTAAGTTCATCTATGCACGTAAGCCAAAGATAACATAATATATCATGAGGATGATGACAATGACATAATAATTCAATAAAACAAGTTCAAGAATTAAGTTATTCAGAATTAATAACATCCAAACTCATCGACACGATCTCGCTTTGTAGAGTAAAATTCAAGAATGATCGTAAGAATATTTCTATGAAAAGATATCGGATGAAACGCAAATATCAAGGATATTCTACTAATTTCATGGAGTATAGAAGTCAAAGTTTTAACCAACTGGGTATAATAAAGAATGGAATAACAAAAGAAATCACCATGCATGCGGTGCTTCAGATGTATAAAGTTATTCCAATGTAATAATAATAACGGAACTAGGTCGTGAAATTCACAATTCGGCGTGATGTTCCAATGTAATAATAAAGATGGAACCGAGCATCCTGTGTAAAACACAAAGATAGGATATTCCAACAGAATGATAAAGATGGAACCAGTCCTGTGTAAAACACACGCATGTGATGTTCCAATGTAATAATAAAGATTTAAACCAGTCCTGTAAAACACACGCATAAGATGTTCCAACAGAATAATAATAAAGATTTTAACCAGGTGTCCTGTAAAACACACGCATGTGATATTCCAAATGTAATAATAAAAAATGGAATAATGTAAGAAGATCACCAAGTATAGGGGATTCAGCGTATACAAAGTTATTCCAATGTAATAAATAAGAATGGAATAACATAAGGATTTCACCAAGTATAGGGTATGCCGCATATACAAAGTTATGTATAGGGTATACCACTTTTAAAAGTTATTCCAATGTAATAATAATGAATGGAATAATGTGTTCTCTTCATGAATAAGAAAGAATAACACCCTTTACGGGTACAACAAATAATACCCTTACCGTAAAAAGACATCGGATATCAAAGTATCAAGTACCGAATACTCTTCTTCTTTCTCTCTATAGATTTTCTCTATAGCTTCTCTCTATAATTTCTCTCTACAGTTTTAGTGAATTAAATAAGAAAATAATGAAGGAATGAGCTTATTTATAGGAAAATAGAATGCATAGTAATTAATCCATGAAACTATCCCAGATTGATTTACTTTAATCGACGGTCCATATTTAAAGCAAAATCTTTTAAATAAAATATAATATATTCTATTTATATAAAAACATTTTACTATGCAAACACTATGCAACACTATGCAAAACACTATGCAAAATAAAATATAATATATTTTATTTATAGAATAACTTTAATAAAGTATTCTGCTTTTATATAAAAGATGTTTCGCTTTTATTACGTTAATAATACGAATAAAACAAAACGTCATTATCGCTTATAATAATTCATATTATTAATCGACAATAATGGAATCAAACCGAGTGACTTCTCACATAAAGCATCAATAATCAATACAGGTACTGCTTATACGCAACTACACGTATTCTCGTACTTTTACTACCGAGTAGTTCAACAAAGATCAACGGTAAAACTTCCGCCGTTATTTCAATAAAATATTTTTGTCGCTTTCAATCGACAATAATTAATTTTGTGGGTCCACCAATGATTGAGTAGTAGTACGAATATTCCTCGCTAAACCGAATATTCCCCACCAATCGAATATAATATAACCACTTGCCTACTTTGCAAAATTTATAAATACTACCCACAACTATAATATTATCTCAAATTCACACCATAATATTAAAAATTATTTCGACAAAATTTAAATCTTTATTGATAAAATCTGGGGTCTCACAATCTCCCCTCCTTATGGAATTTCGCCCTCGAAATTAGGGTACGTACCTGATATGATAAAGAGGTGAGGATACCTTGAATACCTTTATCGTTGAAAATATTAAGTTCATCTTTGCAATCCGGCCAAAGATATTCATTAACAATTCATCTTTGCACTACAGGCCAAAGATATTTATTAACAATTCATCTTTTACCTACAGCCAAAAGATATATAACTGTAAAATCAATAATACTGAGACTCATCTTAATAGTATCACAACCATGAATTATCCATGCACTACTGGCTAAGGATATTCGTGTTTTCAATTACGGTCATGATTATACCGAATAATCCGTGGTCATAATCATACCAAGTCTATCAATGCACTACGGCCAAAGATGACTTTTACCACATCCATGAATTAATATTTCATTGCTGAGACTCAGCTCAATAATTAATCCATATCATCGAATCATCCCCGCGCACTACGTGCCAAGGATATTCATTAGTATCACGACCACGAATTATCCATGCACTACTACCAAAGATAATCGTGTATTCATTAAGTATCACGACCACAAATTATCCAGGCACTACGCCCAAAGATAATCGTGTATTCATTTGTAAGACCCCAAATTTTTTTAAATAAAAAGGAATTTCCTTTATTTATTATTTTGAAATAGTAAGGGTTGATTTGATTAATGTGGATAGTTAAGGGTTAAATACGCAAATATTTCAAAATAAGCAAGTGGTTATAAAATATTCATTTTGTTTGGGAATATTCGTTTGGTCGTGGAATATTCGCATCGCTTCGGAATATTCGTGATTTACGGCGGTAGCAGCCTATGTGTGGGCCCCATAACGGAAAGCGATTGGATGAAGAAAACGACAAAATAAGTTGGTTAAAAATAACGGCGTAGTTATTCTGAATTAAGATCATTGAATACCCTGGTTAAAATACAAGTCTACGTGGTTGTTGCAGACAAGAAGACACCTGTATTTGCACAAAGATTGTTGAATTATTGATCCTTACGTAAGAAGGCACTACTCAATAATTTTTACAAGTAGTTCTTGCTCAATATTTTATTTTATTGATTCAATAATTCTTTGCGTTGATATTTTATATTATTGTTGTTCAATAATTGTCACCGCATTATCTCCATTATCGATCAATAATTCATATTATTTAAATAATATTATTAGATAGCATTATTGGCAATGTCTAGAAAGTTCACAAGGAGAGGTTTGGTCACCTAATTGCGCTGGCCAAGAAGGAGAAATCCTTATCTGAAGCCCCTTTCCTGGGAACTACCGGTTGTTATAATTGTGATTCTCAGTAATATTATTTGTGAATAATTAATTATTGATTCATATGATAAAGAAATATTTATTTTATGTGGATATAAATGATGGATTTATTTATGTGGTTATAAATGAAGAAATTATTGTTGAGGTGTTTTATCAAGATTTTACCAGATTGGAGGTATTAAAAATTAAATCGTGGGTTTTGAGATATATTGCGGGATTATAATTTTTAATCCGAATGCTGGATTGTAGTAATTTTTGGGTATGTTATACATACATAAGTTGAGTATATTTCCACAAATTTTGAACCGTTAAAATGCACGAATGATTTGTTATGAATTTTAAGAGGTGTCTGATTCTAAATTAGGGTTATAATTGATTTTGGTGGAAAATTCTAGAATTGAGTGGGCCCCACTTGTGGTTGGTGAAGAAATGTGCTGAATTTTATTTCAAATGTGGTGGGTGGCAATAGTAGCGGTAAAAGCCATCGGTAGCAAAAGTCAAGTCTGCCTTGGCGGGCTAACATTTTCCTATAAATAGAGGGCTAAGTTAGAATTGAAAATCACACCGTAAACAAAGTTTTCTCTCTCTCTATATTATTGAGCGTATTTTGTGAGTATTTAGATACTTTGAGAGTTCTTTGTTCAAGATAAGTTTCATTCAAAGATCACTTCCGACCTTTCCTTCCGGCATCTTGATTCTTTTTGAGGTAAGGGATGTTATTTTCTTCTCAAATGATATTAATTCTTCAATATCATTATCTTTGAAATATTGGTTGGTATTTTTATCAAATTTGGAACTTTTTCATGTCGGGTTACTTATTCATGAGTTACTATTCACGAGTTACTATTCATGAGTTACTATTCACGAGTTACTATTCATTTAGTACTATTCATGTAGTCGTGAAGATGTTTTTTGTGGAATTTCTATCTTTGGGTGTCTGAGTTATTATTCACGATATACTACGCACTATTCACGAATACTTTGACACTATTCACCGAAAAATGAAAATTTTTCTTTTCGCCTAAAATATCTATTCGGATACTAGCTTTGATTGTATCCATGTTTTGATCATTCTTGAATTTTACACCACTTTGTGATTATTTTTGGGGTATTGTTGGACATGGATAAAACAAAGTACGAATCCTTAATCCTTAATCCTTGTCATTTTGTTTCACCGGATTCGCTCTTTAAAAATATATTTTCATCATCCTCGGTCTTAAATGATGATATTATTGAATATCTTTGGCACAGTGAAAAGATGAATGATTTCTGAAGAATATCTTTGGCACTGTAGTGCAAAGATGAACAGTGTTTAAAATGAACACTACCCGGTCGATGAATATCTTTGGCTGTAGTGCAAAGATGAATATTTGATTCAGGATGTATATTGATTGTTGTTACAGGGGATAAAAGATAGATTTATGAACTTTTAAATTCATACATAGAAGATAGTAGTTTGCATTCTCTACTTAACTCTTCTAATGAATTATTATTTCCACCGCGAATATTGATTGAAAATTTGTTGTCTATCAGTATTCTATTAAATTTTTCCTGTTGAAGACTAACGATAATTTGTTGTATATTATCTTAGTCATAATATTCTTTACCGAGCTAATGAGCTCACCCTTTTCCTTTTTGTTCCATTCTTCTCGTGGAGGCGAGAATATATAAATGATGCAGCCTGGGGTATGGAATGAAGGTTTTAGAAAGGATTGTTTAGTAGTCCTCATCATTTTGTAAAATAATGTATCAATAAATGTGATGAGGATTTATGTGAGTATAAATATTATCTAGAAGATAATATTTGTATTTAAACTCACGCTTTCTTTGTTGTAATAATAAAGTTGTAGTTGTTTCGCATACCATGTATTGACAACTCGTAATGGGTGATGTATACCTATTTTGGGGGCGCCACAGCTTGGTATCGAGCTTAGGGATATGATCTCCGCGGAGATCGGGGAATAGAACTAGGAGGGAGAGACGAGTAAATCCTTCGCTAGTGTGTCCTACCTAAGCTTATTTGTTAGTTAGTCAAGATATAGGGATATTATGTGATATATTGATTTCCTTAATTAACCCTTGTTTTATGACAAGATTTGAGAATGTCGACCGAGAATATTAACAAAGGAGTAAATGAGACCGTGGAGATGCCTGTCTTTTACCAACGAGGAGAACGTGCAACAGTCGGCAATGTTCCTCCCGTGAACAACACCACCGAAAGCGATGATGAACGAGGGATGTTTAGAAGCTTTTTGCGCTTCATGCAAAATCGACGAGGGAGACTCGTGTTCAAAATACAGAGGAGAAATGATAGCAATTCACGGGTTGTCACAAACAAGCAAGCAATTCAAAGAGTTGGGACCACCAAATTTAAGGGAAAGCCAGATCCGATCATGGCGGCGGAAACATGGGTCAAACAAATTACCAAGATATTCGATGTCTTGGGATGCACGGAGGAACGAAGGTTCCATTCGCCACCTTTATGTTCCGTGGCGAGGCAGACCATCAGTGGGAGTCTCAGAAGCGTACCCATCCAAACCTTCGGCATGTCTTGGGAGACGTTTGAGAGACTATTTAATGACAAATACTTTCACGAAAGTGTTCAATCGTACGAAGGAAGTGGAGTTCATCGATTAGAGCAAAACAACATGACGGTGTCTCAAGATGCGAGGCAAAGTTTGCAGAGTTATCCGGTTTGCACCTCATTTGGTGGAGAATGAGGAACGTATGACGCGGATGTTTCTTAGAGGTTTGAAACCCTAGATACGCCGAAGATCTCATTTCTCATAAACTTTCTCTTTATTCGAGATGTTGTAAATGTGGCTCAATTATTAGAGCGAGATAACGAGTACTACCAAATCGAGGACCATAACCGTGGATCGTACTGTAGATGGCGGTCAACAATGAATAATGATAACTGCGGAAAAAGAAAGACACGGACAGAAATGGTAACCACTCCGGTGGTAATCATGGTCATGAAAATGTAAGAAGCGAGTCGAGGAGATTTTAAAAGAGAGAGATTTAACAACGACTATGTGAAGACGCAGCGGTCTTGGCGAGAATCGGTTCTAAGGAGGAGAACGACCACCCATATATGCTACAAATGCGGAAAAGAGGGACATATCGATCAAACGCCCCACACAGATTCAAGGTATGCTATAGTTGTGGAAAGGAAGGACATATCGCTTCGAGATTGTGCGAGAATGAAACCTAGTTCAATGAGACGGTGACTCGAAAAGATCGTCCCGTAAAAGTCAAAGTCAACGATTCCGGAAGAAGCGTTTGTTGTGATCGGTCATAATGCGAGGAACCCAAACGAGGTGATCACGGTAAGCTATTTATAAATTCTTGCGAAGTTTATACCTTACTTCGATACCGGTCTACCCATTCATTTATCTCTCCTGCATGTGCTCAACGCTTAAACTTGACTCAGGAGAAATTAGACTTTGACCTATCTGTGGAAACTCCGTTAGAGAAACTTTCATCACATCCACTCGCTTATAAATCTTGTTTGATTCAAGTTGGCACCATCACCTTACCGTTGACCTTATCTCTTTAAAGATACTTGCTTTTGATGTGATTTTAGGGATTGATTGGTTAACTACTCATCATGCCAAAATTGATTGTTTTCGTAAGGTTGTTAGTTTTCATATTCCTAACCAACCCGTTGTGCGAATTCAAGCAACTAAACCATTAAAATCAATCACTTATCATATCTAATCATAAAGCTATTCGTTTATTGAAAAACGGATGTCAAGCTTTCTTAGCCCATGTTATGGATTTGAATAAAGACACGCCAAATTTGAATAATATTCTGTTGTTATTGACTTTCCGACGTATTTCGAAGAACTTCCCGGCCTACCCCCGAACGTGAAGTTGAATTCTTTATTGATCTTGAACTCTGTACAAAGCCCATTTCTAAAACCCCATATCGAATGGCTCCTATTGAACTTCAGAGTTAAAGGTCCAACTACGAGAATTGTTGGACATCGGTTTCATTCGGCCCTAGTACATCTCCTTGGGGTGCTCCTGCTTTATTTGTAAAAAGAAAGACGGGAGTATGCGACTTTCAGATTGACTATCGAATCGAACCATGTCACCATCAAGAATAGGTATCCTCACCTCGTATTGATGACTTGTTTGACCAATTGCAAGAAGGCACAATTCTTTTCAAAATCGATCTTCGCTTACGGATATCATCACCGCAAATTAGAATCGAGGATATTCCAAAGACCGCCTTAGAACTTCGGTATGGGCATTATGAATTCTTAGTCATGTCTTTCGGACTAACTAATGCTCCTCGCGGCTTTCATGGATATGATGAATCGAGTATTCAAGGAATATTTGGATCGGGTTCGTTGTTGTCTTTATTGATGACATCCTTATATATTCCAAAAGTCGTGAAGATCATGAGCACCATTTGAAGTTTGGTACTCCAAAGGCTTCGTGAAAACCAACTATATGCCAAATTGAAGAAATGCGAGTTCGCTTGAGAAGTAGCCTTTCTTGGGCATGTGGTGTCAAAACATGGAGTATCTGTTGATCCGTGAAGATTGAAGCAATACAAAGTTGGAGCAACCAAGCGGTGGATCAAGTACGTAGCTTTTTGGGCTTAGTGGTTATTATCGGAGATTCGTGGAAGGGTTTTCTCGAATCGCTACTCCATTAACTCAAATAACTCGAAAGGATACGAAATTGTTTAAGCGAAGAATGCGAGAAAAGTTTCCAAGAGCTTAAGAGAGACTTATTTCGGCACTGTTCTAACAATACCATCCGGTTCGGATGGATTTGTTATCTCACACCGATCTTCGAGCAAAGGGTTAGGATGTGTTCTCACGCAACGCGTGGGAAAGTTATAGCCTATGCCTCATGACAACTTAAAGAGAGTATGAGAGGAATTATCCTACTCATGATCTAGAGTTAGCGTGATCGTTTTGCTACTTAAAGATATGGAGGCACTATCTATATGGGGAGAAAGTGGAGATATATTCGCACCATAAAAGCCTTAAATATTTCTTCACTCAAAAGAACTCAACATGCGGCAATGACGTTGGCTCGAGCTATTGAAAGACTACGACCACACTTATTATTCAATACCATCCCGGTAAAGTTTAACGTAGTAGTGACGCATTGAGTAGAAGATCATATCGAACGAGTGCGATGATGTCAAGTATAATGACAGAGCCAACTTTAATAGAAAAGTTAAGGTTGCTCAAGCCACCCACCCGGGAGCCGATACGTATGAAGAAGAAAGTACAAGAAGGAGCTATTCCTAAGCGAGAATTGATGAAGAAGGAATACTTGAGTCCACTCTAGACTTTGTGTTCCTAACGACTCGATTTGAAGTACAAGATTATGATGGAAGCACACAATACACCATTTGCAATCCATCCTCGAAGTACTAAAATGTATCGTGATCTTCGACATACATTTTGGTGGAATAATATGAAGAGAGATTGCAAAGTTTATCTCGATGTGTTTAACTTACTTACGCGTGTAAAGGCGAGCATCTAGTACCTAAGGGTCCGTTGCAACCACTTGAGATTCCTAATGGAAGTGGGAACACATTACCATGGATTTCATTACGGGTCTTCCTACGGTTTCTCAAGGCATCAATGCTATTTGGGTTATTGTTGATAGATTAACCAAGTCTTCTCATTTCTTGCCGATACGGGAGACTTATTCACTTGAACGTCTTGCTAGTATGTACGTAAATGAGATTGTGAGGTTGCATGGCATGCCAGTATCCATAGTTTCGGATCGTGACCCAAGATTCACTTCAAGATTTTGGGTTAGCTTGCAAAAAGCTATGGGCACGCAGATTTGCGATTTAGTTCGGCATACCATCCCCAAACCAGACGGACAATCGAGAGGACTATTCAAACTCTTGAAGATTTATTAAGACTACTGTGTCCTGAACTTCAAGGGCGGTTAGGATAAGTATTTACCATTGGTGGAATTCTCCTACAACAACAAGCTTATCGAAAAGTATAGGTGTGGCTCCATTCAAGCATTATATGGACGAAAATGTCGTTTCTCCAATATGTTGGGATGAGGTGGGTGAAGCAACATTGTTGGGACCCGAAGTTAAGACGTATATATCACCGAAAAGATCCAAATAATTCGACAACGATATACAAACGACTCAAGATCGACAAAAAGAGTTATGCGGATCTTCATCGAAAGGACGTGGAATTTAATGTAGGGGATCATGTATTGTCATGAAGTTGCTCCATGGAAGGGAGTTACAAGATTTGGGAAGAGAGGAAAGCTCAATCCACGATTTATCGGTCCATTTCAAATTCTTGACCGAGTAGGAAATGTAGCCTATAGACTTGCGTTACCTCCGAGTATGTCTCGTGTTCATAATGTGTTTCACATATCTCAGTATTTCAGTAAATATGTGAAAGACCCGAACCACGTTATTGAGTTAGAACCCCATTTAGATAGTAGAAGACATAACGTATGAGGAGGTACCTATCAAGATCTTGGATAGGAAGGAGCATGTCCTACGCCAAGAAAGGTCATACCACAAGTTAAAGTTTTGTGGAGGAATCATGCTATAGAGGAAATGACACGGGAATTGGAAACGGAAATGAAAGCAAGGTATCCTCACCTTTTCAAACACCAGTATCGTGACGCCAATTTCGAGGACGAAATTTCATAAGGAGGGGAGGTTGTAAGACCCCAAATTTTTTAAATAAAAGGAATTTCCTTTATTTATTATTTTGAAATAGTAAGGGTTGATTTGATTAATGTGGATAGTTAAGGGTTAAATACGCAAATATTTCAAAATAAGCAAGTGGTTATAAAATATTCATTTTGTCTGGGAATATTCGTTTGGTCGTGGAATATTAAATGCTTCGTCGGGAATATTCGTATTTACCGCCAAGTAGCCTATGTGTGGGCCCCATAACTGGAAAGCGATTGGATGAAGAAAACGACAAAAATAAGTTGGTTAAAAATAACTACAGAAGTTGTTACCAAGTAAGATCGTTGGAATACCGGTTGTTTAAAATACGATGTCGCTGTCAGTTCGAAGATGGCACACGGTATTGCACAAGATTGTTGAATTATTGATCCTTACGTAAAGAAGGCACTACTCAATAATTTTTACAAGAATTATTGCTCAATATTTTATTTTATTGATTCAATAATTCTTTGCGTTGATATTTTATATTATTGTTGTTCAATAATTGTCACCGCATTTATCTCCATTATCGGATCAATAATTCATATTATTTAAATAATATTATTAGATAGCATTATTGGCAATGTCTAGAAAGTTCACATCAAGGAGAGGTTTGGTCACCTAATTGCTGCCAGCCAAGAAGGAGAAATCCTTATCGAAAGCCCCTTTCCGGGAACGGCCGTGGTTGTCATAATTGTGATTCTCGTAATATTATTTGTGAATAATTAATTATTGATTCATATGATAAAGAAATATTTATTTTATGTGGATATAAATGATGGATTTATTTATGTGGTTATAAATGAAGAAATTATTGTTGAGGTGTTTTATCAAGATTTTACCAGATTGGAGGTATTAAAAATTAAATCGTGGGTTTTTGATATATTATGGGGATTATAATTTTTAATCCGAATTGCTGGATTGTGGTAATTTTTGGGTATGTTATACATACATAAGTTGAGTATATTTCCACAAATTTTGAACCGTTAAAAATGCACGAATGATTTGTTATGAATTTTAAGAGGTGTCTGATTCTAAATTAGGGTTATAATTGATTTTGGTGGAAAATTCTAGAATTGAGTGGGCCCCACTTGTGGTTGGTGAAGAAATGTGCTGAATTTTATTTCAAATGTGGTGGGTGGCAATAGTAGCGAGTAAAAGCCATCGTGTGTAAGTCAGAAAAGTCTGCTTTTGTACGGCTAACATTTTCCTATAAATAGAGGGCTAAGTTAGAATTGAAAATCACACCGTAAACAAAGTTTTCTCTCTTTCTCTCTATATTATTGAGCGTATTTTGTGAGTATTTAGATACTTTGAGAGTTGTTTATTCAAGATAAGTTTCATTCAAAGATCACTTCCGACCTTTCCTTCCGAAATCTTGATTCTTTGAGGTAAGGGATGTTATTTTCTTCTCAAATGATATTAATTCTTCAATATCATTATCTTTGAAATATTGGTTGGTATTTTTATCAAATTTGGAACTTTTTCATGCTCGGGTTACTATTCATGAGTTACTATTCACGAAGTTACTATTCATGAGTTACTATTCACGAGTTACTTATTCACGAGTACTATTCACGTAAGCGTGAAGATGTTTTTTGTGGAATTTCTATCTTTGGGTGTCTGAGTTACTTATTCACGATACTGGACTATTCACGAATACTGGCACTATTCATTCAGAAAAATGAAAATTTTTTCTTTTCGCCTAAAATATCTATTCGGATACTAGCTTTGATTGTATCCATGTTTTGATCATTCTTGAATTTTACACCACCGTGATTATTTTTGGGGTATTGTTGGACATGGATAAAACAAAGTACTAATCCTTAATCCTTAATCCTTGTCATTTTGTTTCACCGGATTCGTTCTTTAAAATATTTTTCATCATCCTCGGTCTTAAATGATGATATTATTGAATATCTTTGGCCTCAGAAGTGCAGATGAATGATTTCTGAAGAATATCTTTGGCTGTAGTGCAAAGATGAACAGTGTTTAAATGAACATGACCAATCGATGAATATCTTTGGCTCAGAGTGCAAAGATGAATATTTGATTCCGGATGTATATTGATTGTTGTTACGAGGATAAAAGATGAGACGATGAACTTTTAAATTCATACATAGAAGATAGTAGTTTGCATTCTCTACTTAACTCTTCTAATGAATTATTATTTCCATGCGAATATTGATTGAAAATTTGTTGTCTATCAGATTCTATTAAATTTTTCCTGTTGAAGACTAACGATAATTTGTTGTATATTATCTTAGTCATAATATTCTTTATCGAGCTAGTTGAGCTCACCCTTTTCCTTTTTGTTCCATTCTTCTCGTGGAGGCGAGAATATAATGCGAGTGCAGCCTGGGGTATGGAATGAAGGTTTTAGAAAGGATTGTTTAGTAGTCCTCATCATTTTTGTAAAATAATGTATCAATAAATGTGATGAGGATTTATGTGAGTATAAATATTGTCTAAGATAATATTTGTATTTAAACTCACGCTTTTTTGTTGTAATAATAAAGTTGTAGTTGTTTACGTACCATGTATTGACAACTTCGAGGAATGGGTGATGTATACCTATTTTGGGGGCGCCACATCATTAGTATCACGACCACAAATTATCCATGCACTACTACCGAAGATAATCGTGTATTCATTAGTATCACGACCACAAATTATCCATGCACTACTGCCAAAGATAATTGTGTATTCATTAATATCCACGACCACAAATTATCCATACACTACTGACTACCAAAAGATAATTGTGTATTCATTAGTATCACGACCACAAATTATCCATGCACTACTACCAAAGATAATTGTGTATTCATTAAGTATCACGACCACAAATTATCCATGCACTACTACCAAAGATAATTGTGTATTCATTAGTATCACGACCACAAATTATCCATGCACTACTGACGAAGATAATTGTGTTTTCAATTACTGTTATGATTATACCGAAACAATCCTCATTCATAATCATACCAAGTCCATCTATGCACCACTGTGCCTGCAGATGACTTTCAACATAATATAAACACGAGGATAATGATATAAAGAATCAATCAAATGAGATAAAGGATAAATATTAAAATTTATAATATAATTTATCCAGATTCAAGAATATCCCCATATTATCAATCACTTAATAATCTCATAATCTAATAACATTAATATTATAACAATATTTTAATCACTTCTTAAATTTATAAACAATTTATCTCAATTGTTTACGCTTTTACCATATAATGCATTTAATCATTCAAAATGCCATACTCATAAAATATCATCACCAATTATCAAATCCTCATCAAAAATATGTCATATACTCTATATAGGATTCTCTAGCCATAAAATCCTATTTTCAACTTTGTTACTTTCACATAACATATTTAACTCATATGTTCAGAATTAAACTATTTTCATGAAAAATACCAAATTAGTCCCAAAAATATTTTTTTTCTGGATTTAGCAAAATATAGTCCTATAATGAAAATATATTTTTCTCGAATTTTTAAAATTCATTTACTATTTTTCAAAAATCAATTTCTAATTAATTCCTTAAGAAATTAGCTACCTCAAGTTTAACTCCAAAATTCCCAAATCTTGGCAGGACCTTACACATGTTAACGTGAGCTTCTAGTTTAAATTTCATGGTCATCGGAGTTATAGAACTCGGTTATAGCGTTTTCATCGGAAAACCTAAATATTGAAATAGTCATAACTTGCTCATTTTAAGTCGAAATGAGCTCATTTTTGGACAGGAGGTACTTTATACCATATACCTTCATCTCCCAAAAGGCCAGAATTTTTCTCATAATTTAAGTGGCCAAAACAGCCCTCTAAAATCATGGCAGCAACTTTTTTGGTTTTTTGCAGCTTTGCACTCCTTTGCTAAAATCAGTCCACACAAAAATCTACAACACCTTTTCCAGTAATTTCACTTGGATTAGTTAGGTAACTCATAGATCTAACTCTAGGACTTGACCACACTCAAAAATTTCAAAATATAATAGGAGATATGGTCAATTGAATTTCATGTTACGTTTTTCACCAAAATCTGATTTTCAACTCTTTGTGATTTCTAAGAAACTTTCATGTTTTCACATAATAACCAACATAAATCATCATAACACTTACTAATACTTCATATACCCACGATTTTCATTAGTCCAATGCTTTTATTATGACTTTCATCATAAACCACGTAAAATGCTTCATTTTAGTTGAAGAAATATTTGAGGGTTTAAGAAATGGGTTTTCAGATTTGGGGTCAATACAAAATTCGATTTCACGCTCTAGGTAGGCTAGGAAGTCTTCAAGAATACGCCAAGAAATTTATTAATGATAGAAATATCATTCAAAATCATCTTTCTCGTCCAAGACTTGGATAAGACGTCACATTAATACCAACCGTGACTTCTATCCCTTAACCTAGATAACACCTCACAATGATACCTATAAACTTGCCATCTTCATTCACGATGTCGCCTCTGAAAGCTTTGGCTTGCATTGCATTCCACACAAGGAAGTTAACAACGAAAGGATCGGGGCTCTTTACTTATGGCTTGATATAACAATGATTAACTTTAGGGTTTGGTTACTTTGAATTAAGTATAACAGTTTGGTTATGAATATAAAAGCTAACAACCTTACTTAAAAGCATGATGAGTAGTTAACCAATTGATTCCTAAAATCACATCAAAGGCAAGTATTTTCAAAAGATAAGATCGACGAATTAGCGAAAAGTGTTTATTTGAATCAAACAAGATTTAAAAATAGTAATGCGAACGAAGGCTCCTACTAACGAAGTTTCAACCAATAAGTCAAAGTCTAACTTCTCCGGAGTCAAATTTAAACGTTGAACACAACTAGGTGAAATAAAAAAGTGGGTAGAACTGGTATCCAACACGGTATAGACTTCGCAAGAGCTTATGATTACTTACCCGTGATAATCTTATTCAGGTTCCTCGTCACGAGAAAAAAAAAACGATCTCTCTTAAACTACCGGCTTTGGTTTGCCTGGGACAGCCTTTGGTGCCTCCATCCTAGTTGAATTTGTCTTCGGTAAATGACAAAATCGAGCTAAGTGACCTTCTCTTCCACAATTATAACATGCTTTGGACGACATAGCGCTTGATTCGGATGATGTGTCCCTCTCCTCCGTATTTGAAGCATATAATAGTGGTCCTTCTCCTTCCTTAACAACAGTCTTTGGTCTTGACGCTCTTTCCATCATTGTTGAATCTCCTTTTCTTGAAATGTCCATTCTTATTGTTTTGGCCTCGATTACCACCGAAAGTGGTTACCATATCTCGCCCGTTGATTCCTTCCACGCTTGTTGTCACCGCTTGATGACTACTACTCATTGGTATTATAATTTTGCTGCTATTACTTTTTTAGTTGCGTTGACTTCGTTATCGCGCTCCACTAATCGAGCCCTATTTACAACATCTCGAATAAAAACACAGCTTTATGAGAAATAAGATGTTGACGTATCTCTGCTTCAAACCTCTTAAAAACATTCGCGCCATTCTCTCTTCATTATCCACCAAGTGGGACGAAACTGCGTGATAACTCCGCAAACTTTGCCTCGTATTGCGACACGGCCATATTATTTTGTTCCAACTTGATAAACTCCACCTCCTTCATGTGGCGAATACTTTCGTGAAAGTATTTGTCATTGAAACCTCTGGAACTTCTCCCAAGATATCTTCAAGACAAAGAAGTTGAGTATCGTTTCCGATTCCCACCAAGAATCGCCTCTCCGCGCAACATAAAGGCGTGAAGGGAACCTCTTTGCTCTCGGAGCATCCCAAGACATCAAATATCTTGGTAATCTGCTTTATCCATGCTTCCGCCAGAAGTGGTTTTGGCTCTCCCTTAAACTCCGGTGGTCCCAGCTCCTTGAATTGTTTAGCGGTGATCGCCCGAGAGTTTTCCGTGTTTCCACCTACGTTTTGGACAGGAGTCGCTTTCGCCTGATGTTGCATGAATTCTAAAAACCTCTTAAATGTACCGTCGTTCATCAATTGATCAGTGTTGTTGTTTACAGGAGGATTATCGCCATCCTATTGTACATTGTCCTGATTATTGATCTGTGGAGAATCAACAGTCTCCTGTGCTCCATTGCTATTCTCAACATTCTCGGATGCCATTTTCAAACACTGCCACAAAATAAGGGTTAATTAACATATCACATATTATCCCTATACTCTGACCGACCAATTAAATACCAAATAAATTTAGGTAGGTCATACTAGCGAAGGAATTCCCATCTCCCTCCTAGTTCATATCTCACATTTCACCAGGATCATATCCACAAGCTCGATATTAATCGTGACGCCCCCAAAATTAGGTATACGTCACCTATCTTGGGTCGCCACTTACATGGTACATAAATTCAAATACAACTTACTAATATAATCGTCGGTATATAATACGACATAAAACGTGAGTTTGAATACAAATATTGTCTACTAGATATTATACAAACTCAAAAGGAGTCCTCATTACAACTATTATCACACTATTTCACGAATAGTGAGGACTACTAATGCTATCTTACGGACCATTACTCCGCTCCCCGACTCGTCCAACTATATGTTCTCATTTCTGAAGAGAACGGTGAAAGAAAGGGTGAGCTCAACTAGCCCAAGAAGAAAAATTATGACTAAGATAATGCGTAATAAATTATCATTAGCCTTCAATGAAGGTTAAACCGATAAAATACAATGAGACAACCGGTTTAATCTGCAATGAATATCTGAATCCATTAAAAGAGTCAAGAGAGAATAAAATCTACTATCTTTTAGGTTTTAAAAGGTTTTCATCAATTTTTATCATTTGAGACTCGACAATAAATAAACCACCACATCTAATCATCCCCGCACCACGGTCCAAGGATTTTCATCAAATTATCAATGGTCACGACTATACCGAATCACCCCGGTCATAATCATACCAAAACTATCCATCATCTGCATTACAGAGCCACCGAGGACTTTTATCACATCATTTATAACAAGCCATGATTATACTGCGAATGATCCTCGTCATAATCATGCTAAGTTCATCTATGCACGTAAGCCAAAGATAACATAATATATCGTGAGGATGATGACAATGACATAATAATTCAATAAAACAAGTTCAAGAATTAAGTTATTCAGAACTAATAACATCCAAACTGTCAACACGATCTTTCTTTGTAGAGTAAAATTCAAGAATGATCGGAAGAATATTTCCATGAAAAGATATCTTTGGATGAAAAGCAAATATCAAGGATATTCTACTAATTTCATGGAGTATAAAGTCAAAGTTTTAACCAACCGGGTATAATAAAGAATGGAATAACAAAAGAAATCACCACGCATGCGGTACTTGCGCATAAAGCGTGAGTTATTCCAACGTAGAATAATAATAACGGAACCGGGTCAAAGAAATTCACACCGGCGGGATGTTCCAATGTAATAATAAAGATGGAACCCGGATCCTGTAAAACACAAAGATAGGATATTCCAACAGAATGATAAAGATTTTAACCGGTCCTGTAAAACACACGAACAAGATGTTCCAATGAGAATAATAAAGATTTAAACCAGTCCTGGTGTAAAACACACGCAGGATGTTCCAATGAATAATAATAAAAAATTTTAACCGTGTCCTGTAAAACACACGCATGTGATATTCCAATGTAATAATAAAAAATGGAATAACATAAGAAGATCACCAAGTATAGGGGATTCAGCGTATCAAAGTTATTCCAATGTAATAAATAAGAATGGAATAACATAAGGATTTCATCAAGTATAGGGTATCCAGATATACAAAGTTATGTATAGGGTATACCACTTTTACAAAAGTTATTCCAATGTAATAATAATGAATGGAATAATGTAAGTTCTCTTCATGAATAAGAAAGAATAACACTTTACTTACGGCACAAACAAATAATACCCTTCACCGTAAAAGACACTAACTTGGATATCAAAGTTTGAAGTACCGTAGAATACTTTCTTCTTTTCTCTCTATGATTTTCTCTCTATAAACTTCTATATAATTTCTCTCTAGAGAGTTTTAGTGAATTGTAAAGAAAATAATGAAGGAATGAGCTTATTTATAGGAAAATAGAATGCATAGTAATTAATCCATGAACTAGTCCGGATTGATTTACTTTTTAATCGACGGTTCCATATTTAAAGCAAAATCTTTTAAATAAAATATAATATATTCTATTTATATAAAAACATTTTACTACGCAAACACTATGCAACACTATTTAAAAACACTATTTATCTGAAAATAAAATATAATATATTTTATTTATAGAATAACTTTAATAAAAGATTCATTTTATATAAAAAGATGTTTCGCTTTTATTACGTTAATAATACGAATAAAACAAAACGTCATTATCGCTATAATAATTCATATTATTAATCGACAATAATGGAATCAAACCGAGTGACTTTCACATAAAGATCAATAATCAATACCGGTGTCTTCTTACGCAACTACACGACATCGTATTTTTACTACCGAAAGTAGTTCAACAAAGATCAACCAGAAAACTTCCGCCGTTATTTCAATAAAATATTTTTGTCGCTTTCTCAATCCGAAATGATAATTACATTGTGGGTCCACCAATGATTGAGTAGTTATCGAATATTCCCTGCTAAACCGAATATTCCCCAATTAATCGAATATAATATAACCACTTCGCTTACTTTTGCAAAATTTATAAATACTACCCACAACTATAATATTATCTCAAATTCACACCATAATATTAAAAATTATTTCGACAAAATTTAAATCTTTATTGATAAAATATGGGGTCTCACAAGAGGTAAGGAACAAAACATTACACACACAATCATATGATTATTCTCTCTCAGGCATTAGATATTATTTTCCCTCCATTGTTACCTTGTGATCGCCGATACTAACTCTCACGCCGGAGCTATCCCACTTCGGTAGTCAAAAGCTTTTGGTGTTGACTTGTTGAACTGTGCAGGATATCGGACGCGTCTTGGTGATTGGGACGTGGAGAAAGATCCTGGCATTAACAGTTTAGTTACAGAAGGTAATATCGGCTTTTAACTTTGTTTTTTGGTGGGTATTTTAGTATTCCCTCCGATTGTTGAAGAATTATTGAGTATTCCCTCCAATTGTTGAAGAATTATTGTTCTAGGTAATTTGTATTCCTTTATTGTAAATGGGGCATCTGTTTTGATTGGGTTTGATAACTATAGTTGTATCGATTTATGCATATAAGTTCCTTATCTGAAATTGGATAAGTATTTCGCAATTCATTTAATTGAAACAAGTTCTTCGTATTGTTCATTTTTATGGTTTTACCATTATTTACCTGTATCAACATCTGTAACCATGTTTAACTTCATAGGATTTATTAACAAAATCATATTTATCCTTTTAACCATTGATAGATAATACACTGCATCTAAAATGGAACAAAAAAAGTCCCGATTGGCAATTCTGAATGGCTTCTCTATTGCATGAAGCAGACCCCTGTACTTTTCAAAGGGATTGGGCATTCGTTAAATCCAGCCAACAGTTTGGTAAGGTTAAGAAGTTTGTGTTTTATCTTTTGCATACTCACTATGATGTTTCAGATAGAATCCTATGTAGTTCAAAATGCTTAATTGGTTGATGGCTTTGTGGTGATGCTTCTTCATGTATCCAATCCGTAGGTTTTGAAGGTTCTCTCAGGTTCCCCATCAACATATTCTGCTAATCCCAAGTTCAAGTTATCAAATCCTCCTGCCCTTGTTGGATCTGCTTTCTCATTAGTTTCAATTGTGCAGGTCTGTTTCTGTTATCTGGCTTCCCGAGTTTGTTTTCCATAATCAGTTTAATAATAATTGATCTTTTTGAAAATATTATTATTGAATAAAATTTGAAAGTTCTAATTGGTGAAGTCTTGACCATCAAAATTTGATTTGCTCAAAAACATTAGTTCCTACACTATGCTATTTTGGGTGTCTACTGTATTCTCTTTTTCCTTGGTAAGATTTGTCTGTCCCACTTCAAAGGCATAAAATACATATCATATAAACTCGTACAATGTTAGCATGATTACCGTTATAGTTGTGAGTACACCTGTACTCTATTTGGTTTGTGCGCTGATTGCACCATAGTTGTGCGCTGTACAGTATATATGGCCTATTGGTAACTATTTTGATTTTTGATATTGTTCCGTGTTAGTCCTTTGGTAGGTTATATTTTGAGTTTAATTATTGAGTGAACTTACATCCTAATATAGTTATTAGGTAATGATTAATATATCTAATCCTAATTGGAATATTTAATCCTTTCAATTGCTGGTTCACTCATGTTTTTGTTTTAAATTCTAAGGTTTAGAGGCTATGTTTGTTTGCAAGTACTATTGGGATTTGGACTATTTAGTCCTTTAATGTGTTTAATACTATGTTTGACATCAATGTGTTTGGACTATTTAGTACTCTAATGTGTTTAATACTATTTAGTCCTCTAATTTTTCAAACAACAATGTTGTTCTTATATTATTTGGATATAATGATTGTTAGATCTAATAACTTACAACTGTGATATTTGTGCTTTAATATGTTATATGTAGTAGTACATGATCTAACTCATGTTATCTTATCTAGGAGCATATGTGTTTACATATATGCAATGGTGTACTTTGAATTTAGTACTCTGGTTGTAAATGGATTATCACATAGAAACATGGCATATATAATTCATAATAATTAATTAATAAGTTTCTACTTTTATCTTCAAGAGAGGTTAATCTTTGTGATTCAAAAGTTCATAGTAGCATTTAATTTTTGTCTATGCTATGTAGAAAAATGGGTGAAATGGAATTGAAGGGAGTTGTTGTGGTTCCTGAGTAGTTCTTGAAAAAGCAGTAAAAGAAGGAAGAGTGGGCCCTTGCAAAGAAAAAAAAGTTTGAAGCTACAAATACGAAGAATTACAGAAAGTTTAATACTACTTTAGTTATTTGATAATCATGTATCAGATATTTAAATAAGTATTCTTATTCCACAAATCACTCTGTACATATCTTTGTGGACCATCTACATAAAAAGTAGATGCACATTTCACATTTCTGTTGTTCATTTTTATGTTCCTTTTATGCTATGATTAATTCAATAAAAATTATTGTTTAGCAGATCATCTAGATCTTAATGTGTATTCATTCTTGTCTGAAGCTATTTTGTCATGATGATTCATTGTTGTAAAAATGTCCGGCAAGGTCATTTTGTAGAATTTATAACATGTATGAGGTGTCTTTTTCTTGCATGTATAAATAAATCTTCACTAACTACTATTGATTTTGGTGTAATATGTAATTTGATTAATATTCTTCCAGTATTTATTAAGCTGAACCGTTGAAGATTTTTAAATTTTCTTATGAAAATAACAATTCTCTATATTATTAGAGATTTTATCCCTAATATAGGGCTATTAATAATCATTGAAAAGAAAATTTTGAATCAAATATATATATATATATATATATATATATATATATATATATTTTTTTTATCATATGGTACATTTGTGTTTAAATGTAAGAACCATTTTTTTTCTTTTTCATAAAATTAGCCTCTGAGTCCTAAATTAAAATTCCCAAACTTCTCATTTTTGAATATTTCATGATAAATTGGATTTGATATATTTAAGTAAATTTTGATCTTAAATAATGTTCTTATGAGTTTTGAATGTTCTATAAATGTTTGTTTAATAATTTAATTCTAACTCACATGCGAAAATTTTACTCTTAAACATATTCTATAGCAATTTTGACATGTTGCAATTAAAAATTAAAATTATCATGATTCATTTTTTTTAACCAATGGAGTTTCAAAAACATTTGTTAATCTCTTAAAAAGGTACATATTTCATCTCGAAGTTGAAATTATGAACTACTTGTTTGGTGGTTTTGGACCTGTACAAGATTTCTAGACAAATCACCATTTAAATATTTAAGTTCATCTCGGAATGCTAAAATAAACTTTTCAGCAACATTTAGAGCCATTTCAATTTCCAAGAAAGAGATATACAAGTTACAAGGAGGAATTATCCATCACCAACTGTTGATCTACAAATTTATAATAATTTGATTTGTGTGTCATTTTTTTATGGCTTGCTGAGGACATGTTGATTAATTAGACATACATGATTAGCAATGGACAAACCGGTTGACAAACCTTTCTTTGCAGTAAATAAAATACAAAAGTATTAAAGGACGGGGAAAATAAATCAATTGGCTACACTTTGGTTAAGAAAAAAATAAAAATAAATAAAAAAATAGAATAATAGAAAAAATGATTTGTCCACAAGTTGAGGTCACTTGCCTAAAAGTAATAGCCACATACTTAGAGTGTAATGCACAAATCGGTAAACTCTCAATACTACCCTTTACAATGTATATTCATTTATTTTTTTGTATAAAATTTAATCATCGCACAACGATCTACCATCTTTTTATTATATTTTAATTTATTAATTATACATACACATTTATTATTAAAAAATTGAATAATCCCGCCGCAACGCGCGAGTTTGTATCTAGTTATATATACTAAAACACAGTACATGTCATAATACGTTGACATCTGTCATTCTACAACATCAACACATGTCCATCCTAATTAATGCTCTTTATTATCTTTTACACAAATGCCCATCTAACCTAACATATGAAACTATTGTAAAAAACCTAAATTCATGCCTCGAAGATATTAAATTTTTAGTACTGGCGGTGGCGATGGCCGCGTTGCCGTTCCCATCGCCTCCTCCCCTTCATGATATCTTATACTTTTTCTCGCTTCCTCAAACACAAAAATTCATCCGTTTCACCAATCAATGACAGCCTATTTTTCATGGCTCAAACCGTTACTCTTTCAGAAAATCTAGACGACGACGACCATCTTTGTTCGATAAACCCCCAATTTCTGGCCGAGAACTATGAAAAACAATAAAATTCTTTTTTGAGTTGTCCAATTCCAAATGGGTGCCCGAGTGGAGATTCGAAAATTGAGAGAGTGTGGGCTCACTGGAAGAAATTGGGTGAACCCAAGTTGATAGTAGTTCCAATGGTGGACAATTCAGAGCTTCTTTTTCGATTGCTAAGTCGCAAGTACGGTGCTGAAGCTGCTTATACCCCTATGCTTCACTCGCGTATTTTTACTAAGAATGAAAAGTATCCCTCTCTAGAATTTACCACTTGCAAGGTATGATAATATCATTGACTCAATTGTAATGATTGGTTATTTGGTGTTATGCTCTGTTTTTATAAACTTGAACATTTGTGTCTACCAGCATAGATTGCCTCATTTATACAGCTGAATTGATTTGCCATATTGCTAGAGAATAATTTATTTGTTGTTCAATTTTTCAGGCCATTGCAATTGAAGACTGTTTCTTGAATGAAGGTTCTAAGCTTGTAGTTTGCCCAACTATTTTGCTATATGTTTGGGCTGAATAGTTTGAGCATTGACTTTTTAATTGTATTTTTAAGAGATTTTTTAAACCTTTGCATATCCTTTTATTCTTTTTTTGTTATGGGTTGTAAAAAGTTAAGTTGAGGCAACCCTTTCTTTACAGTAAACAAATTACAAATATAGTAAAGGACGGGGAAAATAAATCAGTTGGCTACACTTTGGTCAAGAAAAACTGGAAAAAAAAAATAGAAAAACGGAAGAGTAGAAAAAATAATTTGTCCACAAGTTGAGGTCACTTACTTTACTACTAGCCTAAAAGCAATAGTCATATACTTAGAGTGTGTAATGCACAGATCGGTAAACTCTCACCACTACCCCCTACGATGTATATTTATTTGTTTTTCTTTGTAAAATTTGATCATTGCACAATAATTTACTTTTTTTATTATATTTTAATTTATTAATTGTACGTACACATTTATTATTAAAAAATTAAATAATTCCACCGCAACGCGCGAGTTTGTATCTAATTATAATGAAGGATTAACCTTATATTTAAATGCATACCGGTAGATTAATTCCAACTTACAAGCTGCATGCCTCAGTGTTTCGCTAGCCGAGATGTAGGATTTAAATTTTGAAATTTGAAATTATTTGTTTGGCAAATACAAAATCAAGTTTGATTTTTGAATTAAACACACATGAGATAGATTCTTTCAAATTCAAATATCTAGCTGCATCAACTAGATCTTTATCTAAAAAATTATAATTAAGAGCACATATATATATATGGAATAGAACAGGATAAGTTTTGTTATTATTAAATAAATAAATAAAAAAACTGATGAAGCATTGTTATACTAATTGATTTTAGGAATCTAAATATCATTTTTGTTTAAAATGTTTGTTTCTTGATAGAGTATATGCTAGCTGGAGTATCTTTTAGGATGATCTGAACTCCTCAAATAAATAATTAAAGCTTTTCAAAAAGATAATGCAATCCCAAATAACTGATAGTTTGTTGTCTAATGCAAATATGTACCATGAATTATTGATTTCCAAAAATATATATAAATCAATAATTTCCTATCAAATCCCTATAATTATGTTATATATATAACATAAGCATTAGTTGCTGTTTTTTGAGGAAGAAAAATTTACCCAAAACCATGCAATTTTTTTTAAGTTTGCTACTTTTCTCTCTTTTCACATTCTCCCATTCACTTCCCCTCTCCACATATTCCAGATGGATCGTAGATGATCCGACCGGCGAAAGAGTGAAGCTAGTTGGCGCTAACTGGGCCGGCCATGTTGGGCCCATGTTGCCGGAAGGGCTTGATCAGAAGCCCTTAAGTGAAATTGCAAGGCACATAGCTTTGATGGGATTCAATTCTGTACGTCTCACATATGCTACCTTCATGTACACTCGCTATGCCAACCTTACAGTTGTTCAATCATTTCATGATTTGGGCCTCGATGCAGAAATTGAAGGGATGTACAATTATAACCCAAATCTATTGGGCCTCACACTCATTGATGCCCAAAAGGCTGTAATCGATGAGCTGGGCTCACATGGTGTGATGGTTTTGCTGGATTGCCAAGTTAGTAAACCCATTTGGTGCTGCAGTGATGATGATGGTAATGGCTTTTGGGGGGATACGTATTTTAACCCAGAAGAATGGTTAAATGGCTTAGAGATGGTAGCCACACGTTACAAGAACACTCCTACAGTATGTTAATTAATATTGAATTTAATTTCGCGATCAATTGTTTTATATATATATATATTATGCAGTTTGGCAAAATACTAACTATTATGCATCTACATTTGGTTATGTTCAATTATTTAAAATTAGATTGAATATTATTTTTGGGAAAAGGGAGATAAATAACCAAGTGACTATACAATGTTATGGGGTTAAAATGATAATCTAACCTCAAAAAGAATGCAAACATGTAAATATTGATAAACTAGTGGTGTCTCAATAAAACAAATATAATGACGGTGTAACTATAAATTTTACATAATCTCTTATTTTTACATATTATATAAATATATTACATTTGTTACTTACTCCCATTATTTAGACTATTATAATAAATGTAAATTTATTTTTTTTGCAGGTAATAGCTATGAGCTTGAGAAATGAACTACGTGGACCACGCCAAAATGTTGATGATTGGTATCGTTACGTTGGTCAGGGTGCACAAACAATTCATGAGAAAAACCCTAATGTTCTAGTGCTTGTTTCGGGTTTAAGTTATGATCTTGATTTTAGCTTTTTAAAGACCAAGCCCCTTGGATTAAATATAAATAATAAGTTGGTATATGAGGCACATAGGTACGCATTTAGCAGTGGACAGAGCGATAATTGGGTGCACCAACCATTAAATCAATTTTGTGACAGTCTTATCCAAGACATGGACAACCATACCACATTTTTGGTCAGTGGTCCGAACCCGGCTCCGTTATATATCACTGAATTTGGTGTCAACATGTTGGGTACTAACCAGGCGGATAACAACTTCTTGGGTTGTTACTTGATTTATTTGGCTGAAAATGATTTGGATTGGAATTTGTGGGCTTTGCAAGGAAGCTATTATCTAAGAAATGGTGAACAAGATTTCGAGGAGCAATATGGAATTTTTAATACCAATTGGACAAGTATTAGAAATCCTGAAACCCATGATAAGTTGATGTCTATACAACGCATCATCCAAGGTATAACTCACCATATCCATCAAGTTTTTTATGGCATTGATTTTACTAGTGTTGAGAATGTTTCTTTTCTTTTGGATATATATATATATATATATATATATATATATATAATACAAGTTAATTCGTACGTAGTAACATGTTCGTTACTAAATTTATACGTCTAGAATACAATATTAATTGATCCATTATTCTACTTGTAGATCCAAAATCGAGGGAGCCAAAGTACAAAAGACTGTATCATCCGTTGAGTGGTAAATGTATTAGGGTGGATTACAAAAAGAACTTCATGCAAGTGATTGTTATAGCTTAAGTAAATGGAGTCACGATGACAATCGATCGCAATCCGATTAATCGAACTCCATATTGTCGACAACCATTGGAGAAGGGATGCCGGTGATCCTCACAAAGGACTGCTATAGTGAACAAAGTATGTGGAAATCAGTCTCCAACTATCAGCTGGCTAACAAAGATAACTTGTGCCTACATTATGATCCTAGTTATTCTTCTAGAATCTTGACCATGAAGTGCATATGTCTAGTGAGGATGATTCTAGTTGTCTTGAAAATCCACAAGCTTCGATGGTTTAAGCTTATTCTATCAAATGTGAGGTAGAGATGCATGTTTTTAGGGTACGTATAGTGTATAATTAATTTGTTATAATTGGAATTTCTCCTTGAATAAGTGGTATAACTAATTATCGATATATATATATATATATATATATATATATATATATATATATATATATATATATATATATATATATGCCTTCTTAGGGACTTCAAAAGAAATGGTTTAAGTTTTGTATCGACTATTGAAAAGCAAATGGAATTTTGAGTTTATTTTCCCTCTTTACTTTAGACACGTTTGTTCTCTAAATTTAAGTCGTGTTTTCTTGGTTTAATATTTGAAGGATCAAACTGGAACCGACTTTAGTTGCTGTAGATGTCATGGCTACATAATGTACTATCACTCTTGAAAAAATGGAGCGTTTCATTTCATTTTTATTTTATATATTTAATGATTTGCATGTTAAATTCATATGTATATACTAGCTTTTGATATAAAATAAAATAGTAGTAAAATTATCTATAACCTTAAAATTACTTTGAAATTAAAGATCAATAGGTTTCACTTTGTAGCAAGGGCGGAGCAAGGAATTAATTTTCTACTGGGCTATAAAGTACCAATTATATCCACAAAAAATTGTCCCACCAAGATCAATCACAAATTCAAAATCATACATAGTAGTAAGGTTCAAAGGTACATAACATGCAACGAAAAAGGAAAACAAAACACACTATTTAAGCTGCATCTTTCTATGCTTTGTAGAATAGAATTCGTCTATTATGGAATCTGAATCAATATCTTCAAAAATTTCTCGTTCAATGTAAATCATCATAGAATCTGCTAAAAACTCCTCTTCCATTTTATTGCGAAGAGTAGTTTTAACATGTTTCATAGCTGAAAATGCTCGATTACGTAAATGGTCAGGAAACAGTAGAGTCAAAACAGATTTAATCAATCTATCAATCAAATTATAAGTCTGCAACTTATTTATTTCAACTAATCCGCAACACAATTCAGTGATGGTAGACATATTTTGAAAGCTTTGATGATGGAGCATATCAATTTTATAATGATTTAGTTGACATCTCAAATAATACATTTCTTGCTCACTGAAATCTTCTGGATAAAATTTCTCAGCAAGCTTGCAAATATCATCAACTTTGAATGATTTAAAGTTGTCCTTCGGTTCTAAAGCTGAGCTAAGTATAAGGAGTTCCACTGCTTCTTCACTAAATCTGGAATTCAACTCTTCTTGCTGAAAATCTATTGCTGAATTAAACACATCAAAATGATAGTGTTGGCAAACTGTCATCGATTCTTTTTGTTGGCATGAACGACCGATAGCCTTTTTGAATAAGGCATTCATATCTGGTATGTCAATGTCATTTTGTGTGCAAACTGATTGCACATGCTCAAGGAGATGATCAAATCCCTCTTCTCTCAAAGTGTGAAGTAGTGCTTTAGTAGTTGAGACTAGATCCATGGCATTTACAATGTCGAAGAGATTTGTCTTTAAAGCTCTACAAAGCAAATCAAGAATCCCCATAATTTTATGCATCATATATAGAGTGAAAATAAAATCAAAAGACCTCATTATAATCAAACAACCATCAGCTTCTCCACGCATAGAGTTAGAGGATCCTTCTTCAACAATACTTTAAAGCACTAAAATAGGTGCACCATACATATCAATTAAGCTGCAAATAGAATTAAAATGAGAGCTCCACAATTTAGTAGCTCCAACTCCGATGTAGATTACCAATCGATTAAGGCCTCTACCAATTATCACGTTCACCGGAAGCTACCATACGTGCAATTTCAATAGCTTAAGCGAAATATAACTTTCAAGATGCTTGGTTTGGAGAAGCACCAATGAGATTGATAATGGTTGTTAGTTTCAAAAAAAATTGCCAAACAGAAATCTCTTTTGAAGAAGCTCCAACTAATGCTAATTGTAGTCTGTGAGCAAAGCAATGTACATAATATGCGTATGGACAATCTTTAAGAAATAGAGCTTGAAGTCCGCTTCCAAGCACCGCGCATATATTACTAAAGACCATCATACCTTGACCTCGCGTATTAAGGATATACAAATTAGCTCGAGCAAGGACATTATATATTTCTTTCTTCAATGTTGAAGCAATAGTGTCTGAAACATGCACAATCTCAAAATAACGCTCTCGTAAGAAACCATGGTTGTTAACAAATCTCAAAACAATAGCCATCTGCTCTTTATTTAATGCATCTTTGGCTTCATCAACCAAAATACAGAACTTTGCATCTCCAACTTCTTCCCGAATTTTTCTTCTAATTTTGTTTGCAAAAATATGCAAAATTTCTTTCTGAATAGTCGGTGAAGTATATTTAGCATTTTTCGGAGCTTTCTCTAAGACTACATCACCAATGTTAACGTTCAATTGGCCCATAAGCTTTCTCTAAGACTACATCACCAATGCCTAAAAAATGCACTTTGTTTAAGTTTAACATGCTAAAACACTTTAATTGTTATCACATATGTTAAATAAATCAAGCCCATGCTTTACTTTGTTCTGATATTCAGTTTTTAGCCAAAATAGTTCTTTTAGAACTTTTATCAACCAAATTGGTTGTACGCTTTTAGGTTACCAATTTCCACGACCATTGGTTTACATCATAAACCCATATCACCATCCTTATGTCTCCTCAAATTGACTTTAAACTCCTCTAGATATATATCAAACAATAGCAGATCCAAAACATTAACGAAACATGAATATTCAAGTAATTCTTTTGATTATCACATAACTCAATAACATGGAAATCTCTACTATCGAGCATACTTGACATGCAATGAAACACTATTCGATACAAGTAGTTGCGTTACGTCATATAAACACAAAATCTAAATTACACGAAGTTGAATTACATTATTCAACTTAGCCTAGATGTGCAATTAACAGCCCTAGATTGTTCTTCAATCTGCTCCTTGTCGGTAGTACCTCTTGTAGTCTTGTAGTCTTGCTCCTTGCTCGGTAGTACCCATTCCTTTTTTTGAGATTACTTGTGTGAGACCCCAAATTTTATCAATAAAGATTTAAATTTTGTTGAAATAATTTTTTAATATTATGGTGTGAATTTAAGATAATATTATAGTTGTGGGTAGTATTTATAAATTTTGCAAAAGTATGCAAGTGGTTATATTATATTCGATTGGTTGGGGAATATTCGGTTTAGCGAGGGAATATTAAATACAACGGCTCAATCATTGGTGGACCCCATAATGTAATTATTATTGTCGGATTGAGAAAACGACAAAAATATTTTATTGAAATAACGGCGGAAGTTTTACTGGTAGTTCTTGTTGAACTACTTTCGGTAGTAAAAGTACGATGAATACGTGTGGTTGCATAAGTAGCACACCACGTATTGATTATTGATGCTTATGTGAGAAGTCACTCGGTTTGATTCCATTATTGTTTATTAATAATATGAATTATTATAATGCGATAATGACGTTTTGTTTTATTCGTATTATTAACGTAATAAAATGAAACATCTTTTATATAAAATAGAATACTTTATTAAAGTTATTCATAAATAGAATATATTATATTTTATTATGCATAGTGTTGCATAGTGTTTTGCATAGTATTGCATAGTGTTTGCATAGTAAAATGTTTTTATATAAATAGAATACATTATATTTTATTTAAAAGATTTTTCTTTAAATATGGACCGTCGAGATTAAAGTAAATCAATCTGGACCGTTCATGGATTAGTTTCTTATGCATTCCATTTTCCTATAAATAGAAGCTCATTCCTTCATTATTTTCTTACGAATTCATTGAAACTCTAGAGAGAAATTATAGAGAGAAGTATAGAGAGAAAGTTATAGAAAGAAGAAGAGTATTCTATTTACTTCACTTCTTATATATTCAGGTTCTTTTTACTAGAGGGGTGTTATTCTTTCTTCTTGAAGAGAACTTACATTATTCCATTCACTATTATTCATTGGAATAACTCAGTAAAAGTGATATACCCTATACATAACTTTGTATATACGCGGCATATCCTATACTTGGTGAAATCCTTATGTTATTCCATTCTTATTTATTCTGTTGGAATAACTTTGTATCTGCTGGTTTACCTATACTTGGTGACATTCTTCTCATTATTACATTGGAACATCCCATGCATGTGTTTTACACCGGACTGGTTCCGCTCTTTATTATTCTGCTGGAACATCCTGCTCACGTGTGTTTTACACCTGACCGGTTCCGCTTTATCATCATACGTTGGAATATCCTATCATGTTTTTTACACCGGATCCGGTTCCATCTTTATTATTCTCTTGGAACATCCCAGCTTGGGTGTGAATTTCACGACCGGTTCCGTTATTATTATTACGTTGAATAACTTTGTCCATGCGGGTACCGCATGCATGGTGATTTCTTTTGTTATTCCATTCTTTATTATACCCAAATTGGTTAAAACTTTGACTTATATACTCCATGAAATTAGTAGAATATCCTTGATATTTGCGTTTCATCCAAAGATATCTTTTCATGGAAATATTCTTCCGATCATTCTTGAATTTTACTCTACTGCACAAAGATCATGTTGACAATTTGACGTTAATAATTCATGGATTAAATAATTCTTGAACTTGTTTTATTGAATTATTATGTCATTGTCATCATCCTCATGTTATATCATGTTATCTTTGGGCTTACGTGCATAGATGAACTTAGTATGATTATGACCGAGGATCATTCGGATAATCATGACTTGATATAAATGATGTGACAAAAAGTCCTCGATGGCACTGTAATGCGTTGATGGATAGTTTTGGTATGATTATGACCGGGGGTGATTCGGTATAGTCATGACCATTGATAACTTGATGAAAATCCTTGGCCGTGTAATGCAGGGATGATTAGATGTGGTGGTTTATTTATTAAGTCGAGTCTCAAATGATAAAAATTGATGAAAACCTTTTAAAACATAAAAGATAGTAGATTTTATTCTCTACTGACTCTTTTAATGGATTGCATATTCATTGCAGCTTAAACTTGTTGTCTATTGTATTTTATCGCTTTAACACTTTGTTGAAGGCTAATGATAATTTATTCGCATTATCTTAGTCATAATATTTCTTCTTGGGCTAGTTGAGCTCACCCTTTCTTTCACCGTTTTCTTCTTGAAATGAGAACATAGTTTGAGACGAGTCGGGAACCGGAGTAATGGTCCGAGGATAGCATTAGTAGTCCTCACTATTTTGTGAAATAGTGTGATAATAGTTGTAATGAGGACTCCTTTTGAGTTTGTATAATATCTAGTAGACAATATTTGTATTCAAACTCACGATTTATGTCAATCTTGTACCACGCTTATATTAATAAGTTGTATTTGAATTTATGTACCATGTAAGTGGCGACCCAAGATGGGTGACGATACCTAATTTTGGGGGCGCGTCAACAGTTGGTATCGAGCTTAGGATATGATCCTGGCTAAGATGTGAGATAAGAACTAGGAGGGGAGAGACGGGAATACCTTCGCTAGAATGACCTACCTAAGTTTATGTCTATTTTATTGTGCCGTAGTAATATAGGATAATTTGTTACATGTCAATTAACCATTGTTTTGTGATGATGTTTGAGAATGACATCCGAAAATGCTTTGAGATAAGCAATGAAGCACATGAGAGTGTTGATTCACCAAACAAAAAAGGTAACGACCAACAACACGATAATAATCATCTTGGTGGCAACAATTTATCGAACAATGATAACCATCGTGGGGAAATTATCATGCTAAGAATGGTAACCACTTCGGTGGTAATCATGGCAAAAATAATAGAAGTGGAAATTTTAAGAAGAGAAGGTCATTTAGCTCGATTTTGTCGATAGTGAAGTCAAGTCCAATTTGGGATAGTGGCACCAAAAGGCGGATACGGACAAAACAAAGTCGGTGATTTCGGAAGAGCGTTTTCGTGACTTCTCAAAAAGTGGGTAACCCGAACGAAGTTAGCACGGGTTAGTTAATTATAAATTCTTAAAGTCTATACCTTATTAGAATCTTGGGTTCTACCCATTCTTTTATCTCTCTCTTGGTTGCGTTCAACGTTTAAATTTGACTCGGAGAAATTAGACTTTGATTTATCTATTGAAACTTCGTTGGGAGAAACCTTCGTTACCTCCACTCGCTTATTAATCTTGTTGTTTCAAATAAACACTTTCACGCTACTTGTCGATCTTATCTCTTTGAAAATACTTGTCTTTGAGGTAATTTTGAAAACGATTGATTAACTACTCATTATTCTTTTTTGTAAGGTTGTTAGCTTTCATATTCCTAACCAACTGTTATCTGAATTCAAAGTAACCAAATCCTAAAGTTAATCAACATTGTATATCAAGCCATAAGTAAAGAGCCCGATCCTTTCGTTGTTGACTTCCTTGTGTGGAATGCACCGAAGCGGACTTTACGTAGAAGCGACATCGTGAATGAAGATGGCAAGTTTATAGGTATCATTGTGAGGTCTTATCCGTGTTAAGGGATAGAAGTCACAGTTGGTATTAATGTGACGTACTATTCAAGTCTTGGGCGAGACAACATTTTTGAATGATATTTCTATCATTAATAAATTTCTTGACGTATTCTTGAAGATTTCCTAGCCTACCCTAGGCGTGAAATCGAATTTTGTATTGACCCCAAAGAAAAAACCCATTTCTTAAACCCTCAAATATTTCTTCAACTAAAAGGATCTGTTTACGAGGATTATGATGAAAGTCATAATAAAAGCATTGGACTAATGAAAATTATGGGTATATGAAGTATTAGTAAGTGTTATGATGAGTTATGTGGTTATTATGTGAAAACATGAAAGTTTCTTAGAAATCACAAAGGGTTGAAAAATCGATTTTTGGTGAAAAAGCGTAACATGAAATTCAATTGACCATATCTCCTATTTTATTTTGAATTTTGAGTGTGGTCAAGTCCTAGAGTTAGATCTATGAGTTACCTAACTAATCCAAGTGGAATTACTGGAAAAGGTGTTGTAGATTTTGTGTGGACAGATTTTAGCAAAGGAGTGCAAAGCTACAAAACCGAAAAAGTTGCTACGCCATGATTTTAGAGGGCTGTTTCGGCCACTTAAATTATGAGAAAAATTCTGGCCTTTTGGGACATGAAGGTATATGGTATAAAGTACCTCTTGTCCAAAAATGAGCTCATTCGACTTAAAATGAGCAAGTTATGACTATTTCAATATTTAGGTTTTTCCGACGCTATATAACCGAGTTCTATAACTCCGATGACCATGAAATTTAAACTGGAAGCTCACGATAACATGTGTAAGGTCCTGCCAAGATTTGCGAATTTTTGGAGTTAAACTTGAGGTAGCTAATTTCTTAGGAAATTAATTAGAAATTGATTTTTGAAAAATAGTAAATGAATTTTAAAAATTCCGAGAAAAATATATTTTCATCATGGGACTATATTATGTTAAATCCCAGAAAAGAAATATTTTTGAGACTGATTTGGTATTTTTCATGAAAATAGTTTAGTTACGAACATATGAGTTAAATATGTTATGTGAAGTAACAAAATTGAAAATAGGATTTTATGGCTAGAGAATCCTATATAGAGTATATGCATATTTTTTGAGAGATTTGATAATTGGTGATGATATCTTATGAGTATGGCATTTTTGAATGATTAAATGCATTATATGGTAAAGCGTAAACAATTGAGATAAATTGTTTATAAATTTAAGAAGTGATTAAAATATTATTATAATATTAATGTTATTAGATTATGAGATTATTAAGTGATTGATAACATGGGGATATTCTTGAATCTGGATAAATTATATTATAAATGTTTAATATTTATCCTTTATCTCATTTGATTGATTCTTTATATCATTATCCTCACGTTTATATTATGTTGAAAGTCATCTCGTGGCTCAGAATAAGTGCATAGATGGACTTGGTATGATTATGACCGAGGATTGTTTGGTATAATCATAACCAGTAATTGAAAACACAATTATCTTTGGTAGTGTAGTGCATGGATAATTTGTGGTCGTGATAATTAATGAATACACAATTATCTTTGGTAGTAGTGCTTGGATAATTTGTGGTCGTGATACTAATGAATACACAATTATCTTTGGTAGTAGTAGTGCATGGATAATTTGTGGTCGTGATATTAATGAATACACAATTATCTTTGGTAGTAGGTACATGGATAATTTGTGGTCGTAATCTTAATGAATACACAATTATCTTTGGTAGTAGTGTATGGATAATTTGTGGTCGGATATCTTAATGAATACACAATTATCTTTGGTCAGTAGTAGTGCATGGATAATTTGTGGTCGTGATACTAATGAATACACGATTATCTTTGGTCAGTAGTGCATGGATAATTTGTGGTCGTGATACTTAATGAATACACGATTATCTTTGGTGTCGTAGTGCATGGATAATTGTGGTTGTGATACTAATGAATACCACGCTTATCTTTGGTAGTAGTGCATGGATAATTTGTGGTCGTGATACTAATGAATACACAATTATCTTTAAGCGTAGTAGTGCATGGATAATTCGTGGTCGTGATACTAATGAATATCCTCGGCTCGTAGTGCGGGGGATGATTCGATGATATGGATTAATTATTGAAATGAGTCTCAAAGAATGAAATATTAATTCATGGATGTGGTAAAAGTCATCTTTGGTCAGTAGTGCATTGATTGACTTGGTATGATTATGACCACGGATTATTCTAAGATAATCATAACCGTAATTGAAAACACGAATATCCTTAGCTAGTAGTGCATGAATAATTCATGGTTGTGATACTATTAAGTCGAGTCTCAAAGATTATTGGTTTTATAGCTTATATATCTTTGGCACAGTAGTGCAAAGATGAATTGTTAATAAATATCTTTGGCCCGTGTAGTGCAAAGATGAATTGTTAATGAATATCTTTGGTAGGATTGCAAAGATGAATTTAATGTTTTCAACGATAAAGGTATTCAAGGTATCCTCACCTCTTTATCATACTGTGTATCGCATTCCTAATTTCGAGGCTTAAATTCCATAAGGAGGGAGATTGTGAGACCCCAAATTTTATCAATAAAGATTTAAATTTTGTTGAAATAATTTTTTAATATTATGGTGTGAATTTAAGATAATATTATAGTTGTGGGTAGTATTTATAAATTTTGCAAAGTATGCAAGTGGTTATATTATATTCGATTGGTCTGGGAATATTAGGTTTAGCGGGGAATATTCGTATAACTACTCAATCATTGGTGGACCCTAGCATGTAATTATTATTGGATTATTGAGAAAACGACAAAAAATATTTTATTGAAATAACGGCGGAAGTTTTACCGTGGTTCTTGTTGAACTACTCAGTAGTAAAAGTACAATGAATACGTGTGGTTGCATAAGTAAGACACGGTATTGATTATTGATGCTTATGTGAGAAGTCACTCACTTGATTCCATTATCATTTATTAATAATATGAATTATTATAGCGATAATGACGTTTTGTTTTATTCACATTATTATTAACGTAATAAAATGTAAACATCTTTTATATAAAATAGAATACTTTATTAAAGTTATTCTATAAATAGAATATATTATATTTTATTATGCATAGTGTTGCATAGTGTTTTGCGTAGTATTGCATAGTGTTTGCATAGTAAAATGTTTTTATATAAATAGAATACATTATATTTTATTTAAAGATTTTTCTTTAAATATGGACCGTCGATTAAAGTAAATCAATCTGGACCGCTCATGGATTAATTCTTATGCATTCCATTTTCCTATAAATAGAAGCTCATTCCTTCATTATTTTCTTACGAATTCATTGAAACTCTGAGAGAAAATTATAGAGAGAAGCTATAGAGAGAAAGTTATAGAAGAAAAAGAGTATATTCTCGCTACTTTCACTACTTCTATATTCGGTTCTTTTTACGGTAAGGGTGTTATTCTTTCTTCTCAAGAGAACTTCATTATTCCATTCACTATTATTCTGCTTGGAATAACTCAGTAAAAGTGATATACCCTATACATAACCTCGTATATATGCGGCGTATCCTATACTTGGTGAAATCCTTATGTTATTCCATTCTTATTTATTCATTTGAATAACTTGTATACACGTTTACCCTATACTTGGTGACATTCTTATGTTATTACATTGGAACATCCTCATGCATGTGTTTTTACACCTGACCGGTTCCGCTCTTTTTATTATTCTCGTTGGAACATCCTGTGCGTGTGTTTTACACCTGGACTGGTTCCGCCTCTTTATCATTCTGTTGGAATATCCTATCTGTGTGTTTTACACCGGATCTGGTTCCATCTTTATTATTCATTGGAACATCCTGCAATTGTGTGAATTTCACCGACCGGTTCCGTTATTATTATTCATTGAATAACTTTGTCCATGCGAAATACCGCATGCATAAGTGATTTCTTTTGTTATTCCATTCTTTATTATACCCAATTGGTTAAAACTTTGACTTCTATACTCCATGAAATTAGTAGAATATCCTTGATATTTGCGTTTCATCCAAAGATCTTTTCATGGAAATATTCTTCCGATCATTCTTGAATTTTACTCTCTGAACAAGATTATCGTGTTGACAATTTGACGTTAATAATTCATGGATTAAATAATTCTTGAACTTGTTTTATTGAATTATTATGTCATTGTCATCATCCTCATGTTATATCATGTTATTTTTGGCTTACGTGCATAGATGAACTTAGTATGATTATGACCGGGATCATTCAAGATAATCACGACTTGATATAAATGATGTGACAAAAGTCCTCGATGGCACATGTAATGCGGTGATGGATAGTTTTTGGTATGATTATGACCAGGGGTGATTCTAATATAGTCAATGACCATTGATAACTTGATGAAAATCCTTGACCGTGTAATGCGTGGATAATTAGATGTGGTGGTTTATTTATTAAAATTCGTCTCGTGATAAAAATTGATGAAAACCTTTTAAAACCTAAAAGATAGTAGATTTTATTCTCTACTTGACTCTTTTAATGGGTTGCATATTCATTGCAGCTTAAACTTGTTGTCTATTGTATTTTATCGGTTTAACAACTGTTGAAGGCTAATGATAATTTATTCGCATTATCTTAGTCATAATATTTCTTCTTGGGCTAGTTGAGCTCACCTTTCTTTCACCGTTCTCTTCGTGAAATGAGAACATAGGCGGACGAACGAGTCGAGGAGCGGAGTAATGGTCCGAGGATAGCATTAGTAGTCCTCACTATTACGTGAAATAGTGTGATAATAGTTGTAATGAGGACTCCTTTTGAGTTTGTATAATATCTAGTAGACAATATTTGTATTCAAACTCACGCTTTATATGTCATGACTGCATACCACGCTTATATTAGTAAGTTGTATTTGAATTTATGTACCATGTAAGTGGCGACCCAAGATGGGTGACGTATACCTAATTTTAAAAAGCGTCACAACTTGGGCTTTTTGTTTATTAGGCTAAAATATTGGGTTTGGGCTAAGATATATAAGTAAAAAATAAAAAAAAATTGGCCATGACTCTCAACCCCAAATTTCTACATGGCTCTGCCCCTACTTTGTAGGATTACATAAAATATTGAAAATTGATAAACTCCCTTATTTTTTTGTATTGTATTATTTAGGGTAAAATTCAGATAACCACCTGGGGTTTGAGCGTTTTTCCACTTAACCAACTATAGTAAGTAAAGCTACATTTAAACTCTCGAATTTTTGAGTTGAAGTGAAAAAGTAATATTTTCCATCCAACTTAACCATGCGTGTAGGTCAGACGCCAAAAGCGCGTGAGAAGGGGCTGTAACAGTCAAAAGCAACTGAAAAATGTCTGAAATATCCCCCTTCTTCTTCCTCTTGACTTTTAAAAGCAGATCTGTGTATTTGTGATTTTTGTTTCATGGGTTTGCTCAAAATCGAATTGGGTCTGTGATTCGGAGGTTTTTTCTTCATAAATTTGTTCAGCAACGAAATGGGTATGAGATTTTGTGGGGTTTTCTTCATGAAAATTCCGAAAAATGAAATGGGTCTCCGTAGTGGGTTTTGATTCTTGGGATCTGAAGTTATAGAGAGTGATAAATTTGAGATGCTCAAGAACAGAATTTAATCTAGCTAATTTGGGTTGTTGTGGGTCATTTTGAACTAGTTACCGGCAAATTTACCCGAGCCATTGATGATTTTGTTTGTATCTTCCATGGATCAGATAAGAGAGCGGCGAAGTATTTCGAGCGATGGAGAATAGAGGAATGGAGGTAGATCTGGACGTCTGATTGATCGACCGAATCAACGTCGAAGATGGATTCAGATTCCGATTCATCTAACAGGTAGTTTTCGAGATAGAGTTGGAGGATGATGTCAGGGGTGGAGGAGTCGTTGAAGAGAAAGGGGGTGGTTTGGCGGAGAAGCGGTGGCGGTGGTTTGTTAGAGGCACTACAAGAAAAGGTCCATCTGCGATGTATAATATCGGCCGATCGCCTCTATCCTATTCATTGACAGTAGTAATAATGTGATTATATCTCAGAATCGCCGATGCGGTCACGATATGAAATTCCTCCTAAAATTTGGTGCGAAATTTTGGTAGCGGCGACCACTCTCTTGTTAGCGGCCATGAAGCGATTACCGATATATCCACATCATTAAAAATTAGCGGCCGTCTGCTTGATGATTCTCATAAACTTAATAAGCTTCAATTCTCTTGATCAAGATCAAAAAAAAAATGAGGAGACAACGACGAAAAGGGAGAAGAGGGAGTAGGGGAGAAGAGAAGGAGGAAGGAAGACTGCCGACGCCTTTCACCACCCGACCCACAAGCGCCTTCACCACCATGCAGAACCCCTTTAATTAATTCCTAAATTAAATTATTTTTCTGTTATGCATGATTGAATGACCATGATTTGTTTTTCTGAAGATGTGAATGTGTTGATGTTCTTTTTCTAGATGCCATTTTCTTGCATTTTTTGGGTTTAATTTGAGTTTGACTGAAAATCAAAATGGGTTATTACTGAATAACAGTTACAATCAAGCTCCTAAATGCTACAGGCTCGAGCTCTCCAATTTCCCCAACTCTTAATTTATAACATCTGTAAGTGAAGAAGGAAACTGCTTACCAATTGTCTGTCAATTATATGTACGTCCTCAGACTTGTTTGGAATAGGGGTCTCAAATTTTATTATATTTCCTTGTTGCTTCTTGGTGTAAATAAAAAGGGGGTAGGGGGTAGGGGTAGGGGGAAGAGGGGTGGGCTAGTTTAGAACTTTTCTTGGTTCAAGTACAGGAGTTAGGCAATTGGTATCTTGGCAAATCCTTATATAGAGCAATTTATTTAGGTTAAGCTTGGGACTTGAAAAGCTTAGGGAAAGAAAGAGGCTTATATTAGTTGTTTTTTCGGTTTAAATATTAAGGTTTCTACATGACAAGACTTGAACATGATTTTTTGGGTATAATGTTTTTAATTACTGAAATTTATGTTGGAATATTGTATCTAAGCTTGTTGTATGAAAATCTTAATTTAAACAAATTTCGGATGGAGGGAATGAAAAATTATTAAAAATTTACCAACCTTGTTACACTACATTCATTCTAGCATGATACTAGTTGAGCTTTGAAATTTAAAATTACAAATAATAATTAGAGTCAAGCTCATTTGCACTATGAAAGGAAAACCTGAAGTTCTTATAGCATTTAGCATTTGTGTTTTTTTCAGTAATGTTGTTATTACTGAATAACAGTTGCTGAAATTAGGAAAATTTTTGAATGGGTCATTACTGCTGAATATATTTTTGCTGAAATTTAGATAAATTGTTGTTGATATTGCTGAAATTGGGACAATTTTTAGGCTTCTTATTGTTGTTACTAATATTGGATTCTCCTAAATTATGCCTTGAATTATAGTTGTGCACATTCTGTTTTGTGTGTTAGGATTATATTTCACTGAAATTGGTCAAGTGTGCATGCCCTCGTGCATGTGGATAGTCCATATAAAGACCCTCAACTTTTTGAATAAAGATGAATTTTTAAAGATGAATTATAATTATCATTTTTGAATATTATGATATAATATTATAGTTGTGGGTAATAATTATAAATTTTTGCAAAGTATGCAAGTTGTTATATAATATTCGATTGGTCGGGGAATATTCGCTTTTAAATGTGAAATATTCGTATAACGGCACAATCATCAGTGGACCCCACAAATGTAATTATTGTCGATTGAGAAAACGACAAAAATATTTTATTAAAATAACGGCGGAAGTTTTACCGCTGATATCGTTGAACTACTCTGTAGTAAAAAGTACAAGAATAATACGCTGGTCAGATAAGAGCAGCACACCATTGATTATCGATGCTTACGTGAGAAGTCACTTAGTTTTGTTCAATTATTGCTATAGTAATTGTTGCATAAGATCTCACGTTATTTGATTCAATTATTGTTTATATTTTTATATTATTAAATCAATAATTGAAATGATTTGAGTTATTAATATTATAATTTACAATGTTAACGATGTCTAGTTCTTCGCCAAGGAGAGGTTTGGTCACCTAATCATGCTACCAATAGGAGAGAAATCCTTATTGAAAGCCCCTCTTCCCGGGAACGACTTCGTCGATTAATATTGTGAATTATAATATTGATGATATATGTTGTTAAAAATATTGAAAGAATTTTTATGGAGTAGTTGTTGTAATTTTGTGTATTATTTGGATCCCCACTTACCCATTATTAAAATAGTTAGAGAAAGTACTTCAGTTTATATATATATATATATATATATATATATATATATATATATATATATATATATATATATATATATTTGAATTGGGGGAGGGGAAGTGACGCTGGTGGAGGGAAGTATCTTTATTTTGTATATAGATTTATATGCTAGTGGATTTTGATGGATGAAAGCACTTTTATTTTATATATATATATATATATATATATATATCAATTTCATTTTTATTTTTACTTGATGTTAGTAATCAAATTCTTACGCATAACATATATATATATAATTATTGTCCGTTTTGTTTTAAATTATAATCATTTTTACGATAACATCCAAATCGCTATAATTTCGTCTCAGAAATTATCATTCGATGCACTATATATATATATATATATATATATATATATATATATATATATATATATATATTATATATTTATATAAAAGATTTTGCTTTAAATATGGACCGTCCGATTAAAGTAAATCAATCTGGACCCACCTTAAATGGGTTTACATTATTTATTCCATTCTTCTATAAATAAGCTCATTCTTTCATTATTTTCTTACTTAATTCACCGAACTCTAGAGAGAGAAAGTTATAGAGAGAAATAAGAAGAGAAGTCTCGCTAACTTTCTTTTCCTTTATCCAGCTTTTTTTACTAGTAAGGGATATTATTCTTTTTTATTCATGAAGAGAACTTCATTATTCCATTCTTTATTATTCTCGCTGAATAACTCAGATACGCTTAATACCCTATACTTGGTGACATTCTTCTATTATTCTCGTTTTTATTATTCCGCTGAACATCCTCGTCAGGTTTTTACACCTTTAATTCGTTCCGCCTTTTATTATTCGCCTTTTATTATTCGTTGAATATCCTCGTCGTGTGTTTTTACACCGACTGGTTCCGCTTTATTATTCTCAGATTTATTATTCTATCGAATAACTCGCCTATGCCGGTACCGCATGCATGGTGATTTCGTTGTTATTCCATTCTTTATTATTCTCGTTGAACATCCCGCTTGCAGATTTTCACCGACCGTTCCGTTATTATTATTCTCGCTTGAATAACTCGCCTATGCGCGTACCGCATGCACGGTGATTTCTTTTGTTATTCCATTCCTTATTATTCTCAAATTAGTTAAAATTTTGACTTCTATACTCCATGAAATTAGTGGAATATCCTCGATATTTGCGCTTCATCCAAAGATTTTTTCATGGAAATATTCTTCCGAGCATTTTTGAATTTTACTCTACAAAGCAAGATCATGTCGACAATTTGACGTTATTAGTTCCCTAATAACTTAATTCTTGAACTTGTTTTATTGAATTTTATATCATTGTCATCATCCTCATGTTTATATTTTTTTTTGAAAGTCATCTCGTGGCCTCAGTAGTGCATGATGGACTTGGTATGATTATGACTCGTGGATTATTCAAAGGTAATCACGACCGTAATGTTACAAATGATGTGATAAAAGTCCTCATCGTCCGTGTAGTGCATCGATGGACAAATGTTGGCATGATCACGACCATTGATGAATACACAAATATCCTCGCCCGTAGAAGGCATGGAATTTGTGGTCGCGAATTCTAATGAATATCCTCGGTCGAAAAGGTGGATGATGTGGATTATTTATTGTCGAGTCTCAAATGATAAAAGTGATGAAAACCTTTTAAAACATAAAAGATAGTAGATTTTATTCTCTACTCACTTTTTTAATGGATCGCTTGTTCACCGCAGCTTAAACTTGATGTCTATTGTATTTTATCGCTTAACATTGTTGAGGACTAATGATAATTTATTCTCGCATTATCTTAGTCATAATATTTCTTTGGGCTAGTTGAGCTCACCTTTTCTTTCACCGTTTCTTCGTGAAATGAGAACGAAATGGACTTAGCCTGGAACCAGAGTGATGTTCGATGATAAGTGTTAGCTAGTAGTCCTCACTATTCTCGTTAAATAGTGTGACAATAAATGTATTGAGGACTTATTCTCGAGAGTGGATATTGCCTTAGAAGGCAATATTTGTATTAAAACTCACAAAGATGTATTTTGTCGCATTTTTACACGATCGTTGTATAATTAAGTTGTATTTGAATTTTGTACCATGTATCATGCGACTCAAGATGGGTGATGTATACCTATTTTGGGGGCGCCACACAACAGTATCAAAGCTTAGGATATGATCCCCGCTAAGATGTGAGATAAGAACTAGGAGGGAGAGACGGGAATTCTTTTCGCTAGTATGACCTACCTAAGTTTATTTGTTATTTAATTGGTCAGGTCGAGTATAGGGATAATATGTGATACGCTTATTAACCCTTGTTTTGTGGCAAGATTCAAAAATGGCATCCGAGAATGTTGAGAACATCAATGGAGCACAGAGACCGCTGAGTCTCCACGCATCAATAGTCGTGATAATGTACATCGTGAAGGCGACAATCCTCGTGCAAACAACAACACCGACCAAATGATGAACGATGGAATGTTCCGAGGCTTCATGCAATTCATGCAACAACAAAGCAGAGCGCGCCCTGTCCAAAATATAGTGTGAAACACCGGCAACTTCTGATGGTCACCGCCAAGCGCTTTAAGGAACTGGGACCACCGGAGTTCTTTGAGAGCCAAAACCACTTAAGGCGAAACGTGGATTAAAATGTATCAACAAGATATTTGATGTCTTGGGATGCTCAGAGGAGCAAAGGTTCCTTTGCACACCTTCATGTTAAGCGGCAGAGGCAGATTATCGGTGGAATCAGAAACGACTCAACCCGCCGCATCAAGATGTCTTGGGAGAAGTTTCAGAACTGCTCAACGACAAGTACTTTCCCAAAAGTATTCGCCACATGAAAGAGGTAGAGTTCATCAAGTTGGAGCAAAATAATATGACCGTGTCGCAAAGACGGGCCCAAGTTTGCCGAAGTTGTCCCGATTTACGTCCCCATTTGGTTGATAATGAGGAGAGAATGACACTAATGTTTTTAAGAGGTTTGAAACCCGAGATACGCCAATATCTTATATCTCATAAACTATGTTTGTATTCGATGTTGTTAATAGGGCTCGCTTATTGAGCGTGATAATGAGTCAACCCAACCAAAAGAGAGCAAAATTAAAAAATGATAATACCAAAGGAGAATAAATATCGGGCTATGACAACAAGCGGAGGGAATCAATGTGCCGTAAATGGTAACCACTTCGGTGGTAATCAAGGCCAAAATAAGAAGAATGGACATTTCAAGAAGAGGAGATTCAATAATGATGGAAAGACGCCAAGACCAAAGACCTGCTAGAAGGAAGGAGAACGACCACCTATTATATGCTTCAAATGTGGAGGGAGGGACACATCACCAAACTGCATGATGCCATCCAAAGCATGTTATAATTATGGAAGAGAAGGTCACCTAGCCCGATTTTTTTCGCTCACCAAAGACAAGTTCAAATAGGGATGGAAGCACCAAAGGTCATCCCGTAAAAGTCAAAGCCAGAGAGTAAGGGAGAGCGCTTTGTTGTGACCTCTCGTAAAGCAAGGAACCCAAACGAGGTCATCACGGTAAGCTTATCATAAACTCTAACGAAGTTTATACTTTATTCGATATCGGTTCTACCCACTTTTCATTTCTCCTACTTGCGCCAACGCTTAAATTTGACTCGAGAGATTGACTTTGATTTATCTCGTTGAAACTCCGCTGGAGAAACCTTCATTACCTCCACTATTTATAAGTCTTGTTTAGTTCAAATCGCACCCCGCACGTTACTTGTCGATCTTATTTCATTGAAAATACTTGCATTTGATGTAATTCTAGGATTGATCGGTTAACTACACATCATGCAAAAATTGATTATTTTCGTAGGTTGTTAGCTTTCATATTCCTAACCAACCTATTATGCGAATTCAAGCAACCAAACCATTAAAATCAATCATCGCTATCTCAAGCCATAAAGCTATTCGCTTATTGAAAAATGGATGTCAAGCTTTCTTAGCTCATGTCACGATCTAAACAAAATGCGCCGCTTTTGAATGATATTTCTATTGTTAATGAATTTCCGACGATTCCTCAAGAACTTCCCGCCTACCCCAGAGAGCGTGAAATTGAATTTTGTATCGACTTTCAACCCAAGACAAAACCCATTTCCAAAGCCCCATATCGAATGGCTCCTATTGAACTTCGTGAGTTAAAGATCCAACTGCAGGAATTGTTAGACATCGGCTTTATTCGTCCTAGTACTTCTCCTCGGGTGCTCCTGCTCTATTCGTGAAAAAGAAAGATGGAGTATGCGACTTTGTATTGATTATCTGGAGTCAATCATGTCACCATCAAAAATAGGTACCCATTGCCACGTATTGATGACCTGTTTGACCAACAGTAGGCGCCAAATTCTTTTCAAAGATCGATCTTCGCTCGATATCACCAATTGAAGATTAGAACCGATGACATTCCAAAGACGGCTTTCGTAACTCCAGGACGGCACTATGAATTCCTAGTCATGTCCTTTTTGGATCGACTAATGCTCCCCCCGCCTTTCATGGATATGATGAACCGAGTATTTAAGAAATATTTGATCACTTTGTGGTCGTTTTTATTGATGACATCCTCATATATTCCAAAACCCGTGAAGATCATGAAAGCAACATTTGAGGTCGATACTCCAAAAGCTTCGTGAATATAAGCTTTATGCCAAGTTGAAGAAATGCGAAGTTCGCTTTGAGGAAGTGGCATTCCTCGGGCACGTGGTATCAAGTCATGGATATCTATTGACCCAAAGAAAGATCAAGCTATTCAAAGTCGGGAGCAACCTAAATCAAGGATCAAAGTACGTAGCTTTCTGCTTAGCCGGTTATTATCTGAGATTCGTGGAAGGATTTTCTCGAATCGCTACTCCACTAACTCAACGACTCGAAAGATACAAAGTTCTATTGAGCGAGGAATGTGAGAAGAGTTTTCAAGAACTCAAGAGAGACTCATTTCAAAGACTGCTCGACAATACCATCCGCCTTGAGGGGATTTGTCATATACAAAGATTGATGCTTCGTGCAAAGGGTTAGATGTGTTCTCATGCAACATGGGAAAGTCATAGCCTATGCCTCTCGACAACTCAAAGAATATGAGAGGAATTATCCTACTCATGATCTAGAGTTAAGTAAATTGTTTTCTTTCGCACTAAAGATTTGGAGGCATTACTCAGTATGGGGAGAAAGTGGAGATCTTTACGATCATAAAAGCCTCAAATATTTCTTCACTCAAAAGGAACTCAACATGCGACAACGACGCTGGCTTGAACTATTGAAAGATTATGATCATACCATCCAATACCATCCTCGAAAAGCGAACGTGGTAGCCGACGATCGAGTAGTAAGATCATATGCGGCACGAAAAGCGATATTGTCAACGCAAAGGCCCATTTTGTGTGACTTGCAAAGAATGGAGATAGAGATAAAGACTCTGTGACCCACGTGATGATGGCGACTATATACGAGTAGAACCGACTTTAATTGATAAAGTTAAAGTCGCTCAAACTACGCACTCTAGAGCCGATGCGATGAGGAAGAAAGTGCAAGAAGGTGCTACTACGCCAAGCAAAAATCGATGATGAAGGAATACTTCGAGTCAACTCCGCACTTTGTGTTCCTAACGATCCCGAAGTTAAAGTATAAAATCATGATGGAGGCTCACAACACACCGCTTTGCAATCCATCTCTAGAGTACTAAAATGTATCGTGATCTTCGCCATACATTTTGGTGGTGCAATATGAAGAGAGAGATAGCGTTGTTTATCTCAAGGTGTCTAACTTGTCAACGAGTCAAGGCGAGCATCAAGTACCAAAAGGTCCATCAGCAACCACTTGAAATTCCGTAAATGGAAGTGGGAGCACATTACCATGGATTTCAAGTATCGGTCTTCCCAAGGTTTCTCAAGGCATAGATGCAATTTGGGTCATTGTTGATAGATCGACCAAGTCCGCTTCATTTCTTACCAATACGAGAAACTTATACACTTGAACGCCTTGCGCTCAGATGTACATAAACGAGATTGTAAGATCGCATGGTATGCCAAGATCCATAGTTTCGATCGAGACCCAAGATTCACTTCACGATTTTGGGTTAGTTTGCAAAAAGCTATGGGCACGAATTTACGATTTAGTTCGCATATCATCCTCAAACTGGACGGACAATCGAGAGGACTATTCAAACTCTAGAAGATTTATTAAGACTCGTGTCCTCGACTTCAAGGGAAGTTGGGACAAGTTCTTACCATCGGTGGAGTTTTCCTACAACAACAGCTTATCAAGCAAGTATCGCACGGCTCCATTCGAGGCGCCAGATGGAAGAAAGTGTCGCTTCCAAAGATGTGGATGAGGTGGGTGAAGCAACGTTGTTGGGACCGAGTTGGTACGTATGACTACGGAAAAGATTCAAACGATCCGACAACGATAAAAACCTCACAAGATCGATAAAAGAGTTATGCCGATCTTCATCGAAAGGACGGGAATTCGATATAGAGATCATGTGTTGTTACGTGTCGCTTCCATGGAAAGGAATTACAAGATTTGGAAAGAGAGGAAAGCTCAATCTTCGATTCATCGGCCCATTTTTAATCCTCGATCGAGTAGGAACTCGTGGCCTATGACTCGCTTTTACCGCTAAGTATGTCTCGTGTTCATAACGCTTTTCACATATCCATGTTACGTAAATATGTGAAAGACCCAACCACATTATCGAAGTTAGAACCGACGAAATAGCTAAAGATTTAACGTATGAAGAGGTTCCTGCTCAAATCTTGATAAGAAGGAACATATTCTACGCCCCAAGGTTATACCTCAAGTCAAAGTTTTCAGTGGAGAAACCACGATGTTGAGGAAATGACCGGGAGTTAGAATCAAATGAAGTCAAGGTATCCTTACCTCTTCGATATACCAGTGTATCGCACTCTAATTTCGAGGGCGAAATTTCTTAAGAAGGGGAGGTTGTAAGACCCCAACTTTTTGAATAAAGATGAATTTTTCTATAATTATCATTTTTGAATATTATGATATAATATTATAGTTGTGGGTAATAATTATAAATTTTTGCAAAGTATGCAAGTTGTTATATAATATTCGATTGGTCGGGGAATATTCATTTTAAATAGAAATATTCGCATTTACGACAGACAATCATCAGTGGACCCCATAATGTAATTATTGTTTGATTGAGAAAACGACAAAAATATTTTATTAAAATAACGACGGAAGTTTTACCGCTGATACCGCTGAACTACTTTCAGTAGTAAAAGTACAAAGAATACGCGCATGGTTTGATAAGAAGACACCCAGATTGATTATCGATGCTTACGTGAGAAGTCACTTAGTTTTGTTCAATTATTGCTATAGTAATTGTTGACAAGATCTCACGTTATTTGATTCAATTATTGTCGATATTTTTATATTATTAAATCAATAATTGAAATGATTTGAGTTATTAATATTATAATTTACAATGTTAACGATGTCTAAAGTTCGCCAAGGAGAGGTTTGGTCACCTAATCAAGGCGCCATAATAGGAGAAATCCTTATCGAAAGCCCCTCTTTCCTCCGGAACGACCGGGTCGATTAATATTGTGAATTATAATATTGATGATATATGTTGTTAAAAAATATTGAAAGAATTTTTATGGAGTAGTTGTTGTAATTTTGTGTATTATTTGATCCCCACTTACCCATTATTAAAATAGTTAGAGAAAGTACTTTTATATTATATATATATATATATATATATATATATATATATATATATATATATATATGTTTGAATTATGGGGAGAGGGAAGTGACGCTGTGGAGGGAAGTATCTTTATTTTGTATATAGATTTATATGCTAGTGGATTTTGATGGATGAAAGCACTTTTATTATATATATATATATATATATATATATATATATATATATAATGGATTATGGTGGAATCAAAAGTCATCAAAATTGTAAGAGTCAGTTGTCAAGAATTTCAAGCATGTGAGCTAAGAATTCAATCAAGATATATATATATATATATATATATATATATATATATATTTATTTTATTTTTGTTTTACTTGATGTTAGTAATCAAATTTCTTACGCATAACATCCGTATATATATAATTTCGTCCATAAAATTATCATTCGATGCACCAAAGAATCGATGCTATATATATATATATATATATATATATATATATATATATTATATTTATATATTTTAAAAAGATTTTAATTTAAATATGGACCGTCCGATTAAAGTAAATCAATCTGACCTGGCCATGGGTCAAGTTATTATTCATTCCATTCTTCTATAAATAAAGCTCATTCCTTCATTATTTTCTTACGATTTCACCGAACTCTGTAGAGAGAAAGTTATAGAGAGAAATAAGAAGAGAAGTCTCGCTAACTTTCTTTTCCTTTATCCAGCTTTTTTTACTATAGTGGATATTATTCTTTCAGATTCATGAAGAGAACTTCAATATTCCATTCCTTATTATTCTCGTTGAATAACTCAGATACGCTGAATACCCTATACTTGGTGACATTCTTCTATTATTCTCGCTTTTATTATTCCGCTGAACATCCTCGTCTGGTGTTTTACACCGAATTCCGGTTCCATTTTTTATTATTCTGCCTTTTTATTATTCTCGCTGAAATATCCTGTCTGTGTTTTACAATCGAACTCGGTTCCGCTTTTATTATTCTCAGATTTATTATTCTATCGAATAACCTTTTTATGCCAAGTACCGCATGCATGGTGATTTCGCTATTCCATTCTTTATTATTCTCGTTGAACATCCTGTGCTTGCAGATTTTCACCGACCGTTCCGTTATTATTATTCTCGTTGAATAACTCGTCTATGCGGCACCGCATGCACGGTGATTTCTTTTGTTATTCCATTCCTTATTATTCTCAATTAAGTTAAAATTTTGACTTCTATACTCCATGAAATTAGTGGAATATCCTCGATATTTGCGCTTCATCCAAAGATTTTCATGGAAATATTCTTCCGAGCATTTTTGAATTTTACTCTACAAAGCAAAGATCATGTCGATAATTTGACGTTATTAGTTCCCTAATAACTTAATTTTTGAACTTGTTTTATTGAATTCTTATATCATTGTCATCATCCTCATGTTTATATTTTTTTTAAAGTCATCTGTGGCTGTAGAAGTGCATGATGGACTTGGTATGATTATAACCAGGATTATTCTTGTAATCACGACCGTAATGTTACAAATGATGTGATAAAAGTCCTCATCGGCCTGTAGTGCAGTATCGATGGACGCTTGTTGGCATGATCATGACATATTATCGATGAATACACAAATATCCTCGCCCAGAAGTGCATGGAATTTGTGGTCGCGACCCTAATGAATATCCTCGGCCAGAAAAGTGTGGATGATGTGGATTATTTATTGTCGAGTCTCAAATGATAAAAGTGATGAAAACCTTTAAAACATAAAAGATAGTAGATTTTATTCTCTACTTGACTCTTTTTAATGGATCATGTTGTTCACCGCAGCTTAAACTTGATGTCTATTGTATTTTATCGCTTTAACATTGTTGAGGACTAATGATAATTTATTCGCATTATCTTAGTCATAATATTTCTTCATTGGCTAGTTGAGCTCACCCTTTCTTTCACCGCTCTCTTCAGAAATGAGAACGTAGTTTGGACGAGCCTGGGAACGGAGTGATGTTCGATGATAGTGTTAGCTAGTAGTCCTCACTATTCGTTAAATAAAGTGTGACAATAAATGTATTGAGGACTTATTCTCGAGAGTGGATATTTTCTAGAAAGGCAATATTTGTATTAAAACTCACAAAGATGTATTTTGTCGCATTTTACACGATCGTTGTATAATTAAGTTGTATTTGAATTTTGTACCATGTATTGGCGACTCAAGATGGGTGATGTATACCTATTTTGGGGGGATCAAGAATTATGGGAGCGGGCATCGATCGTGAAAAAATTTATGTCAAAGGCCAAGAACAAAAATCGGGGCCCGACCATCGCGATGTACAGCAGCGACTCACCACCAGTCTACACAGTCATCGTGTCTCCCGCTTATCATACTCCTGCCGATCAGTGTGAGAGCGACCGTCAGATCGTGATCTACTTCAGATATCGGGCGGGGCATCTGCAGTCTCGAGTCCCGATGAGTTGGCGGGCGATGGCAGGCCAAGCAACAACAATGGGAGCAAAGCAAGACAAAAGCAGTTAGTAATGACCGTATATATATATCGCTTATTGTTTAGCTACATTGTCTTATATGTTTATAGTTTACGAGTCACTATCTTACTTATATGTTTCACTACATTGTCTATTGTTTAGCTTTCCACTAAGTCGTAGTAGTATCAACACAATGTAACATATATGTTTTATTATTTTGTTAATTACGAGATCCTAATTTGGATGATCCATGAAGAAGCGTGGCCTGTACTTTGTTTTTTAGATTTTTAAAGCCTTGTACTCTTTTAGATTCATTCTCTAGACAATTGTATTGGTTTATATGGATGTTTATGATTTTATTGTGTTAGATGAATGTTTTTAATTGTATTGTGTTGGATGAAGAGCTAGACTTGTTGTGTTGGATGAATGTTTATTCATCGATGATCAATGTTTATCATATAGTAGTTATATCATGGATGGATGTTAATATGGATGCTTGTATATACTACTGTGTTGGGATTGAAAATAGGTACAAAGCAGGTTATTTTTGGGAAATCAATAAAACAGGCAAATTTTTTTTTTTAAAAAAAGGTATCAGCGACCGCATGCGGTCGTTAACACTATATCAGCGACTGCGTTGCCTTCCTGGAAACTAGCGACCGCATCGGTCGCTATTATCGATCGCTGCCACGTGTGCCACGTCACACCTGACAAATGACTCAGCATGAGTCAGATTAACGACGGCTGCGGTCGCTGATGGCGGTCGCTAATGAGTCGGTCGCTATTAATGGTCGTTAATGTCCATCTAGCGACCAGATTACCTGCGACTAATATCACCGACCGCATGCGGTCGCTGATACCTATCTGCGACCGTATACGGTCGCTGATATGCGGTTGCTGGTAAGCTTTTTTGTTGTAGTGAGGCTTTAGTTAGGGTTAAGTCAGTGTGGGATGAATTGACGACGACAAAAGTGGAGGAGAGGCGACTGTTGCTACCCACGCTCCGCCGCCTCTTGTGGTCTCCTAGTCCGCCGACGATTCCTGCTCCGTCCATTATTTTCTCGATGATGGGAGAGAGAATCCAGGAATTTTCAGAAATAATCAACTTTGGATAAAAAGGAACAATGAACCGGTGATGGATAAAATTAAGCAACGAGTCAAGTTCACCTGTTTTGATGATGTTAAGGGGGTGATTTTGATATCCCCATTTGCTGATGCCTTCTCCAGTGCCGGAATTTGGAGCCATCTTATATTCAAATGGCTTAACCCATTGTTCAGGATAGGTCGAGACAAGAAGCTCGAATTATCGGATATACCTTTTATTCCTCATTTAGAAACAGCAGATAAAGCTTCTTCTTTGTTAGAAGAATCACTTTCAGAACATAAAACTCAATATTCCTTGTTGTCTAATGCAATACTTCATGCTATCTGGAGGCCCCTAGCAACAAATGCAATATTTGCCGGTAGTTTTTTTGTTTGTGGGTCTAAGTATATTTACAAGAGTTTGGTATTTATATGATACTTACTTGCTTTGTTTTATATATTTGGATGATAACAATATCAATATGATTTTGGAGAGCGAAAGTCTTTGTAATAGAGAGAGAATGATGAGTGAGTATTTCGGAAATTATGATGGGAGTGATTCAGTTGATGCTGAGGAGTTGGACAGAGAAATTGAAGAAACTGGGACTGGAGATGATGAGAAGGAAGATGGAAGCTTTCAATATATATATGGAGGGTAATTAAGTCTTTAGCCAAATCAAATAACGGAGTTAAGACGGAAAGCATTTTTTCAATTCAACTCAAAAAATCGAGAGTTTAAATGTAGCTTTACTGACTACATGTGCTTAAGTGAGAAAGCGTCTAAACCCCATATGATCATCTGAACTTAACCCAATTATTTATATGGTTGGATTTTAAAGAAAAACGTTAAAAAATATCATTTGCATGTAGAGTATTTAATTTGTAATCATATTTGGTTAAAGAATTGCATTATACGCGATATTCTCTATTACATATTCCCTTGTAGTCGAGGCACTCTTTTCGAATATGATGATCATGCAGCACATATGTTTGTTCTATTATACAAAACTCATATCCAATCCATATGGCTAGCTAGTTACATTTTGTTCTTAACTTCATATATATATATATATATATATATATGAGTTATATTTATATACATAACTGTGTATTATACAGTAGGACTATGGGGACGGATTTTTTTGAATATGACAATAATTCTGGCATCGTTATAAATTTCATAATAATGCATAATAACAAGCCATCACTATAAATTTACTATGTAATACGTAGATCATGCACGCATTTATATAGTATGCATGCATACAGAGAGACACTATAAATGTTGTCTTTTTAAAAATGAGATCTGAGCCTATCAAATTATTAAAAAGAAATAAACTGATCATCAAACGCATTATGTACATACCTAAATACCTAGCTACACCAAACCTTAATATATAATTGAGAGTTAGGTTGCTGATATAACACACACATAAAGATAGTGACATATCTAATCTCCTAGACGCTTTTATAAATGTGTTTATTTATATATATATATATATATATATATATATATATATATATATATATATATATATATATATATCACAAATTAAACAAGAAAAATGATAACCCAAACCATGCAAACCTTTCTTCCTTTACTTCTTCTCTTCTTTGCAACTCTCACCCATTCACTCCCTCTGTCCACAAACTCAAGATGGATTGTTAATGATCGAACGGGACAAAGAGTGAAGCTAGCGGGCCTTAATTGGGCCGGACATGTCGGTCCCATGTTGCCGGAGGGGCTCGACAAGAGGCCCTTGACTGAAATTGCAAGGCGTGTAGCTTTGATGGGATTTAATTCTGTACGTCTCACATATGCTACTTACATGTAAACTCGCCATCCCAGCCTTACAGTTGCTCAATCATTTCAAGATTTGGGCCTCAATAACCCACAAATTTTGGACATGATGCTTATTGAAGCCCAGAAAGCGGTAGTTGATGAGCTGGGCTTGAATGGCGTGATGGTTCTGCTGGATTGCCAAGTTAGTGAGTCCATTTGGTGTTGGGCTGATGGTGACGGAAATGGGTTTTGAGGGGACAGGAATTTTTAACCCAAAGAATGGTTAAATGGCTTAACTATGGCTTAATATGAATTATTGCAACATGTATATTTGTGTTGATTAATTATTGTGTATCTAGAAGGTTAATATCTAGTATGTTAATATTTATGAGTTAACTCTAAAAACTCGTTGGATTGTAGGCTGACTCGTCAGCATGTTAATTAATATTTATGAGTTACTACTAATTAATGTCATTTTTTATATTAAAATTTAATTATAGTTAAATCATTAATTTACAGATAGTTGCTATGAGCTTGCGAAATGAGCTACGAGGACGACACCAAAATTTAAATGACTGGTATCGCTATGTTCGTAAGGGTACAAAAGTCATTCACAACACAAACCCTAATGTGCTAGTTATTGTTTCTGGCTTAAATTATGATCTTGATTTAAGCTTTTTAAAGACCAAGCCCCTTGGACTAAATAGTATTAAGAATAAGTTGGTTTATGAGGCACATAGGTACGCATTTACGAACGGACAGGTCAATAGTTGGGTGCAACAGCCATTAAACCAATTTTGTGACAATGTTATCCAAGATATCAAAAATAAAACTACATTTTTTATCAACGGTCCAAACCCGGCTCCATTATATATCACGGAATTTGGAGTGAACATGGTGGGCAATTATGAGGCCGACAACAATTTCTTAAGTTGTTACCTTATGTATTTGGCAGAAAATGATTTGGATTGGAACGTGTGGAGTTTGGAAGGAAGTTATTATTTTAAACAAGACCAAAAAAGACGTTGAGGAGGAATTTGCCATGTTTAACAAGGATTGGACAAGAATAAGAAATCCTCAAATTCATGACAAGTTGCTATCTATACAAAGGAAAATTCAAGGTATAAATCCAATTCAAATTTAATTACTATATCTCTCATCCGTCATTAATTCCATAATCAAGTGTAATTTATTTATTTCTCTTTGGAGAATTAATTAATGAAAGGTTCATTTAATTTTTGCATCTATACTACTATATATCATGGTTATGCATAACACGTACACTTTAGATTATCTAAATGATCATTTTTCTTGTTAAATGTAGATCCAAAATCAAAGGCGCTAAAGTACCTAAGAATTTATCATCCGAGGAGTGGTAAATGTATTAGGGTGGACAAAGAAATGGAGCTTCATGCAAGTGATTGCTATACCTTGAGTAAATGGAGTCACAATGGTAACCACGACCCAATCCGATTAATCGGAACTCTATTTTGTCTGGCAGCCGTCGGAGAACAGATGCCGGTGATACTCACAAGGGACTGCCATAGTGATCAGCAAAGTATGTGGAGATTGGCCTCAAAATATCAATTGGCTAACAAAGATAACTTGTGCCTACACTATGATCCTATTTACTCTCCAAGAATATTGACCATGAAGTGCATTTGTCCAACTCGAGATGACCCTAGTTGTGTTGAAAATCCTCAAAGTCAGTGGTTCAAGCTTATTTCATCAAATGCCAACTAGAGAAGTTGTTTAGGGACTGTTTGGTTGTTTGGGATTAGTCCCTTAAATAAGTTGTATCTTTCATGTTACACTAGTATATATGATTTACACTAGTGGTACGCCTCCATGCTTATTCATGCAAATGGTGATCAGGGTTTGAATCTCAGCATCATGAGATGCAATATTATCAGTGTAATAATTAAGAGATTAGTTTTGTATGGAGAAAAATTGTACCAAATAAAACTAACATGTACATAATATACTGGCTGGAGTTCAGTTAATTTTGTGTGGAATTCAAAGGCGACTGACACTTTGAATTTATTTTTTCTCTATCTAGACTCGATTTGTAAGACCCTAACTTTTATGAATAAAAATAAATTTTTTATAAATATTATTTTTGAATATGATGGAATAAATTTGATATAATGTTATAGTTGTGGGTAATATTTATAAATTTTGCAAAAGACGCAAAGTTTGTTATATAATATTCGATTGGTGGGGAATATTCGCATTAATTTACACAATCATCGTTGGTGGACCCCATTAATGTAATTATTGTTGGATTGAGAAAACGACAAAATATTTTTATGAAAATAACGGCGGAAGTTTTACTGGCTGATCTTGCTGAACTACTTCGGTAGTAAAAAAAGTCGAAGAATACGCCAGAAGTTTGTGACGTCCCCAAAATAGGTATACATCACCCAGTCTGAGTCGTCAATAACATGGTAGAGAAACAACTACAACTTTATTAATACAACCCATAAACTGTGAGTTTAAATACAAATATTGTCATCTAGACAATATACATACCCAACTAAGTCCTCATTACAATTATTGATATAATACTTTACATAAATGGTGAGGACTACTAAAACAACTTCCTAGAACCTTCATTCCAGATCCCGACTAAGACTTGCCACATTCTCGCCTCCCGAGAAGAAAAATGGAACAAAAAAAAAAAGTAGTAAGCTCAACTAGCCCAAAGAAAAGAATATTATGACTAAGATAATATAGAACAAATTATCATTAGTCTTCAACAGGAAAATCTCGATAGAATCTGAATAGATAACAAGTTTCAGATCAGCAGCGAAAATAATAATTCATAGATGAGTTACGTAGAGAATGAAATCTACTATTATCTATGAATTTAAAAGTCCATCGTGTGACGCCCCCAAAATAGGTATACATCACCCATTCTGAGTTGTCAATACATGGTACAGAAACAACTACAACTTTATTATTACAACAGTAAAACTGTGAGTTTGAATACAAATATTATCTTCTAGACAATATATATACTCAACTAAATCCTCATCACATTTATTGATACATTATTTTACAAAAATGATGAGGACTACTAAACAACTCTTTTCTAACCTTCATTCCATACCCCACTGTACTCGCTTATATTCTCGCCTCCGAGAGAAGAAAAATGGAACAAAAAGGAAAAGGGTGAGCTCAACTAGCCCAAAGAAAGAATATTATGACTAAGATAATATACAACAAATATCATTAGTCTTCAACATGGAAAAAACTAATAGAATACAATAGATAACAAGTTTTTAAACCAATATTCGCAATGAAATAATAATTCATTAGAAGAGTTAAGTAGAAATGCAAACTACTATCTTCTATGTATGAATTTAAAAGTTCGTCAGTCTCATCTTTTATCCCCAGTAACATCAATCAACATACATCCGAATCAAATATTCATCTTTGCACTACAAAGCCAAAGATATTCATCAATTAATCATGTTCATCTAAACACTGCTCATCTTTGCTTTACGGCCAAAGATATTCATCGAAAATCATTCATTTTTTGCACTACTGTGCCAAAGATATTCCATAATATCATCATTTAAGACCGAGGATGATGAAAATATTTTTAAAGAAACGAATCCAAAGGAAACAAAATGACAAGGATTAAGGATTAAGGATTCAGTACTTTATTTTATCCATGTCCAAAAATACCTCAAAAATAATCATAGTGGTGTAAAATTCAAGAATGATCAAAACATGGATACAATCAAAGCTAGTATCCACAATAGATATTTTGACTGAAAGAAAATTTTTTATTTTTCATGAATAAATAATAAATATTCGTGAATAAAGGTCGTATACGTGAATAGTGCCAAGATATCGTGAATAAGAACTCAGACACCAAAAGTTCCAAATTTGATAATAAAAACTTTATATCAATATTTCAACATAATGATATTGAAGAAATAATATCATTACGAAAAAAATAATATCCCTTACCTCGAAAGATCAAGATTTAAATTTGAAACACCTGATATTGGCATGACTTGAACTTGCAATATAAAGCAATACTCAAATTATACTCAAAATACTCACAAGAATACGCTCAATAATATAGAGAGAGAAAACTTCAGTTTCTTGTGTGATTTTCAATTCTAACCTAAACACCCTATTTATAGGAAAATGCTTAGAACACCAAAGCAGAAAATTTAATATAATAATAATATATATAATCAAATTTCCTACTTTTAAATCTGGTCCAAACTTCACCACACATGTGCCAAAAACAATAAAATGTTTTTCTTAATAAAAATAATTAAAACTTCCAAAAATCAATTATTTCGGAGCTTCGGAACTTCAATAATTCATAATAAATAGCCTTTTTATCAAAAAATTTGAATCTCTTGACTTTCAATAGGAAATTCAATTCTCTACAACTTTGCAGAAGAAAGTTTTTCCAAATTCCAAACAAAAATTGACCGAAATCCACAAACGGACGATTTTACAAGCTATAATCAAATTTCAGTCAATAAATGGGGTCCACCGACATGTTTAACATGTTTTAAACATTTATTGCAACAAAAAATACTCTTCCTCCTCGTATACTTATATATCCCCCACATTCGTTGTAAAATATCACCATTATTATATTATTAAAATATAATAATATATTTAAATGAATTATTTTATCGTAAAAAGATAAAATTTCAATTTTCAACAATTGTCACATTAAAAATTTCTCCATCTATATCCACATAAAATCAATATTTTTCTTATCATATGAATCAATAATTAATTATTCACAAATAATATTACGAATCACAATATTAACAACTGTGCAGCCGATTCAGGAGGGGCTTTCCAATAAAGATTTCTCCTTATCATGGTAGCGCAATTAGGTGACCAAACCTCTCCTTAGATGTAACTTTCTAGACATTGCCAATAATGTTATCCAATAATATTATTCAGATAATATGAATTATTGTCAGATAATGGAAAATACCGTGTAATGACAATTTATCAAAACAACAAGAATATAAAATATCAATACGAAGAATTATCGAATCAATAAAATACTTTGAATAAAGAATTACTGTAACCATTATTAAGTAGTGTCTTCACGTAAGAATCAATAATTGGGGCAATACCGTAATGCTACTTGTGTTTTAACCACCGAGTATTCTAACAAAAGATTAATTGGTAATAACTACGTTGTTATTTTTAAACAACTTATATTTGTCGCTTTCTTCATCCAATCGCTTTCAGTTATGGGGCCCACACATGGTCACTACTGGCCGCATTTAATATTCCCCGCGATGCATTTAATATTCCACGACCAAATGAATATTCCCAAACAACAATGAATATTTTATAACCACTGCTTATTTTGAAATATTTATGTATTTTACCCCTAACTATCCACATTAATCAAATCAACCCTTACTATTTCAAAATAATAAATAGAGAAAATTAAATTTCATTAATAATAAGTTGGGGTCTTACAACCTCCCTCCTTATGAAATTTCGTCCTCTAAATTGACGCCGTACTCGTGTGTTTCAAAAGGTGAGGATACCTCGCTTTCATTTCATTTCCAATTCCCGGTCATTTCTCTATAGCATGATTCCTCCACGAACTTTAACTTGTGGTATAACCTTTACAGCGTAGGACATGCTCCTTCCTATCCAAGATCTTGGACAGTACCTCCTCACACGTTAAGTCTTCGACTATCTCGTCCAGTTTCTAACTCTATAACGTGGTTCGGTCTTTCACATATTTACGAAGTACAGATATGTGAAACACATTATGAACACGAGACATACTCGGAGGTAACGCGAGTCTATAGGCTACATTTCCTACTCGGTCAAGAATTTGAAATGGACCAATAAATCATGGATTGAGCTTTCCTCTCTTCCCAAATCTTGTAACTCCCTTCCATGGAGCAACTCGCAACAATACATGATCCCCTACACTAAATTTCACATCCTTTTGTCGATCTTGTGCCGTTTGTATACGTTGTCGAATCATTTGGATCTTTTCCGTAGTCATACGTACCAACTCGGGTCCCAACTATGTTGTTTCACCCACCTCGTCCCAACATACTGGAGAGCGACACTTTCATCCATATAATGCTTCAAATGGAGCCACACCTATACTTGCCTGATAACTGTTGTTGTAGGAGAATTCCACCAATGGTAAATACTTATCCCAACTGCCCTTGAAGTCTAAGACACATAGTCTTAATAAATCTTCAAGAGTTTGAATAGTCCTTTCTGATTGTCCGTCCGCTTTGAGGATGGTATGCCGAATCAATCGTAAATCTGCGTGCCCATAGCTTTTTGCAAGCTAACCCAAAATCTTTAAGTGAATCTTGGGTCACGATCCAAAACAATGGATACAGGCATGCCATGCAACCTCACAATCTCATTCACGCATATACTTAGCAAGACGATCAAGGGAATAAGTCTCCGTGATCGGCAAAAAAATGAGCGGACTTGGTTAATCTATCAACAATAACCCAAATAGCATTGATGCCTTGAGAAACCGTAGGAAGACCCGTAACGAAATCCATGGTAATATGTTCCCACTTCCATTTCGTAATCTCAAGTGGTTGCAACGGACCCTTAGGTACTAGATGCTCCGCGATTTACACGCCGACAAGTTAAACACATCGAGATAAACTTTGCAATCTCTCTTCATATTGTTCCACCAAAATGTATGTTGAAGATCACGATACATTTTAGTACTTCCGGATGGATTGCAAATGGTGTATTGTGTGCCTCCATCATAATCTTGTACTTCAAATCGTAGTCGTTAGGGACACAAAGTCTAGAGTGGACTCAAGTATATTCCTTCTTCATCAATTCTCGCCTGCAATAGCTCCTTCTTGTACTTTCTTCTTCATACGCATCGGCTCCGGCCTCGGGGCTTGAAGCAACCTTAACTTTTCTATTAAAGTTGGCTCTATCGCGATACTTGACATCATCGCACTCATTCCCGCATATGATCTTCTACTCAACGCGTCAACTACCACGCTCGCTTTTTCGGGATGGTATTGAATAGTGTGGTCGTAGTCTTTCAATAGCTCGAGCCAACGTCATTGCTTTGTATGTTGAGTTCTTTTTTTAGTGAAGAAATATTTAAGGCTTTTATGGTCCGAATATATCTCCACTTTCTCCCATATAGATAGTGCCTCCATATCTTTAAGCGCTGAACGATCGGGCGCTAACTCTAGATCATGAGTAGGATAATTCCTCTCATATTCTTTAAGTTGTCGCGAAGCATAAGCTATGACTTTCCCACGTTGCATGAGAACACATCCTAACCCTTTTGCTCAAGCATCGTCAGATAACAAATCCATCCGCATTACGGATGGTATTGTTAGAAACAAAAATCGAAAATGAGTCTCCTCTTAAGCTCTTGGAAACTCTTCTCGCATTCTTCACTCCAAATGAATTTTGTATCCTTCCTAGTTAGCGGGTTAATGGAGTAGCGATTCGAGAAAACCCTTCCATAAATCTCCGATAATAACCAAATAAGCCCAAGAAGCTACGTCTTGACCACCGACTTCTATTGCTCTAACTTTTATTGCTTCAATCTTCACGGATCAACAGATACTCCATGTTTCGACACCACGTGCCCAAGGAATGCTACTTCCTCGAAGCGTAACTCGCATTTCTTCAATTTGGCATATAGTTGGTTTTCACGAAGCCTTTGGAGTACCAAATTTTCAAATGGTGCTCATGATCTTCACGGCTTTTGGAATATATGAGGATGTCATCAATAAAGACAACAACGAATTGATCCAAATATTCCTTGAATACTCGATTCATCATATCATGAAAGCCGCAGGAGCATTAGTCATCCGAAAGAGATGACTAAGAATTCATAATGCCCGTCTCGAGTTCTAAAGGCGCTTTGGAATATCCTCGCCTCTAATCTTCATTGATGATATCCGTAACGAAGATCGATTTTTGAAAAGAATTGTGCCCTTCACAAATCGGTCAAACAAGTCATCAATACGAGGTAGAGATACCTATTCTTGATGGTGACATGGTTCAATTCCCCGATAGTCAATACAAAAGTCGCATACTCCCTCGCTTTTTCTTTTTACGAATAAAACAGAGCACCCCAGGAGATGTACTAGGGGCGAATGAAATCGATGTCCAACAATTCTTGTAGTTGGACCTTTAACTCCTGAAGTTCAATAGAGCCATTCGATATGGGGTTTTAGAAATTGGCTTTGTATGCCGTGTTCAAGATCAATAAAGAATTCAACTTCACGCTCGGGGTTAGACCGGAAGTTCTTCAGAAAATACGTTAGGAAAGTCAATAACAACAGAATATTATTCAAATTTGACGTGTCTTTATTCAAATCCATAACATGGGTTAAGAAAGCTTGACATCCGCTTTTTCAATAAACGAATAGCTTTATGATTAGATATGACAAAGTGATTGATTTTAATAGTTTAGTTGCTTGAATTGCATAAATAGGTTGGTTAGAATATGAAAACTAACAACCTTACGAAAACAATCAATTTTGGCATGATGAGTAGTTAACCAATCAATCCTAAAATCACATCAAAAGCAAGTATTTTTAAAGAGATAAGGTCAACAATAAGGTGATGGTGCCAACTTGAATCAAACAAGAATTATAAACAGATGGATGTGATGAAAGTTTCTCCTAACTGAGTTTCCACAGATAGGTCAAAGTCTAATTTCTCCTGAGTCAAGTTTAAACGCTGAGCACACATGCAGAGAGATAAATGAATGGGTAAAGCAAAGTATCAAGTAAGGTATAAACTTCGCAAGAATTTATAAATAGCTTACCCGTGATCACCTCGTTTGGGTTCCTCGATTTTGACCGGTCACAACAAACGCTTCTTCCCTAATCGTTGACTTTGACTTTTCTGGGACGATCTTTTTGAGTCACCGTCCCATTGAACTAGGTTTCGCTCTGCAGTACAATCTCGAAAGCGATATGTCCTTCCTTTCCACAATTATAGCATACCTTGAATCTGTTGTGGACAGCTTTGACCGATATGTCCCTCTTTTTTTAGATTTGTAGCATATGACCGGTGGTCGCTTCTCCTCCTTTAGAACCGATTCTTTGCAAGACTGCTCGCCTTCACATAGTCGTTGTTAAATCTCCTTTTTAAAATCTCCTCCCTCGCTTCTTTTTCTATTTTCACGGCCATGATTACCACCAGTAGTGGTTACCATTTTGTCCGTCTGCTTTTCTTTCTCCGGGTTATCATTATTCATTGATCGTTATCTCCGGTACGATCCTGGTTATGGTCCTCGGTTGAACATACTAAGTTATCTCGCTTCTAACAATTGAGCCCCTGCTAACAACATCCGAATAGAGAAAATTTATGATAAATGAGATATTGTCATATGTCGTTTCAAAGCTCTCGAAACATCCGCGCCATAATACGTTCCTCATTCTCCACCAAATGAGGTGCAAACCTCGATAACTCTGCAAACTTTGCCTCATACTCGAGACACAATCATGTTTGTTTTGTTCTAATCGATGAACTTAACTTCCTTCATATGCATTTAACACTTTCGGAAAGTATTTGTCATTAAATAGTTTCAAACGCGTCCCAAGACATGTTGAGTGCGGCCGGATGGGTACGCTTCACGAGACTCCCCACCATGATACCGCTTTTCGCCACCACGGAACATAAAGGTGGCGAATGGAACCTTCGCTTCCTCCGTGCATCCTAAGACATCGAATATCTTGGTAATTTGCTTGACCCATGTTTCCGCCATGATCGGATCCGGCTTTCCCTTAAATTCGTGGTCCCAACTCTTTGAATCGCTTGGGTCAGTGACAACCCGTGAATTGCTATCATTTCCTCCTCGTATTTTGAACACAAGTCTCCTCGTGCGATTTTGCATGAACCGCAAAAAGCTTCTAAACATCCCCTCGCTCATCATCTCGCTTTCAATGATGTTGTTCACAGGAGGAAACATTGCCACTGTTTGCGCGTTCTCCTCGTTGGTGAGTACAAAGCGTCTCCACGCCTCATTTTTATTGTTAATATTCTCAAATCATATTCTCAAATCTTGTCATAAAACAAGGGTTAATTAACGAAATCAATATATCACATAATATCCTTATATCTTGACCAACTAACAAATAAGCTTAGGTAGACACACTAAATAAGGATTTACTCATCTCTCCCTCCTAGTTCTATTCAGAAGACCCCAACTTATTATTAATGAAATTTAATTTTCTATTTATTATTTTGAAATAGTAAGGGTTGATTTGATTAATGTGGATAGTTAGGGTAAAATACGCAAATATTTCAAAATAAGCAGTGGTTATAAAATATTCATTGTTGTCGGGGAATATTCATTTGGTCGTGGAATATTCAATGCTTCGGGGAATATTCGCATGCTGACGGCCAAGAAAATATGTGTGGGCCCCATAACTAAAGCGATTGGATGAAGAAAACGACAAATATAAGTTGTTTAAAAATAATCTGGCGTAGTTATTCACAGATTATCTTGTTAAAATACCCGGTGGTTAAAACACAAGAAGCACCCGGTATTGCACCAATTATTGATTCTTACGTACGTGAAGGCACTACTCAATAATGGTTACGAAATTCTTCGATATTTTATTGAGTTAATAATTGTTGCGTTGATATTTTATATTGTTGTTGTTTCAATAATTGTCATTACACAAGATTTTTCATTATCGAAGCAATAATTCATATTATCTGAATAATATTATTAGATAACATTATTGGCAATGTCTAGAAAGTTCTCGTCTAAGGAGAGGTTTGGTCACCTAATTGCTGCTACCAAGAAGAAGAAATTCTTATTATTAAGCCCCTCTTTCCTGAACTGCACGGTTGTCGATATTGTGATTCTCGTAATATTATTTGTGAATAATTAATTATTGATTCATATGATGAGAAAATATTGATTTTATGTGGATATAGATGGAGAAAATTTTTATTGTGACAATTGTTGAAAATTGATATTTTATCTTTTTACGATAAAATATTTCATTTAAATATATTATTATATGTTAATAATATAATAATGGTGATATTTTTACAACGAATGTGGGATATATGAGTATCTGAGGAGGAAGAGTATTTTTGTTGCAATAAATATTTAAAACATATTAAACATGTCGGTTGGACCCCATTTATTAGGCGAAATTTGATTATAGCTTTGAAAATCGCTTGGTTTGTGGATTTCGGTCAATTTCTATTTGGAATTTGGAAAAACTTTCATCTGCAAAGTTGTAGAGAATTGAATTTCCTATAAAAACTCGCGAGATTCGAATTTTCTGATGAAAGGGCTATTTATTATGAATTATTGAAGTTCCAAAGTTCAAAATAATTGATTTTTAAAAGTTTAAAATATTTAAAATTAGAAAAACGTTTTTTCTTACTTTTCTAGAATGTGGCATGTGTTTGATGGCTGAAATCAGATTCTAGGCATGTGTAGGAAATTTATTATTAATTTATTAAATTTTTTCGCTTGGTGTTCTAAGCAATTTCTATAAATAGGGTGCTTGGGTTAGAATTGAAAATCACACTGAAATCGAAGTTTTCTCTCTCTATATTATCGGCGTATTCTTGTGAGTATTTTGAGTATACTTTGAGTATTGCTATACTGCAAGTCCAAGTCATAGCTTTATATCCTGGTGTTTAAATTAGAAGACCGATCTTTCAAGGTAAGGGATGTTATTTTCTTCTCAAATGATATTATTTCTTCAATATCATTATCTTTGAAATATTGGTTGGAACTTTTTATCAAATTTGGAACTTTTTCATGTCGGGGTTACTATTCATGGGTTACTATTCACGAGTTACTATTCATGAGTTACTATTCATGAGTTACTATTCACGAGTTACTATTCACGAGTACTATTCATGAAGCGTGAAGATGTTTTTGTGGAATTTCTATCTTTTGGTGTCGAGTTCTTATTCACGTATCTGGCCTTTATTCACGATATCTGACACTATTCATAGAAAAATAAAATTTCTTCTTTTTGTCAAAATATCTATTTTGGATACTAAAACTTCTGATTGTATCCATGTTTTGATCCTTGAATTTTACACCATATGATTATTTTTGAGGTATTTTTGAACATGGATAAAATAAAGTACGAATCCTTAATCCTTAATCCTTGTCATTTTGTTTCCTTTGGATTCGTCTCTTTAAAAAATAATTTTCATCATCCTCGATCTTAAATGATGATATTATTGAATATCTTTGGCTTTGTAGTCAGATCTTTGGTACGTCAGATGAACATGACCAGTTTGAATATCTTTGGCTTTTACATGATTGATTAAAGGATGAGCGATGAACTTTTAAATTATCATAGAAGATAGTAGTTTGCATTCTTTTGCTCTTACAATGAATTATTATTTCATTGCGAATATTGATTTAAAATTTGTTGTCTATTGTATTCTATTAGATTTTTCCTGTTGAAGACTAACGATAATTTGTTGTAATTATCTTAGTTGTACCAGTTATTTCGCACTCACGACAACCTGCGTAATACGATGATGTATACCTATTTTGGGGCGCCACATTATTCTCGATCTCCGCCGCAGATCATATCCCTAAGCTCTAATACCAACCGTGACGCCTAAAATAGGTATACATCACCCATTCCGAAAGTTGTCAATACATGGTACGTAAACAACTACAACTTTATTATTACAACAAGAAACTGTGAGTTTGAATACAAATATTATCTTCTGATAATATCTATACTCAACTAAATCCTCATCATATTTATTGATACATTATTTTACAAAATGGTGAGGACTACTAAACAACTCTCTCTAGAATCTTCATTCCATACCCCGACTGCATCGCTACAATATTCTCTCCTCCCTCGAGAAGAAAAATGGAACAAAAAGGAAAAAGGGTGAGCTCAACTAGCCCAAGAAAAAATGAATATTATGACTAAGATAATATACAACAAATTATCATTAGTCTTCAACAAGGAAAAAAACTAATAGAATACAATAGACAACAAGTTTTTAAACCAATATTCGCAATCGAAATAATAATTCATTAGAAGAGTTAAGTAGAGAATGCAAACTACTATCTTCTATGTATGAATTTAAAAGTTCGTCATCTCATCTTTTATCCTCAGAACATCAATCAACATACATCCGAATCAAATATTCATCTTTGCACTACGTGCCAAAGATATTCATCAATCGTCATGTTCATCTAAACACTGCTCATCTTTGCACTACGGCCAAAGATATTCATCGAAATCATTCATCTTTGCACTACAAAGCCAAAGATATTCCATAATATCATCATTTAAGATCGAGGATGATGAAAATATTTTTAAAGAAACGAATCCAAAGGAAACAAAAATGACAAGGATTAAGGATTAAGGATTCAGACTTTGTTTTATCCATGTCCAAAATACCTCAAAAATAATCATAGTGGTGTAAAATTCAAGAATGATCAAAACATGGATACAATCAAAGCTAGTATCCACAATAGATATTTTGACGAAAAAGAAAATTTTTATTTTTCACCAATATAAGGTCGATTCGTGAATAAAGGTCGATACGTGAATAAATGCCGTGATACGTGAATAAGAATTCAGACACCAAAAGTTCCAAATTTGATAAAAAAAACTTTATATCAATATTTCAACATAATGATATTGAAGAAATAATATCATTACGAAAAAAAATAATATCCCTTACCTCGAAAGATCAGTACTTCTAGCTGAAACACCGGATATAGGCTATGACTTGAACTTGTACCGTATAGCAATACTCAAATTATACTCAAAATACTCACAAGAATACGCTCAATAATATAGAGAGAAAACTTCAGTTTCTGGTGTGATTTTCAATTCTAACCTAAGCACCCTATTTATAGGAAAATGCTTAGAACACCAAAAAGCAGAAAATTTAATATAATAATAATATATATAATCAAATTTCCTCGCACACAAATCTGGTCCAAACTTCAATACACATGTGCCAAAACAATAAAAATGTTTTTCTTAATAAAAAAATTAAAACTTCCAAAATCAATTATTTCGAGCTTGAACTTCAATAATTTATAATAAATAGCCCTTTTATCAAAAAATTCGAATCTCTTGACCCACTTTAGGAAATTCAATTCTCTACAACTTTGCAGAAGAAAGTTTTTCCAAATTCCAAACAAAATTAGACCAAATCCACAAACCAAGCGATTTTACAAAGTTATAATCAAATTTCAAATAATAAATGGGGTCCAATTTACATGTTTAACATGTTTTAAACATTTATTGCAACAAAAATACTCTTCCTCCTCGTATACTCATATATCCCACATTCGTTGTAAAAATATCACCATTATTATATTATTAAAATATAATAATATATTTAAATGAATTATTTTATCGAAAAAGATAAAATTTCAATTTTCAACAATTGTCACATTAAAATTTTCTCCATCTATATCCACATAAAATCAATATTTTTCTTATCATATGAATTAATAATTAATTATTCACAAATAATATTACGTAATCACAATATTGATAATCGTGCGCCCCGTGAAAGAGGTGGCTTTCCAATAAAGATTTCTTACTTCTTTGGCGCCAATTGATTAGGTGACCAAACCTCTCCTTAGATGAACTTTCTAGACATTGCCAATAATGTTATCCAATAATATTATTCAGATAATATGAATTATTGCTCTAGATAATGGAAAATATACTGTAATGACAATTTATTGAAATCATTCATCTTTTTACTACAGTGCCAAAGATATTCAAGAATATCATCATTTAGGACCGAGGATGATGAAAAATATTTTAAAGGAAACGAATCCAAAGAAACAAAAGAACAAATATTAAGGATTCAGATTTTAAACAATCCAAGTTCAAAAATACTTCATAAGTAATCGAGTGGAGTAAAATTCAAGAATGATCAAAATATGGATACAATCAAAGCTAGTATCCATAATAGATATTTTGACAAAAAGAAGAAATTTTATTTTTCTTGAATAGTCTTAGATTGGTGAATAGTCTCAGATATCGTGAATAGTGCCGTATCGTGAATAAGTAACTCCGACACCAAAAGATAGAAATTTCACAAAAAAACATCTTCACGCTTACGCTGAATAGTTCTCGTGAATAAGAACTCATGAATAGTAACTTATGAATAAGAATCGTGAATAGTAACTCATGAATAGTAACTCGTGAATAAGAACTCATGAATAGTAACCCCATACATAAAAAGTTCCAAATTTGATAAAAATTTCCAACCAATATTTCGACATAATGATATCAAGAAATAATATCATTTTCGAATAAAATAACATCCCTTACCTCGAAAGACAAGATTTCTAGTTGAAACACCTGATATAAAGGCTATGACTTGAACTTGCACCGTATAGAAATACTCAAAGTATACTCAAAATACTCACAAGAATACGCTCGATAATATAGAGAGAAAACTTCAATTTTTGCGTGATTTTCAATTCTAACCCAAGACCCTATTTATAGAAAAATGCTTGAAACACCAAAGTAGAAAATTTAATATAATAATATTATTATTATTTCTACAACTTCCTACGTACCAAGAATCTGAATTCAACTATTAAAACACATGTAAGACCCACACTCAAATCACCAAAAACGTTTTTCATATTAAAAATATTTTAAACTTCCAAAAATAAATTATTTCGGAGCTTCAGAACTTCAATAATTCATAAAAAAATAGCCCTTTTGTCAGAAAATTCAATTCTAGCGAATTTTCATAGGAAATTCAATTCTCTACAACTTTGCAGAAGAAAGTTTTTCCAAATTCCAAACAAAAATTGACCGAAATCCACAAACGGGCGATTTTACAAGCTATAATCAAATTTCAGTCAATAAATGGGGTCCACCGACATGTTTAACATGTTTTAAACATTTATTGCAACAAAAATACTCTTCCTCCTCGTATACTCATATATCCCACATTCGTTGTAAAAATATCACCATTATTATATTATTAAAATATAATAATATATTTAAATAATTATTTTATCGTAAAAAAGATAAAATTTCAATTTTCAACAATTGTCACATTAAAATTTTCTCCATCTATATCCACATAAAATCAATATTTTTCTTATCATATGAATCAATAATTAATTATTCACAAATAATATTACAGAATCACAATATCGACAACCGTTCAGCCTTGTGAGAGGGGGGCTTTCCAATAAAGATTTCTCCTTATTGGCCAAGTGATTAGGTGACCAAACCTCTCCTTAGATGTAACTTTCTAGACATTGCCAATAATGTTATCCAATAATATTATTCGATAATATGAATTATTGTCTCGATAATGGAAAATACCGTAATGACAATTTATCAAACAACAAGAAATATAAAATATCAATCAAAGAATTATTGAATCAATAAAATAATGAATAATAATTATCGTAACCATTATTAAGTAGTGTCTTCTTACGTAAGAATCAATAATTGGGGCAATACCGCAATATTCTTGTGTTTTAACCAATTTAGTATTCTAACAAGATAATACTGTGAACAACTACTACTGTTATTTTTAAACAACTTATATTTCATGCGCTTTCTTCATCCAATCGCTTTCACATGGGGCCCACACACATGGTCACACTACTGTCGCATTTAATATTCTCCCACAAAGATTTAATATTCCACGACCAAACGAATATTCCCTAACAACAATGAATATTTTATAACCACTTGCTTATTTTGAAATATTTATGCGTATTTTACCCCTAACTATCCACATTAATCAAATCAACCCTTACTATTTCAAAATAATAAATAGAAAATTAAATTTCATTAATAATAAGTTGGGGTCTTACACATCGTCAATATTTTATCCTCAGTAACATCAATCAATATTCATCTTGAATCAAATTTTCATCTTTGACTATAGGCCAATGATATTCATCGACCTAATATGTTCATCTCAATACATGTTCATCTTTGCACTACTGGCCAAAGATATTCATTATAAAATCATTTATCTTTTTTCACTACAGCCAAAGATATTCAATAATATCATCATTTAGGACCAAGATGATGAAAAATATTTTAAAGGAAACGAATCCAATGAAACAAAATAAATATCAAGGATTCGATTTTTAATTTATTTCATGTCCAAAAATACCTCATAAATAATCATAGTGAAGTAAAATTCAAGAATGATCAAAACATTGATATAATCAAAGCTAGTATCCATAATAGATATTTTGGACGAAAAGGAAAAAATTTCATTTTTCGATGAATAATGTAAATTTAAATGAATAAAGGTCGTATACGTGAATAAGAACTCCCACACAAAAAAGTTCTAAATTTGATTTAAAGTTTAGATCAATAATTCGGCATAATGATATTGAAAGAAATAATATCATATATGAAAAAAATAACATCCCTTACCTCGAAAGAGCAGACTCTCGATTTGGAATACTAGATATAGTCTTTGAAGGAACTTGCATAGTATAACAACACTCAAGGTATCAAAATACTCACAAGAATACGCTCAATATATCGAGAGAGAAATAGAGAAAACTTCAGTTTCTGGTGTGATTTTCAATTCTAACCTAAGCACCCTATTTATAGGAAAATGCTAAAAACACCAAAACAGAAAATTTAATATAATATTAATATATTTATCAAATTTTCCTTAGCCCACCTCTGAACATCTGATTTCAAAGACTTTGCACATGTTAATGATGTCCACAAAATACAAAAAAACCTTTTTTATCAAAAAAATAAATAAAACTTCCAAAAATCAATTATTTCAGAACTTCAGAATTTCAATAATTCATAATAAATAGCCCTTTTATCAGAAAAATTCGAATCACATGTCTTTTCCATAGAAAATTTCATTCTATACAACTTTGCAGAAGAAAGTTTTTCCAAATTCCAAACAGAAATTGACCGAAATCCATAAACGGGTAATTTTACAGGCTATAATCAAATTTCGGTCAAAAATTGGGGTGTACCGACACACAAAACATGTGTTAATCATTTAATGCAACAAAAATACTCTTCCTCTTTATATACTCATATATCCCACATTTATTGTAAAAATATCACCATTATTATATTATTAAAATAATATATTTAAATGAATTATTTTATCAGAAAAAGATAAAATATTAATTTTCAATAATTGTCACATTAAAAATTTTCTCCATCTATATCCACATAAAATCAATATTTTCCTCATCATATAAATCATTAATTAATCATTCACAAATAATATTACAGAATCACAATACTGACAACCAGGCAGTTCCCAGGAAAGAGGGGGCTTTCTAATAAGGATCTCTCCTTACTGGCGCGCAATTAGATGACGGAACCTCTCCTTAAATGTAACTTTCTAGACATTGCCAATAATGTTATCTAATAATATTATTCAGATAATATGAATTATTGCTCCGATAATGGAAAATACTGTGTAGTGACAATTATTAAAACAACAATAATATCAACGTAGCAATTATTGAATCAATAAAATATAATATTGAACAATAATTACTGTAACAATTATTGAGTAGTGCCTTCTTACGTAAGAATAAATAATTGGTGCAATACCGTGTGCTACTGTGTTTTAACTGTGACGCCCCCAAAATTAAGTATACATCACCCATCTTGGGTAGTCAGATACATGGTACAGAATTTAAATACAACTTACTAATATAACTCGTACAGTATACAATATGACATAAACTGTGAGTTTGAATACAAATATTGTCTACTAGATATTATACAAACTCAAAAGGAGTCCTCATTACAATTATTATCACACTATTTCACGTAATAGTGAGGACTACTAATGCTATCCTCCGGACCATTACTCCGCTCCCCGACTTCGTCCCAAATATATTCTCATTTTCCGAAGAGAACAAAGGTGAAAGAAAGGGGTGAGCTCAACTAGCTCAAGAAGAAATATTATGACTAAGATAATGCGTAATAAATTATCATTAGCCTACAACAAATGATGTTAAACCGATAAAATATAATGAACATCAAGTTTAACTACTGGTGGAACCAATGAATCCATTAAAAGAGTCAAGTAGAAAATAAAATCTACTATCTTTTATGATTTAAAAGGTTTTTCATCAAGTATAAATTGAGACTTAGCTTTAATAAATATTCCACATCATCGAATCACCCTACGCACTACTGCCAAGGATATTCTTTAAGATCACGACCACAATTATTCATGCACTACGCCGAGAATAGTTGTGTATTCATTAGTGGTCATGATCATTCCAACAATCATCCATCAATGCACTACTACCAATCGAGGATTTTTATCACATCATTTGTAACATTACTTAAATGATTACAATCAATAGTCTCTCGTCATAATCATACCAAGTCCATCTATGCACTACAGGGCCACGTATGACTTTCAACATAATATAAATATGAGGATGATGACAATGATATAAGAATTCAATAAAACAAGTTCAAGAATTATTTTATCCGAGAATTATTAACGTCCAAATTTTCAACATGATATCGCTTTTTGTAGAGTAAAATTCAAGAATGATCGGAAGAATATTTCCATGAAAAGATCTCGGATGAAACACAAATATCAAGGATATTCTACTAATTTCATGGAGTATAAAGTCAAAGTTTTAACTTACCGGGTATAATAAAGAATGGAATAACAAAAGAAATCACCATGCATGCGATAGAATCAAGACAGCGAAGTTATTCCAATGTAATAATAAATAACGGAACCCGTCCCAAAGCGTAAAACGCATGCATGTGGATGTTCCAAATGTAATAATAATAAAGATTTTAAACCAGTCCTGTGTAAAACACACGCATGTGGATGTTCCAATGTAATAATAATAAAGACGGAACCAGTCCTGTAAAACACACGACATGTGATGTTCCAACAAAATAATAATAAAGATTTTAACCAGTCCTGTAAAAAACACATGCATGTGATGTTCCAATGTAATAATAGAAGAATGTCACCAAGTATAGGGTAAACCACGATATCAAAGTTATTCCAATAGAATAATAAGCAATGGAATAACAACAGCCTCTCTTCATGAATAAGAAAGAATAACACCCTTTACGAGTACAACAAATAATATTCCCTACCTTAGAAGAACTCAATATTGGAAAAGTGAAGTAGCAGAATACTTTTCTTCTTTCTCTCTATAGTTTCTCTCTCTGAGTTTCAATGAATTAAATAAGAAATAATGAAGGAATGAGCTTTCTATTTATAGAAAAACCGAGGGTGGCTCTTGGTCTTAACGAAGGTCAAAATGACTCTTGGTAATATCAAGAGACAACTACTATTTACGAAGGGTAATTAACCTTTGGAACAATCAAGAGGCGCTTAACTCTTGGTAATATTGAAGGGACAACTACTATTTGCGAAGGGGTAATTACTATCGACGAAGGTAATTACTATCAAGGAAGGTAAATACTATTGAAGAAGGTAATTACTATCGATTTAAGGTAAATACTATTGATGAAGGTAATTACTATTCACAAAGGTAATTACTATCGATTTAAAAGACTCTTAGATGATGACATATGGGCCCCCATAAAATAATCAAACTTACCACAAACGCCTCATAATGACTCTTTATATACATCAAGGATTGAATAAATATTACCACAATCATTTTATTTTTAATCAACACATTTTTAATCTTTCAACAATTATTAATCATTTATAAATTGTCATCTCAATTAATAATATAACATATTATACGATGATAATCTTTGTGACAATAATTGAATCAATAATATAAGAGATATGATGCAAAGAATTATCGTAGTGATAATTGAGTATAGCTAAGTGACTTCTCACGTAAAGCATCAATAATCAATACCGCAGTGCTACTACGCAACCAATGCTGTATTCATCGTACTTTTACCACCGGGTAGTTCAACAGTTTTAACAGAACACCTCCGGCCGTTATTTTTATAGAAAGATAATTTTATCGCTTTCTAACTACGACAATACTTCCGTTGTGGGGTCCACCAATGATTGAGCCGTCGTACGAATATTCCCCGACAAAAAGAATATTCCCCGACCAAACGAATATTTTATAACAACTTGCTTACTTTGCAAAATTTATAAATATTACCCACAACTATAACATTATATCAAATTTATTCCACAATATTCAAAAATAATATTTATAGAAAATTCATCTTTATTTATAAAAGCTGGGGTCTTACATTAACCACCGGGTATTCCAAAAGTATTAACGGTAACAACTACGCCGTTATTTATAATCAACTTATTCTTGTTATTTTTTTCATCCAATCGCTTTCCATTATGGGGCCCACACACAAGGTCATACTGCAATATATCTAATATTCCACGACCAAACGAATATTCCCTCATCAACAATGAATATTTTAAAACCACTTGCTTGTTTGAAATAATTATGCATTTACCCATAACCTACCACATTAATCAAATCAACCCTTACTATTTCAAGATAATAAATAGAGAAAATTTAATTTCATTAAATAATAAGTTGGGGTCTTACAACCTCCCCTCTTTATGAAATTTCGTCCTCGAAATTGATGTACGTACCTGGTGTTTCGAAAAGGTGAGGATACCTCGCTTTCATTTCCGTTTTCAACTCCCAGGTAATTTCCTATATAGCATGGTTCCTCCACAAAACTTTAACCTGTGGTATGACCTTCGTGCGTAGGACATGCTCCCTCCTATCCAAGATCTTGACAGGTACCTCCTCGTACGTTAAGTCTTCAGCTATCTCGTCCGGTTTTAACTCAATAACGTGGTTCGGGTCTTTCACATATTTACGAAGTACAGATATGTGAAACACATTATGAACACAAGACATACTCGGAGGTAACGCGAGTCTATAGGCTACATTACCTACTCGGTCAAGAATTTAAAATGGACCAATAAATCGTGGATTGAGCTTTCCTCTCTTCCCGAATCTTGTAACTCCCTTCCATGGGGCAACACGCAACAATACATGATCCCCAATACTAAATTCCACGTCCTTTCGATGAAGATCCGCATAACTCTTTTGTCGATCTTGAGCCGTTTGTATATGTTGTTGAATCATTTGGATCTTTTCCGTAGTCATACGTACCAACTCGGGTCCCAACAATGTTTCTTCACCCACCTCGTCCCAACATACTGGAGAGCGACACTTTCGTCCATACAATGCTTCAAATGGGGCCACACCAATGCTTGTGTCGATAATCATTGTTATAGGAGAATTTCACCAATGGTAAATACTTATCCCAACTCCTTTGAAGTCTAGGACACGAGTCTTAATAAATCTTCAAGAGTTTGAATAGTCCTCTCGATTGTCCGTCTGCTTGAGGATGGTATGCCGAACTAAATCGTAAATCCGTGCCCATAGTTTTTTGCAAGCTAACCCAAAATCTTGAAGTAAATCTTGGGTCACGATCCGAAACTATGGATACTGGCATTCCATGCAATCTCACAATCTCATTTACATACATATGAGCAAGACGTTCAAGGGAATAAGTCTCCTATATCGTTAAGAAATGAGAAGACTTGGTTAATCTATCAACAATAACCCAAATAACATCGATGCCTTGAGAAACCGTAGGAAGACCCGTAACAAAATCCATGGTAATGTGTTTCCACTTCCATTTCGGAATCTCAAGTGGTTGCAATGGACCCTTAGGTACTTGATGCTCCGCCTTTACAAGTTGACAAGTTAAACACGTCGAGATAAACTTTGCAATCTCTCTCTTCAAATTGTTCCACCAAAATGTATGTCGAAGATCACGATACATTTTGGTACTTCCAGGATGGATCGCAAATGGTGTATTGTGTGCCTCCATCATAATCTTGTACTTCAAATCAGAGTCGTTAAGAACACAAAGTCTGGAGTGGACTCGAAGTATTCCTTCTTCATCGATTCTCGCTCCTAATAGCACCTTCTTGTACTTTCTTTTCATACGATCGCTCCCGAGTCCTGTGGCTTGAAAAGAACCTTAACTTTTTCTATTAAAGTTGGCTCTATGCATATACTTGACATCATCGCACTCATTCCTGCATATGATCTTCTACTCAACGCGTCAGCTACCACGTTCGCTTTTCCAGGATGGTATTGAATAGTGTGGTCATAATCTTTCAACAACTCGAGCCAATGTCGTTGCCGCATGTTGAGTTCCTTTTGAGTGAAGAAATATTTGAGGCTTTTATGGTCTGAATATATCTCCACTTTCTCCCCATATAGATAGTGCCTCCAGATCTTTAGCGCGAAGACGACTGCTGCCAACTCTAAATCATGAGTAGGATAATTTCTCTCATATTCTTTAAGTTGTCTCGAGGCATAGGCTATGACTTTCCCATGTTGCATGAGAACACATCCTAACCCTTTGCCTGAAGCATCGCTGTAGATAACAAATCCATCCGAACCAGATGGTATTATTAGAACAAGTGTCGTAATAAGTCTCCTCTTAAGTTCTTGGAAACTCTTCTCGTATTCCTCCCTCCAAACGAATTTTGTATCCTTCAAGAGTTAACTTAGTTAATGGAATAGCGATTCGAGAAAACCCTTCCACGAATCTCCGATAATAAGCAGCTAGGCCCAGAAAGCTACGTACTTCGGTCACCAACTTCGGTTGCTCCCAACTTTAGATTGCTTCAATCTTCGCCAGTCAACAGATACTCCATGTTTTGACACCACGTGTCCAAGGAATGCTACTTCTCGCCGTAACTCGAATCTTGGTGATGATATCCTAAATGAAGATCGATCTTTGAAAAGAATTGTGCTCCTTAGAATCGGTCAACAGTCATCAATACGAGGTAGTGGATACCTATTCTTGATGATAACATGGTTCAATTCAGATAGTCAATACAAAGTCGCATACTCGCCTTTCTTCTTTCATAATAAAACAGAGGCACCCCGAGGAGATGTCTTGGGATTTATGAAACCGATGTCCAACAACTCTTGTAGTTGGACCTTTAACTCTCGAAGTTCAATAGGAGCCATTCGATATGAGGTTTTAGAAATGGGCTTTGTACCGTGCTTAAGATCAATAAAGAATTCAATTTCACGTTCTGAGGGTAGACTGTGAAGTTCTTCAGAAATACGTCGGAAAATCAATAACAACAGAATATTATTCAAATTTGACGTGTCTTTATTCAAATCCATAACATGGCCTAAGAAAGCTTGACATCCGTTTTTCAATAAACGAATAGCTTTATGACTAGATAGGGACGATGATTGATTTTAATGGTTTAGTTGCTTGAATTAAATAACAAAGGTTGGTTAGAATATGAAAACTAACAACCTTACGAAAAGCAATCAATTTTGGCATGATGAGTAGTTAACTAATCAATCCCTAAAATCACATCAAAAGCAAGTATCTTTAAAGAGATAAGGTCAACAGTAATGTGATGGTGCCAACTTGAATCAAACAAGATTTATAAACAATGGATGTGATGAAAGTTTCTCTAACGGAGTCTCCACAGATAAATCAAAGTCTAATTTCTCTGAGTCAGTTTAAACGTTGAGCACAAGCGGAGAGATAAATGAATGGGTAGCACCCAGATCAAGTAAGGTATAAACTTCGCAAGAATTAATGATTAGCTTACCAGTGATCACCTCGTTTGGGTTCCTCGTATTTTGACCAGTCACAACAAACGCTCTTCCAAGAACCGTTGACTTCGACTTTTCTAGGACAGCCTTTTGAGTCACCGTCCCCCCTGGACTTGATTTCGCTACCGTACAATCTCGAGCGATATGTCCTTCCTTTCCACAATTATAACATACCTTGAACTATTGTGGATAGTTTGGACTGATATGTCCCTCTTTCCCGCATTTGTAGCATACGATCGGTGGTTGTTCTGCTCCCTTAGAACTAGTTGCTGCTGGCGTTAACGTCTTCACATAGTCGTTGTTGAATCTCCTCTTTTTAAAATCTCCTCCCTACTCGCTTCTTCTATTCTCATGGCCATGACTACCACCAGAGTGGTTACCATTTTTGTTCGTCTTTTTCTTTCTCCGCTGGTTATCGTTATTCTCATTGATCGCTATCTCCAAGATGATCCTCAAGTTATGATCCTCGTCGACCGTACTCGTTATCTCGCTCTAACAATTGAGCCTGGCTGACAACATCCTGAATAGAGAGAAAATTTATGAGAAATGAGATATTGGACGTATGCGGGTTTTAAACCTCTCGAAACATCCGCCATACGCTCCTCATTCTCCACCAAATAAGGTGCAAACTCGACAACTCTGCAAACTTTGCCTCGTACTAGGACACCGTCATGTTATTTTGTTCCAGTCTAATAAACTCCACTTCCTTTATATGACGAATACTTTCAGGAAAGTACTTGTCATTGAACAGTTTCTGAAACGTCTCTCAAGACATAACCGTGTCACAGTACGAAGCCAAGTTTGCCGAGCTGTCCCGGTTTACGTCCCATTTGGTTGATAATGAAGAGAGAATGACGCGAATGTTTCTAAGAGGTTTGAAACCAGAGATACGTCAATATCTTATCTCTCATAAACTATGTTTGTATTCAGATGTTGTTAATAGGGCTCAGTTATTAGAGCGTAATAATGAGTCAACCCAACCAAAAGAGAGCAGCCGGAAAAATAATAATACCAGTGATAGCAGTCATCGAAGCGGTGACAATAAGCGTGGATGGAATCAACATGCCAGAAATTGTAACCACTTTGGTGATAATCATGGCCAAAATAATAAGAATGGACATTTCAAGAAAAGAAAATTCAACAATGATGGAAAGACGTCAGCATCAGCACCTGTCGTTAAGGAAGGAGAACGACCACCTATCATATACTTCAAATGTGGAGGGGAGGGACACATCAGTCCAAACTGTGCGATGCCCTCCAAAGCATGTTAAAATTATGGAAGAGAAGGACACCTGGCCCAATTTTGTCATGCACCGAAGACAAGTCTAGCTGGGATGGAGGCAAAGAAAAAGGTCATCCTGCATAAAAACAAAACCTATTGTTCAAGGGAGAGCGTTTGTCGTGACCTCCCGTAAAGCAAGGAACCCGAACGAGGTCATCATGGGGTAAGCTTATCATAAATTCTAGTGACGATATACCTTATTTGATACCTGGTTCTACCCATTCTTTTATTTCTCCTACTTACGCCAACGTTTAAATTTGACTCGGATAAATTAGACTTTGACTTATCTCGTTGAAACTCCGTTGGGAGAAACCTTCATTACATCCACCGCTTATAAGTCTTGTTTGGTTCAAATCGGTACCCTTCACATTACCTCGTCGATTTATTTCATTGAAAATACTTGCATTTGACGTAATTCTGTGGATTGATTGGTTAATTACTCATCATGCAAAAATTGATTATTTTCGTAAGGTTGTTAGCTTTCATATTCCTAATCAACCTATTATACTAATCAAGCAACCAAACCATTAAAATCAATCATCGCTCATCTCAAGCCATAAAGCTATTCGTTTATTGAAAAACGAATGTCAAGCTTTCTTAGCTCATGTCACGGATCTAAAGAAAAATACGTCAGTTTTAAATGATATTTCTATTGTTAATGAATTTCCTGACGTATTCCCTGAAGAACTTCCTGGCCTACCCCCAGAGCGTGAAATTGAATTTTGTATCGACCTTAAACCTGGTACAAAACTTATTCCCAAAGACCTATTTCGAATGGCTCCTATTGAACTTCAGGAGTTAAAGACCCAACTGTAGGAATTGTTAGACATTGGCTTTATTCGTCCTAGTACTTCTCCTCGGGTGCTCCTGCTGTTACATTCGTGAAGAAGAAAGATGGGAGTATGCGACTTTGTATTGATTATCGGGAGTTGAATCATGTCACCATCAAAAATAGGTACCCATTGCCACGTATTGATGACCTATTTGACCAGTTACAAGGCACCAAATTCTTTACAAAGATTGATCTTCATTTCGGATATCACCAATTGAAGATTAGAACCGATGACATTCCAAAGACGGCTTTCAGAACTCGATATGGGTATTATGAATTCCTAGTCATGTCTTTTGGATTGACTAATTCTCCTGTTGCCTTCATGGATATGATGAACCGAGTATTCAAGGAATATTTGGATCACTTTGTGGTCGTCTTTATTGATGACATCCTTATTTATTCCAAAAGTCATGAAGATCATGAGCAACACTTGAGGCTGATACTCTAAAAGCTTCGTGAATATAAGTTTTATGCCAAGTTGAAGAAATGCGAGTTCTGGCTTGAGGAAGTAGCATTCCTTGGGCACGTGGTATCAAGTCATGGAATATCTGTTGACCCGGCAAAGATTGAAGCCATTCAAAGCTGGGAGCAACCTAAATCAGTGATCGAAGTACATCGCTTTCTCGGCTTAGCTGGTTATTATCGGAGATTCGTAGAAGGGTTTTCTCGAATCGCTACTCCTTTAACTCAGCTGACTCGGAAAGATACAAAATTCGGTTGGAACGAGGAATGTGAGAAGAGTTTTTAAGAACTCAAAAGAAGACTCATTTCAAAGACTGCTCGACAATACCATCCGCCCTGAGGATTTGTCATCTACAGTGATGCTTCAGGCAAGGGGTTAGGATGTGTTCTCATGCAACATGGGAAAGTCATAGCCTATACCTCTCGACAACTCAAAGAATATGAGAAGAATTATCCTACTCATGATCTAGAGTTGGCAGCTGTTGTCTTCGCACTTAAAATTTGGAGGCATTACTTGTATGGGGAGAAAGTGGAGATCTTTACGGATCATAAAAGCCTCAAATATTTTTTCACTCAAAAGGAACTCAACATGCGACAGCGACGTTGGCTTAAACTGTTGAAAGATTATGATCATACCATCCAATAATATCCTGGAAAAACAAACATGGTAGCTGACGCTTTGAGTAGAAGATCATATGCGGGTACAAGTGCGATATTGTCAACGCAAAGGCCCATCTTGTATGACTTGCAAAGGATGGAGATAGAATTAAAGACTCCAGGGACCCATGTGATGATGGAGAATATACGAGTAGAACCGACTATAATCTATAAAGTTAAAGCTGCTCAAGCTACAGACCTGGAGCTGATGCATATGAGGAAGAAAATACAAGAAGGTGCTATGCCGGAAGCAAGAATCGATGAAGAAGGAATACTTTGAGTCAACTTCAGACTTTGTGTTCCTAACGACCCTAATTTAAAGTATAAAATTATGATGGAGGTGCACAACACACAGTTTACAATCCATCTTGGGAGTACCAAAATGTATCGTGATCTTCGTCATACATTTTGGTGGAGCAATATGAAGAGAGAGATAGCGTTGTTTATCTCAAGGTGTCTAACTTGTCAATGAGTCAAAGCGGAGCATCAAGTACCAAAAGGTCCATTGCAACCACTTGAAATTCTAGAATGGAAGTGGGAGCACATTACTATGAATTTCAAGCTTCGGTCTTCCCAAGGTTTCTCAAGGCATAGATGCAATTTGGGTCATTGTTGATAGATTGACCAAGTCTCGCTCATTTCTTACCAATACTGAAAACTTATACACTTGAACGCCTTTGCTCAGTATGTATATAAACGAGATTGTAAGATCGCATGGTATGCCAAGATCCATAGTTTCCGATCGAGACCCAAGATTTACTTCACGATTTTGGGTTAGTTTGCAAAAAAGCTATGGGCACAGATTTACGATTTAGTTGACTTATCATCCTCGAATCGGACGGACAATCGAGAGGACTATTCAAACTCTTGAAGATTTATTAAGACTCGTGTCCTTGACTTCGTGGGAAGTTGGGACAAGTTCTTACCATCGGTGGAGTTTTCCTACAACAACAGCTTATCAAACAAGTATTGTCGTACGGCTCCATTCGAGGGCATTGTATGGAAGAAAGTGTCGCTCTCCAAAGATTTGGGATGAGGTGGGTGAAGCAACATTGTTGGGACCGGAGTTGGTACGTATGACTACGAAAAAGATTCAAACGATCCGACAACGTATAATTACCTCACAAGACCGACAAAAGAGTTATGCAGATCTTCATCGAAAGGACGTGGAATTCGATATTGGAGATCATGTGTTGTTACGTGTTACTCCATGGAAAGGAGTTACGAGATTTGGAAAGAGAGGAAAGCTCAATCCTCGATTCATTGACCCATTTTTAATCCTCGATCGAGTAGGGACTGTAGCTTATAGACTTGCTTTACCGCCAAGTATGTCTCGTGTTCATAATATTTTTTATATATCCATGTTACGTAAATATGTGAAAGACCCGAACCATATTATTGAGTTAGAATCTGACGAAATAGCGGAAGATTTAACATATGAAGAGGTTCCTGTTCAAATCTTGGATAAGAAGGAACATATTCTACGCTCTAAGGTTATACCTCAACTCAAACTGTTATGGAGGAACCACGATGTTGAGGAAATGACCTGGGAGTTAGAATTTGAAATGAAATCAAAGTATCCTTACCTCTTCGACATACCAGGTACGTACCCTAATTTTGAGGGCGAAATTTCATAAGAAGGAAAGATTGTAAGACCCCAACTTTTATGAATAAAAATAAATTTTCTATAAATATCATTTTTGAATATTATGGAATAAATTTGATATAATGTTATAGTTGTGGGTAATATTTATAAATTTTGCAAAGTACGCAAGTTGTTATATAATATTCGATTGGTCAGGGAATATTCGTAGTATGGCACAATCATTGGTGGATCCCACAATAGAATTATTGTCGGATTGAGAAAACGACAAAAATATTTTTATGAAAATAACAGCGGAAGTTTTACCGTTTATACTGTTGAACTACTCGATAGTAAAAGTACAGTAATACACATAGTTGCATAGTAGCACACGGTATTGATTATTAATGCTTATGTGAGAAGTCACTCAGTTTGATTCAATTATTGTCGATATTTTATATGTTATTAAATCAATAATTGAGATGAAGAAGCTGTTAATATTATTATTTGTATTATTAACTGTGACGCCCCCAAAATTAGGTATACGTCACCCATCTTGGGTCGCCACTTACATGGTACAGAATTTAAATACAACTTACTAATATAATCTGTAGTAGTGTACAATACGACATAAATTGTGAGTTTGAATACAAATATTGTCTACTAGATATTATACAAACTCAAAAGGAGTCCTCATTACAATTATTATCACACTATTTCACGTAATATTGAGGACTACTAATGCTATCCTCCGGACCATTACTCCGCTCCCCGACTCGTCTCGTCCTATATATTCTCATATCTCAAGAGAATAAAGGAAAGAAAGGGTGAGCTCAACTAGCCCAAGAAGAAATATTATGACTAAGATAATGCGTAATAAATTATCATTAGCCTTCAACAATGTTAAACCGATAAAATACAATAGACAACCAGATTAATCTGCAATGAATATGCAATCCATTAAAAGAGTCAAGAGAAAAAATAAAGTCTACTATCTTTTAGGTTTTAAAAGGTTTTCATCAATTTTATCACTAAGACTCAGCTTTAATGAATATACCACAATATCTAATCATCCATGTACCACGGTCAAGGATTTTCATCAAATTATCAATGGTCATGACTATACCGAATCACCCCCTCGTCATAATCATACAAAAAACTATCCATAATCGCATTACGAGCCACCCGAGGACTTTTGTCACATCATTTATAACAAGTCATGATTATACCGAAATGATCCTCGGTCATAATCATACTAAGTTCATCTATGCACGTAAGCCAAAGATAACATAATATAACATGAGGATGATGACTATGACATAATAATTCAATAAAACAAGTTCACGAATTAATTTATTCAGGAATTATTAACGTCCAAATTGTCAACATGATACTGTTTTGTAGAGTAAAATTCAAGAATGATCGCCAGAATATTTCCATGAAAAGATACTTGGATGAAACGCAAATATCAAGAATATTCTACTAATTTCATGGAGTATAGAAGTCAAAGTTTTAACCAACCGGGTATAATAAAGAATGGAATAACAAAGGAAATCACCACGCATGCGGTATTTCCGCGATGACAAAAGTTATTCCAATGTAATAATAATAATGGAACCAGTCGTGTGAAATTCACACCGGCAGTGATGTTCCAATGAATAATAAAGATGGAACTGCATCCGGTGTAAAACACACGATAGATATTCCAATGAATGATAAAGATTTTAACCAGTCCCAAGTAAAACACATGCATGTGATGTTCCAACAGAATAATAAAGACGGAACCAGTCCAGCAGTAAAACACACGCATGTGATGTTCCAAATGTAATAATAGAAGAATGTCACCAAGTATAGGGTAAACCACGATACAGATTATGTATAGGGTATGCCACAGACACAAAGAGTTATTCCAACAGTAATAATAAAGAATGGAATAACAGAGGATTTCACCAAGTATAGGGTATGTCCACGATATAAAGTTATTCCAATGTAATAATAAAGAATGGAATAATGTGTTCTCTTCATGAATAAGAAAGAATAACACCCCTTACGGGTACAACAAATAATATCCCTTACCGTAAAAGACACTTTGGATATCACAAGAATGAAGTAATGTAATACTCTTCTTCTTACTCTCTATAGATTTTCTCTCTATAGCTTCTCTATAATTTCTCTCTAGAGTTTCAGTGAATTAAATAAGAAAAATAATGAAGGAATGAGCTTCTATTTATAGGAAAATAGAATGCATAGTAATTAATCCATGAACGGTCCGTATTGATTTACTTTAATCTGACGGTCCATATTTAAAGCAAAATCTTTTAAATAAAATATAATATATTCTATTTATATAAAACATTTTACTATGCAAACACTATGCAACACTATGCAAAACACTATGCAACACTATGCATAATAAAATATAATATATTCTATTTATGAATAACTTTAATAAAGTATTCGCTTTTATATAAAAAGATGTTTCGCTTTTATTACGTTAATAATACTGAATAAAACAAAACGTCATTATCGCTTATAATAATTCATATTATTAATCGACAATAATGGAATCAAACCGAGTGACTTCTCACATAAGCATCAATAATCAATACCGGTGCTACTACTATGCAACCACACGACATCGTACTTTTACTACCGAAGTAGTTCAACAAGATCAACCAGTAAAACTTTCGCCGTTATTTCAATAAAATATTTTTGTCGCTTTCTCAATCCGATAATAATTACATTAGGGGTCCACCAATGATTGAGTAGTTGCCGCATATAATATTCCCTCGCTAAACCGAATATTCCCCACCAATCGAATATAATATAACCACTTTAGATACTTTGCAAAATTTATAAATACTACCCACAACTATAATATTATCTTAAATTCACACCATAATATTAAAAATTATTTCGACAAAATTTAAATCTTTATTGATAAAATCTGGGGTCTCACATTAACGATATCTAGAAATTCCTTAATGAGAGGTTTGGTCACCTAATTGCAAGGCTACTAATAGAGAGAAATCCTTATTGAAAGCCCCGTTTTCCTAGAACGACACTCGGTCGATTAATAGTGTGAATAATAATAATGATGATGACGTTTTTTTTATTCGTATTATTAATGTAATAAAACAGAAAAACTTTTTATATAAAACAGAATACTTTTATAAAGTTATTCGTTTTATTAGGCTAATTGTAACAACCCCAAAATAGGTCCATTCCATCCAACCTATTCTGAGTCGTTAAATACATGGTACAGAAATAACTACAACTTTATTACAACAATTGTCGTGCAAAATACAACAACACATATGTTTGTGAGTTTGGATACCAATATATACCAAATGTAACTCGACACCAACTTGGATAACACGTCACCATGACACCTTACATAAAGGTACAAATCAAAAACCTGCTTTTAGAAATTAGAATCTTTGGGAAGTTCTCAAGAAACCTTCGTACATGGGAGGCCATGCTTTTAGGTTATGGTAGATATCATATGGCCACGTAATTATCCTTGGTTAACCCAATAAACCCCAAAGAAAAAACGAGAAGATTACTATCATATTCTTCCCAATGGTGAGTCTTCTAACGACATATCATTATCTCCACTGCTCTAATTGGGTATTATACTCCAAACAAAACACCAAGATTATATAGGTAGTGCTTGTAAATATACTCAAAGCAAGTGGATGAGCACAACCATGTCTTATGATAACACGAGGTTGTATGTCATTAGACATCTTGTATGATAGTGACAAAACACCATTCCAAGTTAAATTCACCTCACCCTCAACATCTATAGACCACCACTCTATTCCTCGCTATCCCCGCCGACCCAAATTTACACTTTTATTACCTCGAAAGGAATTGTGAAACAAAAGGGTGAGCACAACTAGCTCAAGAAAGAATATTATGACTAAAGATAAATAAATTATCAATAGTCTTCATCAAGAATAAATCGTAGATTTAGAACATATGGTAGATGATAAAACTTTTCAACCATAGTTGCGCTGAATGAGCAATCCATTAGAAGAGTCAAATAGACTATAAAGTCTATTGTCTTCTCCATGTTAAAAATCCACCAACAATGTTTTATCCTCGTAACATCAATCAACAATTCCCTCGCCCATAATCACGTGTATAACTTCATAATCGTAATTGTAGTTCTAAATTCTTTCTCATCCAAGACAAAGATAATTTTCATCACTTGTCTTTACCCAAACATCAAAGATCATGGTTATACCAAATCACGCCTCTGCTCATAATCATACTAATAAATTCATCTTTGCACCACGGGCCAAAGATATTCATCAACAGCTCATCTTTACACTACAAAGCAAAAGATATTCAACAACGGGTCATCTTTGCATTACAAGCCAAAGATATTCATCAATAATTCATCTTTGCACTACAAAGCTAAAGATATTCAACAACAAGTCATCTTTGCATTACGAGCAAAAGATATTCATCAATAATTCATCTTTGCACTACAAAGCTAAGATATTCATCAACAAGTCATCTTTGCACTACGAGCAAAAAGATATTCATCAATAATTCATCTTTGCACTCATCAAGCTAAAGATATTCATCGAGTTGGTCATGTTCATTTAAACACTGCTCATCTTTGCTACTGTGCCAAAGATATTCTTTAGAAATCATTCATCTTTGCATTGGTTTTATCCACGTCCAAAAATACCTCCAAAAATAATCATAGTGGTGTAAAATTCAAGAATAATCAAAACATGGATACAATCAAAGCTAGTATCCGTAATAGATATTTTAGATGAAAAGAAAAATTTTCATTTTTCTATGAATAAAGGTCAGATTCGTGAATAATAGTCATAGTATCGTGAATAAGAACTCACACCAAAAGATAGAAATTCCACAAAAACATTTTCACGCTTACATGAATAGTACTCGTGAATAAGAACTCGTGAATAGTAACTCATGAATAGTAACTCGTGAATAAGAACTCATGAATAAGTAACCCCTATATGAAAAAGTTCCAAATTTGATAAAAACTTCAGATCAACATTTCAAAGATAATGATATTGAAGAAATAATATCATTACAAAAAAAATAATATCCCTTACTATCCCTTACCTCAAAAGAAGCAAAGACTTCCACGACGGGATATCGGATGATTGAAAGGAAACTTGCAGACGATGAATATCAACTCACCAAGTATCTAAATACTATAAATTATGTGACGACCCCAAAATAGGTCCATTCCATCCAACCCATTCTGAGTCGCCAAATACATGGTACAGAAACAACTACAACTTTATTATCACAACAATAAAACTGTGAGTTTAAATACAAATATTATCTTCTAGACAATATTTATACTCAAATAAATCCTCATCACATTTATTGATACATTATTTTACAATAATGGTGAGGACTACTAAACAACTCTCTCTAGAACCTTCATTCCATACCCCACTAAAGACTTTCGCTACATTACATTCGCCTCCCGAGAAGAAAAATAGAACAACAAGGAAAAGGGTGAGCTCAACTAGCCCAAGAAAGAATGTTATGACTAAGATAATATACAATAAATTATCGTTAGTCTCCAACAGGAAAAAATCGATAGAATACAATAGTATAACAAGTTTCGGATCAATATTCGCAATGAAATAATAATTCATAGAAGAGTTACGTAGAGAATGAAATCTACTATAATCTATGAATTTAACAAATCCATCATCAATATTTTATCCTCAGAACATCAATCAATATTCATCTCAAATCAAATATTCATCTTTGCACTACGTGCCAAAGATATTCATCAATCGATCATGTTCATCTCAACACTGCTCATCTTTGCACTAAAGGCCAAAGATATTCATCACGGTCCATGTTCATTTAAACACTGCTCATCTTTTGCACTACGTGCCAAAAGATATTCATTAGTCGGTCATGTTCATTTAAACACCGCTTTCATCTTTGCACTACAAAGCCAAAGATATTCTTCAGAAATCATTCATCTTTGCACTACTACGTGCCAAAGATATTCAATAATATCATCATTTAAGACCGAGGATGATGAAAAATATTTTTAAAGAACGAATCCAGTGAAACAAAATGACAAGGATTAAGGATTAAGGATTCGTACTTTGTTTTATCCATGTCCAACAATACCTCAAAAATAATCATAGTGGTGTAAAATTCAAGAATGATCAAAACATGGATACAATCAAAGCTATTATCCAGAATAGATATTTTAGACGAAAAGAAAAATTTTCATTTTTCTATGAATAGTCTTGCCGTATTCGTGAATAGTCTTTGTATCGTGAATAGTCTTGAGTATCGTGAATAAGAACTCTTGACACCAAAAGATATAGAAATTCCACAAAAAAAAACATCTTCACGCTTCATTAATAGTACTTTCGTGAATAAGAACTCGTGAATAAGTAACTCATGAATAATAGTAACTCGTGAATAAGTAACTCATGAATAGTAACCCCATATGAAAAAGTTCCAAATTTGATAAAAAGTACCAACCAATATTTCAAAGATAATGATATTGAAGAATTAATATCATTTGAGAAGAAAATAACATCCCTTACCTCGAAAGAATCGATTTCTAAGGAAAGGTCTCAAGTGATCTTTGAATGAAACTTGTCTTGAACAACAACTCTCAAAGTATCTAAATACTCAAAAAATACGCTCAATAATATAGAGAGAAAGAGAGAAAACTTTGTTTCGGTGTGATTTTCAATTCTAACTTAGCCCTCATTTATAGGAAAATGTTAGCCCACCAAGGCACTTGACTTCGCTACCACGATGGCTTTACCTCGCTACTATTGCCACCCACCACATTTGAAATAAAATTCAGCACATTTCTTCACCAACCACAAGTGGGGCCCACTCAATTCTAGAATTTTCCACCAAAATCAATTATAACCCTAATTTATCAATCACCACCTCTTAAAATTCATAACAAATCATTCGCTCATTTTAACGGTTCAAAATTTGTGGACATATACTCAACTTATGTATGTATAACATATCCAAAAATTACAACGATCCAACGGTTTGGATTAAAAATTATAACCCCATAATATATCTCAAAACCCCGATTTGATTTTTAACACCTCCAATCCGATAATATACTTGATAAAACACCTCAACATTAATTCCTTCATTTACAACCACATAAATAAATCCATCATTTATATTCATATAAAATAAATATTTCCTTATCATATGAATCAATAATTAATTATTCACAAATAATATTACGTAATCACATTTATAACAACCAGTTTCCCTGGAAAGAGGGGGCTTTCCAATAAGGATCTCTCCTCATCTTGGCGCCGCAATTAGGTGACCAAACCTCTCCTTAGATGTAACTTTCTAGACATTGCCAATAATGTTATCTAATAATATTATTCAAATAATATGAATTATTGATCCGATAATGGGAAATATTGTGTAGTGACAATTATTGAACAACAATAATATAAAATATCAACGCAAAGAATTATTGAATCAATAAAATAAAATATTGAACAAGAATTCACGTGAAAATTATTGAGAGTAGTGCCATCTTACGTATGAATCAATAATTCAACAATCTTGCAATAATACCGGTGTAATCTCTTCGTGCGAACCACGCCAGACATCGTATTTTAACCACCGGGTATTCCAACGGTCTTAACGGTAATAACTACGCCGTTATTTTTAACCAACTTATATTTGTCGCTTTTCCTCATCCAATCGCTTTCCGTTATGGGGCCCACACATGGTCATACTGCTTGTCCGTCATTTAATATTCCCCGAAGCGATGCGAAATATTCCACGACCAAACGAATATTCCCCGACAACAATGAATATTTTATAACCACTTGCTTATTTTGAAATATTTATGTATTTAACCCTTTACTATCCACATTAATCAAATCAACCCTTACTATTTCAAAATAATAAATAAAGGAAATTCCTTTTATTTAAAAAATTTCGGTCTTACAACCTCCCTCCTTATGAAATTTCGTCCTCGAAATTGACGTGACGATTACACAGTGTTTGAAAAGGTAAAGATACCTCGCTTTCATTTTCGTTTCCAACTCCCGTGTCATTTCCTCAATAACATGGTTTCGCCACAAAACTTTAACTTGTGGTATAACCTCGGTACATAGGTCATGTTCTTTCCTCTACAAAATCTTGACAGTACCTCCTCGTGCGTTAAGTCTTCTATTATCTCGTCCTGGTTCTAACTCAATGACGTGTTTCGGTCGTCCACATATTTACGTAACATCGATACGTGAAAAACGCGTATGAACACGCCGCCATACTTGGTGGTAAAAGCGAGTCTATAGGCCACGCCTATTCGATCGAGAATTTCAAATGGATTAATAAATCGAAGGTTTGAGCTTTCCTCACCTCACCGATTCTCGCTTTTAAAATAACAACTTCTTGCACCTCCTTCTTCAAATTCATCAGCTCCGGTGTGTAGCTTGAACAGCTTTTAACTTTATCGATTAAAGTCGATTATACTCGTATATCATCACGTACTCAGATATCATCACGTGGGTACCTAGAGTTTTCATCTCCATCTCTATTATTTGTAAATTATACGAAATTAGTCTTTGATAATATCGTACTTTCGTATTTGTATATCGATCTTCTACTCAACACGCCGCCTACCACGTTCGCTTTTCCAGGATGGCATGGTCGTAACATATCTTTGAAATGAGTCTCCTCTTGAGTTCTTCAAGCTCTTCCCACATTCCTTGCTCCATTCAATTTTGTATCTCTACGAGTCAATTGCGTTAATGGAATAGCGATTCGAGAATATCTTTCAACGAATCTTCGATAATAACCAACTAAGCCTTCAGAAAGCTACGTATTTCGATTCATCGACTTAGGTTGCTCTCTCAATCGCGACTCATATCCCAATCTTGGATAAGACGTCACAAATGACACCTATCGCTTTACTATCGCATTTAATATGACGCCCCTACAGAGAGATTAAAGCTTAGGTGAATTCCACAAAGGAAGTCACAAGATAAAGGCTCGAGATACCAAATTCTATAGTTGAATTTTTAACTCCACGAAGTTCAATAGAGCCATTCGATATGAGATTTTAGAAATGAGTTTTGTCTGGGGTTCAAAGTCGATACAAAATTTAATATCGATCTTTGGGAGTAAACCAAGAAATTCTTCAGAAATACGTCGGAAAAATCAATAACAACAGAATATTATTCAAATCGACGTGTGTCTTTATTCAAATCCATAACATGGACTAAGAAAACTTGACATCCGTAATAAACGAATGACTTCATGGCTTGATATGAAAATGTTTGACTACAATGGTTTGATCGCTTGAGTTCAATAATAACGGGTTGCTTAGGAATATGAAAACTAACAACCTTACAAAAGCAATCAATTTGGCACGATGAGTAGTTAACCTTAAAATCACATCAAAAGCAAATATCTCTATGAAATAAGGTTAACAGTAATGTGATAGTGCCAACTTGAATCAAGCAAGATTTTTAAACAACGGATGTAATGAAAGTTTCTCCTAATGGAGTCTCCACGAGATAGGTCAAAGTTTAATTTCTCCGTAGTCAAGTTCAAACGTTGAGCGCAAGCAAGAGAGATAAAAGAATGGGTAGAACCCAGATTCTAGTAAGGTATAAACTTCGCAAGAATTTATAATTAACTAACCCGTGCTAACTTCGTTCGGGTTCCTCGTATTTTGACCGGCCACGACAAACGCTTCTTCCAAGAACCGTTGACTTTGACTTTTCTCGGGACATCCTTTTGAGTCACCGCCCAAGCACTAGGTTTTCGATATCGTATAATCTCGAAGCGATATGTCCTTCTTTTCCATAATTATAGCATACCTTAAACTGTTGTAAGCGGTTTGGTGATATGTCCTCTTTCCGCATTTGTAACATAATGACCGATGGTCTTTCTCTCTCTTGGAACCAATTGCCATCTGGCGCCGACGTCTTCACATGGTCGTTGTTGAATCTCCTCTTTTAAAATCTCCTCCCAACTCGCTTTTTTATTTTCATGGCCACGATTACCACTAGAGTGGTTACCACCTTTGTCCGTATTCTTCTTTCTCCACCGGTTATCGTTATTCGATGACTACTATCTTTGGTATGATCCTCGTTTATGGTCCCCGGTTGAACGTATCGTTATCTCGCTTTCTAACAACCGAGCCCCATTTACAACATCCAATAGAGAGAAAATTTATGAAATGAGATACCGACGTATGCTCGGGTTTCAAACCTCTCGAAACATCCGCGTATATCGCTTCCTCATTCTCCACCAAATGAGGTGCAAACACGATAACTCCGCAAACTTCGCCTCGTCTTTGGGACACCGCCATGTTATTCTCGCTCCCGCCTAATAAACTCCACTTCCTTCGTATGACGGAATACTTTCGTGGAAGTACTTGTCATTGAACTGCTTTCAAACGCTCTCCCACGACATGCTTTGAAAATGGTGGATGGGTACGCTTCACGATTCCCACTAGTAATCGCCTTCGCCACGGAACATAAAGGTGGCGAATGGAACCTTCTGTTCCTCCGTGCATCCCAAGACATCGAATATCTTGGTAATTTGCTTGACCCATGTTTTCGCCATGATCGGATCGGGCTTTCCCTTAAATTCGGTGGTCCCAACTCTTTGAACTTCTTGGCCGCGTGACCACCCGTGAATTGCTATCATCTCCTCCTCAGATTTTGAACACGAGTCTCCTCGTCGATTTTGCATGAATCGCAAAAAGCTTCTAAACATCCCCTCGCTTCATCATCTCGCTCGGTGGTGTTATTCACGGGAGGTACATTGCCAACTGTTGCACGCTCTCCTCGTTGTTAAGTACAGGCATCTCCACGGTCTCATTTACTCCACTATTAATATTCTCAATCGACATTCTCAAATACCGCCATAAAACAAGGGTTAATTAAGAAATCAATCACATAATATCCCTATATATCTTGACCAACAACTAACAAATAAGCTTAGTAGACACACTAGCGAAGGATTTACTCGCTCTCCCTCCTAGTTTTATTCCCGATCTCCGCCAGATCATATCCCTAAGCTCGATACCAACCGCCATGACGACCCCCAAAATAGGTCCATTCCATCCAACCCATTCTCGAGTCGCCAAATACATGGTACGTAAACAACTACAACTTTATTATCACAACAATAAAATCGTGAGTTTAAATACAAATATTATCTTCTGATAATATTTATACTCAAATAAATCCTCATCACATTTATTGATACATTATTTTACAATAATGGTGAGGACTACTAAACAACTCTCTCTCTAGAACCTTCATTCCATACCCGACTAAGTACTTCGCTACATTCTCGCCTCCGAGAAGAAGAAAAATAGAACAACAAGGAAAAGGGTGAGCTCAACTAGCCCAAGAAAGAATGTTATGACTAAGATAATATACAATAAATTATCGTTAGTCTCCAACAGGAAAAATCTCGATAGAATACAATAGTATAACAAGTTTCAGATCAATATTCGCAGAATGAAATAATAATTCATAGAAGAGTTACGTAGAGAATGAAATCTACTATAATCTATGAATTTAACAGTCCATCATCAATATTTTATCCTCGTAACATCAATCAATATTCATCTCAAATCAAATATTCATCTTTGCACTACTGAGCCAAAGATATTCATCAATCGGTCATGTTCATCTCAACACTGCTCATCTTTGCACTAAAGGCCAAAGATATTCATCAATCGGTCATGTTCATTTAAACACTGCTCATCTTTGCACTACAGCCAAAGATATTCATTAATCGGTCATGTTCATTTAAACACCTCGCTTCATCTTTGCACTACGAGCCAAAGATATTCTTCGAAATCATTCATCTTTGCACTACTGTGCCAAAGATATTCAATAATATCATCATTTAAGACCGAGGATGATGAAAAATATTTTTAAAGAACGAATCCAATTGAAACAAAATGACAAGGATTAAGGATTAAGGATTCGTACTTTGTTTTATCCATGTCCAACAATACCTCAAAAATAATCATAGTGGTGTAAAATTCAAGAATGATCAAAACACGGATACAATCAAAGCTATTATCCGAATAGATATTTTAGACGAAAAGAAAAATTTTCATTTTTCTGAATGAATAAATATTTCGTGAATAGTCTCAGATACGTGAATAGTCCGATATCGTGAATAGTAACTCTGACACCAAAAGATAGAAATTCCACAAAAAACATCTTCACGCTTTCACTTAATAGTACTCGTGAATAAGAATCGTGAATAAGACTCATGAATAGTAACTCGTGAATAAGTAACTCATGAATAAGAACCCCGACATGAAAAAGTTCCAAATTTGATAAAAAGTACCAACCAATATTTCAAAGATAATGATATCAAGAATTAATATCATTTGAGAAGAAAATAACATCCCTTACCTCAAAGAATCGAGATTTCCGGAAGGAAAGGTCTAAGTGATGTTGAATGAAACTTGTATCTTGAACAACAACTCTCAAAGTATCTAAATACTCAAAAAAATACGCTCAATAATATAGAGAGAAAGAGAGAAAACTTGTTTCGTGTGATTTTCAATTCTAACTTAGCCCTCTATTTATAGGAAAATGTTAGCCAATGCCAAGGCATTTCGACTTGACACCGATGGCTTTTACACTCGCTACTATTGCCACCCACCACATTTGAAATAAAATTCAGCACATTTCTTCACCAACCACAAGTGGGGCCCACTCAATTCTAGAATTTTCCACCAAAATCAATTATAACCCTAATTTCGAATCACCACCTCTTAAAATTCATAACAAATCATTCGCTCATTTTAACGGTTCAAAATTTGTGGACATATACTCAACTTATGTATGTATAACATATCCAAAAATTACAACGATCCAACGGTTTGGATTAAAAATTATAACCCCATAATATATCTCAAAACCCCCCGATTTGATTTTTAACACCTCCAATCCGATAATATCTTGATAAAACACCTCAACATTAATTCCTTCATTTACAACCACATAAATAAATCCATCATTTATATTCATATAAAATAAATATTTCCTTATCATATGAATCAATAATTAATTATTCACAAATAATATTACGTAATCACATTTATGACAAACCAGTCATTCCTCGTGAAAGAGGGGCTTTCGAATAAGGATCTCTCCTTCTTGGCGCCGCAATTAGGTGACCAAACCTCTCCTTAGACAGAACTTTCTAGACATTGCCAATAATGTTATCTAATAATATTATTCAAATAATATGAATTATTGATCCGATAATGGGAAATATCAGTAGTGACAATTATTGAACAACAATAATATAAAATATCAACGCAAAGAATTATCAATCAATAAAATAAAATATTGAATAAAGAATTCACCGTGAAAATTATTGAGTAAAGCCATCTTACGTATGAATCAATAATTCAACAATATCGCGTAATACCGTGCTATATCGCGCAACCACGCCAGACATCGTATTTTAACCACCGGTATTCCAATGTCTTTTAACGGTAATAACTACGCCAATTATTTTTAACCAACTTATATTTGTCGCTTTCCTCATCCAATCGCTTTCAGTTATGGGCCCACACATATCGGTCATACTGCCGCATTTAAATATTCCCAACAAGCATTTAATATTCCACGACCAAACGAATATTCCCGACAACAATGAATATTTTATAACCACTTCTTTATTTTGAAATATTTATGTATTTAACCCTTTTACTATCCACATTAATCAAATCAACCCTTACTATTTCAAAATAATAAATAAAGGAAATTCCTTTTATTTAAAAAATTTCGGTCTTACAAATTACACTCAATAATCTAGAGAGAGAAGAGAGAAAAACTTTGTTTCTCGGTGTGATTTTCAATTCTAACTTAGCCTCTATTTATAAGAAAATGTTAAGACGCAAGCAGACTTAACTCTGCAACTTTGATGGCTTTACTCGCTACTATTCCCACCCACCACATTTGAAATAAAATTCAGCACATTTCTTCACCAACCACAAGTGGGGCCCACTCAATTCTAGAATTTTCCACCAAAATCAATTATAAACCTAATTTCCTAATCAGTCACCTCTTAAAATTCATAACAAATCATTCGTTCATTTTAACGGTTCAAAATTTGTGGACATATACTCAACTTATGTATGTATAACATATCCAAAAATTACAACGATCCAACGGTTTGATCAAAATTTATAACTCACGCAATATAGTCAAGAACACTGATTTTTCGGACTATTAGTCCTTCTGACCAGCCATTCAAAATTTCACCACGAAATATCTACAAAGAATTTTTGGGTGATTCAAATTTCTACAGTTAGCTTACTTCTAGGGCTTTCTTTTGATATATGGCTCATCTCTTAACTCATTATACACAAAGAGTTATGGATTTTACAAAATCAAGTAATAAACTAATTTTTCTGAAAATCCCATATTTTGTTCTCCATTTCGACAAATACTGATAAAACACCTCATCATTAATTCCTTCACTTATAACCACATAAATAAATCCATCATTTATATCCACATCAAATAAATATTTTCTTATCATATGAATCAATAATTAATTATTCACAAATAATATTACAAGAATCACATTTATGACAACCAGCCGCTCCCAGGAAAGAGGGGGCTTTCCGATAAGGATTTCTCCTTACTGGCGCGCAATTAGGTGACCAAACCTCTCCTTGATGTAACTTTTAGACATTGCCAATAATGCTATCTAATAATATTATTCAAATAATATGAATTATTGATCCGATAATGGAGATAATAATGCGGTGACAATTATTGAACAACAATAATATAAAATATCAACGCAAAGAATTATCAATCAATAAAATAAAATATTGAACGAAGAATTATCGTGAAAATTATTGAGTAGTGCCTTCTTCTACGTAAGGATCAATAATTCAACAATATTGTGCAATCTGGTGCTATCTTCTTCTGCAACCGCCAGACATCGTATTTTAACCACCGGGTATTCCAATGCCTTTTAATTCAGAATAACTACGCCAGAGTTATTTTTAACCAACTTATATTTGTCGTTTTCTTCATCCAATCGCTTTCCGTTATGGGCCCACACATGGTCACTACGTGCGTCATTTAATATTCCCCGATAGAAAGAATATTCCACGACCAAACGAATATTCCCCGACAATAATGAATACTTTATACCCCCTTGCTTATTTTGAAAAAAAAATTCATATATCACCCTTAACTTTAACTTTTATCAATTTAACCAATTACTGAATAGAAAAATTGTGACGACCCCAAAATAGGTCCATTCCATCCAACCCATTCGAAATCGCCAAATACATGGTACGAAACAACTACAACTTTATTATCACAACAATAAAATCGTGAGTTTAAATACAAATATTATCTTCTGACAATATTTATACTCAAATAAATCCTCATCACATTTATTGATACATTATTTTACAATAATGGTGAGGACTACTAAACAACTCTCTCTAGAACCTTCATTCCATACCCCACTAAGACTTCATTACATTCTCGCCTCCCGAGAAGAAAAATAGAACAACAAGGAAAAGGGTGAGCTCAACTAGCCCAAAAAGAAGAATGTTATGACTAAGATAATATACAATAAATTATCGTTAGTCTCCAACAGGAAAAATCGATAGAATCTGATAGACAACAAGTTTCGGATCAATATTCGCAATGAAATAATAATTCATAGAAGAGTTACGTAGAGAATGAAATCTACTATAATCTATGAATTTAACAATCCATCATCAATATTTTATCCTCAGTAACATCAATCAATATTCATCTCAAATCAAATATTCATCTTTGCACTACAGCCAAAGATATTCATCAATCGGTCATGTTCATCTCAACACTGCTCATCTTTTACACTAAAGGCCAAAGATATTCATCGATCGGTCGTGTTCATTTAAACACTGCTCATCTTTGCACTTCTGAAAGCAAAGATATTCATTAATCGGTCATGTTCATTTAAACACTGCCATCATCTTTGCTACTACGGGCCAAAGATATTCTTCAAAATCATTCATCTTTTTCACTACGTGCCAAAGATATTCAATAATATCATCATTTAAGACCGAGGATGATGAAAATATTTTTAAAAGAACGAATCCAATTGAAACAAAATGACAAGGATTAAGGATTAAGGATTCGTACTTTGTTTTATCCATGTCCAACAATACCTCAAAAATAATCATAGTGGTGTAAAATTCAAGAATGATCAAAACATGGATACAATCAAAGCTATTATCCGTAATAGATATTTTAGACGAAAAGAAAAATTTTCATTTTTCTATGAATAGTCTTAGTATTCGTGAATAGTCAGATATCGTCGTGAATAAAGGCCGATATCGTGAATAGTAACTCAAACACCAAAAGATAGAAATTCCACAAAAAACATCTTCACGCTTCATGAATAGTACTCGTGAATAGTAATTCGTGAATAGTAACTCATGAATAAGAACTCGTGAATAAGAACTCATGAATAAGTAACTCCATACATGAAAAAGTTCCAAATTTGATAAAAGTACCAACCAATATTTCAAAGATAATGATATCAAGAATTAATATCATTTGAGAAGAAAATAACATCCCTTACCTCAAAGAATCGATTTCTTGGAAGGAAAGGTCTCAAGTGATCTTTGAATGAAACTTGTCTTGAACAACAACTCTCAAAGTATCTAAATACTCAAAAATACGCTCAATAATATAGAGAGAAAGAGAAAAACTTTGTTTCGTGTGTGATTTTCAATTCTAACTTAGCCCTCTATTTATAGGAAAATGTTAGCCGTAAAAGCGGACTTGACCACTACACTGATGGCTTTACCTTACTATTGCCACCCACCACATTTGAAATAAAATTCAGCACATTTCTTCACCAACCACAAGTGGGGCCCACTCAATTCTAGAATTTTCCACCAAAATCAATTATAACCCTAATTTACTCAATCACCCACCTCTTAAAATTCATAACAAATCATTCGTTCATTTTAACGGTTCAAAATTTGTGGACATATACTCAACTTATGTATGTATAACATATCCAAAATTACAACGATCCAACAATTTTGATTAAAAATTATAACCCCATGATATATCTCAAAACCCTCGATTTGATTTTTAACACCTCCAATCCGATAATATACCGATAAAACACCTCAACATTAATTCCTTCATTTACAACCACATAAATAAATCCATCATTTATATTCATATAAAATAAATATTTCCTTATCATATGAATCAATAATTAATTATTCACAAATAATATTACGTAATCACATTTATAATGACCAGTCGTTCCCGGAAAGAGGGGCTTTCCAATAAGGATCTCTCACTTCTTGCGCAATTAGGTGACCAAACCTCTCCTTAGATGTAACTTTCTAGACATTGCCAATAATGTTATCTAATAATATTATTCAAATAATATGAATTATTGATCCGATAATGGGAAATACTGTGTAGTGGACAATTATCGAACAACAATAATATAAAATATCAACGCAAAGAATTATTGAATCAATAAAATAAAATATTGAATAAAGAATAACACTGTGTGAAAATTATTGAGTAAAGCCATCTTACGTATGAATCAATAATTCAACAATACTGCAGCAATACCGGTAATTCTTTCATGCAACCACGCCAGACATCGTATTTTAACCACCGGGTATTCCAACAGTCTTAATCTGTAATAACTACTGCCGTTATTTTTAACCAACTTATATTTGTCGCTTTCCTCATCCAATCGCTTTCCGTTATGGGGCCCACACATGGGTCATTTGTAGGTGCATTTAATATTCCCCGACAATCATTTAATATTCCACGACCAAACGAATATTCCCCGACAACAATGAATATTTTATAACCACTTGCTTATTTTGAAATATTTGCGTATTTAACCCTTTACTATCCACATTAATCAAATCAACCCTTACTATTTCAAAATAATAAATAAAGGAAATTCCTTTTATTTAAAAAATTTCGGTCTTACTGACCTCCCTCCTTATGAAATTTCGTCCTCGAAATTGACGTGCGTGACTGGTGTTTCGAAAGGTAAAGATACCTCGCTTTCATTTTCGCTTTCCAACTCCCAGTGTCATTTCCTCAATAAAGCATGGTTTCGCCACAAAACTTTAACTTGTGGTATAACCTCAGACACATAAATTCATGTTCTTTCCTCTACAAAATCTTGACAGTACCTCCTCGTGACGTTAAGTCTTCTACTATCTCGTCCGGTTCTAACTCAATGACGTGTTTGGTCGTCCACATATTTACGTAACATCGATCGTAAAAAGCGTTATGAACACGCGTCGTACTTGGTGGTAAAAGCGAGTCTATAGCCACAGTTCCTATTCGATCGAGAATTTCAAATGGATTAATAAATCGAAGGTTTGAGCTTTCTCACCTCACCGATTCTCGCTTTTAAAATAACAACTTCTTGACCTCCTTCTTCAAATTCATCACTCCGGTGTGTAGCTTGAATTTTTAACTTTATCGATTAAAGTCGATTATACTCGTATATCATCACGCACTCAGATATCATCACGTGGGTACCTAGAGTTTTCATCTCCATCTCTATTATTTGTAAATTATACTGAAATTAGTCTTTGACAATATCGTACTTTCGATTTTATATACGATCTTCTACTCAACACGTCGGCTACCACGTTCGCTTTTCCGGGATGGCATGGTCGAACATATCTTTGAAATGAGTCTCTCTTGAGTTCTTCAAGCTCTTCCTACATTCCTTGCTCCATTCGAATTTTGTATCTCTACGAGTCACCGCGTTAATGGAATAGCGATTCGAGAATATCTTTCAACGAATCTCCGATAATAACCAACTAAGCCTGAAAGCTACGATTTCGATTCTCGACTTAGGTTGCTCTCTCAACCGTGACTCATATCCCAATCTTGGATAAAGACGTCACAATGACACCTATCGCTTTACTATCGCATCGAATATGACGTCCCTACAGAGAGTTCGCTTAGTGAATTCCACAAAGGAAGTCACAAGATAAAGGCTCAGTACCAAATTCTATAGTTGAATTTTAACTCCTCAAGTTCAATAGAGCCATTCGATATGAGATTTTAGAAATGAGTTTTGTCTGGGTTTCAAAGTCGATACAAAATTTAATATCACTTTGGGGAGTAAACCAAGAAATTCTTCAGAAATACGTCGGGAAAAATCAATAACAACAGAATATTATTCAAATCGACGTGTCTTTATTCAAATCCATAACATGGACTAAGAAAACTTGACATCCGTAATAAACGAATGACTTCATGGCTTGATATGAAAATGTTTGACTACAATGGTTTGATCGCTTGAGTTCGAATAACAGGTTGCTTAGAATATGAAAACTAACAACCTTACAAAAGCAATCAATTTGGCATGATGAGTAGTTAACCTTAAAATCACATCAAAAGCAAATATCTCTATAGAAATAAGGTTAACGGTAATGTGATAGTGCCAACTTGAATCAAGCAAGATTTTTAAACAACTGGATGTAATGAAAGTTTCTCCTAATGGAGTCTCCACAGATAGGTCAAAGTTTAATTTCTCCGTAGTCAAGTTCAAACGTTGAGCGCAAGCAAGAGAGATAAAAGAATGGGTAGAACCCAGATGTCTAGTAAGGTATAAACTTCGCAAGAATTTATAATTAACTAACCTGTGCTAACTTCGTTCGGGTTCCTCGATTTTGACCGGCCACACGACAAACGCTCTTCCAAGAACCGTTGACTTTGACTTTTCTTCGACATCCTTTTGAGTCACCGCCTCACCACGACTAGGTTTTCGATATCGTATAATCTCGAGCGATATGTCCTTCTTTTCCATAATTATAGCATACCTTAAACTGTTGTGGGCGGTGATATGTCCTCTTTCCCGCATTTTGTAACATACGACCGATGGTCTTTCTCTCTCTCTTGGAACCGATTGCCCTTTGGCGCCGACGCCTTCACATGGTCGTTGTTGAATCTCCTCTTTTAAAATCTCCTCCCAACTCGCTTCTTTTTATTTTCATGGCCACGATTACCACTAGAGTGGTTACCACCTTTGTCCGTATTCTTCTTTCTCCACCGGTTATCGTTATTCGATGACTACTATCTTTGGTATGATCCTCGGTTATGGTCCCTCGGTTGAACGTACTTCAATTATCTCGCCTAAACAATCGAGCCCTCGCTTACAACATCCGGTAGAGAGAAAATTTATGAGAAATGAGATCTTCGGCGTATGTCGGTTTCAAACCTCTCGAAACATCCGCGTCATACGCTCCTCATTCTCCACCAAATGAGGTGCAAACCTCGGATAACTCCGCAAACTTCGCCGTCTTTGGGACCGCTCATGTTATTCTCGCTCCAGTCTAATAAACTCCACTTCCTTCGTATGACGAATACTTTCGTGGAAGTACTTGTCATTGAACTGCTTTCAAACGCTCCCTACGACATGCCGAAAGCGCATTTGGATGGGTACGCTTCACGATTCCCACTAGTAATCTGCCCGCCACGGAAACATAAAGGTGGCGAATGGAACCTTCGTTCCTCCGTGCATCCCAAGACATCGAATATCTTGGTAATTTGCTTGACCCATGTTTCCGCCATGATCGGATCGGGCTTTCCTTAAATTCGTGGTCCCAACTCTTTGAACTTCTTGGTTGTGACCACCCGTGAATTGCTATCATCTCTCTCCTCAGATTTTGAACACGAGTCTCCTCGTCGATTTTGCATGAACCGCAAAAAGCTTCTAAACATCCCTCGTTCATCATCTCGCTTTCGGTGGTGTTATTCACAGGAGGTACATTGCCACTGTTGCACGCTCTCCTCGTTGTTAAGTACAGAGCATCTCCACTGTCTCATTTACTCCACTATTAATATTCTCGATTCGACATTCTCAAATACCGCCATAAAAACAAGGGTTAATTAAGGAAATCAATCACATAATATCCCTATATATCGACCAACTAACAAATAAGCTTAGGTAGGACACACTAGCGAAGGATTTACTCGCCTCCCCCTCCTAGTTTTATTCCCCATCTCCGCCAGAGATCATATCCCTAAGCTCGATATTAACCGTGACGACCCCAAAATAGGTCCATTCCATCCAACCCATTCGAGTCGCCAAATACATGGTGCGTAAACAACTACAACTTTATTATCACAACAATAAAATCTGTGAGTTTAAATACAAATATTATCTTCAGAGATAATATTTATACTCAAATAAATCCTCATCACATTTATTGATACATTATTTTACAATAATGGTGAGGACTACTAAACAACTCTCTCTAGAACCTTCATTCCATACCCCGACTAAGACTTTCGCTACATTCTCGCCTCCCGAGAAGAAAAATAGAACAACAAGGAAAAGGGTGAGCTCAACTAGCCCAAGAAGAAATGTTATGACTAAGATAATATACAATAAATTATCGTTAGTCTCCAACAGGAAAAATCGATAGAATACAATAGACAACAAGTTTCGATCAATATTCGCAATGAAATAATAATTCATAGAAGAGTTACGTAGAGAATGAAATCTACTATAATCTATGAATTTAATAAATCCATCATCAATATTTTATCCTCGTAAACATCAATCAATATTCATCTCAAATCAAATATTCATCTTTTGCACTATGTGCCAAAGATATTCATCAATCGGTCATGTTCATCTCAACACTGCTCATCTTTTGCACTAAAGGCCAAAGATATTCATCGATCGGTCATGTTCATTTAAACACTGCTCATCTTTGCACTACAGCCAAAGATATTCATTAATCGGTCATGTTCATTTAAACACCGCTTCATCTTTGCACTACATGTGCCAAAAGATATTCTTCAAAATCATTCATCTTTGCACTACTGTGCCAAAGATATTCAATAATATCATCATTTAAGACCGAGGATGATGAAAAATATTTTTAAAGAACGAATCCAAAGGAAACAAAATGACAAGGATTAAGGATTAAGGATTCGTACTTTGTTTTATCCATGTCCAACAATACCTCAAAAATAATCATAGTGGTGTAAAATTCAAGAATGATCAAAACATGGATACAATCAAAGCTATTATCCGAATAGATATTTTAGAGGCGAAAAAAAAAATTTTCATTTTTCTATGAATAGTCTTGATATTCGTGAATAGTCTCAGATATCGTGAATAGTCTTGCCGATATCGTGAATAAGAACTCACACCAAAAGATAGAAATTCCACAAAAAAACATCTTCACGCTTCATTTAATAGTACTCGTGAATAGTAATTCGTGAATAAGAACTCATGAATAAGTAACTCGTGAATAGTAACTCATGAATAAGAACTCTCGACATGAAAAAGTTCCAAATTTGATAAAAAGTACCAACCAATATTTCAAAGATAATGATATCAAGAATTAATATCATTTGAGAAGAAAATAACATCCCTTACCTCAAAGAATCAAGATTTCTCAAGGAAAGGCTCAAGTGATCTTTGAATGAAACTTGTCTTCAACAACAACTCTCAAAGTATCTAAATACTCAAAAAATACGCTCAATAATATAGAGAGAGAAGAGAGAAACTTTGTTTCGGTGTGATTTTCAATTCTAACTTAGCCTCTATTTATAGGAAAATGTTAGCCCGTAGAAGCGGACTTGACCTCGCACACCGATGGCTTTACTCGCTACTACTATTGCCACCCACCACATTTGAAATAAAATTCAGCACATTTCTTCACCAACCACAAGTGGGGCCCACTCAATTCTAGAATTTTCCACCAAAATCAATTATAACCCTAATTTCAATCAAACACCTCTTAAAATTCATAACAAATCATTCGCTCATTTTAACGGTTCAAAATTTGTGGACATATACTCAACTTATGTATGTATAACATATCCAAAAATTACAACGATCCAACGGTCGGATTAAAAATTATAACCCCCGCAATATATCTCAAAACCCCTGATTTGATTTTTAACACCTCCAATCCGATAATATACTGATAAAACACCTCAACATTAATTCCTTCATTTACAACCACATAAATAAATCCATCATTTATATTCATATAAAATAAATATTTCCTTATCATATGAATCAATAATTAATTATTCACAAATAATATTACGTAATCACATTTATAATGACCAGTCGCTCCTCGTGAAAGAGGGGCTTTCCAATAAGGATCTCTCTTCTTCGGCGCGCAATTAGGTGACCAAACCTCTCCTTAGACGTAACTTTCTAGACATTGCCAATAATGTTATCTAATAATATTATTCAAATAATATGAATTATTGATCCGATAATGGGAAATATCGTGTAAAGGACAATTATTGAACAACAATAATATAAAATATCAACGCAAAGAATTATTGAATCAATAAAATAAAATATTGAACAAGAACTCACTCGTGAAAATTATTGAGTAAAGCCATCTTACGTATGAATCAATAATTCAACAATATCAGGCAATACCGCAAATACATCTTTGCAACCACAGCCAGACATCGTATTTTAACCACCGGGTATTCCAACAGCCTTAACGGTAATAACTACGCCAGTTATTTTTAACCAACTTATATTTGTCGCTTTCCTCATCCAATCGCTTTCAAGTTATGGGGCCCACACATGGTCATACTGCGTCGCATTTAATATTCCCCCGAAGCATTTAATATTCCACGACCCAAACGAATATTCCCCGACAACAATGAATATTTTATAACCACTTGCTTATTTTGAAATATTTGCGTATTTAACCCTTTTACTATCCACATTAATCAAATCAACCCTTACTATTTCAAAATAATAAATAAAGGAAATTCCTTTTATTTAAAAATTTCTGGTCTTACAAAAATTGAATACTTTTATTTCATAAAATTCGGGGTCTTACACTAATAGTAAAAAATTTTATATAAAATAGAATACTTTTATAAAGTTATCTGCTTTATTAGACAATAATTAAAATATATTATATTTTATTATGAATAGTGTTTGCATAGTATTTGCATAGTAAAATCTTTTTAAAAGTTATTCATTTTATTAGATTATAAATAGAATATATTATATTTTATTTAAAAGATTTTGCTTTTAAATATGGGTCGTCCGATTAAAGTAAATCAATCTGGACCGCTTCATGGATTGGTTACTATTCATTCTATTCTTCTATAAATAGAATCTCATTCCTTCATTATTTCTTACTTAATTCACTAAAACTCTGTAGAGAGAAAACTATAGAGAAAAGAAGAAAAGTATTCGCTACTTCACTACTCCAATATCAAGTTTCTTTTACTTGAAGTGGGTATTATTTCTTTTGTATTCATGAAGAGAACTTCTATTATTCCATCTTTATTATTCTGTTGGAATAACCTGTATACGCGGGCTACCCTATACTTGGTGAAATTCTTCTGTATTCCATTCTTTATTATTCTGTTAGAATATCCTGTCTGTGCTTTACGCCGGACCTGGTTCCGTCTTTATTATTCTTGTGACGACCCCAAAATAGGTCCATTCCATCCAACCCATTCTGAGTCGCCAAATACATGGTACGTAAAACAACTACAACTTTATTATCACAACAATAAAATCGTGAGTTTAAATACAAATATTATCTTCTAGACAATATTTATACTCAAATAAATCCTCATCACATTTATTGATACATTATTTTACAATAATGGTGAGGACTACTAAACAACTCTCTCTAAACCTTCATTCCATACCCCGACTAGTACTCGCTACATTCTCGCCTCCCGAGAAGAAAAATAGAACAACAAGGAAAAGGGTGAGCTCAACTAGCCCAAGAAAGAATGTTATGACTAAGATAATATACAATAAATTATCGTTAGTCTCCAACAGGAAAAATCGATGAATACAATGAGACAACAAGTTTCGAGATCAATATTCGCAGAATGAAATAATAATTCATAGAAGAGTTACGTAGAGAATGAAATCTACTATAATCTATGAATTTAACAAATCCATCATCAATATTTTATCCTCAGTAACATCAATCAATATTCATCTCAAATCAAATATTCATCTTTGCACTACAGCCAAAGATATTCATCAATCTAGTCATGTTCATCTCAACACTGCTCATCTTTGCACTAAAGGCCAAAGATATTCATCATCGGTCATGTTCATTTAAACACTGCTCATCTTTGCACTACAAAGCCAAAGATATTCATTAATCATTCATGTTCATTTAAACACTTCTCATCTTTGCACTACAAAGCCAAAGATATTCTTCAGAAATCATTCATCTTTGCACTACGTGCCAAAGATATTCAATAATATCATCATTTAAGACCGAGGATGATGAAAATATTTTTAAAGAACGAATCCAAAGTGAAACAAAATGACAAGGATTAAGGATTAAGGATTCGTACTTTGTTTTATCCATGTCCAACAATACCTCAAAAATAATCATAGTGGTGTAAAATTCAAGAATGATCAAAACATGGATACAATCAAAGCTATTATCCGTAATAGATATTTTAGACGAAAAGAAAAATTTTCATTTTTCTATTGAATAGTCTTAAATGATCGTGAATAGTCTTCAGATATCGTGAATAAAGTCTTGATACGTGAATAAGAACTCGACACCAAAAGATAGAAATTCCACAAAAACATCTTCACGCTTCATGAATAGTACTTTCGTGAATAGTAATTCGTGAATAGTAACTCATGAATAAGAACTCGTGAATAGTAACTCATGAATAGTAACTCTGCGACATGAAAAAGTTCCAAATTTGATAAAAAGTACCAACCAATATTTCAAAGATAATGATATTGAAGAATTAATATCATTTGAGAAGAAAATAACATCCCTTACCTCAAAGAATCAAGATTTCTTGGAAGGAAAGGTCTCAGTGATGATTGAATGAAACTTGTAATTGAACAACAACTCTCAAAGTATCTAAATACTCAAAAAATACGCTCAATAATATAGAGAGAGAAAGAGAAAACTTTTGTTTCGGTGTGATTTTCAATTCTAACTTAGCCCTCTATTTATAGGAAAATGTTAGCCCAACCAAGGCGACTTGACTTACTACTGATGGCTTTACTCGCTACTATTGCCACCCACCACATTTGAAATAAAATTCAGCACATTTCTTCACCAACCACAAGTGGGGCCCACTCAATTCTAGAATTTTCCACCAAAATCAATTATAACCCTAATTTACTAATCACCCACCTCTTAAAATTCATAACAAATCATTCGTTCATTTTAACGGTTCAAAATTTGTGGACATATACTCAACTTATGTATGTATAACATATCCAAAATTACAACGATCCAACGGTCGGATTAAAAATTATAACCCCAAGTAATATATCTCAAAACCCCGATTTGATTTTTAACACCTCCAATCCGATAATATACTGATAAAACACCTCAACATTAATTCCTTCATTTACAACCACATAAATAAATCCATCATTTATATTCATATAAAATAAATATTTCCTTATCATATGAATCAATAATTAATTATTCACAAATAATATTACGAAATCACATTTATAATGACCAGTCGCTTCTCAGAAAGAGGGGGCTTTCCAATAAGGATCTCTCCTTCTTCGGCGCCGCAATTAGGTGACCAAACCTCTCCTTAGATGAACTTTCTAGACATTGCCAATAATGTTATCTAATAATATTATTCAAATAATATGAATTATTGATCCGATAATGGGAAATCTTGTGTAGTGACAATTATTGAACAACAATAATATAAAATATCAACGCAGAATTATTGAATCAATAAAATAAAATATTGAATAAAGAACTCATGTGAAAATTATTGAGTAGTGCCATCTTACGTATGAATCAATAATTCAACAATATCTTGTAATACCGCAAAGCTTTCTTTGTGCGACCACGCGTACATCGTATTTTAACCACCGTATTCCAACAGTCTTTACTTGGTAATAACTACGCCGTTATTTTTAACCAACTTATATTTGTCGCTTTCCTCATCCAATCGCTTTTCGTTATGGGGCCCACATAGCTTACGCTACGTCATTTAATATTCCCCAAAGCATTTAATATTCCACGACCAAACGAATATTCCCTAACAACAATGAATATTTTATAACCACTTTACTTATTTTGAAATATTTGCGTATTTAACCCTTTACTATCCACATTAATCAAATCAACCCTTACTATTTCAAAATAATAAATAAAGGAAATTCCTTTTTATTTAAAAAATTTCTGGTCTTACAACCTCCCTCCTTATGAAATTTCGTCCTCGAAATTGGCGACGTCGCACTTCGTGTTTGAAAAGGTAAAGATACCTCGCTTTCATTTTCGTTTCCAACTCCCGTGTCATTTCCTCAATAAAGCATGGTTTCGCCACAAAACTTTAACTTGTGGTATAACCTCGACATAGGTCATGTTCTTTCCTCTACAAAATCTTGACAGTACCTCCTCGTGACGTTAAGTCTTCTATTATCTCGTCCGGTTCTAACTCAATGACGTGTTTCGGTCGTCCACATATTTACGTAACATCGATACGTGAAAACGTTATGAACACGCGTCGTACTTGGTGGTAAAACGAGTCTATAGGCCACGCTTCCTATTCGATCGAGAATTTCAAATGGATTAATAAATCGAAGGTTTGAGCTTTCCTCACCTCACCGATTCTCGCTTTTAAAATAACAACTTCTTGCACCTCCTTCTTCAAATTCATCACCCGGTGTGTAGCTTGAATGACTTTAACTTTATCGATTAAAGTCGATTATACTCAGATATCATCACGTACTCGTATATCATCACGTGGGTACCTAGAGTTTTCATCTCCATCTCTATTATTTGTAAATTATAATGAAATTAGTCTTTGACAATATCGTACTGCGTATTGTATACGATCTTCTACTCAACACGCCGCCTACCACGCTCGCTTTTTCGTGATGGCATGGTCGAACATATCTTTGAAATGAGTCTCCTCTTGAGTTCTTCAAGCTCTTCCCACATTCCTTGCTCCATTCAATTTTGTATCTCTACGAGTCACCAAGTTAATGGAATAGCGATTCGAGAATATCTTTCAACGAATCTCCGATAATAACCAACTAAGCCTAAAAGCTACGTATTTCGATTCATCGACTTAGGTTGCTCTCAACCGTGACTCATATCCCAATCTTGGATAAGACGTCACAATGACACCTATCGCTTTACTATCGCATCGAATATGACGTCCCCTACAGAGAGAGTCCTCGCTTAGGTGAATTCCACAAAGGAAGTCACAAGATAAAGGCTCGGTACCAAATTCTATAGTTGAATTTTTAACTCCCGAAGTTCAATAGAGCCATTCGATATGAGATTTTAGAAATGAGTTTTGTCTTAGGGTTCAAAGTCGATACAAAATTTAATATCGATCTTTGGGAGTAAACCAAGAAATTCTTCAGAAATACGTCGAAAAATCAATAACAACAGAATATTATTCAAATCGACGTGTCTTTATTCAAATCCATAACACGGACTAAGAAAACTTGACATCCGTAATAAACGAATGACTTCATGGCTTGATATGAAAATGTTTGACTACAATGGTTTGATCGCTTGAGTTCGAATAACAAAAGTTGCTTAGGAATATGAAAACTAACAACCTTACAAAAGCAATCAATTTGGCATGATGAGTAGTTAACCTTAAAATCACATCAAAAGCAAATATCTCTATAGAAATAAGGTTAACGGGTAATGTGATAGTGCCAACTTGAATCAAGCAAGATTTTTAAACAACGGATGTAATGAAAGTTTCTCCTAATGGAGTCTCCACAGATAGGTCAAAGTTTAATTTCTCCGTAGTCAAGTTCAAACGTTGAGCGCAAGCAAGAGAGATAAAAGAATGGGTAGAACCCAGATTCTAGTAAGGTATAAACTTCAAGAATTTATAATTAACTAACCCGTCTTAACTTCGTTCGGGTTCCTCGTATTTTTGACCGGTCCGCGACAAACGCTCTTCCAAGAACCGCTGACTTTGACTTTTCTCGGACATCCTTTTGAGTCACCGCCTCACGCACTAGGTTTCGATATCGTCTAATCTCGAGCGATATGTCCTTCTTTTCCATAATTATAGCATACCTTAAACTGTTGTGGGCGCTTTGGGTGATATGTCCCTCTTTCCCAAGATTGTAACATACTGACCGATGGTCTTTCTCCTCTCTTGGAACCAATTGCCATGGCAATACGACGCGTCTTCATACGGTCGTTGTTGAATCTCCTCTTTTAAAATCTCCTCCCAACTCGCTTCTTTTATTTTCATGGCCACGATTACCACTAGAGTGGTTACCACCTTTGTCCGTATTCTTCTTTCTCCACCGGTTATCGTTATTCTCGATGACTACTATCTTTGGTATGATCCTCGGTTATGGTCCCTCGGTTGAACGTACTTTCGTTATCTCGCTTCTAACAATCGAGCCCCATTTTACAACATCCTAATAGAGAGAAAATTTATGAGAAATGAGATATTGGACGTATGTCGGGTTTCAAACCTCTCGAAACATCCGCGTCATCGTTGCTCCTCATTCTCCACCAAATGAGGTGCAAACCTGGATAACTCCGCAAACTTCGCCTCGTCTTCGGGGACCGCCATGTTATTCTCGCTTCGATCTAATAAACTCCACTTCCTTCCGTATGACCGAATACTTTCGTGGAAGTACTTGTCATTGAACTGCTTCAAACGTCTCCCATGACATCGCCGAAAGGTGCAAATTGGATGGGTACGCTTCACGATTCCTGTCAGTAATCTGCCATCGCCACTTTACATAAAGGTGGCGAATGGAACCTTCTGTTCCTCCGCATCCCAAGACATCGAATATCTTGGTAATTTGCTTGACCCATGTTTCCGCCATGATCGGATCGGGCTTTCCCTTAAATTCGTGGTCCCAACTCTTTGAACTTCTTGGTCCGTGACCACCCGTGAATTGCTATCATCTCCTCCTCAGATTTTGAACACGAGTCTCCTCGTCGATTTTGCATGAACTACAAAAAGCTTCTAAACATCCCTCGCTCATCATCTCGCTTTCGGTGGTGTTATTCACAGGAGGTACATTGCCACTGTTGCACGCTCTCCTCGTTGTTAAGTGCAGCATCTCCACGGTCTCATTTACTCCACTATTAATATTCTCAATCGACATTCTCAAATCTTTGTCGCCAAAACAAGGGTTAATTAAGGAAATCAATCACATAATATCCCTATATACTTGACCAACTAACAAATAAGCTTAGGTAGGACACACTAGCGAAGGATTTACTCGCCTCTCCCTCCTAGTTTTATTCCCCGATCTCCGCCAGAGATCATATCCCTAAGCTCGATACCAACCGTGATTTACCCCAAAATAGGTCCATTCCATCCAACCCATTCTCGAAATCGCCAAATACATGGTACGTAAAAACAACTACAACTTTATTATCACAACAATAAAACTGTGAGTTTAAATACAAATATTATCTTCTGACAATATTTATACTCAAATAAATCCTCATCACATTTATTGATACATTATTTTACAATAATGGTGAGGACTACTAAACAACTCTCTCTAGAACCTTCATTCCATACCCCCGACTAAGACTTTCGCTACATTCTCGCCTCCCGAGAAGAAAAATAGAACAACAAGGAAAAGGGTGAGCTCAACTAGCCCAAAGAAAGAATGTTATGACTAAGATAATATACAATAAATTATCGTTAGTCTCCAACAGGAAAAAATCGATAGAATACAATAAATAACAAGTTTCGGATCAATATTCGCAATGAAATAATAATTCATGTAAGAGTTACGTAGAGAATGAAATCTACTATAATCTATGAATTTAATATCCATCATCAATATTTTATCCCCAGTAACATCAATCAATATTCATCTCAAATCAAATATTCATCTTTGCACTACAGCCAAAGATATTCATCAATCCATCATGTTCATCTCAACACTGCTCATCTTTGCACTAAAGGCCAAAGATATTCATCACCCATCATGTTCATTTAAACACTGCTCATCTTTGCACTACAGTGCCAAAGATATTCATTAGTCGGTCATGTTCATTTAAACACCGCTCATCTTTTGCACTACGGGCCAAAGATATTCTTCAAATCATTCATCTTTGCACTACAGCCAAAGATATTCAATAATATCATCATTTAAGACCGAGGATGATGAAAAATATTTTAAAGAACGAATCCAAAGAAACAAAATGACAGGATTAAGGATTAAGGATTCGTACTTTGTTTTATCCATGTCCAACAATACCTCAAAAATAATCATAGTGGTGTAAAATTCAAGAATGATCAAAACATGGATACAATCAAAGCTATTATCCGAATAGATATTTTAGACGAAAAGAAAAATTTTCATTTTCTATGAATGAATAGTCTTGCGTATTAAGTGAATAAGTCAGATATCGTGAATAGTCTTCAGATATCGTGAATAGTAACTCACACACCAAAAGATAGAAATTCCACAAAAAAACATCTTCACGCTTAATGAATAAGACTCGTGAATAAGAATCGTGAATAAGTAACTCATGAATAAGTAACTCGTGAATAGTAACTCATGAATAGTAACCCCCGACATGAAAAAAGTTCCAAATTTGATAAAAAGTACCAACCAATATTTCAAAGATAATGATATCAAGAATTAATATCATTTGAGAAGAAAATAACATCCCTTACCTCAAAGAATCGATTTCTAAGAAGGAAAGGTCAAGTGATGCTGAATGAAACTTGTACTGAACAACAACTCTCAAAGTATCTAAATACTCAAAAAATACGCTCAATAATATAGAGAGAGAAAGAGAGAAAACTTTGTTTCTGGTGTGATTTTCAATTCTAACTTAGCCCTCTATTTATAGGAAAATGTTAGCCCGCCGAAGCAGACTTGACTGCACACTACATGGCTTTACCTGCTACTATTGCCACCCACCACATTTGAAATAAAATTCAGCACATTTCTTCACCAACCACAAGTGGGGCCCACTCAATTCTAGAATTTTCCACCAAAATCAATTATAACCCTAATTTCTGAATCAGCCACCTCTTAAAATTCATAACAAATCATTCGTTCATTTTTAACGGTTCAAAATTTGTGGACATATACTCAACTTATGTATGTATAACATATCCAAAAATTACAACGATCCAACGGTCGGATTAAAAATTATAACCCCCGCAATATATCTCAAAACCCCTGATTTGATTTTTAACACCTCCAATCCGATAATATACTGATAAAACACCTCAACATTAATTCCTTCATTTACAACCACATAAATAAATCCATCATTTATATTCATATAAAATAAATATTTCCTTATCATATGAATCAATAATTAATTATTCACAAATAATATTACAGAATCACATTTATAATGACCAGTCGCTCCCGTGAAAGGGGGCTTTCCAATAAGGATCTCTCTTATCTGCGCCGCAATTAGGTGACCAAACCTCTCCTTAGATGTAACTTTCTAGACATTGCCAATAATGTTATCTAATAATATTATTCAAATAATATGAATTATTGATCCGATAATGGGAAATATTGTGTAGTGACAATTATCGAACAACAATAATATAAAATATCAACGCAAAGAATTATCAATCAATAAAATAAAATATTGAATAAAGAATTCATTCACGAAAAATTATTGAGTAGTGCCATCTTACGTATGAATCAATAATTCAATAATGCATGCAATACCGTGTCTTCTTTATGCAACCACGCGTATTCATCATTTTTAACCAACGGGTATTCCAATGATCTTAACGGTAATAACTACGCCGTTATTATTTTTACCAACTTATATTTGTCGCTTTCCTCATCCAATCGCTTTTCACATGGGGCCCACACATGGTCGCTACCGTCGCATTTAATATTCCCCGACAAGATTTAATATTCCACGACCAAACGAATATTCCCCATTACAACAACGTGAATATTTTATAACCACTTGCTTATTTTGAAATATTTGCGTATTTAACCCTTTTTTACTCCCACATTAATCAAATCAACCCTTACTATTTCAAAATAATAAATAAAGGAAATTCCTTTTATTTAAAAATTTTGGTCTTACAATTACATTGGAACATCCTGTTGGTGTGAATTTCAATTCTGACTCGGTTCCGTCGTTTAGTATTATGTTGAATAACTTTTCTATGCAAAGTACCGCGTGCGTATGGTAATTTCATTGTATTACATTCTTTATTATTCATTTGAATATCCTGCTTGGTCAAGACATTACGACTTCGACCGTTCCGTTATTTATTATTCTCGATGGAATAACTTTGCCTATGCATCGCAATCTGCGTACGCATGGTGATTTCTTTTGTTATTCCATTCTTTATTATACTCAAATTGGCTAAAGTTTTGACTTCTACACTCCATGAAATTAGTGGAATATTCTTGATATTTGCGCTTCATCCAGTATCTTTTCATGGAAATATTCTTCTGAGCATTCTTGAATTTTACTTTACAAAAAAGTATCATCTTGATAATTTGGACGTTATTAGTTCCTGAATAAATTAATTCTTGAACTTATTTTATTGAATTCTTATATCATTGTCATCATCCTCATGTTTATATTATTTTTGAAAGTCATATCTGACCAGTAGTGCATGATGGACTTGGTATGATTATGACCGAGGATTATTCTTGTAATCATGGCCGTAAATGTTACAAATGATGTGGTAAAAGTCCTCATCAATTCAAGTGCATTGATGGACGATTGTTGGCATGATCATGACCATTTATGAATACACAAATATCATCGTCCGTGATGCATGGATAATTTGTGGTCGTGATCCTAATGAATATCCTCGTAGTAGCGCTTGAGGATGATGTAAATTATTTATTAAAATCGAGTCTCAAATGATAAAAGTGATAAAAACCTTTTAAATCATAAAAGATAGTAGATTTTATTCTCTACTTGACTCTTTTAATAGATTGCATGTTCCACTGCAGCTTAAACTTGATGTCTATCAGATTTTATCGGTTTAACATCATTGATGACTAATGATAATTTATTCGCATTATCTTGAGTCATAATATTTCTTAAATGGGCTAGTTGAGCTCACCTTCTTTCTTTCACCGTTCTCTTCGTAAAATAAGAACGTGGCAAGGACTAGTCGGGAACGGGTGATGGTCCGAGATGGTGTCTTAGTAGTCCTCACTATTTTGTTAAATAGTGTGATAATAAATGTAATGATGACTAAATTGAGTGTGGATATTGTATAGATGACAATATTTGTATTAAAACTCACAGCATGTATTTTGTCGTATTTTACACGACTGTTGTATAATCAAGTTGTATTTGAATTTAGTACCATGTATTTGGCGACTCAAGATAGGTGATGTATACCTATTTTGGGGGCGTCACACGATTATTTTCTATAAATTTAAATATCTGCTTATTTTAAAATTAGAAGATCAAACTCGAATATTTTACACTTTTATAATTTCATATAATACAAATTACAAGATCTTTTTTCTTTTTCTCATTTTTTAAAAAAAAAAACCTTTTTGAGTTTAAATTATAGTAAATTTTATTATATTTTACAAAAAAAATATGATAAATTATAATATATTTTATTATATTACTCTCCCGTCCAACTTTACTTGTCATAGTTCGAAAGTATTCCCTCCGTTTTCTCTTTAAATGTTGTTTTAGAGAAGTGTTTTTTGTCTTTTAATATTTGTCGTTTGAGAATTTTAATTAAACATTAATTGCTTAGTTTCTAATATTACCTTAAGTATTCAGTATAACTTTAGTTCTCTTACATGCCTATTAAAAAAAAAAAATTCTCCAAATTACCAATCTTAATTACTTTATTATCATCTTTTTATTTTATTAATTTAATCTCCCAATTCTTTCTTAGAACAATAAAATAGAATAGGAAAATGGGTGTGGTTATTATTCTAATGTCAAAATTAATAGTACTATTTTTTTTTTTCAATGTATGCCATTTTGTATTCAATAAAAAATTAAGTTAAATGAGGCTATTATTAAAAAAGTAATGTCAAAATAACTTTAAAAAGAAAAGATGACAAATAAATTTAAATAAGTCAAAAAATTAGAACAAATAAATTCGAACAACGAGAATATATCTTATTATAAATGAATTAATTTCCTTGCACTAACTCTTATTTTGAAGAGTAATGTGATGTATTTTGATAGATCTGTATCGAACTAAAATTACAAAAATTACAAAATTATAAAAAAATCTTATTTATTATGTAGTATATATTTGTAAAAAAATATTACTAATATTTTTATACGTAAACTAACCATTAAAAATATACAAATATTCCTTCGATAAATTTGTCATTAATGCCGCCCGTATTAATGATTTTTTGACAAAACGATTAAACACTTGTATATAACGATACCAATACGTATATATGGATATTTTAAATAAATATTTCTTATCATCATATCTCTCTCATCAATATAATATTACATTTGAAATTTAGATCACAAAATAGAAATTCTTCGGTTCATTTAAAATGAAGATAATTCTAATTCGGGCAGGTTGGGATTATATCTACTCCATACATAAAAAAACAAAAATATCTAGTATTATTATACTGATGGGGTACGTGTCATAGGTCGGTGAGCAATTAGGTGATGACTCACCTTCTAACATAGATTCAAGGTCTAGTGTGTACACGAAGAAATATGTGCCTATACAACACCAACACATATATAAATATATATATATATATATATATATATATATATAGAAAATGCTGGAGAGTTTTAGAGTATCTGATTGGCAGAAATACAGAGACGTGAGAGGAACCCAGAAGCCAAAAGAGAGACAAAGAAGAAGAAGAAGAAGAAGAAGAAATAAGGAAATTTGCGCGTTCTTAGGTTGGATCAAGGATATATATATATATATATATATATATATATATATATACTCTGATTTTGCTCCCTGAATCTCGATAGGTAAGTGCTTGTTAATTCATGAACTGTATCTTAATTCCAAGTGTAAAATTTGATTTTGATATAAATATTCGTTTTGTCTCAATAAGAACGATAGTATTTGTTCTTGATCAACCTCAATATAGTATCCCTGAAAATCTAAATCAATGTGATATAGCCATATAAAATAATTTCAAACAAATTAAAAAAATAATAGTTAAGCTATTATATAAAGATAATAGTCTTTTATATAGCATTTTTGTATAGTTAAGCTATTTTTTATTGTTAACAACTTTATTTATAATTTACTGGATGTAGTATTAAGTACAAAGTATTAGAATTTGATTTACACACACATACAATATGGAAAACAAAATTCCTTGAAAAGTTTTTTAAGGCAACCCACACATTTTGGGCCCTTGAATATAAAGTAGTTGTTATTTTGACTATGAATCACATGAATGATCTTAGACTCTGGACCGGACAATTATCTAAATTTCGCCAAGATAGTGCTGTTCAGTTTTTAAAGCTATTTGTATTACTTCGAATCTATTGCACTATATAGACAATGGCTTGCTATAAATTTGTCAATTTCTTGGTTGCAGAAGCTAATGCAATTTTTTGATACACCTGTAGATTTTCCTGAATTCTATAATCCATTAGATGCTACAATTCAATATGTTTTCGACTGTGAAGATGATGAAGTCTTTAACCACGAAATCTAAGAATTTTGTCCTGAAGATCTTATGAAGTTTAGCCCAAGACGGTCTAATCCAGGGAGTTCTGGCTACAATTTTAGCGACCGCTGTCATTCTTCTTATTGTATTGTTATTAAGTGATACTCATACAGCCTTTCTCTCAACAAGTTCAAGATGGATTGTCAATGCAAAAACAGGACGGCGTGTGAAATTAGCCTGCGTAAATTGGCCCGGTCACATGTATCCCATGGTACCAGAGGGTCTCCATAAGAAACCTTTAAAAAACATTACAGAAAGTATTGTTTCAATGGGGTTCAATTGCGTTCGTCTCACCTGGGCTACCCAAATGTTCACCCGTAATAAATATAGGAATCTTAAGGTCGCAGAATCACTAAATAAATGGAATTTAGTTGCGGCTACTTTTGGAATGGACATAAACAATCCTGAACTAATGAACCTTACCCTTGTTGGTGCCCAAAAGGCTGTCATTGATGCGCTTGGCGAAAAAAACATCATGGTGGTGCTTGATAACCATGTCAGCCTCCCAATATGGTGCTGTGATTGGAACGATGGAAATGGGTTCTTCAAAGACGTACATTTTGATCCAAAGGAGTGGGTGCAAGGCTTAACCCTCGTAGCTAGGAAGTATAAAGCAAACCCTACGGTACGTACATTTCATTGGAACTATACAATCAAGAATCTGTATGATTGTATTGCCTAATAACTGTTATCAAAATTATCGGTCTTGTTCATTTTTTCATGCTATAAAACAAAACAATCTTATGTCGGATTAAAAATTTACTGATTTTAAGGCCTATATAGTTTATAGAAGGCCTCCCTTTCTACCTTTATCATAAATTGAATAGGATAAGAAAAAAACTCTAATTTTTCATCAACTTTTTTTATAATTAATGATCATTGTAAAAACCTTTTTCTCAATACTTGTTTGCTGATTCTCTGTTTTCTTTCATAAGTTATAAAAACAGGCAAAAAAAATAAATAAAAAGAAAGAAAGACATGTTTGGTTACCTATAGTTTTTCTTCCTTTCTTCATGAAAACACCTCACGGCTCACTGAGAAAAGCAAAGAAGAAAAAATTTCTATGTTATACTTTTCTTTTTTGGGTAAATTTTTCTATGTTATACTTTTCTTTTTTGGGTAAATTTTTCTATGTTATACTTGCATCCATGATTGACATTTTATCTTAATTTCTTTTTAAGAGATAAACACAAGAAATTATATAACTACTGTGTTGTCTTAGCTGGATAGATGTTATTTTCATCAATAAGGATGGTATTTAAATGTATACAGGTAGTGGCAATGAGCATACGAAACGAGTTACGTGGTCCGCGCCAGAACGAGTATGACTGGTACCAATTCATCGAAAAGGGTACTACTGCAGTTCACCAGGAAAACCTAGATGTCCTAGTGATTGTCTCAGGCTTATCATTTGAAACCAATCTCAGTTTCTTAAAGCAACGACAATTGAATTTTGTAGTGAATGTGAATAAGAAGTTAGTTTACGAAGCACATTGGTACGCATTTGGTGATCCACCAGAAAAATGGGTTTTCCAGACAAATGAATACTGTGCAGATATCACTCAATTGTTCATGAACCAAACAGGGTATTTAATGACGGGCCACAGCCCGACTCCCCTATTTCTGAGTGAATTTGGGAAGGATCAGACGGGTAAAAGTGAGGCTGAGAATCGATACTTCACTTGCTTGATGGCTTTTCTGGCAGAGAGAGACATGGAATGGGCCTTGTGGGGATTGCAAGGAAGCTATATGCTTAGAGAAGGTCAAATTGAATGGGAGGAGCCTTATGGCTTGTATGACTTCTCTTGGGACAACCTAAGAAATTCATCCATGCTACAGAATTTACAACTTATGCAACAGATTATTCGAGGTATGGTTATATGATCATAATTCACGTAAATAAATGATTTTACTGTCATCTTTTATACTACAGTTGACACAATGTTGTTTGTTTTAATAATTGCTACTTGGGTGTTGCGTGCATTTGGTCAGAGTTAGATTAGTGCCAAAAAAATTCTTGAAAGTAAGGAACATTTGCAACTGCAAATTGTAGATGCTGATATGCTTAAGATTTTCAACTAATATCTGTTCTTCTTGAATGCAGATCCAACTTCAAACTATGAAACATACCATTTAATGTATCATCCACAAACAGGCCGATGTGTTCATGTAGGCAAGCACAATATTACTACATCGGACTGCTATGAATTGAATAGATGGAGTTACGATGGAGGAGATGGTAGTCCAATCAAGTTACTCGGCACTTCAGGATATTTAACCGTAAAGGGTGATGGTCTCCCGGCAAAGGTCACAGGTGATTGTTCGAGCCAGCGGAGTATATGGAAGCTTGTTTCAAAATCAAAAATGCATTTAGCTGCTAAAGATGATCAAGGAAGGGACTTGTGTTTGGAGTGGGATTCCTTCAATTCAACAATTGTGACTAAGAAGTGCTTATGCTTGGGAGATGATTTGCAAGATATTTCTTGGTGTGGTGAGAATCCCCAAAGACAATGGTTTAAGTTTGTTCAAACAAATAAAGCTTAATAATTATTGATTTGTATATTCATCTTCTTTTTCACTTTTCTTGAACATTGAAGAAATACAGTTTCTTTTTTGATATCACACGACACCAGACCAGTATATAAACACACAAACTTCATATATCTTTTACTTTTAGCTATTGATATACATTGCAGCAGGGCAACTAGGTTTAATGGGCTTCAATTGTGTACGTCTCAACAGGCCCAGAGGGGGTAATTGCTAAGGAGCAAGGACAATACTAAATTGTTGAATGAGTTGTGGTCTAAGATGTGATTGTAACGCCCCCGGCATAAGATCAGGCTCATGCAGCCAGCTTCAACTAGCACTCTTTCCCTTTCACTTGTTTTTTTTTCTTTTCGGACCACACTTAATTTCACTTTGAAAGCTCTTTTCTCTTATGAATTTGAAACAACGTACAGAAACAGTCTTTTCTGAAAGTTAAAACTCACATTCCATACTTTTACTTTTCATTTTTAAACAGTGTATGAAAAACTTTTAACACTGCATATATTATGGAAACTATAAACTTTCTTGCAGAGTTTGACTCTCACATTAGGATTTTAATTCATTGTGGACTAGTGTGGAATATAATCCATAATATGTATCACGGACCATAGGATTCTGTTTAGCAACTTTTGAAACCAAGTCAATTGGGTATACAAATATATATATATATATATATATATATATATATGTGTGTGTGTGTGTGTGTGTGTTTAATAGGTTTTAAGTTGACATATTAGAGGAGAGTTGCAGCCCTAGCACTAGTGGGGCAGTACCAAAAAAAATATAATATATATATAAGAACGAGCAATGGGGATCTAGTCCACTCTCAAGGGTTTGATAAATAATTACAACGAATTAAATAATATTTCAAAAAATAAATAAAAGAGATATTAGATGGGGTGGAAAAATGGCTAAAAATGCCAAACGTCACATAATGTTATTAAAACTCCTCCACTTCCTACAAAAACCAAACAAGCTTAAGACAAAAAAACAAACTTCTCTCTCGTCTCCCCCTGTTTTTTTTAGTGATTGGTGATAATGTTATTAAGGAGAACAGCTTAGGCTATAATATGACTTAAAATTACAGTGCATATTAACTAACAGGACTAAATCTGCCAAACATAATTCAGTAGAGAATCGGTGAAAATAAAAATATGAAAGTTTAATGCTAAACTCAAAAAAAAAAAAACTAGTAGGGATTAATGGTTGGAGCATCTCCAGCAGGCCGGTAATCAACAAATCCTTTACTATATTTAGTCTAGGATACAAATCTCGCTCCAGCAGACAGACTAAAGATAGTCCAAAATATTATTATAAAATTTTAAATTAATTATAAAATTTAACGTTAATTATAAAATTCTCAAATTAATGTTAAATTTTCAAATTTATTATAAATTTAAATGTTAATTAAAAAATTTAAATGGATTCAAAATATTAATTTTCAAATTAATTAAAGTTTTGTGAATTACCTCTTATATATATAAAGTTAAAATAGAACATTTATTTTGGAAATGAGGTTGGATTTACTTGCTTAGAAACTCCAGATAAGACTTAAAATTTATTCTGATCTGCATGCAAAATATTTGGTAAAAATACATCGAAAAGAGAACATTCATTGGATGAAAAAATAAAGTCATTTGAGTTGGAATTACAAGTGCAGGTGCAGCCACTCCACATATACCTCTTAGCATTATTAGTAGTATAATACTAGTATTTCATAGTCCACATGACAGTACTACTATTACAAAGTGTTTGAAATCACAGAAACATACATGCATGAAATAAATGAATGATGGTAGCGAGAGAGAGTAGCAGCCAATTAAAATCATTTTGATCGGTTGTTATTTTTTCTAGCAATCAGCATAGAAAATTAATAAAATTATTGCTGGCTGTTATTCTTTTCGACCGTTGAGTCCTTATCTTAATCATTCGATCTAATTTTGGACGACTAACAATATCTAGAACTAACATGTGTTATGGATCATTCCCCAAATTATATATATATATATATATATATATATATATATATGTGTGTGTGTGTGTGTATGTTATTTGCATTGGTTCATACCTAAGGATTCTTATAAACCGTATTTAAGATTCACCAGCAATTGCACTCTTCTTGAAACAAACACTACTTCGTGTTAATTGAAGCCAAGATACATGTAATAAAAGGCCAAGCTGTCTCGTAATTTGCCTTTACATTTTTACATCGAAGGCTATACCTATACTATGTAATTCAAGGAATTATGTATATGGAATAATATTTAACTCCAATCGAATATACTATCATACTATATAGTTTTCACGAACACAATCTACCCTACCTCTTGCCGTTTAAGACACTTAAATTGATCAAGGGTTGTCATAATTATTTTCAGGACAATAAAAATTTGTCTTTAAATAATAGGAAAATAGTAACAAATATTATCCATCATACTTTTAATATTTTATATTGAAATGTAGACTTATGTTCTTTATTCTCCTTCCCAAACATATTTTTCATTATTTGTATTTTATTCTTTTATCGATGAGATGTCTTCATGTCTTTAACTTTGTCATTATAATTTTATTATTATATTAATTTTTTATTTTAAAATATAAGATCGTTATTAACTTTTTAAAGTCAATTTAAAATATTTCAAACTCAAAATTGGCGTAGATTTTTCTTTTAATTTTAATCGATATAATGATAAATATTATAAACTATCTAAAAAGTATTATTCTATCATTTTAAGGTTAAAAAATTCTTATTTTAAGTTTTAAAAATCAATAATGATCTTATAATTTGAAACAAAGATAATATTATTTTAATTAAATTAATAATTTTATTATCGTGAGGATAATTTTAATTATGAAAAAAAAAACTCTTCATAAATTTAGTTTAGTTTTTTTTTTTGTTTTATAAAAAATTACAGTTGTTTTAAATTTGTGGTCACTCACTCAGCCGCCCCACTCGGTGATATTATGCGGCTGAAGTATATGATCATTCCATTGTCAATTAGGTATTGAGGAAAATCAGATTCTGTTTATACTTAATGGGACAAAAGTAATTAGGTAGGGCCCTAGTAGTTCGAAAATGGAGTAGTTCCAGTCAACATTTTAGGCGCACAAGTTTGAGCTAACATTACTTTAGACTAATGATTTGTCTTATCTATGCCACGGTTAGACCTTCAAATAGTTCAATTTGTCTCATCAAACTTCAATTCTTAACTTAAAAATATCAATTTCATTCTCTCGAATTGAGTTTGTAAATAAGGCTATAAAATAAACAAATAATTTGAATTTGATTTGTCATTGTTCAATTAAAAATTTAATTTGAATTCGACTTAAAATATAAATGATTTAAATATAAGTAAATTTTAAAATTCGATAAATTACTCGAATCTGTTCAAATTATAATTTTGTATTGAAACTCGAATCATATTCGTTCAAAAAATTCAAATTGCTCGGGCTCGATTTGAGATCGTGCTCGACTCGATAACTAAACGAGTCTCAATCAAATTTTATTTTATACTCAATAAATTTTATAAATCAAATCTAAATAATTTAATACTCGACTCAATTCATTTGTACAGTTTGTTATAAGTTCACTTTTAAACTGGCCACGCGAAAAGGTGTTAATATTGGGTAGGCGTGGCTAACCCTATCGGCCTATCCAATCCAATCCACAGCAGTTTTTATTAACTTTTGGGACATCCTAACCTCCTAAAATCTTTTATCTTTTGACTAGACTTTAAAGCGCGCGGAACCAGAGCACGGAAAGTTAATAAAAAAGAGCTCAAGTGTATTTGTTTGCCCAATGGTTCATTTTATATTTATCGTCCAAATTTAAGCACTTTTTCTACATTTTAAAGTGCTTTAAAATAAGTGAATTTATTTATGATTTGTTAATACAAGAAACTTAAAGGACTAATTTGTGCCAAGTTTGTGGACAATTTTTTGTGTGCTAGATTTATGATCAAATATAGCAAACAATTTCACATAATTAAAATAACAAAAATAAATAACACATAATATATTTAGGTCGACTAATTTATGACTAGTCCTACTTATAATATATTCATATATGTGTCTTTCACTCTCTACAACAATACACACCGACCAATATTTATATAGTAATTAAAAAATAATAATTACTATAACATAACATGGACTCAAACACATAAGACTAAAATATTAGTCAAACTTAAGACGAAATTGCTAATAAATCTCCAAATCCAAACACAAATGACACCAGATGAATATACCCCCTACGAACCATGCCCGCTCATTAACAAGCGGGATGTCCACTTATCTTTGTTGTAATTCACAATCGGATCTGACTACTCAAATATGAGTCAATCTCCGTATTAAATAAAATTAATTTGTTTTTTTTTTTGCGAATGATAACAAAAAACAATAAAAAAATAAAAATCTTTGAAAACAATTTTCAATTTTTCTTTTATTTCGAAAACTACTAGTGAGCTCAATAGAAGAATTTTGAATTGTTATATTATTTTCAGTTGGAGAAATTCAGTGTTATCCTGCGCAGTTGGTAGTACAGTCAATATGAAGTGTTGTAGCGTAACAATAACAATAATAATCATAATAATAATAGGGTGGACTATTTTTATATACGTTTTTTATATTTTTATATGTTTATTTTACAGATGAAGGTAAAGCTCGTTTGAAAAAACAAATATTAAAAATATATATAAAAATATCAATTTTCTAATAATAATTTATAAAAACTCAATTCGATGTCCTTCCTTCACGTGAGAAAGTAAACCAACCTACAATGAACGCTAACGACATTTATTGACTGTTTGGTAGTAAATATTTAAATAAATAAAAATAAAGTAAAAGGGCTGAAACTCTAATATCTGAAGTCAGAAAATTGATGTCGTTTTCCTCTTCTTTTTGTTTTTCCATCTTTATTACGAGGAAAGAAGGAAAAGATGGAGAGAGGAGACTAATTGGCCCCATATAAGCTGTAAAATGAATAAATAGTTTGAATTTAATTCGTATTCAGTCGATTAAAAATTAGATTCGAGTTCGACTCAAAATATAAATGAGTTAAATATAAATAAATTTTTAAAATTCGATAAATTACTCGAACCTCTTCAAATTATAATTTTCTATTGATATTCGGATCATATTCATTTGAAAAGTTCAAACTGTTCGGGCTTGATTCGGGATCGTGCTCGACTCGATAGCTAAATGAACCTCAATCAAACCTTATTATATACTACTACTTAATAAATTTTATAAACTAAATCTAAACAACTCAATGTTCGACTCGACTCAATTTATTTACACCGTTAGCCCCATATGTCAAATAATTACAATTTTGCATGAAATCAAAAGGCTTAAATTTTAAATGAGAGATTAAAAATTAATATAAGAAAAATATATATTTCAAAAGGATTGAAAAAAATATGAAAGATGGGAGACTTATTAAAGGAGAGAAGAGCAGTCATTCAATTGGTGTCCCCTTTCATTTTTCAGTCACCTAAGTTGATAAAATATCCAAAATACCATACGGTTGGTTGCTATCATCAATCAATTTTTGAACTTATAATGTGTTGTGGGTCCTTCTACTTGTTAAATAAAGTGAAAACAAAAACTCAAATTTTAATTTATTTTTTATTTTTTTTCATCTCTCTCTCTCTCTCCTCATTCGATTGTGGAGGTGGGGGCTTTTGCTTGTGTTCAAGGAAACATATCTCCACCAACAAATCACAACGCCATATGAGTATTATGGCTACGGATTTTAGCCTTTTAAGTCAACACTTTTAAACACCACCCCGCAGGATCCAATTTAAATGTGGGCCCTCATTCGCTGCATGCTTGCCACCCGTCCATACTGAATAATCCGCCAATCAAAGCGTTCTCGTATCAGCAAGAGCAAATTCTCTGTATCCAAATTATTTATTCTTCACTTAAATTTTGACGTATGTTCTTTTATTTAATTTTAAAATTAATTAATATTAAGTAAAAAATTATGTGTTAAAATTTAAATAATAAAACACAAAAAAATAAAAAATTTGAAGACAGAAGATCTGCTATCCGTAGCAGCAGCCTTTGTGGCTCAGATGGTGCACTAAACAGTTACATATTAATATTATGCAAGAGGTACTAAGTTGAATTCCGCCTTATAAAAATATATTATGTACAAGTTAAAATATATGAATGTATTTACTCTTATCAACAAAATTCATAATTTTTTATCGTAATAAATATTCTTTCTCTTCTATTAATACACAATTGTTAGTAAATAACATAAGCATTAGGACTTAAACACTTAAAAAGCATTGTTTTTCCTTTTACCATTCATTTTTTATGCTTCCATATTCTTTTTTTTGGATCTAACACTTAAAAAACGAAAACAAAACTATGCAGATAAGGATGAATAGCAATTAATAAGACACATCCACATTGAAGAAGAAAATAACAATTACTCCCCCTAATAAATACTAGCTAGGTCAGTAAATAATTTTGATCTGTCAAATTTGATTAAAATTTTAAAGTTAAAAGAGTCGAATTAAGTCATACTTTAACCACTTATTTTTGAGTTTTGATTTGAAAAAAAAAAAGAGGGAAGGAAAGAATTATTATTTTTAATTATTTTTATAAAGATGACATCTGTATGTGTAATAAACTAGTCAACTAAATCAATTTAATCAATTTATGTTATATTTGGATTGAATTATTTCATACACTGCCTCCACCAAAGAATAAATTTTATAAATTTAGAAGAAATAAGATTGATTCAATCTATTTTAATCGTAATTAAATTCAATTTTTTTTTCATTTCATAAGAATGATTTAATCTAATCCAAACGTATCATTAAGGTCTACACATTTATTTTCATTAAAAAAAATAATAATAATTAATTAAATGTTAATCGGGTCGGAATTAATCGTGCGGATAAGTCATTTCTTTACAGATTTACTAATGAATAAGAGTGTAAACGAGTCGAACCGGAGCGAACAAAGAGCTACTCGAATTCGACTCGAAATGAAAAAAAATGTATTATATTTGAAAATTCCTACTCAGATTCAACTCGACTCGAATATTTATTACTTAAATTCGATCCGACTCGACTCGAATATTTATTCAAACTACTTGCAAGCTTCAAATTCAAGCTCGAATTCGAATCTCCACATAATAACTAGTTTTATAATAAATATAATTATAAATTGAATTTGTTATTTTACTTAAAAATGAGAAAATATATTTATTATTACACTTTACAAATATAAAATCACAATTAAAATTAAAAACAAAACAAAATAATTGTGACGCCCCCAAAATAGGTCCATTCCATCCAATCCATTCTGAGTCGCCAAATACATGGTACAGAAATAACTACAACTTTATTATTACAACATATAAACTGCGTGAGTTTAAATACGAGATATTGTCATCTGTATAATATCCACACGCAAATAAATCTCCATCATAATTATTGATACATTATTTTACAAAATGGTGAGGACTACTAAACAACTCTATCTAGAACCTTCATTCCATACCCCTTAGACTAGTACTCGCTACATTCTCGCCTCCCGAGAAGAAAATGGAACAAAAGGAAAAGGGTGAGCTCAATCTAGCCCAATAAAAATATTATGACTAAGATAATATACAACAAATTATCGTTAGTCTTCAACAGGGAAAAATCTAATAGAATCAATAGACAACCGCTTTTAAATCAATCTTAGCAGCTTAAATAATAATTCATTAGAAGAGTTAAGTAGAAATGCAAACTACTATCTTTTATATATGAATTTAAAAGTTCATCGTCGATATTTTATCCTCGTAACATCAATCAATATATATCCGGAATCAAATATTCATCTTTGCACTACGAGCCAAAGATATTCATCATTAATCATGTTCATCTAAATAACCTGCTCATCTTTACCTACTGGGCCAAAGATATTAATCGATTAATCGTGTTCATCTCAACACTGCTCATCTTTGCACTACGGGCCAAAGATATTCATCAAGAAATCATTCATCTTTGCACTACAGGCCAAAGATATTCAAGAATATCATCATTTAGGATCGAGGATGATGAAAAATATTTTAAAGAAACGAATCCAAATGAAACAAAAGAACAAATATTAAGGATTAAGTATTTTAAACAATCCAAGTTCAAAATACTTCATAAGTAATCGAGTGGAGTAAAATTCAAGAATGATCAAAACATGGATACAATCAAAGCTAGTATCCATAATAGATATTTTGACAAAAAAGAAGAAATTTTATTTTTCTATTGAATAGTCTTGTCAGTATTCGTGAATAAAGGCTTATATCGTGAATAGTCCGTAGTATCGTGAATAAGTAACTCAAACACCAAAAGATAGAAATTTCACAAAAAAACATCTTCACGCTTCATGAATAATACTCATGAATAGAACTTGTGAATAAGAACTCATCATGAATAAGAACTCGTGAATAGTAACTCATGAATAAGAACTCATGAATAAGTAACCCCGACATGAAAAAGTTCCAAATTTGATAAAATTTCCAACCAATATTTCGGCATAATGATATTGAAGAAATAATATCATTTTCGAATAAAATAACATCCCTTACCTTGAAAAGCAGTACTTTTTAATGAAACACCTGATATAAAGCATGACTTGAACTTGTACTGGTATAACAATACTCAAAGTATACTCAAAATACTCACAAGAATACGCTCGATAATATAGAGAGAAAACTTCAGATTTACGGTGTGATTTTCAATTCTAACCTAAGCACCCTATTTATAGGAAAATCTTTAGAACACCAAAAGTAGAAAATTTAATATAATAATATTATTATTATTTCTACAACTTCCTCACGTACCAAGAATCTGAATTTAGCTATTAAAACACATAAAGACCCACACTCAAATCACCAAAAACGTTTTCATATTAAAAATATTTTAAACTTCCAAAATCAATTATTTGAACTTTCTAACTTCAATAATTCATAAAAATAGCTCTTTTGTCGGAAAATTCAATTCTCGCAATTTTTATAGAAAATTCAATTCTCTACAACTTTGCGAAGAAAGTTTTCCAAATTACAAATGAAATTGATGTAAATCCATAAGCAGGCGATTTTACGGTGCTATAATCAAATTTCTATTCAATAATTGTGTCCACCAACACACAAAATATGTGTTAAACATTTAATGCTACAAAAATACTCTTCCTCCTCATATACTCATATATCCCACATTCATTATAAAAATATCACTGTTAATATATTATTAAAATAATATATTTAAATGAATTATTTTATCGTAAAAAGATAAAATATTAATTTTCAACAATTGTCACATTAAAATTTTCTCCATCTATATCCACATAAAATCAATATTTTCCTCATCATATAAATCAATAATTAATTATTCACAAATAATATTACAGAATCACACAGATCTTGTGACTGTGCCGCTCCCAGGGAGAGGGGCTTTCCAATAAGGATCTCTCCTTCTTGGCCAAGCATTAGGTGACCAAACCTCTCCTTAGATGTAACTTTCTAGACATTGCCAATAATGTTTTCTAATAATATTATTCAGATAATATGAATTATTGCTCAGATAATGGAAAATACGTGTAATGACAATTTATTGAAACAACAAGAATATAATATATCAATGCAAAGTGATTATTGAATCAATAAAATAAAATATTTGATAAAGAATTATCGTAACAATTATTGAGTAAAGTGCTTCTTACGTAAGAAATCAATAATTGGTGCAATACTCTGTGTATCTTCTTGCTCAACAACGCGTATTAGTGTGTTTTAACCACCGGGTATTCCAACAAGATTAATCTGGTAATAACTACTACTGCTTATTTATAAGCAACTTATACTTGTCGTTTTCTTCATCCAATCGCTTTCCGTTATGGGGCCCACAAAGATCACGTAGTCGTCGCATTTAATATTCCCCGACAAAGATCGAATATTCCACGACCAAACGAATATTCCCCTAATAATAATGAATATTTTATAACCACTTGCTTATTCAAATATTTACGTATTTTACCCATAACTATCCACATTAATCAAATCAACCCTTACTATTTCAAAATAATAAATAGAGGAAATTCCATTTTATTAAAAAAAAAATTCGGGGTCTTACAATAATAACTAATTATCCTAATTTGATTTAAATTTGTATATATTATAAGAGAATGTATTGAATGTGACACCCCAAAAATAGGTATACATCACCCATTTTGAGTCGCCAAATACATGGTACAAAATTCAAATACAACTTAATTATACAACAGTCGTGTAATATACGACAAAATACATGTTGTGAGTTTTAATACAAATATTGTCATCTAGACAATATCCACACTCAATTTAGTCCTCATTACATTTATTATAACACTATTTAACAGAATAGTGAGGACTACTAAGACACCATCTCGGACCATTACTCCGTTTCCCGACTAGTCCCGGCTACGTTCTCATTTCCTGAAGAGAACAGTGAAAGAAAGGGTGAGCTCAACTAGCCCAGTAAGAAATATTATGACTAAGATAATGAAGAATAAATTATCATTAGTCCTCAACAGTGTTAAACTGATAAAATACAATAGACATCAAGTTTAACTGCAGCAGAACATGTGTGACGCCCCCAAAATAGGTATACATCACCCATTCTAAGTTGTCAATACATGGTACAGAAACAACTACAACTTTATTACTACAACAGTAAAACTGTGAGTTTAAATACAAATATTATCTTTTAGACAATATCTATACTCAAATAAATCCTCATCACATTTATTGATACATTATTTTACAAAAATGGTGAGGACTACTAAACAATCCTTTCTAAAACCTTCATTCCCACCCCCTACTGCGTCTTTCATTTATATTCTCGCCTCCACGAAAGAATGGAACACAAAGGAAAAGGGTGAGCTCAACTAGCTCAAGAAAAGAATATTATGACTAAGATAATATACAACAAATTATCGTTAGTCTTCAACAGGAAAAATTTAATAGAATCTGATAGACAACAAATTTTAAATCAATATTCGCAGCTGGAAGTAATAATTCATTAGAAGAGTTAAGTAGAGAATGCAAACTACTATCTTCTATGTATGAATTTAAAAGTTCATCGCTCATCTTTTATCCTCAGAACATCAATCCATAAACATCCGAATCAAATATTCATCTTTGCACTACAGGCCAAAGATATTCATCATTAATCATGTTCATTTAAACACTGCTCATCTTTGCACTACTGGCCAAAGATATTAATCGGTCGGTCGTGTTCATCTCAACACTGCTCATCTTTTGCACTACAGGCCAAAGATATTCTTCAGAAATCATTCATCTTTGCACTACTGGGCCAAAGATATTCAATAATATCATCATTTAAGACCGAGGATGATGAAAAATATTTTAAAGAAACGAATCCAAAGAAACAAAATGACAAGGATTAAGGATTAAGGATTCGTGACTTTGTTTTATCCATGTTCAAAAATACCTCAAAATAATCATAGTGGTGTAAACTTCAAGAATGATCAAAACATGGATACAATCGAGCTAGTATCCGAGAATAGATGTTTTGGACAAAAGAATAAATTTTATTTTTTCGATTGAATAGTCAGAGTATCGTGAATAGTCTTGATATCGTGAATAAAGGCCAATATACATGAATAAGTAACCCGACACCAAAAGATAGAAATTTCACAAAAAATATTTTTACGCTTCATGAATAGTACTTGTGAATAGTAACTCGTGAATAAGAACTCATGAATAGTAACTCGTGAATAGTAACTCATGAATAGTAACCCCACATGAAAAAGTTCCAAATTTGATAAAAGTTCCAACCAATATTTCAAAGATAATGATATTGAAGAAATAATATCATTACTGAAAAAATAATATCCCTTACTTCAAAGAATCGAAGATTTCCGGAAGGAAAGATCTAAGTGATGTTTGAATGAAACTTGTCTTGAACAAAACTCTTAAAGTATCTAAATACTCACAAAATACGCCAATAATATAGAGAGAAGAGAGAAATCTTTGTTTCGGTGTGATTTTCAATTCTAACTTAGCCCTCTATTTATAGAAAAATGCTAGCCCGTAGAAGCATTTCTTGACCGCTTTACTGATGGCTTTACACCGCTACTATTGCCACCCACCACATTTGAAATAAAATTCAGCACATTTCTTCACCAACCACAAGTGGGGCCCACTCAATTCTATAATTTTCCACCAAAATCAATTATAACCCTAATTTCCTAATCAATCACCTCTTAAAATTCATAACAAATCATTCGTTCATTTTAACGGTTCAAAATTTGTGGACATATACTCAACTTATGTATGTATAACATATCCAAAAATTACAACGATCCAACGGTCGGGATTAAAATTATAACTCACGCAATACATCGTAAAAATACTTGATTTGATTTTAATACCTCCATTCCAAACTAAAATTACCGATAAAACACCTCAACATTAAATCATTCAATTATAACCACATAAAATAAATAAATCCATCGTTTATAAATATTTTCTTATCATATTATGACAACCAAAAGTTCCTCAGAAAGAGGGGCTTTCGATAAGGATTTCTCCTTAACGCGCCGCAATTATTAGGTGACCAAACCTCTCCTCGATGTAACTTTCTAGACATTGCCAATAATGCTATCTAATAATATTATTTAAATAATATGAATTATTGATCCGATAATGGAGAGATAATGCGGTGACAATTATTGAACAACAATAATATAAAATATCAACGCAAAGAATTATTGAATCAATAAAATAAAATCTTTGAGCGATAATTACGTAACAATTATTGAGTAAGTGCCTTCTTACGTAAGGATCAATAATTGATGCATCTGAGTGCAATACTGGTGTCTTCTTGTGCGAACCACGCGTAGACATCGTATTTTAACCACCGGGTATTCCAATGATCTTAATTGAGAATAACTACGCCGTTATTTTTAACCAACTTATATTTGTCGTTTTCTTCATCCAATCGCTTTTCAAGCATGGGGCCCACACATGGGTCATTGCATTTATCGTCTAATATTCCCGACAAGCATCTAATATTCCACGACCAAACGAATATTCCCTAACAACAATGAATATTTTATAACCACTTTTATTTTGAAATATTTGCGTATTTTACCCTTAACTATCCACATTAATCAAATCAACCCTTACTATTTCAAAATAATAAATAAAGGAAATTCCTTTTTATTTAAAAAATTTCTGGTCTTACAACCTCCCTCCTTATGAAATTTCGTCCTCGAAATTGACGTGCGATTCTGGTATTTGAAAAGGTGAGGATACCTCGCTTTCATTTCGGTTTCAATTCCCGTGTCATTTCCTCTATAGCATGATTCCTCCACAAAACTTTAACTTGTGGTATGACCTTTCAAGGCGTAGGACATGCTCCTTCCTATCCAAGATCTTGACAGTACCTCCTCATACGTTAAGTCTTCTACTATCTCGTCCGGTTCTAACTCAATAACGTGGTTCGTCTTTCACATATTTGAAGTACGAGATATGTGAAACACATTATGAACACGAGACATACTTGAGGTAACGCAAGTCTATAGGCTACATTTCCTACTCGGTCAAGAATTTAAAATGGACCAATAAATCGTGGATTGAGTTTTCCTCTCTTCCCAAATCTTGTAACTCCTTCCATGGAAGCAACTCGCAATAATACATGATCCCCACATTAAATTCCACGTCCTTTCGATGAAGATCCGCATAACTCTTTTGTCGATCTTGTGCCGCTTTATATCGTTGTCGAATCATTTGGATCTTTTCGGTGAGTCATATCGTCTTAACTTTCGGGTCCCAACAATGTTGCTTCACCCACCTCACCCCAACATATCGAGAACGACATTTTCGTCCATATAATGCTTCAAATGGAGCCACACCTATACTTGCACGATAAGCTTGTTGTTGTAGGAGAATTCCACCAATGGTAAATACTTATCCCAACCGCCCTTGAAGTCTAGGACACAGAGTCTTAATAAATCTTCAAGAGTTTGAATAGTCCTCTCGATTGTCCGTCCGGTTTGGGGATGGTATGCTTAACTAAATCAAAAATCCGTGCCCATAGCTTTTTTGCAAGCTAACCCAAAATCTTGAAGTGAATCTTGGGTCACGATCCGAAACTATGGATACAGGCATGCCATGCAACCTCACAATCTCATTTACATACATACTAGCAAGACGTTCGAGGGAATAAGTCTCCCGTATCGGCAAGAAATGAGCAGATTTGGTTAATCTATCAACAATAACCCAAATAGCATTGATGCCTTGAGAAACCGTAGGAAGACCCGTGTGAAATCCATGGTAATGTGTTCCCACTTCCATTTCGAATCTCAAGTGGTTGCAACGGACCCTTAGGTACTAGATGTTACCGCTTTACACGTTGACAAGTTAAACACATTGAGATAAACTTTGCAATCTCTCTTTCATATTATTCCACCAAAATGTATGTCAAGATCACGATACATTTTAGTACTTCGAGATGGATTGCAAATGGTGTATTGTGTGCCTCCATCATAATCTTGTACTTCAAATCGAGTCGTTAGAACACAAAGTCTAGAGTGGACTCAAGTATTCCTTCTTCATCAATTCTCGCTTAGGAATAGCTCCTTCAGTACTTTCTTCTTCATACGCGCATCACCTCGGGTCGCTGGCTTGAGCAACCTTAACTTTTTCTATTAAAGTTGGCTCTATCGTATATTTGACATCATCGCACTGCTCGTTCCGCATATGATCTTCTACTTAATGCGTCCACTTACCACGTTAAACTTTACTCGTGATGGTATTGAATAGTGTGGTCGTAGTCTTTCAATAGCTCGAGCCAACGTCATTTGCGCGTGATGAGTTCTTTTTTGAGTGAAGAAATATTTAAGGCTTTTATGGTCCGAATATTTCTCCACTTTCTCCCATATAGATAGTGCCTCCATATCTTTAAAGCGAAAACATTGCCGCTTAACTAAATCATGAGTAGGATAATTCCTCTCATACTCTTTTGTTGTCATGAGGCATAAAGCTATGACTTTCCCACGTTGCATGAGAACACATCCTAACCCTTTGCACAAGCATTCTTTGTAGATAACAAATCCATCCGAACCAGATGGTATTGTTAGAAACAGTCTTAAAATAAGTCTCCTCTTAGCTCTTGAAACTTTTCTCGCATTCTTCGCTCCAAACGAATTTTGTATCCTTCCGAGTTAGTTAATGAAGTTAATGGAGTAGTGATTCGAGAAAACCCTTCCACGAATCTCCGAAAATAACCAATTAAGCCCAAAAGCTACTTGATCTTGAACACCGACTTGCTCCCCTAACTTTGTATTGCTTCAATCTTCACGGGATCAACAGATACTCCATGTTTTGACACTGATATGCCCAAGAAATGCTACTTCTTCAAGCCGTAACTCGCATTTCTTCAATTTGGCATATAGTTGGTTTTCACGAAGCCTTTGAGATACCAAACTTCAAATGGTGCTCATGATCTTCACGACTTTTGGAATATATAAGGATGTCATCAATAAAGACAACAACGAATCGATCCAAATATTCCTTGAATACTCGGTTCATCATATCCATGAAAGCCAGCAGGAGCATTAGTTGTGGCGCCCCCCCAAAATAGGTATACACAACACCCATTCCGAGTCGCCAAATACATGGTACACAAAGCAAAACTACAACTTCAATAATACAAATGTCGTGTGAAATACGACGATATATACCGTGAGTTTAAATATAATATTGTCTTCTAGACAATATCCACACGCAAATAAATCCCCATCATATTTATTGATACATCATTTTACAAAATGGTGAGGACTACTAAACAACTCTCTCTAGAACCTTCATTCCATACCCGACTAGTACTTTCGCTACATTCTCGCCTCCCGAGAAGAAGAAGAATGGAACAACAAGGAAAAGGGTGAGCTCAACTAGCCCAAAGAAAATACTACTGACTAAGATAATATACAACAAATTATCGTTAGTCTCCAACAGGAAAAATCGATAGAATACAATGTACAACAAGTTTCGGATCAATATTCGCAATGAAATAATAATTCATAGAAGAGTTACGTAAAGAATGAAATCTACTATAATCTATGAATTTAACAAATCCATCATCAATATTTTATCCTCAGTAACATCAATCAATATTCATCTCAAATCAAATATTCATCTTTGCACTTCGTGCCAAAGATATTCATCAATCGGCCATGTTCATCTCAACACTGCTCATCTTTGCACTAAAGGCCAAAGATATTCATTAATCGGTCGTGTTCATCTCAACACTGCTCATCTTTTTTACTACAAAGCCAAAGATATTCTTCAAATCATTCATCTTTTTGCTACTGGGCCAAAGATATTCAATAATATCATCATTTAAGACTGAGGATGATGAAAAATATTTTTAAAGAACGAATCCAGTGAAACAAAATGACAAGGATTAAGGATTAAGGATTCATACTTGGTTTTATCCACGTCCAAAAATACCTCAAAATAATCATAGTGGTGTAAAATTCAAGAATGATCAAAACATGGATACAATCAAAGCTAGTATCCAAAATAGATATTTTAGACGAAAAGAAAAATTTTCATTTTTCGATGAATAGTGCAGATATCGTGAATAGTCAGATATACGTGAATAGTTTCGTATACGTGAATAGTAACTCCGACACCAAAAGATAGAAATTCCACAAAAAAAAAACATTTTCACGCTTTACATGAATAGTACTCGTGAATAAGAACTTTGAATAGTAACTCATGAATAGTAACTCGTGAATAAGAACTCATGAATAAGAACCCCGACATGAAAAAGTTCCAAATTTGATAAAAACATCGGATCAACATTTCAAAGATAATGATATTGAAGAAATAATATCATTACGAAAAAATAATATCCCTTACCTCAAAGAATCGATTTCTTGGAAGGAAAGGTCGGAAGTGATCTTTGAATAAAACTTGTCTTGAATAAAGAACTCTCAAAGTATCTAAATACTCACAAAATACGCTCAATAATATAGAGAGAAAGAGAGAAAACTATGTTTACGGTGTGATTTTCAATTCTAACTTAGCCCTCTATTTATAGGAAAATGTTAGCCCAAAGCGAAGACTTGACTGCTTGCTGATGGCTTTACCTGCTACTATTGCCACCCACCACATTTGAAATAAAATTCAGCACATTTCTTCACCAACCACAAGTGGGGCCCACTCAATTCTAGAATTTTCCACCAAAATCAATTATAACCCTAATTTCCGAATCAGACACCTCTTAAAATTCATAACAAATCATTCGTGAATTTTTAACGGTTCAAAATTTGTGAACATATACTCAACTTATGTATGTATAACATACCCAAAAATTACCACAATCCAACGGTCGGATTAAAAATTATAACCCCTTAATATATCTCAAAACCCACGATTTGATTTTTAACACCTCCAATCCGATAAAATACTGATAAAACACCTCAACAATAATTTCTTCATTTATAACCACATAAATAAATCCATCATTTATATCCACATAAAATAAATATTTCTTTATCATATGAATCAATAATTAATTATTAACAAATAATATTACGAATCACAATATATACCGGTAGTTCCGGGAGAGAGGGGCTTTCCAATAAGGATCTCTCTTACTTGGCGCAATTAGGTGACCAAACCTCTCCTTAGACGAACTTTCTAGACATTGCCAATAATGTTATCTAATAATATTATTTAAATAATATGAATTATTGATCCGATAATGGAGATAATGTGTGATGACAATTATTGAACAACAATAATATAAAATATCAACGCAAAGAATTATTGAATCAATAAAATAAAATATTGAGCAAAACTCACCGTAATAATTATTGAGTAGTGCCTTCACGTAAGGATCAATAATTCAACAATCATGCTAATCTGTGTATTCTTTCTTTCGCAACCACGCGTAGACATCGTATTTTAACCACCGGTATTCCAACGATCTTAATTGGTAACAACTACGCCAGTTATTTATAACCACCCAAACTTTGTCGCTTTCCTCATCCAATCGCTTTCCGTTATAGTTATGGGCCCATTACATGGTCGCTACGTAGTCGCATTTAATATTCCCCGAAGCGATCTAATATTCCACGACCAAACGAATATTCTCCGACGATCTAATATATTCCACGACCAAACGAATATTCCCAAAAAAAATGAATATTTTATAACCACTTGCTTATTTTGAAATATTTGCGTATTTAACCCTTAACTATCCACATTAATCAAATCAACCCTTACTATTTCAAAATAATAAATAAAGGAAATTCCTTTTTATTTAAAAAATTTCGGGGTCTTACAACCTCCCCTCCTTATGAAATTTCGTCCTCGAAATTGACGTACGTACCTGGTATTTCGAAAAGGTAAAGATACCTCGCTTTCATTTTCGTTTCCAACTCCCGTGTCATTTCCTCAATAGCATGATTCCTCCACAAAACTTTAACTTATGGTATAACCTCGATCATGTGGACACGTTTCTTTCCTCTCTAAAGATCTTGGCGGTATCTCCTCATACGTTAAGTCTTCTTTATCTCGTCTGGTTCTAACTCAATAGCGTGTTTCGAATTCGTCCACATATTTACGTAACATCGATCGTGAAAAGCGTTATGAACACGCGTCATACTTGGCGTAAAAAAGCGAGTCTATAGGCCACAGCTTCCTATTCGATCGAGAATTTCAAATGGATTAATAAATCAAGGTTTGAGCTTTCCTCACCTCACCGATTCTCGCTTTTAAAATAACAACTTCTTGCACCTCCTTCTTCAAATTCATCACCCGGTGTGTAGCTTGAATACTTTAACTTTATCGATTAAAGTCGATTATACTCAGATATCATCACGTACTCAGTATATCATCACGTGGGTACCTAGAGTTTTCATCTCCATCTCTATTATTTGTATATTATACGAAATTAGTCTTTGACAACATCGTGACTTGTACTTGTATACGATCTTCTACTCAACACGTCACCTACCACGCTTCGCTTTTCCAGGATGGCATGGTCGTAACATGTCTTTGAAATGAGTCTCCTCTTGAGTTCTTGAAGCTCTTCCCACATTCCTTGCGCCATTCGAATTTTGTATCTCTACGAGTCACCACGTTAATGGAATAACGATTCGAGAATATCCTTCAACGTATTCTCGATAATAACCAACTAAGCCTGAAAACTAAGCATTTCGATTACTCGACTTAGGTTGTTCTCAATCGCGACTCATATCCCAACCTTGGATAAGACGTCACAATGACACCTATCGATTTTACTTATCGCATCGAATATGACGTCCCTTACAGAGAGTCAAAGCTTAGTGAATTCCACAAAGGAAGTCACAAGATAAAGGCTCATGTACCAAATTCTATAGTTGAATTTTAACTCACGAAGTTCAATAGAGCCATTCGATATGAGATTTTAGAAATGAGTTTTGTCTTAGGGTTCAAAGTCGATACAAAATTTAATATCGATCTTTGGGAGTAAGCCAATAAATTCTTCAGAAATACGTCGGGAAAAATCAACAACAACAAGAATATTATTCAAATCGACGTGTCTTTATTCAAATCCATAACATGGACTAAGAAAACTTGACATCCGTAATAAACGAATGACTTCACGGCTTGATATGAAAATGTTTGACTACAATGGTTTGATCGCTTGAGTTCAAATAACGAGTTGCTTAGGAATATGAAAACTAACAACCTTACAAAAGCAATCAATTTTGGCGTGATGAGTAGTTAACCAATCAATCCCCAAAAGCAAGTATCTTTAAAGAGATAAGGTCAACAGGTGAAGGTAATGGTGCCAACTTGAATCAAACAAGATTTTTTAAACAACGGATGTAATGAAAGTTTCTCCAACGGAGTCTCCATAAATAGGTCAAAGTCTAATTTCTCCGTAGTCAAGTTCAAACGTTGAATGCAAGCAAAGAGAGATAAAAAGAATGGGTAGAATCCCAGATCTAGTAAGGTATAAACTTCGCAAGAATTTATAATTAACTAACCTGCACTAACTTCGTTCGAGTTCCTCGCATTTTGACCTGGCCACGACAAATGCTCTTCCGAGAACCGCTTGACTTTGACTTTTCTCGGGACATCCTTTTGAGTCACCATTCATTTGGGATCTGGGTTTCGATATCGTCATAATCTCGAAGCGATATGTCCTTCTTTTCCACAATTATAACATACCTTAAACTGCTGTTGTGGCGGCTTTGGTGATATGTCCCTCTTTCCCGCATTTGTAACATAGGACCGATGGTCTTTCTCCTCCTTGAACCAGTTTGCCACCAACGTAGCGTCTTCACACGGTCGTTGTTGAATCTCATCTTTTAAAATCTCCTCCCGACTCGCTTCTTCTATTTTCATGGCCACGATTACCACCAGAGTGGTAACCGCTTTGTCCGTATTCTTCTTTCTCCGTGGTTATCGTTATTTTGTTGACTACTATCTTGGTATGATCCTCGGTTATGGTCCCTCGGTTGAACGTACTCGTTATCTCGCTTCTAACAACCGAGCCACACTGACAACATCCGAATAGAGAGAAAATTTATGAGAAATGAGATCTTGGCGTATGTCGGGTTTCAAACCTCTCGAAACATCCGCGTCATCGCTCCTCATTCTCCACCAAATGAGGTGCAAACTCGATAACTCCGCGAACTTCGCCTCGTCTTTGGGACACCGCCACGTTATTATTCTCCAATCTAATAAACTCCACTTCCTTCATATATTTAATACTTTCGTGGAAGTACTTGTCATTGAATCTGCTTCAAACGTCTCCCATGACATCTTTGAGTGCGGTGAATGGATACGCTTCACGTATTCCCACCAAAATGTCTGCCTCGCCACTTTAACATAAAAGTAGCGAATGGAACTTTACGCTCCTTCGTGCATCCAAAGACATCGAATATCTTGGTAATTTGCTTGACCCATGTTTCCGCCATGATCGGATCGCTTTCCCAATTTTGGTGGTCCCAACTCTTTGGCTAACATTTGTGACCACACCGTGAATTCGCTATCATCTCCTCCGCGCATTTTGAACACGAGTCTCCTCGTCTCGATTTTGCATGAATCGCAAAAAGCTTCTAAACATCCCCTCGTTCATCATCTCGCTTTCGGTGGTGTTATTCACAGGAGGTACATTGCCACACTGTCAGACGCTCTCCTCAAGCAGTTAAGATGAGCATCTCCACGGTCTCATTTACTCCTTCATAATAATATTCTCGATTCGACATTCTCAAATCACCGCCATAAAACAAGGGTTAATTAAGGAAATCAATATATTACATAATATCCCTATATATCACCAACTAACAAATAAGCTTAGGTAGGACACACTAGCGAAGGATTTACTCGTCTCTCCCTCCTAGTTCTATTCCCCGATCTCCGCCAGAGATCATATCCTAAGCTCGATACCAAACCGCGACTCGTGTCCCAACCGTGGACAAAGACCTCACGATGGTACCTATCGATTTACCACCGCAGAATCAGGCGTCCCCTACACGGAGAGTCCGGCTTCGGTGCATCCCCATCAACAGAAGTCACCAATGAGAGGCTCGGGCTCTTTACTTATAGCTCGATATTAACCGTGACGCCCCAAAATAGGTATACACAACACCCATTCTGAGTCGCCAAATACATGGTACAAGAAGCAAACTACAACTTCAATAATACAAATGTCGTGTGAAATACGACAAGATATATCTTAATGAGTTTAAATATAATATTGTCTTCTGTATAATATCCACACGCAAATAAATCCCCATCATATTTATTGATACATCATTTTACAAAAAATGGTGAGGACTACTAAACAACTCTCTAGAACCTTCATTCCATACCCCGACTAAGACTTCGCTACATTCTCGCCTCCACGAGAAGAAGAATGGAACAACAAGGAAAGGGTGAGCTCAACTAGCCCAAGAAAGAATACTATGACTAAGATAATATACAACAAATTATCGTTAGTCTCCAACAGGAAAAAATCGATAGAATCTGATGAGACAACAAGTTTCGGATCAATATTCGCAGCTTGAAATAATAATTCATAGAAGAGTTACGTAAAGAATAAAATCTACTATAATCTATGAATTTAACGATCCATCATCAATATTTTATCCTCAGAACATCAATCAATATTCATCTCAAATCAAATATTCATCTTTGCACTTCGGGCCAAAGATATTCATCAATCGGCCATGTTCATCTCAACACTGCTTCATCTTTGCACTAAAGGCCAAAGATATTCATTAATCTATCGTATGTTCATCTCAACACTGCTCATCTTCGCACTACAGTGCCAAAGATATTCTTCGAAATCATTCATCTTTGCACTACTGTGCCAAAGATATTCAATAATATCATCATTTAAGACGAGGATGATGAAAATATTTTTAAAAAAGCGAATCCAAAGAAACAAAAAATGACAAGGATTAAGGATTAAGGATTCATACTTGGTTTTATCCACGTCCAAAAATACCTCAAAATAATCATAGTGGTGTAAAATTCAAGAATGATCAAAACATGGATACAATCAAAGCTAGTATCCAAAATAGATATTTTAGACGAAAAGAAAAATTTTCATTTTTCGATGAATAGTCTTAGTATCGTGAATAGTCTCAGATATCGTGAATAAAGGCCGTATATCGTGAATAAGTAACTCTCACACCAAAAGATAGAAATTCCACAAAAAAACATTTTCACGCTTAATGAATAAAGATACTCGTGAATAAGAATCGTGAATAAGAATAATAACTCATGAATAAGTAACTCGTGAATAAGAACTCATGAATAAGTAACCCATACATGAAAAAGTTCCAAATTTGATAAAACATCGGATCAACATTTCAAAGATAATGATATCAAGAAATAATATCATTACTGAAAAAAATAATATCCCTTACCTCGAAAGAATCAAGATGCTTGGAAGGAAAGGTCTCAAGTGATGTCAATAAAACTTGTACCTTGAACAAAGAACTCTCAAAGTATCTAAATACTCACAAAATACGCTCAATAATATAGAGAGAAAGAGAGAAAACTATGTTTACGTGTGATTTTCAATTCTAACTTAGCCTCTATTTATAGGAAAATGTTAGCCCAATCAAGCAGACTTGACTTTCACATTGGATGGCTTTACCTGCTACTATTGCCACCCACCACATTTGAAATAAAATTCAGCACATTTCTTCACCAACCACAAGTGGGGCCCACTCAATTCTAGAATTTTCCACCAAAATCAATTATAACCCTAATTTCCTAATCGACACCTCTTAAAATTCATAACAAATCATTCGTGAATTTTAACGGTTCAAAATTTGTGAACATATACTCAACTTATGTATGTATAACATACCCAAAATTACCACAATCCAACGGTTTGATTAAAAATTATAACCCCGCAATATATCTCAAAACCCCCGATTTGATTTTTAACACCTCCAATCCGATAAAATACCGATAAAACACCTCAACAATAATTTCTTCATTTATAACCACATAAATAAATCCATCATTTATATCCACATAAAATAAATATTTCTTTATCATATGAATCAATAATTAATTATTCACAAATAATATTACGTAATCACAATTATGATGACCAGTAGCTCCTGTGAAGAGGGGCTTTCCAATAAGGATCTCTCCTTACCGCGCCGCAATTAGGTGACCAAACCTCTCCTTAGGTAACTTTCTAGATCATTGCCAATAATGTTATCTAATAATATTATTTAAATAATATGAATTATTGATCCGATAATGGAGATAATGTAAAAATGACAATTATCAACAACAATAATATAAAATATCAACGCAAAGAATTATTGAATCAATAAAATAAAATATTGAATAAAGAATTATCTTGTAACAATTATTGAGTAGTGCCTTCTTACGTAAGGATCAATAATTCAACAATCATGCGTAATACTCGCAATGCTCTTGTGCAACCACGCCAGACATCGTATTTTAACCAATTTATTCCAACAATCTTAATTCAGTAATAACTACGCCAAGTATTTATAACCACCCAAACTTTGTCGCTTTTCCTCATCCAATCGCTTTCCGTTATGGGGCCCACATTATCGCTACTTCATTGCATTTAATATTCCCTGAAGATTTGAATATTCCACGACCAAACGAATATTCCCCGACGAAGATTTAATATTCCACGACCAAACGAATATTCCCCAACAAAAATGAATATTTTATAACCACTTGCTTATTTTGAAATATTTATGTATTTAACCCTTAACTATCCACATTAATCAAATCAACCCTTACTATTTCAAAATAATAAATAAAGGAAATTCCTTTTATTTAAAAAAATTTGGGTCTTACATTAGTTAGTCCGAAAGACACGACTAAGAATTCATAATGCCCATACCGAGAGTTCAAGGTAGTCTTTGAATATCCTCAATTCTAATCTTCAAATTGATGATATCCGTAATCGAAGATCGATTTTTGAAAAGAATTGTGCCCTGCAGAATCGGTCAAACAAGTCATCAATACGAGGTGAGGATACCTATTCTTGATGGTGACATGGTTCAATTCCCGATAGTCAATACAAAGTCGCATACTCCCGCCTTTCTTCTTTACAAATAAAACAGAGCACCCCAAGGAGATGTATTAGATTTAATGAAACCGATGTCCAACAATTCTCGTAGTTGGACCTTTAACTCCTGAAGTTCAATAGAGCCATTCGATATGGGGTTTTAGAAATGGGCTTTGTATCAAAGTTCAAGATCAATAAAGAATTCAACTTCACGCCTGGGGGTGGACCGAAGTTCTTCAGAAATACGTCAGAAAGTCAATAACAACAGAATATTATTCAAATTTGACGTGTCTTTATTCAAATCCATAACATGGGCTAAGAAAGCTTGACATCCGCTTTTTCAATAAATGAATAGCTTTATGATTAGATATGATAGTGATTGATTTTAATGGTTTAGTTGCTTGAATTGCATAAATGTGTTGGTTAGGAATATGAAAACTAACAACCTTACGAAAAACAATCAATTTTGGCATGATGAGTAGTTAACCAATCAATCCCTAAAATCACATCAAAAGCAAGTATCTTTAAAGACATAAGGTCAACGGTGTAAGGTAATGGTGCCAACTTGAATCAAACAAGATTTATAAATAGTGGATGTGATGAAAGTTTCTCCAACTGAGTTTCCACAGATAGTCAAAGTCTAATTTCTCCTGAGTCAAGTTTAAACGCTGAGCACATGCGGAGAGATAAATGAATGGGTAAAGACCCAGATCAAGTAAGGTATAAACTTCCCAAGAATTTATAAATAAACTTACCCGTGATAACCTCGTTTGGGTTCCTCGACATGACCGATCCACAACAAACGCTATTCCTAATCGTTGACTTTGACTTTTCTCGAGACGATCTTTTGAGTCACCGTCCCTCATTGAACTAGGTTTCGCTACCGTCTAATCTCGAAGCGATATGTCCTTCCTTTCCACAACTATAGCATACACCACCTCGAATCTGTTGTGGGCGGTTTGATCGATATGTCCCTCTTTTCCGCATTTTGTAGCATATGACCGGTGGTCGTTCTCCTCCCTTAGAACCGATTCTTTAAGACCGCTATCTTCATAATGGTCGTTGTTAAATCTCCTCTTTTAAAATCTCCTCTCGACTCGCTTCTTCTATTTTCACGGCCATGATTACCACCGTGAGTGGTTACCATTTCTCATCCGTCTGCTTTCTTTCTCCGCAGTTATCATTATTCATTGATCGTTATCTCTCGATACGATCCTCGGTTGTAGTCCTCGAACACCGTACTCGTTATCTCGCTTCTAATAATTGAGCCTCATTTACAACATCTCGAATAGAGAAAATTTATGAGAAATGAGATATCGACGTATCGCCGGGTTTCAAACCTCTAAGAAACATCCGCGTCATAATGCTCCTCATCCTCCTCCAAATGAGGTGCAAACTGGATAACTCTACAAACTTTGCCTCGTCTCGAGACACCGCTGTTTGTTTTGTTCTAATCTGATGAACTCCACTTCCTTCATATATACGAACACTTTCGTGAAATTATATGTCATTAAATAGTCTAAAAACGTTTCCCAAGACATGCCTTTGAGTCTTGATTGGATACACTTCATGCACTCCCACCAATGAGTCCGCCTTCGCCATACGGAACATAAAGGTGGCGAATGGAACCTTCTGTTCTCCGTGCATCCCAAGACATCAAATATCTTGGTAATTTGTTTGACCCATATTTCCGCGGCATGATCGGATCCGCTTTCCCTTAAATTCGTGGTCCCAACTCTTTGAATCGCTTTCATGGCTGTGACAACCCGTGAATTGCTATCATTTCCTCCTCAGATTTTGAACACGAGTCTCCTCGTGCGATTTTGCATGAATCGCAAAAAACTTCTAAACATCCCCTCGCTCATCATCTCGCTCAATGGTTTTATTCACGGGAGGAACATTGCCACCACTGTTGCGTTCTCCTCGTTGGTGAGTAGTCAAAGCTCTCACGCTCTCATTTCCATTGTTAAAATTCTCGACGACATTCTCAAATACCTGCCATAAAACAAGGGTTAATTAAGGAAATCAATATATCACATAATATCCCTATATATCGACCAACTAACAAATAAGCTTAGTAGGACACACTTTAATGAAGGATTTACTCGCCTCTCCCTCTTAGTTCTATTCCCGATCTCCGCCAGAGATCATATCCTAAGCTCGATACCAACCGCGACGCCCCAAAATAGGTATACATCACCCATTCTCGAAAGGTTGTCAATACATGGTATGTAAACAACTACAACTTTATTACTACAACAAGAAAAATCGTGAGTTTAAATACAAATATTATCTTCTGTATAATATCTATACTCAAATAAATCCTCATCACATTTATTGATACATTATTTTACAAAAATGGTGAGGACTACTAAACAATCCTTTCTAAAACCTTCATTCCATACCCCCACTAAATACTTCGCTATATTCTCGCCTCCCGAGAAGAATGGAACACAAAGGAAAAGGGTGAGCTCAACTAGCTTCAAGAAAAGAATATTATGACTAAGATAATATACAACAAATTATCGTTAGTCTTCAACAGGAAAAAATTTAATAGAATACAATAGACAACAAATTTTAAATCAATATTCATGCTAAGTAATAATTCATTAGAAGAGTTAAGTAGAGAATGCAAACTACTATCTTCATGTATGAATTTAAAAGTTCATCGTCTATCTTTTATCCCCAGAACATCAATCCATAAACATCCGGAATCAAATATTCATCTTTTGCACTCAGGGCCAAAGATATTCATCACCGTCATGTTCATTTAAACACTGCTCATCTTTTTTACTACAGCCAAAGATATTAATCACCTCATATGTTCATCTCAACACTGCTCATCTTCAGACTATGGGCCAAAGATATTCTTCAAAAATCATTCATCTTTGCACTACAAAAGCCAAAGATATTCAATAATATCATCATTTAAGATCGAGGATGATGAAAATATTTTTAAAGAAACGAATCCAAAGGAAACAAAATGACAAGGATTAAGGATTAAGGATTAATACTTTGTTTTATCCATGTTTAAAAATACCTCAAAATAATCATAGTGGTGTAAACTTCAAGAATGATCAAAACATGGATACAATCGTAGCTAGTATCCGTAATAGATGTTTTGGACAAAAAGAAGAAATTTTATTTTTCTATTGAATAGTCAAGTATCGTGAATAGTCTGCAAGATCACGTGAATAGTCTTATACGTGAATAAGTAACCCGACACCAAAAGATAGAAATTCCACAAAAACATTTTTACGCCTTCATAATAGTACTTGTGAATAGTAACTCGTGAATAAAGAACTCATGAATAAGAACTCGTGAATAAGAACTCATGAATAAGTAACCCCGACATGAAAAAGTTCCAAATTTGATAAAAGTTCCAACCAATATTTCAAAGATAATGATATTGAAGAAATAATATCATTACTTAAAAAATAATATCCCTTACTTCAAAGAATCAAGATTTCTTGGAAGGAAAGATCGGAAGTGATCTTTGAATAAAACTTATCTTGAATAAAGAACTCTTAAAGTATCTAAATACTCACAAAATACACTCAATAATATAGAGAGAGAGAGAGAAATCTTTGTTTCTCAGTGTGATTTTCAATTCTAACTTAGCCCCTCTATTTATAGAAAATGCTAGCCTACCAAGCAGACTTGACCAAGCACCGATGGCTTTACTCGCTACTATTGCCACCCACCACATTTGAAATAAAATTCAGACATTTCTTCACCAACCACAAGTGGGGCCCACTCAATTCTAGAATTTTCCACCAAAATCAATTATAATCCTAATTTCCTAATCACCACCTCTTAAAATTCATAACAAATCATTCGTTCATTTTAACGGTTCAAAATTTGTGGAAATATACTCAACTTATGTATGTATAACATATCCAAAAATTACAACGATCCAACGGTCGGATTAAAAATTATAACTCACGCAATACATCGTAAAAATAATTGATTTGATTTTAATACCTCCATTCCAAACAAAATTACTTGATAAAATACCTCAACATTAAATCATTCAATTATAACCACATAAAATAAATAAATCCATCGTTTATAAATATTTTCTTATCATATTATGACAACCAAAGTAGTTCCTGGAAAGAGGGGCTTTCAGATAAGGATTTCTCCTTCTTGGCGCTTGCAATTAGGTGACCAACCCTCCTCGATGAACTTTCTAGACATTGCCAATAATGCTATCTAATAATATTATTTAAATAATATGAATTATTGATCCGATAATGGAGATAATAATGCAAGTGACAATTATTGAACAACAATAATATAAAATATCAACGCAATTATTGAATCAATAAAATAAAATCTTCGAATAAGATAATTACATGTAATAATTATTGAGTAGTGCTTCTTACGTAAGGATCAATAATTGATGCAATACCGCAATACCGTATCTATCTTTGTGCAACCACGCCATTCATCGTATTTTAACCACCGGGTATTCCAACGATCTTAATTGTGAATAACTACGCCTGTTATTTTTAACCAACTTATATTTATCGCTTTCTTCATCCAATCGCTTTTTCCGTTATGGGCCTCCCATACATAGTACAATGGTCGCATTTAATATTCCCCGACAAAGATTTAATATTCCACGACCAAACGAATATTCCCCAAACAATGAATATTTTATAACCACTTGCTTATTTTGAAATATTTGTGTATTTTACCCTTAACTATCCACATTAATCAAATCAACCTCTTACTATTTCAAAATAATAAATAAAGGAAATTCCTTTTATTTAAAAAATTTCGGTCTTACAACATGAAATCCATTAAAAGAGTCAAATAGAATAAAAAAATCTACTATCTTTTATGATTTAAAAGTTTTCATCACTTTTATCATTGGAACTCACTTAATAAATAATCCACATCATCCCCACTTTCTACTGCCAAGGATATTCATTAGTATCACAATCACAATTTATCCATGCACCACGCTGCCAAGGATATTTGTGTATTCATCAATGGTCATGATCATGCCAACAACTCATCCCATCAATGCACTACGGGCCAATGAGGACTTTTACCACATCATTTGTAACATTACGGTCATGATTACACCGAATAATCCCTGGTCATAATAATACCAATTTCATCTATGCACTACAGGCCACATATGACTTTCAACAAAATATAAATATGAGGATGATGACAATGATATAAGAATTCAATAAAACAAGTGTGACGCCCCCAAAATAGGTTCATTCCATCCAACCCATTCTGAGTCGCCAAATACATGGTACAGAAATAACTACAACTTTATTATTACAACATATAAACTGTGAATATGAATACAAATATTATCTTCTAGACAATATCTATACTCAAATAAATCCTCATCAAATTTATTGATACATTATTTTACAAAAATGGTGAGGACTACTAAACAACTCTCTCTAAGAACCTTCATTCCATACCCCACTAAGTCTTCGCCACATTCTCGCCTCCCGAGAAGAAAAATGGAACAACAAGGAAAAGGGTGAGCTCAACTAGCCCAAGATGAGGAATATTATGACTAAGATAATATACAACAAATTATCGTTAGTCTTCAACCGAAAAAATCTAATAGAATCTGATAGACAACAAATTTTAAATCAATATTCGCAATGAAACAACAATTCATTAGAAGAGTTAAGTAGAGAATGCAAACTACTATCTTCTATGTATGAATTTAAAAGTTCATCGCTCTATCTTTTATCCCTGTAACATCAATCAATATACATCCGGAATCAAATATTCATCTTTGCACTTTCAGCCAAAGATATTCATCATTAATCATGTTCATCTAAACACTTCTCATCTTTGCTACTACGCCAAAGATATTCATCGAAATCATTCATCTTTGCACTACAGTGCCAAAGATATTCAATAATATCATCGTTTAACCGATGATGATGAAAATATTTCAAAAAAAAGCGAATCCAAAGAAATAAAAGAACAAATATTAAGGATTCAGATTTTAACAATCCAAGTTCAAAAATACTTCATAAGTAATCAGAGTGGAGTAAAATTCAAGAATGATCAAAACATGGATACAATCAAAGCTAGTGTAAGACCCCGAAATTTTTTTAAATAAAAAGGACTTTCCTTTATTTATTATTTTGAAATAGTAAGGGTGGATTTGATTAATGTGGATAGTTATGGGTAAAATACGCAAATATTTCAATAAGCAAGTGGTTATAAAATATTCATTATTGTTTGAGAATATTCGTTTGGTCGTGGAATATTCATCGTTGTCGAGAATATTAAATGACGACAGCCTTGAGCCTTTTTATGGGCCCCATAACTTGAAAGCGATTGGATGAAAAAACGATAAATATAAGTTGTTTATAAATAACGACGTAGTTATTTACAGATTAATCTTGTTGGAATACCGGCCATTAAAAACACACTAATACGCGTTGTTGAACAAGAAGACACTTTGATTGCACCAATTATTGATCCTTACGTAAGAAGGCACTACTCAATAATTGTTACAATGAATTACTATTCAATTATTTTATTTTATTGATTCAAAAATTCTTTGCATTGATATTTTATATTCTTGTTGTTTCAATAATTGTCATTACACAAGATTTTCATTATCTGACAATAATTCATATTATCTGAATAATATTATTGGATAACATTATTGGTAATGTCTAGAAAGTTCGCATCTCAAGGAGAGGTTTGGTCACCTAATTGCGTGCTTGCCAGAAGGAGAGATCCTTATTGGAAAGCCCCTCTTCCCTTTAACTCGCACGTCATTCGATATTGTGATTCCGTAATATTATTTGTGAATAATTAATTATTGATTTATATGATAAGGAAAATATTGATTTTATGTGGATATAGATGGAAAAAATTTTAATGTGACAATTGTTGAAAATTAATATTTTATCTTTTTTCGATAAAATAATTCATTTAAATATATTATTTTAATAATATATTAACGGTGATATTTTTATAATGAATGTGGGATATATAGGAGTATATGAGGAGGAAGAGTATTTTTGTGGCATTAAATGTTTAACACATGTTTTGTGTGTTGGTGGACCCATTTCTTGACCAAAAATTGATTATAGATCGTAAAATCGCCTGTCAGGATTTCTGTCCAATTTCGTTTGGAATTTGGAAAAACTTTCTTCTGCAAAGTTGTAGAGAATTGAATTTTCTATATAAACTTGTAAGATTCAAATTTTCTGATAAAAGGGCTATTTATTATGAATTATTGAAGTTTCGGAGTTCCGAAATAATTGATTTTTGGGAGTTTTAATTAATTATTTTGAGAAAAACGTTTTTGGTGAGTTTGTGAACCTCATTTAACATGTTCTATGGCTGAAATCAGATTTCAAAGGTGGGCTAAGGAATTTTGTTTATAAATAATATTATTATATTCAATTTTCTCGCTTTGGTGTTCAAGCATTTTCCTATAAATAGGGAGCTTAGGTTAGAATTGAAAATTATACCGTAAACCTGAAGTTTTCTCTATTTCTCTCTCGATATTTTGAGCGTATTCTTGTGAGTATACTTTGAGTGTTGCTATACTTGCAAGTTCAAGTCATAGCTTTATATCCTGTTTCAACTAAGCATCTTGTCTTTCGAGGTAAGGATGTTATTTTCTTCTCAAATGATATTATTTCTTCAATATCATTATGTTGAAATATTGGTTGGAACTTTTATCAAATTTAGAACTTTTTCATGTCGGGGTTACTATTCATGAGTTCTATTCACGAGTTACTTATTCATGAGTTACTTATTCACGAGTTCTTATTCACGAGTACTATTCATGAAGCGTGAAGATGTTTTTTGTGAATTTCTATCTTTTGGTGTTTGAGTTACTATTCACGATACGACCTTATTCACGATATCTGACTATTCACGAATACTCAAGACTATTATTCACCAAAAATGAAAATTTTTCTTTTCGTCTAAAATATCTATTCGGATACTAGCTTTGATTGTATCCATGTTTTGATCATTCTTGAATTTTACACCCCCTATGATTATTTTTGAGGTATTTTTGGACGTGGATAAAACAAAAGTACGAGTCCTTAATCCTTAATCCTTGTCATTTTGTTTCAATTTGGATTCGTTTCTTTAAAAATATTTTTCATCATCTTCATCTTAAATGATGATATTATGGAATATCTTTGGCCTCGTAGTGCAAAAGATGAATGATTTCAAGAATATCTTTGGCCGTAGTGCAAAGATGAACAGTGTTTAGATGAACATGACCAATCGATGAATATCTTTCGCCCAGTAGTGCAAAGATGAATATTTGATTCGGATGTATATTGATTGATGTTACAGGGATAAAATATCGACGATGAACTTTTAAATTCATATATAGAAGATAGTAGTTTGCATTCTCTACTTAACTCTTCTAATGAATTATTATTTCCGCTGCGAATATTGATTTAAAATTTGTTGTCTATTGTATTCTATTAGATTTTTCCCTTGTTGAAGACTAACGATAATTTGTTGTATATTATCTTAGTCATAATATTCTTTACTGGGCTAGTTGAGCTCACCCTTTTCCTTTTTGTTCCATTTTTCTTCTAAGGAGGTGAGAATGTAATGCGAGTACTTAGTCGGGGTATGGAATGAAGGTTCTAGAGAGAGTTGTTTAGTAGTCCTCACCATTTTGTAAAATAATGTATCAATAATTATGATGGGGATTTATTTGCGTGTGGATATTGTCTAGATGGCAATATCTCGTATTTAAACTCACAGTTTATATGTTGTAATAATAAAGTTGTAGTTATTTACGTATCATGTGTTTTGGCGACTTCGTAATGGGTTGGATGGAATGGACCTATTTTGGGGGCATCACAGGTTAGTATCGAGCTTAGGGATATGATCTCTGGCGGAGATCTGGGAATAGAACTAGGAGGGAGAGACGAGTAAATCCTTCGCTAAAGTGTGTCCTACCTAAAGCTTATTTGTTAGTTGGTTAATATATAGGGATATTATGTGATATATTGATTTCTTAATTAACCCTAATTTTATGATGATTTTGAGAATGTCGAATCGAGAATATTAACAAAATGGAGTAAATGAGATCGTGGAGATGCTCATCTTTACCAACGAGGAGAACGTGCAACAGATGGCAATGTACCTCCCGTGAACAACACCAACGAAAGCGTATGATGAACGAGGGATGTTTAGAAGCTTATCACAGCTCATGCAAAATCGATTTAGGAGACTCGTGTTCAAAATACGGGAGGAAATGATAGCAATTCACGGGTGGTCACAACGCAAGCGATTCAAAGAGTTGGGACCACCGAATTGGGAAAGCCGGATTCGATTAAAGGCGAGACGGGTCAAACAAATTACCAAGATATTCGATGTCTTGGGATGCACGGAGGAACGAAAAGTTCCATTCGCTACTTTTATGTTCCAGAACGAGGCGATTCTTGGGGGAATCGTGAAGTTGCACTCCATCCACCGCACTCAACATGTCATGGAGACATTTCAGAAGCAGTTCAATGACAAGTACTTCCCGAAAGTATTCATTATATGAAGGAAGTGGAGTTTATTAGAATGGAGCGAGAATAACATGACGGTGTCTCAAGATGAGGCGAAGTTCATGAGTTATCCGTGTTCGCACCTCATTTGGTGGAGAATGAGGAACGTATTTACGCGGATGTTTCGAGGTTTTGAAACCCAGATATCGTCAAGATCTCATTTCTCATAAATTTTTCTCTATTCAAATGTTGTCAATGTGGCTCAATTGTTAGAAGCGAGCTAATGAAAGACGTTCAACCGGAGAGACCATAACCAGATTATCCCAAGATAGCGAATATCGAATAACGATAACCAAATGGAGAAAGAAGAATACTGAACAAAGGCGGTAACCACTCTCTGGTGGTAATCGTGGCCATGAAAATAAGAAGCGAGTCGGGAGGAGATTTTAAAAGATGAGATTCAACAACGACCATGTGAAGACGACAAAGGCCAGAGTAGCAACGGGTTCTAAGGAGAGAGAAAGACCACCGGTCATTATGTTACCAATCACGGGAAAGAGGGATATATCATTGGCCGCCTACAACAGCTTTAAGGTATGCTATAATTGTGGAAAAGAAGGACATATCGCTCGAGATTATACGATATCGAAACCCGATCCAAATGGGAATGGTGACTCAAAAGGATGTCCCGGAAAAGTCAAAGTCAACGGTTCTCGAAGAAGCGTTTGTGTCGTGACCAGATTAAAATGCGAGAACCCGAACGGTTAGCACGGTTAGTTAATTATAAATTCTTGCGAAGTTTATACCTTACTAGATATCTGGGCTTCTACCCATTCTTTTATCTCTCTTGCTTGCGCCAACATTTGAACTTGACTACGGAGAAATTAGACTTTGACCTATTTATGGAGACTCATTAGAGAAACTTTCATTACATCCGTTGTTTAGAAATCTTGCTTGATTCAGTTGGCACTATCACATTACTTGTTAACCTTATTTCTATAGAGATATTTGCTTTTGATGTGATTTTAAGGTTAACTACTCATTATGCCAAATTTGATTTCTTTCGTAAGGTTGTTAGTTTTCATATTCCTAAGCAACTGTTGTTCAATTCAAGCAATCAAACCATTGTAGTCAAACATTTTCATATCAAGCCATGAAGTCATTCGTTTATTACGGATGTCAAGTTTTCTTAGTCCATGTTATGGATTTGAATAAAGACACGCCGATTTGAATAATATTCCCTGTTGTTATTGATTTTTCCCGATGAATTTCTGAAGAATTTCTTGCTTACTCCCAAAGATCGATATTAAATTTTGTATCGACTTTGAACCCAGACAAAACTTATTTCTAAAATCTCATATCGAATGGCTCTATTGAACTTCGAGAGTTAAAAATTCAACTATAAATTTGGTACCGAGCCTTTATCCGGTGACTTCCTTTGTGGAATGCACCGCCGACTCTCAAGTAGGGGAACGCCATATTCGTAAGCGATAGTAAACTAATAGGTGTCATTATAATGTGCTATCCAAGGCCGGGATATGAGTCACAATTGAGAACAACCTAAGTCGAGAATCGAAATACGTAGCTTTCAGGCTTAGTTGGTTATTATCGGAGATTCGTTGAAGGATATTCTCGAATCGCTATTCCATTAACGCAAATTGACTCGTAGAGATACAAAATTCGAATGGAGCAAGGAATGTGAGAAGAGCTTCGAAGAACTCAAGAGGAGACTCATTTCAGCACATGTTCTGACCATGCCATCCTGGAAAAGCGAACGTGGTAGCTGACGTGTTGAGTAGAAGATCGTATACAAGTACGAGTACGATATTATCAAAGACTCATTTCGAATAATTTACAAATAATAGAGATGGAGATGAAAACTCTAGTTACCCACGTGATGATATACGAGTATAATCGACTTTAATCGATAAAGTTAAAGTCGCTCTGCCACACTACACGGAAATGATGAATTTGAAGAAGGAGGTGCAAGAAGTTGTTATTTCAAAAGCGAGAATCGGTGAGGTGAGGAAAGCTCAATCCGTCGATTTATTTATCCATTTGAAATTCTCGATCGAATAGGAATTGTGGCCTATAGACTCGCTTTTACGTTCCAGTATGACGCATGTTCATAACGTTTTTCACGTGTCGATGTTACGTAAATATGTGGACGACCGAACCACGCTATTGAGTTAGAAATCAACGAGATAATGAAGACTTAACGTCACGAGGAGGTATCTCACAAGATCTTGGATAGGAAACAACACGTCCTATGTACCGAGGTTATACCACAAGTTAAAGTTTTGTAGAGAAATCATGCTATTGAGGAAATGACATGGGAGTTAGAAACGGAAATGAAAGCGAGGTATTCTCATCTTTTCGAAACACCAGGTACGTACGTCAATTTCGAGGACGAAATTTCATAAGGAGGGGAGGTTGTAAGACCCCAAAATTTTTTTAAATAAAAAGGAATTTCCTTTATTTATTATTTTGAAATAGTAAGGGTGGATTTGATTAATGTGGATAGTTATGGGTAAAATACGCAAATATTTCGAATAAGTAAGTGGTTATAAAATATTCATTATTGTTGGGAATATTCGTTTTGGTCGTGGAATATTCAGATCGTCAGAATATTCGTGATGCGGCAATGCCATGATCTTTTGTGGGCCCATAACTAAAGCGATTGGATGAAGAAAACGACAAATATAAGTTGTTTATAAATAACGACGTAGATGTTACCAAGCTTATCTTTGTTGGAATACAGGTGGTTAAAACACACTAATACGCGTTGTTGAATAAAGAAGACACGATTGCACCAATTATTGATCCTTACGTAAAAGGCACTTTACTCAATAATTATTACGATAATTACTATTCAAGATTTTATTTTATTGATTCAAAAATTCTTTGCATTGATATTTTATATTCTTTGTTGTTTCAATAATTGTCATTACACAATTATTTTTCATTATCTGAGCAATAATTCATATTATCTCGAATAATATTATTGGATAACATTATTGGTAATGTCTAGAAAGTTACATCTAAGGAGAGGTTTGGTCACCTAATTGCTCAGCCAGTGAGAGAGATCCCATGGCGCCCCAAAATAGGTATACATCACCTATTCCGAGTTGTCAATACATGGTACGTAAACAACTACAACTTTATTATTACAACAAGAAAGCTGTGAGTTTGAATACAAATATTATCTTCAGACAATATCTATACTCAAATAAATCCTCATCACATTTATTGATATATTATTTTACAAAAATGGTGAGGACTACTAAACAATCCTTTCTAAAACCTTCATTCCATACCCCAGGCTCAATCTCGCTATATTCTCGCCTCCCGAGAAAAATGGAACAAAAGGAAAAGGGTGAGCTCCATTAGCTTCAAGAAAGAATATTATGACTAAGATAATATACAACAAATTATCGTTAGTCTTCAACAGGAAAAATCTAATAGAATACAATAGACAACAAATTTTAAATCAATATTCGCAGTGAAATAATAATTCATTAGAAGAGTTAAGTAGAGAATGCAAACTACTATCTTCTATGTATGAATTTAAAAGTTCATCGCTCATCTTTTATCCTCATAACATCAATCAATATACATCCGAATCAAATATTCATCTTTGCACTACAGGCCAAAGATATTCATCATTAGTCATGTTCATTTAAACACTGCTCATCTTTCAGCACTCACGGCCAAAGATATTCTTCAAAATCATTCATCTTTGCACTACGTGCCAAAGATATTCCATAATATCATCATTTAAGACCGAGGATGATGAAAATATTTTTTAAAGAAACGAATCCAATTGAAACAAAATGACAAGGATTAAGGATTAAGGATTCGTACTTGGTTTTATCCACGCCCAAAAATACCTCAAAAATAATCATAGTGGTGTAAAATTCAAGAATGATCAAAACATGGATACAATCGAGTTAGTATCCGTAATAGATGTTTTGACGAAAAGAAGAAATTTTATTTTTCTATTGAATAAGATCAGATAATCGTGAATAAAGTCAGATATCGTGAATAAGTCCGATATCGTGAATAGTAACTCAGACACCAAAAGATAGAAATTCCACAAAAACATCTTCACGCTTACAGCTTAATAGTACTTTCGTGAATAAGAACTCGTGAATAAGAACTCGCTTAATAAGAACTCGTGAATAAGAACTCATGAATAAGAACCCATGAATAATAAGTAACTGAACATGAAAAAAGTTCTAAATTTGATAAAACTTCAGATCAACATTTCAATTATAATGATATTGAAGAAATAATATCATTACTGAAAAAAAATAATATCCCTTATCTCGAAAGATCAAGATCTTACAAATGAATCTAATGGTATAGTCTTTGAAGGAACTTGCACCGCTCTAGCAATACTCAAAGTATACTCAAAATACTCACAAGAATACGCCGATAATATAGAGAGAAAACTTGAGTTTACAGGTGTGATTTTCAATTCTAACCTAAGCACCTTATTTATAGGAAAATCTTAGAAACACCAAAGCAGAAAATTTAATAAAATATATTATTATTAATAAATTTCCTACGCCTCTTTGGAAATCAGATCCCAACATTTCCCACATGCCAACCTTCTAGAAAGAAATGATAAAAACGTTTTTCATAAAATAAATAATTAAAACTTACAAAATCAATTATTTGAACTTCGAACTTCAATAATTCATAATAAATAGCCCTTTCATCAGAAAATTCAAATCTCATGAGTTTTATAGGAAATTCAATTCTCTACAACTTTGCAGAAGAAAGTTTTCCAAATTCCAAATAGAAATTGACCGAAATCCACAAACGGACGATTTTACGGCTATAATCAAATTTCAAATAATAAATGGGGTCCACCGACATGTTTAACATGTTTTAAACATTTATTAAAACAAAAATACTCTCCTCCTCGTATACTCATATATCCCACATTCGTTGTAAAATATCACCGTTAATATATTATTAAAATAATATATTTAAATGAATTATTTTATCGTAAAAAGATAAAATATTAATTTTCAACAATTGTCATTTTAAAAATTTTCTCCATCTATATCCACATAAAATCAATATTTTCCTCATCATATAAATCAATAATTAATTATTCACAAATAATATTACGTAATCACAATATTGACAACCAGCACCTTGTGGAAAAGGGGCTTTCAATAAGAATTTCTTCTTACTCTGGCAAGCAATTAGGTGATCAAACCTCTCCTGTAATGTAACTTTCTAGACATTCGCCAATAATGTTATCTAATAATATTATTCAGATAATATGAATTATTGCTTCGATAATGAAAAATACTGTGTAATGACAATTATCAAAACAACAAAGAATATAAAATATCAACGCAAAGAATTATTAACTCAATAAAATATCGAATAAAGAATTATCGTAACCATTATCGAGTAGTGCGCTTTTCACGTAAGAATCAATAATTGGTGCAATACCGTATGCTTCTTGCTCAACAACGCCGTATTAGTGTGTTTTAACCACCGGTATTCCAACAAGATAATCTGTGAATAACTACGCTGTAGATTATTTAAAAACAACTTATATTTGTCGTTTTCTTCATCCAATCGCTTTTTGTTATGGGGCCCCACACACACATTTCTTCGCTACGTCGCATTTAATATTCCCCGACAAAGATCTAATATTCCACGACCAAACGAATATTCCCAAGCGATAATGAATATTTTATAACCACTGCTTATTTTGAAATATTTGCGTATTTAACCCTTAACTATCCACATTAATCAAATCAACCTTCTTATTTCAAAATAATAAATAAAGGAAATTTCTTTTTATTTAAAAATTTCGGGATATTACAGATCCTTATTGAAAGCCTCTTTCCTGAGGCTGCGCGGTTGTCGATATTGTGATTACATAATATTATTTGTGAATAATTAATTATTGATTTATATGATAAGGAAAATATTGATTTTATGTGGATATAGATGGAAAAAATTTTTAATGTAATGATTATTTGAAAATTAATATTTTATCTTTTTACGATAAAATAATTCATTTAAATATATTATTTTAATAATATATTAACGATGATATTTTATAATGAATGTGGGATATATGAGTATATGAGGAGGAAGAGTATTTTTGTGGCGTTTAAATTTTAACACATGTTTTGTGTGTTGGTGGACCCATTCTTGGCCAGATAATCAATTATATTTCTAAAATCGCCCGTTCAATAATTTGAGGCGATTTCACCAACACACAAATTTGATATATAATATTTAATGCCACAAAATAAACTTTTCCTCCTCATATACTCATATATCCTACATTCATTATAAAAATATCAGATTAATATATTATTAAAATAATATATTTAAATGAATTATTTTATCGTAAAAAGATAAAATATTAATTTTCAAATAATCATGTCATATTAAAAATTTTCTATCTATATCCACATAAAATCAATATTTTCCTCATCATATAAATTAATAATTAATTATTCACAAATAATATTACAAAATCACAAAGATCTTGTAACTGTAGCTCCTGCGAAAGAGGGCTTTCCAATAAAGATTTCTCCTTACTTGCACAAGCAATTGATTAGGTGACCAAACAAACTCTCCTTGATGAACTTTCTGTATATCATCGATAATGTTTTCTAATAATATTATTCGGAGAATATGAATTATTCTTCGATAATGGAAAATACAACAGAATGACAATTTATTTATTAAAATATGATAATATAAAATATCGGTCTGCAATTATTGAATCAATAAAATAAAATATTTGAATAAAGAATTATCATAATAATTATCGAGTAGTCTTGCTTTTTACGTAAGAAATCGATAATTGGTGCATATCGCGAGATGTCTTCTTGTGTTTTAACCACCGAGTATTCCAACAAGATTAATCTGTAATAACTACGCCTGCTATTTATAAACAACTTATATTTATCGTTTCTTCATCCAATCGCTTTTTCCGTTATAGGTACAAAAAGATCGCACCGTCAGCATATTAATATTCCCCGGATAAAGATATTATTCCACGATCAAACGAATATTCCCCGACAATAATGAATATTTTATAACCACTGCTTATTCAAATATTTTTATGATATTTTACCCATAACTATCCACATTAATCAAATCAACCTTTACTATTTCAAAATAATAAATAGAGGAAATTTCATTTTATTAAAAAAAAATTCGGGGTCTTACAACAAGTTCAAGAATTAATTTATTGAGAACTAATAACGTCCCAAATTGTCAATACGATACTTTTTTGTAGAAATAAAATTCAAGAATCTTTCGTAAGAATATTTTCACAAAAATCTTTGGATGAAGACAAATATCGAGGATATTTCACTAATTTACAGAGAGATAAGTCAAAACTTTAACTAACCGAGTATAATAAAGAATGGAATAACAAAAGAAATCACCAATGCGCAGATTTTAGATGTATGCGTTATTCCAATGTAATAATAAATAAATAACGGCAGCAAAGTGTAATACGTGTCCGTAATGCGAGGATATTCCAATGTAATAATAAAGAATGAAATAACAATGAAATCACCACGCATACGGTGATTGTGATGTATAGGTTATTCCAATGTAATAATAAATAATCGGAATCGGTCCATAAACGCATGCATGAAGATATTCCAATAGAATAATGAAGACGAAACCAAGCGCAGCGTAAAATGTACAGACGCGATATTCCAATGAATAATAAAGACGGAATGCGGTCCGGCGAAAAAGCCTTGAGATGCGATGTTCCAATGTAATAATAAAGAATGAAATAACAATGAAATCACCAAGATAGGGTAGATCACAGCGTTATCTGAGTTATTCCAATAGAATAATAAAGAATGGAATAATGAAGTTTAACTTCGTGAATATGAAAAAATAATACCCTTCACCGTAAAAGAAGAGTATTCAAATTTTGGTAGAGGCGAGGATATTCTTTAAGAAAGTTAAGACTACTGCCAAAAACTTAAAACTCTAAAGAAATACGCCAAGATTATAGAAGAGAATTTTCTGCAGATTTACAGTGTGATTTCAATTCTAATTAAGATCCTATTTATAGGAGAATTGAAGAGATCTTTGTTTAGAAAATATCACGACGCAATAATTTTATAAATCACGGATATCCTTTGCGATAATCGGTGTTTGAATTTCAAAGCCATTATTGAGTAAAACAAAAGTATAATATATATATATATATATATATATATATATATATATATATATATATATATACACATGGTATTAACAAAACCATCCATAATTCATCCACCTATCATTATCATCGTAACACTTTCCCACCATTAATTAACTTACACACACCCTACACACACTGCACACACACACACATTTTCTAATTCTACCCCCACAAGTCCCTTTCATACACACACACACACACACACACACACACACACACACACACACACACACACACACATATATATATATATATATATATATATATATATATATATATATATATATACTCTACCGATTATTTTGAAAAATGGATAATCGAGGGTCCAAATAATAAGTAAAAGTTTACAATAAATACTTGTAAAATTCCTTCAATATTTTTAACAACAATTATTATCGTTATTATAATTCACAATATTAATCGACTGCGCTGCTCTCGTGAGAAAGAGGAGTTTTTCAATAAGTATTTCTCCTATCGGTGCCAAATTGTTAGGTGACCAAACCTCTTCTTTACGTAACTTACTGGCATCGTTAATATATAGCGAATAATAATATTAATAACTCGTAAATCTCAATTATTGATTTAATAATATATAAAATATCGATGATAATTGAATCAAATAACGCGAGATACTATGCAACAATTCTCAAACAAAACCGGTGAATGACTTTCACGTAAGATTAATAATCAATATCGTGTCTTCTTATGCTGTAGCACGCCAGACATCAGACTTTTTACTACTGAAAGTAGTTCAACAAGATAATTGTAAAACTTCCGTTGTTATTTTCAAAAAATATTTTGTCGCTTTTTTCATCCGATTAATAAATTTACGTTGTGAATTCAATTTGATAATTGCGATGTTGTCTTTAATATTCCTACTAAAACGAATATTATCCGACCAATCGAATATAATATAACAACTGCATACTTTCGAAATTTATAAATACTACCCATGCCTATAACATTATATCAAATTTATTCCCTAATATTCAAAAATGATATTTATAAAAAATTCATCTTTATTCATAAAAATTGGGGTCTTACATTGAACATCTAATCGAATATGTATTAATCGAGTATGTATCGAATCACAATCAAAATTTTGAGTAGTTTGAATCTTAAACTAGTCGAGTATAACCTAGCTCAGATTCTACTAATATTTTTATTTGAATTATTTTTAATGCTCAAATTTAAATTATATTATTAACGAATTCAAATCTTACTCGTATTTTTTGGAGTCGAATCTGAATTGTGTTGGCTCGTTTACCGGCTTACTAATAAATGTGGGTCGTAAAAATGGAGCGGTGAATTTTGGTACCCCTCGCCATAGAGCCCAGTAGCTCTATGGCTCTGAATATATACATGCATAGCTGACACACAGACTGCAAACTGCTCTCACCTCACATGACTATTCTATTATCTGCTGCAACAACGTCTACGCTAAACAAACAACCGCTAAAAGACACTCATACCCCCCAACTCTTTCACTCATCTTTTCTCTTTTCTCTGGTAAAAAAGCTTACCCTTCTTCCCCCCCTCCCCCCTCCCCCCTCCTCTCTCTCTCTGAACAACAAGTACCCTGCCCACTCCATTAAACAAAAGCTCCTCCTCATCAACTCTTTCTTTCTTACCTTTTTCTCTCTATACAAAGCTCATCTTTGAAGCTTTTGTATTCTGGCTATCCCAACAATGGAAGCTTTCAGCTTGCTCAAGTATTGGAGAAGTGCTGGAGCTGGAAGCACAGGCGTTTCAGTAGCCGGAGACACAACCTCTGCGAAGGTAAGCACCGCCACCGCCTCTGCTACTACTACAACTACCATTGTTACTGCTGTGAGCCACCATCTATCGGAGTCCGACGAAGAAAACAACGCCGACGACGGCCCATTCTTCGACTTGGAGTTCACCCTAGATGACGGCGACGAGCAAGTGAAGAGTGAAGACAATGACCACATAATTTGTGCGGAGGAAAATGACAAAGAGAAGGATGACTGTACGGATTCTGATGAATCCGACGGTGAGAATGAAAGGGAGTTGAAGTTCACCCTTTCGTCCGCTTCCAGTGGCGATAACATCGATCCGAATGTTTCTCTTTCTCCCTCTGATGATCTTTTCTTCAAAGGACGGCTTGTTCCGCTTTCTGAACCGAATTGCAAGCCTATTTCTCTGCTGAAATCTGCCACAAAATCCACTAAATTTGGTGTCATGATGTTGAAATTGAAGAAATCGTCAAAATCGAATGCGCCTGAGAAAGCACAATCCGATGAATCTGCTTCTGAAAATCCAAAACTAGAGAAAAAAGAAACCAACAAGCAGGAGAGCAAGCCGCAGGGGAAATTTTTCACTGTGAAGTTCAAAGTTGAAGAAGTGCCGATTGTGTCTTTGTTTACAAGAGATTATAGTTCGAAAGGAGCAAATAATAAAGCACAAAAGCAGAATATTGAAAAATCGGTTCAAGACGAAAGGGGATTTTCAAAAGATGTGATGCAGAAGTACTTGAAGAAGGTGAAGCCTCTTTACGTTCGCGTGTCGAAGCGATACGGCGAGAAGCTAGGGTTTTCTGGACATTTGAGCTTATCCGGAGCAATTAAAGCCAGACAAGAGCCACCGCAGTCTACTACCTTTATAAAATCTCCGCCGGTGGAGAAAAGTGCGACGGAATCACCGAAGGTTAGCGAAACGCAACGACAACGCAATGTGAAGAATGAGAAGCAGGGAAGTTTACCGGGCGGGCGCCTTCATGTGGTGCGTAAGCATTTAGGAAAGGGGAGATCAGCGACGGTGGCGGCGGCGGCGGCATCACCGCCGGAACCGGTGTCTTCAAAACGTAGGGATGATTCATTATTGCAGCAACAGGATGGGATTCAAGGTGCTATAATGCATTGCAAGAGATCCTTCAAAGCCTCTAGAGGTACATTACACATTTTTACAGTGTATTATTAGTTTCAATTTTGAACTTATTTTAGGATTTATGATATTATTATGCGTAGGAGTGATTTTTAAATAAGCAGCTTGTGATTGTGATTGTGATTTTGATTGATAGATTTGGAGGCATCAGGTGAATTGGGGTCGGTCGGTGATGAATCGCAGGAGAAAAGTAGGTGTGAATCTGGCAACTGAAAAATGTTTGAGAGTTGAGGTGAGCTGAGCTGAGCTGAGGTTCATGAGATGAGCTGAAAATGGAAAAGCAGCAGCATCATGTTATTATGTTTGGGTCATTTTTCATCCATTTTCAGTAGATGTGGGACGGATGGGATGATTAATGGAAGAAAAGAAATGACTAGAGGTAGAGGTAGAAGAAGATCTAGTAGGAAATGAGTTATCAATTATGACTTGGTTGTGCTTTAAGTGTAATGAGAGAGAAAGATGTTGTTAGTGTATTAGATAAATATTTTAGCAAAAAAAAAAAAAAAAAGTTGGTAGAAAAATATAGTAATAGCAGCTGAAGCTGCAGCAGCTAGTTAGTATAACAGTCTGTGTGTCTGTCTTTCTGCGGAAGTGGTAATGAAAGGTGAAGTAGTAGGGTAGGGTAGGTCCTTATATGTATGTAATGCATTTAATGTGTATATTTAATCATTTATAATGTTTAATATTGTTTTCCATACCATTATTATATTAGATTAGATTAGATTACCAAAATAGATGATGATGTTGTTTCCATTTTGTTGCCTTTTTTCTTACGTATTTGCCTCAAGGGTCCAGACATTTGAGGCCTGACTGCCTGGTCGGGTCATTTGATTTTGGAGTTGGCCAGGGCTTTTTTGATTCTAGAGGTCATGATCAAAATCCAAATGACCCAGATGATTCTACCCGTTTCTTTCTGATTTTTTCTGATATGTACTAGTGTCAAAGTTGGATGGAGTTTTTCTATGGGATTTATTATTATCTAAATATTAATTAATCTACAAAATTATTTTTTAAATGTATTAAATTTGCATACCGTATGCATAATGACTGTGATGCTCTTTGGGTGTCACCTTCTGATTGTTGATATCCTTGCATAACTAAAACCGTTTGTAATTTTATGCGGCCTATTTATGGAATAAACTACACACACAAACATTCCTTCAACTCCAATTAAGTAAAGTAAGTACTACTCCCTCCGATCCAGATAAAAGTCTTGATGGACTTTTCACGCATATTAAGAAGATGAATAAAATGACAAAATTGTCTATAATAATGTCGTTAAATATGAAGAGAGAATTAGAATAAGAAAAGTATGAGATATTTAATCTACACGGGTATAATAGAAAATATGCGTAAAAAGTTTGGTTATTAAAGGAAAATGGACATTTTAACATGGTATCACTCAAAATAAGAATAAGAAACTTTTATCACGGGATTTTGTGTAGTAGAATAACAGAATGATCAAATTATATATATATATATATATATATATATATATATATATATATCTTACATACAATCTATCTCTAGAGTGCAAGATATCGTTTGCACTTCTGATCCACAACTGTCTCGTTAGCTAAACTAACTGTCAAGGTGCAATCCAATTTCACTCCAACCGTCTTCTTGATAATATTGATAATGTCAACTCTTCCCTTGATGTTGGTCTGGGTACTCACCGGCATCGTTCCGGCCGTCAAATCTGCCACCAATCTGGGAACTCTCACTATTTTCTCCAGCATAAAATCCATTGTAATTTTCATTCGAAACGTTTTTTGGGCCTTGGCATTCCCCTGAGGATTTCTAGCCTCCCCAATTAGCACATCCTCATAGTAAATACTAGTGGTGGCATTCTTAAATTTAAAAGAAGCTGCGTTTGGATTTTTCACAGACACATCGGCTATAATTGTCAAGTTTGTGTTTGGCACCAAATTCAATGGGTTAACACCCTCTAGTCCTCGTATTGTCACGTAATTTAAATTCACCTTTGGATCTTTAACCTTAAAAACAGTTAGCATAAGCACCAATATAATCACTCCAAGAATCGCTAGTACCACCGTGGTGCAGCCGCAGCACTGGAGGCATCTTTTCTGGTTGCGCTTTTTCTTAGACTCCTCCGCGGGAGCTGTTGAGGAGGCGTTGTTGTCGTGGATTGCAATCCGATGAGCCTCCGGGGCTAAGGGATGTTCTTGCTCATTGTCTACCATGGCCAAAAATTAGACACTAATGGTGTATTTTAGAATCAAGTGTTGAGATGTTTATGCTATGTTTCGACCACACACACACACACACACACACACACACACACACACACATATATATATATATAAAGGCATGGGTATTGTTGAAGAAATTTTGTAGCCTTGGCAAAGACTCTTTGAGTGTTTCTACTTTTTAATTTCTTGACAGTAGAAAACAAGAATGTTGACGGAGTCGATGTATGAAAATTATTATAATATTATTAAATAAATAAAGGAATTAGGAAGCTTCTATATGAATATATATATTTGAATTAATATTGTTCATGAGTAGGTCGATTGTATGTATACGTATAAGGGGAGACGTGGAAGGGCTGCTGCAGGGATTTGTTTTATATAATAAGCATAAGCATCAAGTACACATGACATTTAATGTTAGTTATTTGTGGACTTGTTTGGCGGTCTGTAACGATTTATATTTGTAATTAAGAAGCAGAGTATTCTATTCTGGATGAGTATTTGCTAGAGAAATTGGTGGTATTATTGAGGAACTGAGTGTGGAATTGGTATTATTGAGTTCCTTATTCAATTAGGAACTGACTGTGAAATTGGTATTATTGAGTTCATTATTCAAGGAACTGACTGTTTCACTAGTGGGATAGATTTCGGAAAATTAGAGAGAAAATAGAAGAATTTAGATACTCCCATTTCCTTATAATGATAGATAGTCTTATATATTATAATGACATTAAAAAGTAATCCTTAGCTCTTGATTAAAACACACCCACCCTTCTATTTCACCCAATACTACTAATGAAATAATCCATAATATAAATATACATGGATGGATGCCAATAGCAGCCTTATATTATGATGTAAACAAAAAGAAATCAATCAATCAGAGAGAAGGAGAAGCTATGCTTTCTCTCAAATATTTTGGCCAAAATGATAACTTTTTACTGACACCAATTATATCTTCACAATATTTTTAAATTCAAATAAAAAACTATTAAATTTCTATTTTATAGATGTTGAATAACGTGAAATTTTAATCGGTTACGCTTATTGTTATATAATAAATTTTATTAATTTAATTTTATAGTGGAGTACAAACAATTGAAACTGCAATGCATTTCTCTCTATTATTTCATTTATTTATTAGTTTATTCTTTGTTTTTTCTGGAGATAAAGTCTGCCTTACATGATTGGGGCCTTGAATTCAAAGCTAAAATCATGATGGGCCGCCGTATGGCCCAATGATACACGGACTACTGAGTTTTATTTGTCTGGCTTTCAACAATTTTCTATGTGCGGACTTTCTCGTAATCCTGTGAATGTATAAATATTTTAATGTTTATATTTTATTTTGATGGATAGACGCAACCAAATGTACATTAAATAATTTTGTCTAACCAATCGATTTATTAATTCTCTTCAATATTACTAAAGCTTGGTCCAAATCAATTATACTAGTGTTCTAAAGACTCCAAAATAATTTTATCAACTTATAATGGAAGTCAGATGGGAAGGGCTAAAGAACGAAATCTTAAGAGACTAGATTACCCTTTATTTTCACATGGATAGGATTAGATGAAAATGCTAACATAATTCAGGAAGGATTACAAGGTTCACATAGGAAATTATACAAAAATAATTATGAAATAAAAATTGTATAAGAAAGTAAAATAAAACGGCTGAATGATACTTCTGTCCCTCCAAATTGTCACTCACTTTAAAATCGTTCATAAAGTTCATTTTTCGTCAATTAAATCATTAAAGTGACATTTTTTGGCGTTTCCATTCCTTCTATCCGATTTGAACCCAATCAAACCCATTTTGACCCAACCTGACCCGGTTTGATCCAGCTCTAATTTTTAATATTTTAAAATATAATAATTATTATTTTAAGAAAATAATTTATTTTAAAATAATAATTATTTTATTTAAAATATTAAAAATTGAGGTTGGATCAAACTGGGTCGGGTTGGGTTCAAATCAGGTAGGAGTATCGAAACGTCAAAAAATGAACTTTAGGGACGACTTTAAAAGTGGGTGGTAACTTGAAAGGACAAAAGTGTCATTCAACCAAAATAAAACTATAGTAAAAGTAGTTATAAATAGGTCGTTTTGCGTTAATTGCACCCAGAGTTGTTTGGGATCATTGAATGAAATTATTATTGTTAGAAATTGATTTAAAAGGATGTCTTCCATCCCTGTTATGCCTAATTTGTCCACTCATTATTTACATAATTTCTTAGTTTTAGTTATGAGCAAAGAAGATTCTGCATGAAGCAAGACAAAGTCTTCCTACACCTTTCGGAAATATATTGGAAAACTACTACTAGTATATTTCCCCGTCCCCTCCCCCTCCCCCTCCCCCTCCCCCTCTATATTTAGTACTAGTACTGGTACTAAACAAAATAAATTTAATGAATACGTTATTAAATGTGTATTAGAGAGAGTAATTATATGAAATGTGGAATGTAGGCGAGAGCTACAACTAGCTTGTATTTTATTCTCTCTAAATGCAAAATGAGTGTAAACAGAGTCTACGGAGAAATCATCACATGACAAAGAAGAAAAAGTTGAAACTTATATAGTCCAGTCCAACTAACTATTATGCTTATGCACATCTAACTTGTTACAACATGCAAACTCAAAATCCAAAAGGGTAAGAATTTTTTTATATCAGAAAATACATCTCAAATCTTGTATAGCTTTCGTTTTCAAATTAAGGCTCATAGTGCAATTCAAAACGGCTGTTTTGTGCCTTTTAATAAGGTTAGTGTTGGGCCGTGATATTTTAAATCTTTTTACGTAAGATTGTCTTTGAACTACTTTTAAAGATTCTATTTGAGAACTTTTATTGGTGAATCATGTGAAGTCTTTAAGTTCGCTTATCTTATTATTTTCTTTTTAAAATTTATAAGATCGGGTTGGCCAAATGGATCAATCCTTTTCGACATTTTAATATCTACATCTTTGACTGTAATGATGAAAAAAGCATACTGATTGACTAAAGAACTCGCCATACATTAATGTGGATGGGATCATGTACCTATTTACGGTAAGAATAAAGACCAAAGCGGTGGATAAACTAAACGCAATGCATCGGCGACCCATCGAGATAAAGGGGTGTGTCGGTAGTAGTAGTGGGTGACAAGAATTGACGAAAAGAGAGTATAACTTAGCGAAGAAGTCTTCACCAAGAGTGACGTTCTCACGCACTTCTTTCATTCGAATCACATACACACGTAGAATTATTATTATTATCTCTTTATCTCAATACACTAAGCGATATAAATAAATCCGCTTTTTCGATAAACCTCATGAACTCATATATCGACTCTCACGCTCGAAGCTATCCCCGAGACGAACCGCCAAGCTTTCATGCGCGCTTATTGTGTTTACGTTGCAGGATCAGGACGTTTTACGTGATTGGGACGTGACAAAAGATCTTGACGTTAACAGTTAGTTACATGCACTTTCCCCCTTAATCTACCATAGCTGCTCAATTTCACCAAACTTGATCCCATATCATTCCTGAAATTCGTATTATTTTTTGCCAAATATTCATTCGCCCTCGCCTGCACCGTAACATTGAAAACTCCAGTCTTTCTAGCTCTAACACGTCCTCCAAAAACATCCCCATCACCAAGACTCACATTTTCGTATATAAGACTTGCCTTGTTGTTCTCCAATACGAATCGACCAAAATTTTTGTTTTGGACTGTGATTTGACCCACCATACTCCTGCTCAATGAAGTGGCATTCGCGCTGCATTTACTAGTAGATTTGAAATTGTGACTGACCTTAGTTTAGCCTTGGGAGAATTGGCTTTGAAAAATATGGAACCAAAAATTAGGAACATCATTATTAGCGAGAGGATTGCTATGAGAATGTAAACAATCAACTTACTGGCTTTTTGGGGGTGGGGATTATTTTGTTTTGCTATTGCCAACTGTCCGTCGCTCCGTTCACAGAATTCAGGTGGTGCCAATGGAGAAACCTGACTTTCTTCAGCCATGTTAATTATCAGCAAGTTTTTGTGTAGTCTTGAAGAGAGAGAGAGAGAGAGAGAGAGAGAGAGATTTGGTATACTAAATGATATTGCTTCTAATCAGTATTGTATGTATATATATGTATATAAGGTGAAAGGGTGTTGAATTGTATGAAGAACATGTCGTTATATTGACATGGGGTTATTCTGAAGGTTTCTCGAAAGTTATTTGTTGATTTATTCAAATAATGTGCTTCTAGTGTGTGTGTGTAGGTCCAAAGTTGATTTTATATGTAAGACTTGCTAACTCCTACACTAGTTCTGTACGGGTATTACTATAATAAAATCATTGCCGTCAGTTATGCGCTTATAAAGTTTTAATTATGGCAGAAACTTTGTTCCACTTGTGCTTAAAAGTTTAATTATGGCAGAAGCTTGTTCTTTTGATAGGCAGATTGTGATGTCTTCCATCCAATATAAATAAAACAGAGGACGACTTTTTCAGCTGGCGGAGGTGAAAATGTTTGTGTTAATCAAATTTTGATGTTGAAGTGAACATTTCGAGTTGTAAATTTGTCACGACGTTGCTTTCTTTTCTTTTTCTTTTTCTTTCTTGGGATGTCAAATAAATGAACTATCAACTTGGGACAATCATGCATGCCATTTTATTTATCAATAAGGCCAACCCCCTTCACCTGCCACTTGTCACTCTTAGTATCGCTTAACTGTAGCTGAACTTCAAATTCCAATCAGAACAACTTTTGTTGTCTTTGGTAAGTATATGGTAGTAGTATATCATTTGGTATTTTGATGGGTGTCAAATAGAATATTATTAGCAGATATATAATTCACATTCATCCTTCTTTTTCTGACCCGCGTAAAACTGTACAAAATCTCCCCTGCCGCTGCTTTCTTCATGCCAACCCCGAGTTCTTTAGAAATGTTCCTTGTGGAATTCAAACTTGGTGGAGCCCTTTTGGTTATAGTCATAGCAGAGCTTGCTTAGTTCTTTAGCCAAGACTGGTGCCCCACAGTAGAATACGCCTGCTCCAAATTATATACCAACGTAAACAAAAACATGCACAAGTTTTCTCAAATTAAATGCTAGTGAAAATACTCTCTCACCTATCCTTTTATTGGCGTGCTTCTTACAAGTTTTTGAGAAAACTTTCTTCCAATTAGGCCTTGCAAAATGGGTTCGCACCTGGTCACAAACAGATACAAATTGTTAACAAGCATGGTCCATGGTCACTAAGAAGGTTGTCTATTAGCTCGGTACCTATTATAAGTGAACTATTTGCATACTATATCATTTAGAGTAGCATTTCTTGTAGTATATGGGAACGTCATTTAAGAAATAAAAGATCATAATATGCATGCCACAAATATTTGAAAGTAGGGCCCTAAGAGGAAATGTATGAAAATTAAGAAAATGAAATGATAAACATCATACCCTCGTGCCAGAGACAATATCAACCCCATTCTTGGCATGGTTTAGTGCTTGTACCATGGTGACGAGAGCTGATCGGGCATCACCTTTTTCATAGACACTGGTCAAATAGTTGTGCATCTCTATGACTCCCTGGAATTTAAAGTGACAAATTTAACAAAATTTACAGCCAACTATTTGACAGAATATAAATGATGTCCTGTTTTAAGTTTTAACCTACCCTTTGATCAAGACCGGCAACTTCATTCATAACCCCTTTGAACCAATCAAATGAACCTTGCTCCCTAGTCACCCAGTAGAAGTAAGCATTGGTAGTTTTTAAAGTTTTCTTTGGTTTTGGTGAAACCCTATTGAGAGATGATGGAGAATGAGAACTCTGATCCGAATGCCTACTGAAATCTGAAATTGAATCCTGAAATGAATGAAACCAAATTGTAACTGTGTTTTCTTGAAAAATAATAATTACAGGTCTCATTTCATAATACATGTCAAATAGTATTTTAAGGTGTAGGAGATGCAATGGTCAATCAAAAATGAGTGTTTGCATAATGTAAATAGGCAGTCATCGGTATCTGCACATAAATCACTTACCTCCTCCTCCTCCATTTTGACAATGTTGTTAAGCAAAAATTTGAGAATACTGATAAAAGGTGTTGCTCCAATTCCGAGCCCCACAAGCAACATCACATCATATTTCCTGTAGTCTTGTGCTGGAGCGCCGTGTGGTCCATCTATTAAGAGCTTTGGCAAACTGTCATCCAAGGAAAAGTTTTAGATGACAATTATCTAAAGCACAACCACATATACAAATAAAGTAAGAATATGGAATGGTATACATTTTTAAACAAAAAACATACCTTTTCTTGGTTGTTTCATCAGCTCTGAGCAGCCCACTTTTCCCACTCATAGGAGGTTCACAGGCCTCTGAAAATACTCTTTTAAGTTCTTGTGTCCAGTCACCTAGCTGTCGGATGTGAATGCTTAGATAGTCATCTCCAGGAGCTGAGGTAATTGAAAATGGATGCCTAAAATGTAAGTAACATCACATGTCAGCACTAAGCACACAGACAAAATTGAAAATTCAATCATGAAAAATAAATCTATGGTGGCGCACACTTTATCACATTGTTTCTTCCTATACTGTAAAGATGCATTACTCTGATTAGAATTAGTCCTTTCTTTTTTATTTTGTCTTTTTTTGCAATTAATGGAAGAATTAAGTCACGAAGTAGACGTATGAACACTACTCTTGCAATTACTTCTATTGTTGAGACCTAATTAAATGGTTCTCCAAGATCCTCAGAGAACTTGACATAACTAGAGAATCTCTTGTTATGTAAAAGAGAGCTTGTACACAAAATGGGGGATGTAAAATAAAATAAAGATGTTTTACTTGAGGGATGTAAAATTGTAAATAGTGGATTACCACTCAAACGGAGAAACAATTGGACACTTAATAAACATGTATTGTCCACTCTTGTAGCGGAATTGTGGAGGCCTAGACATTTGCAATGTGAGAACATTTCCAGGATAAATAGCAACCTGAAGATTTTGAAATTAAAGTGAAAAGATCAGAAAAGTAAATGTCAGATTCACTATTTCTCATTATGTAAACATAAGATTTTATTTACTTTTGTCATTAATTTATTTTTTAGTATTAAAATTTGTATATGACTTATTTAGAGATGATTTAATTAAATGAAAAATTTTCAATTTTCAATATTAAATTTTAAAATTAAATTTATTAGATGGAAGATTTTTGTTTATGTCCATGAAATATGTATACTGAAATTATGAAGTCAAATAACTGATCCTTCGGCGATAAAATGCTTGGACTAAATATTTTTAATTCAAACAATTATATTTGAGAATGTGATAACATAAAAGAAAAACTGCTTTTAGTAACAGAGATATTAGATGTGAAAGCAATTGTTGCTCAAAGTACTTTTTCAAAAATCAAAACTTGATTTTTTTTGAAAGTACCCCTACATTAATACTTGAGAAAACTTACTAATATATATTTAGTCAAGTGTTTTAAAAATTATTTAACTTATACACCACTATTTAAGCTTTATATGAAAACACTTTATTTAATAGCTCTATTAATAATACTCGGTGTTTATAAGTTAAAGGAAGTGAAGCGGGATAAATTGGTCAGGAAAAACCACTACATTAATCTAACCTAAAGTAAGAGGGAAAAATCACTACATATTGAGCCAAAAACCACCAAGACTGCACTCACCTCTAAGGAAAAACTGTTGAACCACCACTAATTTCCTCGTCCAATACTGGTAAACCACACGATAATGCAAGTAAAGGAAGATTTAGGAGGACATTTGTTGTCTACCTTACTGACTTTTTTTTTAAAGTGGAAAGTAATGTTTATTTAAATAGGTAGTCAATGTCAAAATGAGTATCTAAAAGCTTGTCCAATAATTAATAAATTATTAAAGGATGAATTATATATTTTATTACATTTTTAAAAATAATTACAACAATAGTCCACTCATAAAATTTCTACACAACTAATACACTTCCATATTTATTTACAATATTTGTGCAATTAAGATTCCTTAATTTAGGAAATTAGTATTCAATTAGAATTCCTTAATTTAGGGATTAGTTATACCCATGACTTCTTCTCTCTCTTCTCATTTATAACAACTGCATCACCCTTCTTCTTCATTCAACGTATTCTTTCTCTCTCTCTATATATATATAGGAGTACTTGATAGTACAAAATAAATTGAAATTGAATCCAAAATGAAAAACTCCTCGCTGAAAAAGTTGATACTAGTAAGCCGAGAATCGAACAGGGTGGTGTATGTGACAATTAATCGTCCCAAGTCACTGAACTCGCTGACGAGGGCCATGATGGGGGATTTGGCCAGAGCATTCAAGAGCTTCGACGCTGACGATTCCGTGCGAGTCGTGATTGTCTTCGGGTCGGGTTCATCGTTCTGCTCCGTCTTCCTACGATGGTCGACCGGAATAATCAATTGCTTTTCCGACGTCCTCTTCACCCCCATCCACGACAAACCTTCAATTTTTTTATATTGCAGTGGGTTCTAAAGTAACTAATTCAGTTTTATTAAGTTACCAATTATTTTGAATGTGATGTAGTTGGTAGCCAAACCTTCATTCAGTTGGTTGTCAAACTTTCAGACAAAAGTAACCAATTCATACGGCACACCTTCAATTTTTTCACCTTTACACCTTCAGTTTTTTCATATTGCAGTGGGTATCCAAGGTAACTAATTAAGTTTTATTAAGTTACCAATTATTTTGAATGTCATTTAGTTGGTAACCAAACCTTCATTTAGTTGGTAGCCAAACCTTCATTCAGTTGGTTGCCAAACTTTCAGACTAAGGTAACCAATTCAATTTTATTAAGTTACCAATTTCGTTTGAATGTAATGCAGTTGGTAGCCAACCATTCATACAAAGTATCCATTTTATTATTTATGAGTATAAAAATAGTTATAAAAAATTTTCGAACATTATTAGTTACATCTATTTATTTTAAACTTTTTGTAGGGCGAATCTTCTTCTTCTTCTCATTGGCGTTTTGGACAACAGAGATTCGCGGCGGTGTAGCGGCGGAGTATGTGCGGTGTAGCGACGATGTAGCAGTGAACTATTATTTCAAAGTGTATGCGAGGGAGATAAAGATTTGAATTTGAATTATTATTTTGAATTTGAATTTATTTTTGTTGTTAGATCTAAATATTTGAATTTGAATTATTAATTATGGCAGTTATTTGTCCTTAATTTTAGGTTTCTTTATTAATGTGAATTGTATTATTTTTGTAATATGATTCCTCTTTTTGTAATTATTTAATTGATGCACTTTTTTTGTAATTACTTTCTATTTGTTGTATACTTATGTAAAGAACCATTATTAAATGCCTTGAGCACAACAAACTTAACTTGTAAGGTTATTAGGAAAAGGGCCACCTACCTCAATGTAACCGAGTCTTTCAGGGTCTAATTCTTCCATAATCAGAGCTGCATATTCCTCTGCCTGCTCCTTCAATCTTGATAGCTTATTTGCAGAGGCACTTAGTATTATGATCTACAAATTGTAAAAGTACACATTCATAAGTAAAATAATACGAAATTGTTAAGAAAATAAAAACCTGCCGAATCGAACTCCACTAAAAATTATAAAATTATTTTTCAAATTTGTTAGGAAAATTGTCAAATTGTAGCAGATAAGGTATTACACAATTATGTCACTATAGTCTATACACATATTGGAGTCGGAGTCGGTGATTTTAGAATTTTCAGAATGTATGGTCACCGTTATGCCTAACGTCCACTATTTTAACTCCCTCCGTTCTTTAATATAAGACGTTTTAGAGAAGTTTTTTTGTTTTTTAATATATGACGTTTTAGAATTCTAAGTAAACATTAATTGTTTAATTTTCAATATTACCCAGTATTAAATGTATTAAATATAATTTTGTTTCTCTCATTATTTTTTATCCAATAAATAACAATATCTTTTTTTAATACAGAGACAATATAGGAGTATATATTTGATATTATATTTAATATTATATAATCATTTCTTTAATAATTGTGGATAACTCTAAAAAGTATATAAGGGACGCACGGAAGGAGTTCCATTATGCAGAATCTTATGACAAGTGCATGTATTTCACAGAAAAGGTCAGCGGATCATTTCTAATGTCACCGGGATCACAGAGACACCCAAACTTATTGTCTATTACAAGTTTTTTTTCGATTTAATTTGATTTAGATCAATAATAAAGATTAACAGTACTTGAGAAAATTAGAACAATTAGAAGAATACGAGATAAAGTATAAAACGCCTATATACCTCTTTAACTTCCTCTTCGGTTATACGTCCGTCTTCATTTTTGTCCACCCTGTATAAACATAATGAAGAAGAAGAAGATGATGATGATCTTAAACACTATAAATTATGTTATCTCGTTTAATTATTTTAAGTAAATTAGTTTAGGCATACTTACATGTCGAAGAAGATTTGAAGTCGAGAATCAAAGCTCTGATCCGTGATTTGAGATCGTATAGCCCAAGTCACAATTAGGGTTCAATTGACGCCGTTGAATTAAATCGACAAATTAAGGTTCAGATTATGATTAAATGGAAAGACGGAAGAAAAAAAATAAAGAAGCGAATCGAGAGAATCTTTCACGTGTCCGAGCGAAGCACGTGGAGGTGACTCATTTTGGGAATTGATTAAAGGATTGGATTGGTGGTAGAAAGGCGGACGATCTGGGCATTACTTTGATGACTAAGGGTAAATTTGGAATTTCTCCAGGGACATGTCTTATCACATGACCACTCTCCAAAAACCCTATAAATATCTCTTCCACTCCATTGGAAGGGGACTTCCTGAGACCAAGACTTGGACTCTTGGAAAATCAAAGGATCCTTTTGGTGACTTAAAGGCTTGGAGATTCCACCTAAAAGCACCAAAGGGGTTTGGACATTCTCTCAACTCAAGGACTCAAGAAGGCTCTTGGAATCCTGTTACCCTAACACGGTTCCGGATTCTGGGTTCGCCACGCGTCGTTGGAGAATGTCGCCCACCGTCGTTCTCCCTCTTCAATCAATCAATCAATTCCGTGATTTTCGTGGATTTCTCCTCCTCACCAACACGAAACCCTAACCCTAGCAAGGGTACGATTTCCTTGCCCACATTTATTCGGCGACTCTGTTTGGGAGGTGTAGAATTAAATGAAGGTATGCCCACAACTCGAAGTGGGAGAACTACAGAAGAGTCGCTTCACCAACAAACAAAGACATTACCTCACGGATCCAGTTCAAGGCAAGCCACTCAAGCTTTCCAAGGCGCAAACACCGGATTTTGACCAACCACTTATTGAAGACGCTTGAAAGGAAGTTCGACGTCACCACATATAGCCAATCAACAACAAACCAACACAAGAAGGCAAGGCGAGGATGCAGGTGGAGACCCGACGAATGATGTGAAACTGGAGATGCTCAAGGCATTGAAGGAAGCACGAGAAGGGCAAGGAATGATGATGGCCATGATGCTGGAAATGCAGAGGAAGCAAGAGGAGATGGGGAATTTCCGCGACGGTTGATCTGATTCCCACTTTCAAGGCCATGTTCCCGTGAAGTTTGCATGGGGAACAAGTAGGTGTGGAAGACAACAATAATGGTAGCAACAACAAAGAGAACCACATTATACCTCCATTAATCGGAAAAGTCAATTGGTTCCATATAATCAACTTGAAGCCCGAATAGTGTTGGCGTGCACAACCTAGGATGGAAGCAAGCCAACCTCGGTGAAACATCATCTCATTCATACTATTCCATCATTTTCACGGTGCAAATGCCAACCATTCCAAGCAAAGTCCAAATAATGAGCCAAAGAACTTCCACCGATTGCTACCGTTCATGATCTGAAGTGTCCATCAACCAATTTCTCTACCATACACACCATAGATGCAAAGAAGTATATCACAACACCCCGGAGAGTTCACGCTACTGAAGCCGTATGTGACGAAGGATGATATGATTAGCGTGATCAATCAACTTCGCACAGACATCTCGACCCTCGGAGTTGGACTTTAATCCTCCTTACCCCGCACATTCGGAGGCAACCTTACCCAACAGGGTATATTGAGCACCCCCAGCAATTTCCAAAATACAACGGGGAAAAAGGAAATGCTAGGGAACATATTGCGAGGTTTGTAGAGTCAATGTCTCCGTGGCTCGGATATGACGAAGTGAACAACCACAACTTGTTGATGCGGGAATTCAACAAGACTTTGACGGATAGTGCCTTTAGTTGGTACTACATTTGGAGAAGGGGTCCGTCCATGATTGGGATGACTTAAAATTACAATTTTTCAAGAAATTTTTCTATGTGCCAGAAACAGGTAACCATTGTGGAGCTTATGCGGTTCAAGCGAAAACCAATGAGGAGTTGTCAGATTATGTTGACAGTTCAAGGCCCGAACGCGAGTGTGTGAGCGAGCAATAGAAGAAAAGAACTTGGTTAGTATATGCAACAATGGTGCTTTTAGACGCCTTCAAGCCCCACCTCATTACCAAAGCTTGTGATTCATTTATGACCCTCTCATCTTTTGCACAAGACTTTGGAGAATCATGACATTTCCCACCACCATGCGATGGTTACATGGAAGAGCAAGAGGATAAGAACAGTGGCTTTGGCCGATTCTCGATCAAAACCACAAGGGGGAAAGAGGAAAGAATGAGAAAATTGAGCGAAGCAGAGAAAAGCATGGTGACAAGTATACCAGAATGCCAGTTCCGGAGGCTATTACATGCAGCGAGAAGGCATTCAGGAGCCTGTACGAACAATGGGTTGAGCATGGAGTCGTGAAGCCTCTAAGACCCCGGTTGGTTGTAACGGAAGAGATGAAAAGAAGATTCCAGGACTTACATGTATACCACCAATATGCAGGACATTCCACTATGGACTGTTACAGTCTGCGGAGGATATACCATGAGAAGCTGACGGCGGGGGAGATTGAACTAGGAGAAGAAACGTGTAACACTATCACCCATGGTTCAATCCCAGAAGTCAAGAACCCAAATACTGGCTCTACCATCGAAAAACTCTGAACTACAGATGAATTAAAAATCCACCTAAGATGGTGGTCCACCAAAAATGGTGGTTTAAGTCCTCAGGAGTATCCCTTGCCAAGTAATTGGATGACCAAGGTTGGAGGCACAAGAATTGACGAATTAAATATATATATATATATATATATATATATATAAAAAAAATCCACCCAAGATGGTGGTCCACTCTAAATGGTGGTCAAGTCCTCGTGAAGCGCACTTGCCAAGAAATCGACGACCCAAGTGACGAGGCACCCGATTTCAAGTCCTCGTGATCGTGCACTTGCCAAGAAATTGGACGATCCAAGTGACGAGGCACTCGAGTGTTACACTTTATCATTAAAAGTGAATGAGGCACCGACTATAAGTCCTTAGACCCAAAAGTTATACTTTTAACTTTAAAAGTAATCGAGGCACTGACTATAAGTCCTCGAACCAAACAAGTTATACTTTCAACTTCAAAAGTAATCGAGGATTTATTATTTGAAACGTTATGCTTTTCGTTAAAAGCAATTTTGTTATCAATAAATTGTCAAACTTCCACTTATGCTTGAATATTTTTCTAATCTCTTTAAAAAAAAGTATAGATTCAAGTGTTAGTTTGCATAAAAAAAAATGTTTTTCTTGAATAGATTCATGTTTTCTTTGTTTTATGAGGCCTATTGGTGTCTTGAGTCTTAATTGAACAACTTAAGATTCAATGTTAAATATTGAGTTTTAAAGAATCGTTCAAATTAAAGGCAATCAATAAGGATAAAAGAAACTACAATTTGATAAATGAAATATATGTACATAAATTTTACGTCAGAAATGGAAAAAACTATGAAAGTTTATGATCTAAAGGCCATGACACATCGTCGAACTAAAGAGAAGGGAATAACTAAAGCCTTCAAGTCGACAATGGTGTGGTACCATGAGCCTTCAGATTAGAGGCTATCGAGCCTTCAAGGTCTTGGGTAGTGACTCGAATTTCCCAAAAGCTTGGTCTTCAATTTATGTATGTCATCTTGAAGCTCCTAAAGTTTATATAAAGTAAGTCATCCTCATGGAGACGTGAAGTGACTTCCGAACGAAGTGCAACAACATGATGATTGGAAATAAAAGATCCAACCTAGCATAGAGGAGACATGTCCAAGAAAGTTAGGAGATACCTAGATATCCTTGAAAAGATCCTCTAGGGCTTGCCCTCCTGGGTTTGCTCCCCTGAGGTTCACTCTCCTAGGACTTTTGTTTTCAAGGCTTGCAAAACATCAAGCTTCAAGAAGTGAAGACTTCAACACTTAAAAATATTTTGCACGATCATCTCACCAAAGGCGTGACTCACGCCATGAGAGGGCAAATGCTTCTTGGTAGATGACATAGACATCCTCAGAGTTGGGGTGAACTCCCCCAGTAGTGACAAATGTACATGTGGAAGAACACTAGCGTGAAATCAAGACGGTAAGAGCATCTTGGTCCTGTCGGATACGAAGATCCCTGCATAATTGAATGCAACGCAAAATGTCGGCCCTCTTCAGTATATCCACATAATCAAAATTTGCGAGAACCTCGTCGGTCCAATGTTGCCACCCCTGAAGACGATTGGATAAGTCGGATATGAAATGAATGGGACTGTAGGGGTATTCCTGTTTTTCTATACACATACGAGGAATGCGAGCAGAATAGGGAAAGCTGCCTAAACTTGCGCAAGCCGTAGCATATAGAAATAAGCCTACTTTCTCAGGAGGAGGAAAGGTTATCGATCATAATTCTTCACTTGCTCCCGAAAAACGTCGAAAGACCCATAAAGGGAGCCTTTCCCACATCGTTGATGAAAGGAACCTCCTTAGTAGTTTTCGTTACGTGGAACGTTCACTTGAGTTGGCTGCAACAAGAAAATATAACATGAGAATTCTAGAAACAAAGAAAGAAAGTGAATGAGCATTTGAAATTAAGTGTTTACCATAACAAGAGAGAGGGTATGAAACTTAAATAAGAAGATTGGATTTGGGAAAGGAAGATCACGGACACCTTGGATTCGGAAAGGAAGATCATGAACACCTGAAAGAAGAAAAAGAGCACAAGCATTAGGAGCCATTCAAATAAAAAGGGTAAAGAAGAAGCGGGGAAATGTGAAAAAGGAGGCCATTAGGTCGGTTCCCTAAGGGTTGACCCAGTAGGATTTAGCCACCTAAGGAGCTCTCCCTCTTACATTTAACTTCTTCTTACTCGTCGAATCAACTGATTGGAATGAATGCTACTTCACCTAAACATCCAACTAAGATCCTTGTTAAGGTGAAATGGCTCGGAATAAATTCTTCCTCCTTGCGATGTTGTCCTTTCTTTCAAAATATCCGAGCCAATGACCTTGTTAAGGTGAAATGGCTCTAATAAACTCTTCGTCATCTTGGGGGTGTCCTTTCTTTCAAAATATCCGAGCCAAGGACCTTGTTAAGGGAAATGGCTCTAATAAATTCTCCTCCTTGCGTTGTTCCTTTCTTCTAGAATATCCGAGCCAATGACCTTGTTAAGGTGAAATGGCTCTAATAGATCCTTCCTCCTTGCGGTGTTCCCTTTCTTCCGAATATTCGAGCCAATGACCTTGTTAAGGTGAAATGGCTCAAAATAAATCCTCCTCCTTGCGGTGTTGTTTTCTCTTTGAGAATATCCGAGCCAAGATCCCGTTAAGGTGAAATGGCCCTAAAAAGAAAAACTACAATCACACGAAAAGAGAAATCGATGAAACAATTAAGAAAAATTAAACAAAAACATCAACCAACAAACAAACAATCAATCGACAAAATAAAATAATTATACATGAAAAGAGTTTCGAAATTCCAACTAAATAAAAGAATTATGAAAACAAAATTTTTTCTTGAAAGTAAGTCACCTTCAACAATCGAAACGAATTATGAATTAGAGGGCGATTATAATCAATTTCCCTCGGTCTAAAAAAAAAAAAGAAAAGAAATATATATATATATATATATATATATACAAGGTCTCGGATTTGTCGGTCTGAATGAGGTGATTTCTATCCCAAGAGAATTGATTGTTGATGGTCTTATGGGCTATTGTGAAGAAGAGATGGTGGAATATCTTCTCTTATTTTCGATCACGAGGAGCCTTTGACGCTTGTGTTCTCATTGAATCATTGTGTAGAATTACTTGGGTAATGCCAGATTGATCGAGAATGACGGGGAAGGAGTGGAGAAGGCTACATGACTTGATGACTCATGGGATATAGCAGCATACTTGAAAGGAACCAAATAATTGGCATTGGGAAGCAAGAGTGGGGTTAATCATGTTCATTCTTTTCATGGGCTTATTTTCTTTTAGTTTCAGCGAGGTGTTAATCGATAGTCATTGGATGAGGTGAAGGCATGTATAAGCTTCAACGGATCTTTCTTATGGCAAAAAGGAAGCGAACGATAATTAATCATGGAAGCAACAGGACCTCTCAAAAATAAGATAAGTAAATATTTTATTTATTTATTTATATTTTTATTTTTATTTTTTGAAAAAATAAATAAGATTTTATTTTATTTTATTTTCAAAAAAAAAAAAAAAAAATAGGGTTCACCAAAGATTCAAAAAAAAAAATGGTTACCTCATTTTTGTATAGGGTTCTACCAAAAAATAAAATAAAATAAAAATAAATTGGATATCAATGCATAATCATATGATTTTAGTTTATTTCATATGATTTTATGATTTTGATTTGTTTTAAAAAAAAAAATCTCTTTTCAAATTAAGAAAGATTTGATTTGATTTTCCAAAATAAAGAAAGATTTAATTTCAAAAATAAAATTAAGATTTGATTTTATAAAATTAAGATTTGATTTTATTTTGGAAATAAAAATAATATTTGATTTGATAAAAGGAAAGACTTGGTGTATCAAGATAAAAAAATTTATTAGGAAGATTATTGCATATATATATATAAGGAGTAAGATCCTATGGGTTTTAATTATAAATGTATCATATGACATGATTATTACTTTTACAAAAGTCAATCAATTATGCATACATATAGATTATAAAATAATATTTTATATATTAGCTCCATTGAGCACTGAGCATGCCTATATATCTTTAGGAATTCTATATAAAGTTTGTTGTATCATACTATCTGGAGTACTACTCGAATTAATTATTAATAAGAATGTGTTGAATTTGATAAAAAAAAAAAAACTCATGAATTGCTAATAAAGTTCTCCCCGGAGATTAGCGATTACTGAAAATATATATGAACGAGGGAATATTTTATGGGGTCTTACAATTTGGAAATTATGTGGGTAATTGTGATAAATATAAGGTAATTAACTAGACAATTAGGCGTTGCTGAATTTACGCCTTCAATCATAACTAGAGAATTATATGCATGGGATATAGGATTTGTCATTTGTATATCCATTTTATAAATTGAGGAAAAGAGGTTGTTTATCATTTCTGACTGACCCAAGCATCATACCATTATTCTAGAGTCCTTCCCATAATATTACTTATGGAAAGTTAGAATTATAGCCAATCAAAAAGATGCCTTGATTCAATCATTTTAGTATCCTGACTTGCAGAACTTTTATTTCATTTTATATGGAAATATTTTGCAATGACCAATCACAGTTTCACAAGGAATTCCTGTCAAAGCTAAAATAATGATTTGGTTTTGAAAATGAAGCTCGCGTTCACAGGAAGAATTCGCGCTCATTTTTCACTTTGAATTGTAAATGTGTTGATTTTTCGCATCGATTCTTCATGATTGTTTCATTTGTTTATCTTCCCGAAGCTTCACTACCACTATTACTCTGCAATTGCTTCTTTTTTCCCTTTAGTTTTTTTTTTCCGTCTTCTTTCTCTAAAATACATGTCCAGCAAAATCAATTGCTAATTTGCTATACTTGTCTAGTGGAATCAATTCCTGTCAATCCCCATAAATGACTACGCCGGTATCACCAATTAAGGGAAGAGATCTTGCGTTTAAAAAAATAATAATAATATTATTATTTTATCAAATTAAATTATTCTTATTTAAAAAAAAATATTTCTCGATTTTCAAAAAATATTTTCGTAAAATAATTTCTTCCTAATTTTATTTTATAAGTATATAAATAAAATAATTTGATTTTGTTTCCAAAATAATAGGAATGATTTGATTTTCTATAAAGAAGGATTTGATCTTATTTACAAATCAAAATAAGATTTGATTTTATTTGACAAATATATAATTTATTTTGATTTAGTTTCAATATATATATATATATATACATATAAAAATTAATTAGGGAAACAAATATTATGCAAGGTTTGGAAAGATTTGATAGAGGATTTCCAAAGATATATTGGGAGAGCTCCCATAGGTTACGCCTCCTATGATTTTCTGCTTTCGGACTTACAAGATCGAGCATTTTTCAAAAAATGAAGCGGTATTCACAGAGTTAAAGTATTTTTGCACGATCGTCACTCCAAGGACGCGACTCTCATGCGAGGGGGCAAATGTGGGCCCAAGTGCAAATTAGGGTTCAATTGACCTAATTGAATTAAATGCACAAATTAAGGTTCAGATTATGATTAAATGGAAAGAGCGGAAGAAAGAAAAAATAAAGCGAAGATCTGAGAGAATCTTTCACGTGTCCCGAAAGCGTAAGCACGTGGAGGTGACTCATTTTGGGGAATTGATTAAGGGATTGGATTGGTGGCTAGAAGGGCGGACGATCTGGGCATTACTTTGATGACTAAGGGTAAATTTGGAATTTCTCCGGGGACATGTGCTTATCACATGACCACTCTCAAAAAACCTATAAATATCTCTTCCACTCCATTGGGAAGGGGACTTCTCCTGGAGGCCCAGACTTGGACTCTTGGAAGATCAAAGGATCCTTTTGGTGACTTAAAGGCTTGGAGATTCCACCTAAAAGCACCAAAGGGGTTTGGACATTCTCTCAACTCAAGGACTTCGAAGCGCTCTTGGAATCCTCATACTAAACACGGTTCCTCGGATTCTGGGGAGTTCTGCCACGCGTCGTTAGATGTCATCGCCCAATGTCGTTCTCCTCTTCAATCAATCAATCAATTCCGTCTTTTCGCGATTTCTTCTCCTCACCAACACGAACCCTTAACCCTGCTTAGAAGTGACGATTTCTCGCTTTTTAGAGACCAGTACTCATAAAGCTCATCTCTGCTGATCTTATCCACCTTCAATCTTCTTCTTCTGCTCAAAGCATCAAACAGTTCCAAAGCAAATTCCTTCGAATCTCTCATTCCTTAATTCACAAAGTCCACAGTTAACAAAAAAATACTAATATTTACATCCAAGCAACTCTTACGATTACTAATACTACCAGTAATTAAATAGTAATAACCTATGCATTGGGCAAAATCTGAACGAAAGAGAAATCCGTCTTTAGAGAGCTTGTTAAAATTGCTTTGAACTTCGTCCCAGGCATTGATTCCATTAGTTCTACGGTTACTGATGAATTTGAGTCCTTGAAGTGCTTTTTGAGCACCGGAACGAGTTCGATCGAGTTGAGCTCGTTGCCGCCGCATTGCGCGAGCAGCCAAAGCAGAATCCAAACCGCTAGTACTACTTCCAACGACGCCGTTTAATAACGAAGAAGAGGAGAGCGCACGTGACGCTTGCGCGTGATTCCACGAAAAGCGCCGTAGCTCAGCTTTGAGCTCTTGTGAGAAATGTTTGGCTTTCGCCACCGCCTCCGCTTTTAACTCTTGTGAGAATTGAAGGAGACGATTCGACGAGCTCCGCCGCATCGTCGGCGACCTAGAAGCAGACGCCGGAGTTTAAACTGCTCCTCCGGCGGTTACTTCCTGATTCGTGGTCGGCTCGACACTGCGTATAACGACTGTATCATCGTCTTGAAGATCAAGCGTTACTTCAACATACTCCGCCGCAGCGATGGAAGTGGAATCAGTTCCCGGAGACGATCCTTCGCTCACCAACTCGCCGGGAACGGTGTCTGAAGCAGGGGCGAAGCAAGGGGGAAAATGTGGGGTCAATTGACCCCACTCAATTTTTAAAATCACTTAAATTTTTTTTTTTATCATACTCAATTTTTGACCTCATTCAAAATTTTTTGGTTAATTAAAGATCTACCACGCAATGTAAAGCGCCAAATCTCATACTCAATATCGTGATATCAAAGACTTCACCCACAAAAACAAAGACACATGGGGCAAAGCCAAATTTCAGTTTTGTTTTCAGAAATCAATTGTGATTTCACATTTTTGTTAGTATTATTAAATTGAATATTTGGATGCATTTGTCTAACCCGAAAGTATGAAATATTAAAAAAAATTGGCTCGGGGCGCTGTCCCCGACCCCGTCAAAATTTTTATAACTTACTATTATTTTTGACCCCACTACCATAATTTTCTGGCTTCGCCACTGATCTGAAGACCACCGGCGTTCATGTCTGGTGAATCCCCTCATTGTTTCCTCACAAATCAATGTTGGTTTAAATTAATTGAGTTGATAATCAACCAATGTGCATTATCATGAGAATTAAGAGGCGGGAGAAATTAAGAGGAGTGAGAGAGAAGAGGGTGAAATTGAAGTAATTTTAAAGGATTGGAGTCGTCGGTACGGTGTTGGACTAGAACGCGTCCAGAATCTCTGAGAAAAGACATCTACGCGTTGGTAGCTGCTTTGAGAGAGAGAAAGAGAGAGGGAGGGAGTTTTTGAAAGAGAAAGACGGGAAAGAGACGAGGTGTTTGCAGAGAGTCACTGGACAGAAATGGTGGGAGGGGACCGAGCAGATGAAAGTTCTGTTTTACCAACTCTGTTTCAGGTTTACTAAAATTTATTTATACTCTCCTGTGTACCGTTATATTTTAATTGTTCGTGTCCTAAGTTACTGCTTAACGAAATTATCTTTCTCTTTATTTTAACAATATGAAAATTAGAATGAATCTGAATTATTTTTTTGTTTTGCCGTACAAATCAATTAAAATAAATCTGAACCGTTCTTGTACTTTCTAATCCAAATTCAAATTAGGTTCTATCTTATTATTATAAATAGATGTAAAGTTCTTCTTGCCCGTACCGACTAGCTTGGTATTCTACTTTCGAGAATTTGAAAATGACGAGTCGAATTCAATTCATACTTGTTTTTTGTTTAATGATACACTATCAATTCAAGTATATCAATGTTCGCTTATATTAAAATTCGAGTATTTTATTTTTTTCACATATCATACTCAATATTAATTTGGCAATAAATCATATTTAAATACTAATTTAATCCAACCTAGTAAGTTAAATATGTGATATTTGTATCAATCTTTATAATTTATAAAGTGTAGTATGCAATTGTGTAAGTTTGTACTTGAATAAATAAATGAATTAATTGTCAATTTGTATTGCATTCTTTGTAAATTTTTTTATATAAATAAAAATGAAAAACTGTTATATATAAACATTAGTTTAGTAATAAGTTGTGGTTCTGTTTCAAGTGATACAATTTATATTCGAAATTTGTTTTGAAAGTTCACGAGTAACTCGTTTTGTAAACAAATTGAGTAATTGCGAGCCGAGTAATATTTTAAGTCGAATTTGACGTAAAATTACAAATTTCTTATCGAATTCGAGTGAAATCTAAACTCAATTTTTTTGAGTCGAATCTAAGTGAAAGAATGTTCGCTCAAATTCGATTCATTTACATCTCTACAAATTAAAATATTCGAACTAAAAATGGTTTTCAGTAACATTCAGTCTTTATACTATCTATTTTTGTCTTTATTTTAAATTTTATGAAAAGTATATTTTAAGACTTTTTATGGGAGTAATACGAACATTTCACTTACTTATTTGGGTTTCTAGCTTTTCAATATTTATGTTTTTTAAGCAAAAGGCTAAAAAAATAGTAGTAATAACATAAGACTATTAATTCAAAAAAATATATATGATTGTAATAAAACTAGAGGAATTACATGAATGAAATATATACATATCATAATTCAAACCCAACCAAACAAGAAGAAAACATGAACCCGCTCAGTACTTGTGTACTGAGTTGTACTTCTGTATCGAGTAATGATACTACATTTGTTGAACAGTCCCACACACACACACACACACACACACACACACACATATATATATATATATATATATATATATATATTCGAATCTATCCAGTAAATTATAGGGTGTAAGATCCCAAAACTTTTATAAATAAAGATGAATTTTTATAAATATTATTTTTGATATTATGGAATAAATTTGATATAATGTTATAGTTGTGAGTAATATTTATAAATTTTACAAAGTAAGCAAATTGTTATAAAATATTACGTTTGGTGGGAGAATATTAACTTTTTGTCGGGGAATATTAAATGCGACGATTTCAATCATTAATTGGACCCAATAACGGAAGTATTATCGTAGTTAAAAACGACAAAATTATTTTCTACAAAAATAACTTGCAGAGAAGTTATTCTCATTAAACAGCTGAACTGAAGCTACCGAAGTAAAAAATGCGATGTCTGGCGTGGTTGTATAATAACACCGATATTGATTATTGATGCTTACGTGAGAAGTCACTCAACTATGCTTTCGATTATTCTTCTGATAATTCTTGCGTCATATCTCTTATATTATTGATTCAATTATTGTCAAAGATCATCTCAGATAATATGTTATAGTATTAAATTATTAATTGAGGCGACAAGTTATAAATGATTAATAATTGTTGAAAGATTAAATAGGTGTTGATTAAAAATAAAATGATTTGTGGTAATATTTATTCAATCCTTGATGTATATAAAGAGTCTGTGTTATGAGACGTTTGTGGTAAGTTTGATTATTTTATGGGGGCCCGTATATGTCATCATCTAAGAGTCCCTTCATCGATAGTAATTACCTTTGTGAATAGTAATTACCTTTGTGAATAGTAATTACCTTCAATCGATAGTATTTACCTTAATCGTCGATAGTAATTACCCCTTCGCAAATAGTAGTTATCCTTGATATTACCAAGAGTTAAGCTGTCTCTTGATTGTTCCAGGGTTAATTACCCTTCGCAAATAGTAGTTGTCTCTTCAATATTACCAAGAGTCGTTTGACCCCGTTAAGGCCAAAGCCACCTCGTTTTTCTATAAATAGAAAGCTTCATTCCTTCATTATTTTAGGAAATTCACCGAACTTGGCTACAGAAAACTATAGAGAGAAAGAAGAAAAAGTATTTTCTTCTTGACTTTTCCAATATTCAAATTTCTTAAGGTAGGAATATTATTTGTTGTCTTCGTAAGAGGTGTTATTTTTTTATTATTGAAGAGAACTTACATTATTCCATTCTTTATTATTCTGTTGGAATAACTTTGTAAAAAGTGGCATACCCTATACATGACTTGTATGCTGGAATACCTATACCTGGTGAAATCCTTATATTATTCCATTCTTATTTATTAAGATTGGAATAACTCAGTATATCTGGAATCCCCTATCTTGGTGACATTCTTACATTATTTTATTATTCCGTTGGAACATCTTGTATGCATTTTTTCTACTGTAGAACACAGTTCCGTTTTTATTATTTTGTCTTTATTATTCTATTGGAACATCCTGTTCATGCATCTTTCTGTTAGGGACTGGTTCCGTCTTTATTATTCTGTCTTTATTATTCTACTTTGGAATATCACATGCGTGTGTTTTACACCTGGACACGGTTCCGCTTTTATTATTCTGTATTTATTATTCATTGGAATAACACATACATGTCATCTACCTGCATGTATGGTGATTTCTTTTGTTATTTCATTCATTATTATACTCGGTTGGTTAAAATTTTGACTTATCTTTGCATGAATTTAGTGGAATATCCTTGATATTTAAGGCTTCATCCAATATTTTAAATGAAAATATTTTTACGGCATTCTTGAATTTTACTCTACAAAGCGATGTCATGTTGACAATTTGGGCGTTATTAGTTCTGAATAAATTAATTAAATGAACTTGTTTTATTGAATTATTATGTTATTGTCATCATCCTCATGTTATATTATGTTATCTTTTGGCTTACGTGCATAGATGAACTTAGTATGATTATGATGAGGGATCATTCGGTATAATAATCATGGCGATATAAATGATGTGACAAAAGTCCTCGATGGCACAGTAATGCGATGATGGATAGTTTTGGTATGATTATGACCGGGGGTGATTCGGTATAGTCGTGACCATTGATTGATAATTTGATGAAAATCCTTGGCCAGTGAGTACATGGATGATTAGATATTGTGGTTTATTCATTAAACCGAGTCTTAGTGATAAAATTTATGAAAACCTTTTAAAACCTAAAAGATAGTAGACTTTATTTTCTACTTGACTCTTTTAATGGATTAAGATATTCAATGCAGATTAAACCGGTTGTCTATTGTATTTTATCGGTTTAACATTGTTGAAGACTATTGATAATTTATTCTGCATTATCTTAGTTATAATATTTCTTCTTTGGGCTAGTTAGAGCTCACCCTTTCTTTCATTTATTCTCTTGAGAAAATGAGAATATAAATTTGGGACGAGTCGGGAAAAGAGTGATGGTTCAGAAGATAGCATTAGTAGTCCTCACTATTACTCATAAATAGTGTGACAATAAATGTAATGAAGACTCCTTGAGTATGGATATTGTCTAAATGACAATATTCCTATTAGAACTCTCGGTTTATGTATTGTCAGTATGTTACTGTGATGGATGTATAATTAAGTTTGTATTTGAATTTATGTACCATGTAAGTGGCGACTCAAGATGGGTGACGTATACCTAATTTTGGGGGCGTCACATAGGGAACGAATTAAGAGAGAACCGGCTATAACGACGATTTTTTTCGTGCTGGAGAAACGGATTATATATATATATACATATATATATATATCAGTTGTATAAATTTTAAATATACACAGTCTACGATTGTAGAGTTAAATCACCCTACGATCGTAGAGTAGTCACCGACTCATAGTAAAATAGTCACTCTATTACTGTAAAAATGTAGAGTGAATTCTTAGATAGTAGAGTGACTACTCGACGATCGTAGACTGTGTAAATTTAAAAATCTGCACATCTGTGTAACTCCATTAACCCACACACACACATATATATATATATATATGGATTGATCCATAGTTAATATTGTCAATTTAGGATTAGCCTTGCAACAAATCTGAGGCGTCCATTCGAATATCGAACCGTTAATATAGCTCATGTCCGCAGTTTAATTTTTAGTATTTTACAGTTTAATACTACGAACAGATGACGAAAATATCTTTCTTATAAATCTCATTGTCTGCAATACTCTAAGTATGATCAAATAATCAACTGAAAAACAACACCGTTTATAATTAAGTCTCGTCCGCAGTATTAAATTGCGGAACCCAAATTCAATTTTATTTTAGTTTTCAAGATTCCAATCAATTCTAACAACCCTACGATCAAATGGTAGTTGATATTAACAGAAATTATCCTCTTGTAGATGTGAAAAATGTGGGATGCAGTAACACGACTCAATCTCATATTATTCAAACAAACATTTTTTTCTCTAATTTATTTAACCAATAAACTATTTTCTTCAAAATTCGTGACAATATCCGTTAGAGCCTCTTTCAAAGGCTTAAACTTCCACCCCAAATTTTGCAACTTCTTATAACTCAATTTCTTAAAATTCAACTTATGTACTTCAGGAAAGTAGTTATATCTTTATGGAATTAATTGGTGTCAAAAAGTATGGAAATTAATTTCCCAAACAAAGGAGTTTACCTTGTAAGGTACTTGTAGTATATATGAAAACATGCTAACTTTTCCACAAAATCTTTTGCGGGCATAGTAAGAACATATATATCTTCCATCTGCTTCCGTTTCGCATGCTAGCAGAATTGCGTTGCTCACATCTTGCACATCTACAAAGACGATAATTTCTTTGAATATTAGTCACATTTTAATCGTTGAGTTGTTAATATTGATCGGAATCTTGAAAACTAAAAAAAAATTAAATTTTCCATCCACAGTTTAATATTACGGACATACGAGACTTATAATTTACAAACAGCGTCGTTTCCCAGCTGACCATTTAGTCATACCTAGCTTTTACAATTTAATACTATGGATGAAGGACATTTACAAAGAGGGGTATTTGGGTCAGCTGTCCCATTCGCAGTATTAAACTGCGGAATACTATAAATTAAACTATTGATGGAAGCTATATTAATCGTCCGATATTCAGATGGATCTGTTGTAAGGCTAACTTTAAATTAACAACGTTAACTATAAATCATATATATATATATATATATATATATATATATATATATATATATATATATGTGTATGCGCACGCACACACACGTGTGTGTAACATCGTGAATATTTTAATTTGTAAGTTTTATTCATGTGTCTATTTCAAAGTATCATTTCCCATATCTATTTATTATTATTTTTTTTGTTAAATTCACTATATATATATATATGATTTAATAAATTAAATAGTATATAAATCAAAAGTTAAATGTTTACTCGTAAACTTTAAAATTATTGTTTTGTTTTTAATACCCTATTGTATCATGGACATAAAATGAGCTAATTAATATACATCTACAAATTAGAAATGGATTAAATTGATATAATGTGATTACTTCTATAATGGTGTAATTCGTCTTAATGACGTACAAACCATACACAAAACACAGTAAATTAACATCATAAACTAGCTAGTAGTATTACACTATGGAGGTATTATGTTATCCCTCCGTCCATGATAAAAATTTTGATTGACTTATTATGTATATTAAGAACAAGGATAAAAATAATAAAATTATTCATACTTAAATTCTCTTACATAATTTTTGTAAATGACTAATGATGCACCAAAATAAAAATATAATAATTAATACTTAAGAGTATTATAAACAAATTATTATAAAAAATAAATTATTTAAAATAAATAAATATTTAATTTAAAATTATCTAAAATAATAATAATAACTTTTATCGTAGAATCCGAGGGTCGGAGGGAGTATATTAAATGTAACGCAAACGAAAAGCTAGGTACGTATGTTGTTGTAAGTAATATAAAAATATATAAGGCCGGCCAGTTTTCAATAGCCGGGCAAAAAGATCATAATCCTTTGTAGTATATTCTACAAATCCCGTGGCCGATAAGAAAAGAAAAATAAGGAGAAAAGAAAGCAGCATATATAGTTAGGAACTTGATGTCGAATTCGAAAGGAGTTGCAGGAATTGAATATGAAGTAACTAGTAGACCACCTTTTACAATTCTAAGGCAAAAGTTTCCGGTCGTTGCTAGCTAGCTATTTGCTTAGGGTAGGTTAAAATTAAATTCCGCACCATAAATTATTTTTTCTTCTTCTAAATCTGTAGACAACTACTATATATATATATAACATGCACCGTGCACGCACAAGGTATATATGGAGGTGGTGAAGTGATGAGATCCATTTTTCTTTTCCTTGTAGAAGTAAAACAAGAAATCTTCTTCCAACCAATGCAGATAACTTCTCCCACAAGATATATAACCGTAAAAAGCCTGCTATATACAACTACGTACTAGTGGTGATATAATAAAATAAATAATTTATTCTCTTAGAAAATTGTAAACAATAAATAAATTAGAACAAATTTGTTTTTCTAAAACGATAATCTTTTAGGAATGGAGGAATAGCTAGCAAATACCCCTCGTAACAAATTCTTCCTACTAAAGAGAATTAGAAAGAGAGCAAGGAGATTAGGGAAAAATGATGATAGGTTGAAAGGGTTGCTTCAAAATCTGAAAACAAAATGCAGCATTTATTTAGTCATAACTCACAATTAGTTGTGGTGGAATGGTGTCATTACACCAAACCAGCCAAGCCTGGAAACCCCTTTCACATTAATTGTGTTTTGAAGTAGTAGTAGGTGAGTTTCTGGAAGGTCATGTGTGTGAAGCTTCTGAAGTTCCAAAGTCAATCCTCACCAACTCCTAATTTGAATTGATGATTAATTTTAATAGCTTAATCACATTTTCGTATTACTCCTTAACCCTTACTAATGAAATATATAGCGAGTAAACTTACCCTAGACATGCGATACTATATTAAAAAATAATAGTTTAATAAAAAAGAAAAGAGAGGTGGTCGATGCTGTGTCTCAAAATTGGAAAATCAAGACATGTATTATTAATTTTGCCTACGGGTATGCATGATCACATGATTTCAAGGGTTCGAAAGTAGCTTCTTGGAAAATCCTTGTATCCCATGCATTAGCATTCCCTCACGCATAGCCCACATGCAGCTCGATCCGCCTTAAGTACACTACATAGACCAATTATTATGCCATAAAAATAGCTGACATATATATTCCTCTCTTTCATCCCTAATCACTCCACATATCTCAATTATTTAAATTCCACTCTACTTTTAAGAAAGGTGGAATGCATAATTCTGTACGTACAAGCAAATATACTTTTGGATAGATGCTTCAAAATTAGTTATTTAAAGATCTCTAACTAATAAACTGTCAAAAATTATATCTACAGTTTTTGTTTTATGTCAAAAACATGAAGTCGGTCGTCTTATATGCTATGCTACAAAGTGCAAACGTAAATCATCAAGGATGAAATACAGAGTTATTCATCCTGATTTCGTGTACAATTAAAAGCCAATACAATTATTTCACTAATTTCTTCCGATCCGCTCTTTGTGTGAGCGTAAGCTCCTGCTCAAAAAGTTCATACTAAGGAAGAGGTGCTTAATTAATTGGGCTATAAGATTTTACAAACCATCTTAATTAATCCTTTAAATTGTTCAACAAATGATAACTTATACAAGTAATTTTCTAGTTAATGAATAAATTGAGTATGTTTGGGTTTGTATGTGTTAATTTTTTTGTTGGAGTTGAGGGAAAACTTGGAGCAAACCAAGTCAAATCGTTGGTTGCCCGAGGGCCAAGCTAGACTTATTTCTTAAACAAATTAATTATACAATGTAAAGCTATATATATGCAGCTTCATTTGGTTCTTACTATATTTTAAAATACAAGACTTAAATATAAATTATTACTCAAAACTATTAATTTTTTTTTCTCACGTTAATGATCAAACTTTTAATTTTTTTTCATTTCAATTTAATTAAGATGACACGTCAATATTGTTTTAATATGTAATATATTTATGCATTTATAATTTTGCCCCTTATTTACTCAAAATTATATTAAAAAAAGTAATTAGTTTTTTTATTACATTTGTGTAATAACTGGCCATCATTATCAATTTATAACGTGAGAAGTTTAATTTAATTGAATTGAAAGAAATTAAGGGGGGTGTATTCAATTAAGATTTTTAAAGACTTTTAAAGATTTTAAAAGTTTGGTTGTATTCAATCAAGACATTTAAAGAGTTTATAAAAGTTAGTGGTATTCAATTACAACTTTTTTAATGTCTTTAAAAGTTAGGTTGTATTGAATTAAGATTTTTACAAAGTCTATAAAAGTATTTTGGTATTCAAAAAGTCATAGATTTTTGAGATTTTTATTAAATAGTAGAGTTTGACAGACTTTAGAAGAAGAATTATAACTATCAACTCATATCCAAAGTCTAACCTCATCTCTAAAGATTTCTAAAGACTTCTAAATAAACACAAAGGTGAATAAAACTAGTTATTAATTGGACTTTGTCTTTTATTGGGTCAAACTAATTATTTATTTTATATGGGCTAATAAATATTAATATGTGATGGATAAATAATTTGGTAAAATTTGGGCCATAAAAATAATTAAATTTATTATAATAATAGAATTAACAAGATATATTAATAAGTAAACAAATAACTAAAGACCTAATCTGAATTGGTGAGGAAAAAAACAGTCGTTCGAAAGCTTCCAATAGAAAGAGGAAAGAGATTTGTTCAACAAAGGTGAGATAAAATCATGAAACTCTTATATCAATTATAAAAATTATGTATGTATAATATATGAAAATAGAAAATATATGATGTGTATGTGTTACTGTTAATATATGATTATGTATGTATAATATATGAAATTACTGTTAATTTTTTAAAATATATGAAAATATATGATTATGATTATGTATATATAATATATTAAAATATATGATTATGTATGATTATGATTATGTATAATTATGATTATGTGTTACAGTTAATATATGAAAATATATGATTATGTATGTATAATATATGAAATTACTGCATGGACAATTATGATTATATATGATTCACGGACAATTATTTGTTGAACAATAATAAAGATCAACATATATTTGTTAGTGGTTTACTCACATATATGAAGTTTTGCAACTTTTAATCATATAGATTTTCATTGTCATATTATTTTGTGAAAAACAGAATTTGGTATTCCTATTAAAAAGCGTACGCATATGCATAAAGTATATATAACTCAATAAAAAGTCAGCTTAATTTTTGTATTGCGTCTGTAGTTTCTAAAGTTTTATTGGTATCCGAGTATCCAAATGTATTATCAAATGAGTAGAATAATATGAACGCTTTCAACATATATAAAATCTCATGTGTGACGCCCCCAAAATAGGTATACATCACCCATTCTGAGTCGTCAATAACATGGTACATAAACAACTACAACTTTATTAATACAACCCATAAACTGTGAGTTTAAATACAAATATTGTCATCTAGACAATATACACACCCAACTAAGTCCTCATTACAATTATTGATACAATACTTTACAAAAATGGTGAGGACTACTAAAACAACTTTCTAGAACCTTCATTCCGTACCCATTAGTAGTACTGTTACATTCTCGCCTCTGAGAAGAAAAATGGAACAAAAATGAAAAGGTGAGCTCAACTAGCCCAATAAAGAATATATATGACTAAGATAATATAGAACAAATTATTGTTAGTCTTCAACGGGGAAAATCGATAGAATACAATAGACAACAAATTTCGGATCAAGAAGGAAATAATAATTCATAGATGAGTTACGTGAGAATGAAATCTACTATTATCTATGAATTTAAAAGTCCATCGTCAATATTTTATCCTGTAACATCAATCAATATTCATCTTGAATCAAATTTTACGTGACGCCCCAAAATAGGTATACATCACCCATTCTGAGTTACGATACATGGTACGAAACAACTACAACTTTATTATTACAACAAAGAAAAGCTGTGAGTTTAAATACAAATATTATCTTCTGACAATATTTATACTCAAATAAATCCTCATCACATTTATTGATACATTATTTTACAAAAATGGTGAGGACTACTAAACAATCCTTTCTAAAACCTTCATTCCATACCCCAGGCTGCGTCGCTATATTCTCGCCTCCTCCGAGAAGAATGGAACAAAAAGGAAAAGGGTGAGCTCAACTAGCTCGAGAAAGAATATTATGACTAAGATAATATACAACAAATTATCGTTAGTCTTCAACGAGGAAAAATCGATAGAATACAATAGACAACAAGTTTCGGATCAATATTACGCGTGAAATAATAATTCATAGAAAGAGTTACGTGAGAATGAAATCTACTATAATCTATGAATTTAACGAATCCATCATCAATATTTTATCCTCAGAACATCAATCAATATTCATCTCAAATCAAATATTCATCTTTGCACTTCTGGGCCCAAAGATATTCATCAATCAGTCGTGTTCATCTCAACACTGCTCATCTTTTGCACTACAGTGCCAAAGATATTCATCGATTAGTCATGTTCATTTAAACACTGTTCATCTTTGCACTACATGCCAAAGATATTCTTCGAAATCATTCATCTTTGCACTACAGGCCAAAGATATTCAATAATATCATCATTTAAGACCGAGGATGATGAAAAATATTTTAAAGAACGAATCCAATTGAAACAAAATGACAAGGATTAAGGATTAATGATTCGGTACTTTGTTTTATCCATGTCCAACAATACCTCAAAAAATAATCATAGTGGTGTAAAATTCAAGAATGATCAAAACATGGATACAATCAAAGCTAGTATCCGAATAGATATTTTGGACGAAAAGAAGAAATTTTATTTTTCGATGAATAAAGTCTTGATATCGTGAATAGTGCAGATATCGTGAATAGTCTTAGTATACGTGAATAAGTAACTCTGACACCAAAAGATAGAAATTCCACAAAAAAAAACATTTTCACGCTTCATGAATAGTACTTTCGTGAATAAGAACTTTCGTGAATAGTAACTCATGAATAGTAACTCGTGAATAGTAACTCATGAATAAAGTAACCCGACATGAAAAAGTTCCAAATTTGATAAAAACCTCAGATCATCATTTCAAAGATAATGATATTGAAGAAATAATATCATTACGAAAAAAATAATATCCCTTACCTCAAAGAATCAAGACGGGAAGGAAAGGTCAAGTGATCTTTGAATGAAACTTGTACTAAACAAAGAACTCTCAAAGTATCTAAATACTCACAAAATACGCTCGAATAATATAGAGAGAAAGAGAGAAAACTTTGTTTACGGTGTGATTTTCAATTCTAACTTAGCCCTCTATTTATAGGAAAATGTTAGCTTCACCAAGGCAGACTTGACCACACCGATGGCTTTACTCTGCTACTATTGCCACCCACCACATTTGAAATAAAATTCAGCACATTTCTTCACCAACCACAAGTGGGGCCCACTCAATTCTAGAATTTTCCACCAAAATCAATTATAAACCTAATTTTCGAATCCGACACCTCTTAAAATTCACAACAAATCATTCGTGCATTTTTAACGGTTCAAAATTTGTGGACATATACTCAACTTATGTATGTATAACATACCCAAAAATTACCACAATCCAATCGGTTGGATTAAAAATTATAACCCCGCATGATATATCTCAAAACCCCGATTTAATTTTTAATACCTCGATACGGTAAAATCTTGATAAAACACCTCAACAATAATTTCTTCATTTATAACCACATAAATAAATCCATCATTTATATTCACATAAAATAAATATTTCTTTATCATATGAATCAATAATTAATTATTCACAAATAATATTACGAATCACAATTATGACAACAAAGTAGTTCCGAGGAAAGAGGGCTTTCGATAAGGATTTCTCCTTCTTGGCGCCAATTAGGTGACCAAACCTCTCCTCGACGAACTTTCTAGACATTGCCAATAATGCTATCTAATAATATTATTTAAATAATATGAATTATTGATCCGATAATGGAGATAATGTGCGTGTGACAATTATTGAACAACAATAATATAAAATATCAACGCAAAGAATTATTGAATCAATAAAATAAAATATTGAATAATAACTCACTGTAAAAATTATTGAGTAGTGCCTTCTTACGTAAGGATCAATAATTCAACAATCTTGTGCAATCTGCAGTGTCTTTCTTGTCAACCACGCGTATTCATCGTATTTTAACCAACGTATTCCAATGATCTTAATTCAGAATAACTACGCCGTTATTTTTAACCAACTTATATTTGTCGTTTTCTTCATCCAATCGCTTTCCGTTATGGGGCCACACATGGTCGCTACTTGGTAAATCACGAATATTCCCAACAAGATTTAATATTCCACGACCAAACGAATATTCCCCACAACAATGAATATTTTATAACCACTTGCTTATTTTGAAATATTTGCGTATTTAACCCTTAACTATCCTCATTAATCAAATCAACCCTTACTATTTCAAAATAATAAATAAAGGAAATTCCTTTTTAAAAAAAATTTCGGGGTCTTACATTTTCATCTTTGCATTACAGGCCAAAGATATTCATCAGTCGGTCATGTTCATCTCAACACCTGTTCATCTTTGCACTACGGGCCAAAGATATTCATTATAAAATCATTTATCTTTGCACTATAGGCCAAAGATATTCAATAATATCATCATTTAGGACTGGGGATGATGAAAAATATTTTAAAGGAAATGAATCCAGTGAAACAAAAGAATAAATATCAAGGATTCGTATTTCAGCTATTTCATGTCCAAAAATACCTCATAAATAATCATAGTGAAGTAAAATTCAAGAATGATCAAAACATGAATACTGTTGGGTCATGATATTTCCCCTCTTTGGGCCGGGTAAGTTGGGCTTACTTATTAAATTAATTCATTGGGCCTTCATTATTTAAATATTCATTATCGTTAGGAGAATATTAGTTTGGTCGTGGAATATTAAATCTTTGTCGAGAATATTAAATACTGACGGTATGATCTTTTATGAGCCCCCATAGCTAAAGCGATTGGATGAAGAAAGCGACAAATATAAGTTGTTTATAAATAACGGCGTAGTTATTCACAGATTATCTTGTTGGAATACGGTGGTTAAAACACACTAATACGGCGTTGTTGAACAATAAGCAGCGGTATTGCACGATTATTGATTCTTACGTGAAAGCCTTTACTTTCAATAATGAGTTACTGTAATTCTTGGTCGATATTTTATTTTATTGATTTAATAATTCTTTGTGTTGATATTTTATATGTGGCCTTTTAAAAATTAGGTATCGTCACCCATCTTGGGTCGCCACTTACATAGTACATAAATTGAAATCTGACTTACTAATATAAGCGTATGGTATACTGTCTGACATAAAGCGTGAGTTTGAATACAAATATTATCTCACTAGATATTATACAAACTCAAAAGGAGTCCTCATTACAACTATTATCACACTATTTCACGAGAATAGTGAGGACTACTATTAATCTTATCCTACGGACCATTACTTTGTTCCCAAGCTAGTCCAAATTATGTTCTCATTTCACGAAGAGAGCGGTGAAAGAAAGGGTGAGCTCAACTAGCCCGATGAAATATTATGACTAAGATAATGCGAGAATAAATTATCATTAGCCTTAATGATGTTAAGCGATAAAATACAATAGACAACCGGTTTAAGCTGCGTGGAATATCTGATCCATTAAAAAAGTCGAGTAAGAGAATAAAATCTACTATCTTTTAGGTTTTAAAAGGTTTTTATCAATTTTTATCGGCTGAGACTCGAACAATAAATAAACCACCACATCTAATCATCCACATCTTAGCGATCGAGGATTTTCATCAAATTATCGATAGTCGTGACTATCTTAGAATCACCCACAGTCATAATCATACCAAAAACTATCCATCACCGTTTTGCATTCTGAGCCCTTGAGGACTTTTATCACATCATTTATATCAAGTGTGATTATCTTAGAATGATCCTGGTCATAATCATACTAAGTTCATCTATGCACGTAAGCGAAAGATAACATAATATAACATGAGGATGATGACAATGACATAATAATTCAATAAAACAAGTTCAAAATTATTTAATCCATGAATTATTAACGTCCAAATTATCAACATGATCTTGTTTAAGTGAAGTTAAATTCAAGAATGATCGGAAAGAATATTTCCATGAAAGATCTTTGGATGAAACGCATAAATATCGAGGATATTCTACTAATTTCATGGAGTATAAAAAATCGAAAGTTTTAACTTATTGGGTATAATAAAGAATGGAATAACAAAAGAAATCACCATAAATGCGGTGCTTGCCATAGGCGCGGAGTTATTCAACGGAGAATAATAATAACGGAACGGTCGGTGAAATTCATTATAAAAAGCGGAACAAGCGGGATGTTCAACCGAAATAATAAAAGATGGAACCAGGATCCGGTGTAAAACATGCGAGATAATGGATTTCACCGAGTATAGAATTTATCTGAGCGTATAACGAGTTATGTATAGGGTATGCCACTTTTACGAGTTATTCAAAACGAATAATAGTGAATGGAATAACGAAGTTCTCTTCAAGAAGAAGAATAACACCACTTACTAGTAAAAGAACCTAATATAGAAGTAGTGAAGTAGCGAGAATACTCTTCTTTCTATAATTTTCTCTCTATAAACCTCTCTATAATTTCTCTCTCTAGAGTTTGATGAATTAAGTGAAAAATAATGAAGGAATGAGCTTATTTATAGGAAAATGGAATGCGTAATAACTAATCCGTGAGCGGTCAGATTGATTTACTTTAATCGGCGGTCCATATTTAAAGAAAAATCTTTTAAATAAAATATAATATATTCTATTTATATAAAAACATTTTACTATGCAAACAATTTTGTCTGCAATCTTATGCAAAATCTTATCTGCACAACATATCGTAATAAAATATAATATATTACATTTATAGAATAAACTTTAATAAAGTATTACATTTTATATAAAAAGATGTTTTACATTTTATTACATTAATAATCTGAATAAAACAAAAGCGTCGTTATCATTATAATAATTCATATTATTAATTGTGATAATGGAATCAAACCGAGTGACTTCTCCATAGGCATCGATAATCGTCTGGTGTCTTCTTATCGACCACGTATTCTTTTCTTTTCTTCTGGAATTAGTTCAAAGATGCTCAGCGGTAAAACTTCATAGATTATTTTAATAAAATATTTTTGTCGTTTTCTCGATCAAATGAATAATTACATTGTGAGGTCCTGATGATTGGTAGTTATGCGAATATTCCTCTTAAATAGAATATTCCCAGGCCAATCGAATATAATATAACCAACTGCATACTTTTGCAAAATTTATAAATCTACCCACTATAATATTATCTCAAATTCATACCATAATATTAAAAAATTATTTTGACCAAATTTAAATCTTTATTAATAAAATACGGGGTCTCACATTATATTATTTGTTGTTTGATAATTGTCATTACGTATTATTTTCATTATCGAAGCAATAATTCATATTATCTGAATAATATTATTAGATAACATTATTAGCGATGTCTAGAAAGTTACATACAGGAGAGGTTTGATCCACACTAATTGCGTGCAATAGATGGAGAAATTCTTATTGAAAGCCCTGCTTTTCACAGGAGCAGCACAGTTTTCGACAGCGATCTTTGTGATTATACGTAATATTATTTATGAATAATTAATTATTGATTTATATGATGAGGAAAATATTGATTTTATGTGGATATAGATGGAGAAAATTTTTAAAATGACAATTGTTGAAAAATTAATATTTTATCATTTTCGATAAAATAATTCATTTAAATATATTATTTAATAATATATTAACGGTGATATTTTATAATGAATGTGGGATATATGAGTATATGAGGAGGAAGAGTATTTTTGTGGCATTAAATGTTTAACACATATTTTGTGTGTTGGTGGACCTGAATTATTAGTAGAAATTTGATTATAGCGTAAAATTGCTTAACGTTTGTGGATTTGGGTCCATTTCTGTTTGGAATTTAGAAAAACTTTCTTCTGCAAAGTTGTAGAAATTGAATTTCCTATAAAAACTCATTGATTGAATTTTCTGATGAAAGGGCTATTTATTATGAATTATTGAAGTTAGAAGCTCAAAATAATTGATTTTTGGAAGTTTAAAATATTTAAAAATTAGAAAAACATTTTTTTATTATGGTGTGTTACACATGTTGGCTAAATGAGCTGAATTCAGTTCTTGGAAGGTTAGGCGTAGGAAATTTGATTATATATATTATTATTATATTAAATTTTCTTCTTTTGTAACGCCTACGAAAATAGGTATCATCACCCATTTTTTTTTTAAATAAAAAGGAATTTCCTTTATTTATTATTTTGAAATAGTAAGGGTTGATTTGATTAATGTGGATAGTTAAGGGTTAAATCATGAATATTTCAAAATAAGCAGTGGTTATAAAATATTCATTTTGTGGGGAATATTAGTTTGGTGGTGGGAATATTAAATCTTTGTCGAGGGGAATATTAAATGCTGTGGCGACGTATGTGTGGCCCATATGAAGCGATTGGATGAGATTGGAAGGAAAGCAACAAAAGTTTGGGTGGTTATAAATAGCGGCGTAGTTATTCTGAATTAAGGCTGTTGGGAATACCGGTGGTTAAAATCTGATGTCTGGCGTGGTTGCCGCGATGGCACGCGGTATTACCTGAGTATTGTTGAATTATTGATCCTTACGTAAGATGGCCTTACTTTCGATAATTTTCCACGATGAATTCTTTATTCGATATTTTATTTTATTGATTGATAATTCTTTGCGTTGATATTTTATATTATTGTTGTTCGATAATTGTCAACTGCCTGATATTTCCATTTATCGGATCAATAATTCATATTATTTGAATAATATTATTAGATAACATTATTGGCGATGTCTAGAAAGTTACATCAGGAGAGGTTTGGTCACCTTTTAATTGCGGCGCCCGATGAGGAGAGATCCTTGTTGGAAAGCCCCTCTCTGAGGAGCATTTGGTTGTCATAAATGTGATTACGTAATATTATTTGTGAATAATTAATTATTGATTCATATGATAAGAAATATTTATTTTATATGAATATAAATGATGGATTTATTTATGTGGTTATTAATGAAGGAATTAATGTTGAGGTGTTTTATCGATATTTTATCGGATTGGAGGTGTTAAAAATCAAATCGGGGTTTTGAGATATATTGCGGGGTTATAATTTTTAATCAAATAGTTGGATTGTAGTAATTTTTGGGTATGTTATACATACATAAGTTGAGTATATGTCCACAAATTTTGAGCCGTTAAAAATGCACGAATGATTTGTTGTGAATTTTAAGAGGTGTCGGATTAGAAAATTAGGTTTATAATTGATTTTGGTGGAAAATTCTAGAATTGAGTGGGCCCCACTTGTGGTTGGTGAAGAAATGTGCTGAATTTTATTTCAAATGTGGTGGGTGGCAATAGTAGCGGCAGTAAAAGCCATCGGTGGCGAGTCGAAATGCCTTGGTGAGACTAACATTTTCTATAAATAGAGGCTAAGTTAGAATTGAAAATCACACGAAACAAAGTTTTCTCTCTTTCTCTCTATATTATTGGCGTATTTTGTGAGTATTTAGATACTTTGAGAGTTCTTTGTTAGATCTGAAGTTTCATTCGACATCACTTGAGCCTTTCCTTAGAAATCTTGATTCTTTGAGGTAAGGGATATTATTTTTTCGTAATGATATTATTTCTTGATATCATTATCTTTGAAATATTGATCTGAAGTTTTATCAAATTTGGAACTTTTTCATATCGGGTTTACTATTCATGAGTTCTTATTCACGAGTTCTTATTCATGAGTTCTTATTCACGAGTTCTTATTCATGAGTTTCTATTCACGATTCTTATTCACGAGTCTTATTAAGCGAAGGCGTGAAAATGTTTTTTGTGGAATTTCTATCTTTTGGTGTAGAGATTCTTATTCACGTATCGACCTTTATTCACGTATCTGACCTTATTCACGTATCTGACCTTATTCATAGAAAAATAAAATTTCTTCTTTTAGTCCAAAATATCTATTACGGATCTAGCTTTGATTGTATCCATGTTTTGATCATTCTTGAATTTTACACCACTATGATTATTTTTGAGGTATTGTTGGACATGGATAAAACAAAGTCGAATCATTAATCCTTAATCCTTGTCATTTTGTTTCCTTTGGATTAGTTCTTTAAAAATATTTTCATCATCCTCGGTCTTAAATGATGATATTATTGAATATCTTTGGCTTTTGTTGCAAAGATGAATGATTTGAAAAGAATATCTTTGGCTGTAGTGCAAGATGAATGAATTCTGAAGAATATCTTTGGCCTTTAGTGCAAAGATGAGCAGTGTTGAGATGAACATGACCGATTGATGAATATCTTTGGCTTTGTGGTGCAAGATGAATATTTGATTTGAGATGAATATTGATTGATGTTCTGAGGATAAAATATTGATGATGGTTTATTAAATTCATAGATTATAGTAGATTTCATTCTCTACGTAACTCTTACATGAATTATTATTTCATTGCGAATATTGATCTGAAACTTGTTATACATTGTATTACATCAGATTTTTCCTGTTGAAGACTAACGATAATTTGTTGTATATTATCTTAGTCGTAGTATTCTTCTTTGGGCTAGTTGAGCTCACCCTTTTCCTTGTTGTTCCATTTTTCTTCTCGGGAGGCGAGAATGTAGCGAGTCTTAGTCGGGGTATGGAATGAAGGTTACAGAGAGAGTTGTTTAGTAGTCCTCACCATTTTGTAAAATAATGTATCGATAATTATGATGAGGGATTTATTTGCGTGTGGATATTATCTAGAAGATAATATTATATTTAAACTCACGATATATATTATGCGTATTTCACACGACATTTGTATTATTGAAGTTGTAGTTTGTTTCTTGTACCATGTATTTGGCGACTCGAGAATGGTGTTGTGTATACCTATTTTGGGGCGTCGCGGTTAATATCGAGCTTAGGGATATGATCTCTGGCGGAGATCGGGGAATAAAACTAGGAGGAGGCAGGTAAATCCTTGTTAGTGTGTCTACTAGCTTATTTGTTGGTTGGTCGTATTATAGGGGTATTATGTGATTTGTTAATTTATTTAATTAACCCTTGTTTTATGATAGTTTTTTTTAGAATGGGCTTTGCTGAAGCGTTAACAATGGAGTGAATGAGATCGTGGAGACACCTCTAATCTTGACGGGGATAATGTGATGTCGGTGAAGAAGAATTAGAGATATCCATGTGGTGAGTGAAGAATTGATAGTTGCACTTTTGAGATAATCGAGGAGTAATTGGTGAGAGTGAGGAAGAAGAGGAAGAAGAGGTACGAAGAGAGTTTATTAGAGGTATTTTATGATCGAAATATAGAATTGCAAAATCGTATTCATGAGTTAGAAGAAGCGAATAAAAAATTGCGAGGCGATCGTGGAGCAAAAGGATCTGCGATTCAAGCTTGTGTTACCGTCGTGATGCTTGAGCGAAGCACTCTTTGGCGAGTATAAGATGATAAAATTGGAATCTGGTGAAAGAAGAAATAAGCGAGCAGTGAGAATGAGTGATGCGTGGGTAAAAAACTTGCTGACAGCGTTGATATTATGGAAAGAGATGTCGATCTAAAAAGAAGATTTAACGATGGCGGGAAGGCGTCGGCGTGACATCATCACCATCGACAAATTCTAGGGAAGAAACGATCGCCCGGTTAGATCTTTACGAGATGTGGAGAGGAGGGACATATAAAATCAAAGCTGTTGAAAGCCTTCAAGGTATCTATAATTGTGGAAAAGAAGGACATATCGCTCGAGTTATGCGATATCGAAACCAGATCCGGCGTGAATGGTGACTCGAAAAGGATGTCGAGAAAAGTCAAAGTCAGCGGTTCTTGGAAGGCGTTTGTATTGGCCGGTCAAAATCGAGGAACGACGAAGTTAGCACGGGTTAGTTAATTATAAATTCTTGCGAAGTTTATACCTTCTTGAATCTGGGATTCTACCCATTCTTTTATCTCTCTTGCTTGCGCTCAGCGTTTGAACTTGACTACGGAGAAATTAGACTTTGACTATTTATGGAGAATCAGTTAGGAGAAACTTTCATTACATCATTTGTTTAGAAATCTTGTTTGATTCGGGTTGGCCTTTATCACATTACACATTAACCTTATTTACATAGAGATATTTGCTTTTGATGTGATTTTAAGGTTAACTACTCATCATGCCAAATTGATTGCTTTTGTAAGGTTGTTAGTTTTCATATTCTAAGCAACTTTGTTATTGAATTCAATGAATCAAACCATTGTAATCAAACATTTTCATATCAAGCCATGAAGTCGTTCGTTTATTACGGATGTCGAGTTTTCTTAGTCCGTGTTATGGATTTGAATAAAGACACGTCGATTTGAATAATATTCTGTTGTTATTGATTTTCTCTGCTTGTATTTCTGAAGAATTTCTTGGCTTACTCCCAAGCTTTGATATTAAATTTTGTATCGACTTTGAACCGGTACAAAACTCATTTCTAAAATCTCATATCGAATGGCTCTATTGAACTTGAGGTTAAAAATTCAACTATAAATTTGGTACACGAGCCTTTATCTTGTGACTTCCTTTGTGGAATTCACGAAGCGAGACTCTCTGTGGGGGCGTCATATTAGATGCGATAGTAAAGCGATAGGTGTCATTGTGACGTCTTTATCGAAGATTGGGATATGAGTCGCGATTGAGAAGCAACCTAAGTCGATGTCGAAATCGTAGTTTTACTGAAGCTTAGTTGGTTATTATCGGAGATTAGTGGAAGGATTTTCTTGAATCGCTATTCCATTTAACCGGTGACTCGAAAAGATACAAAATTCGATATGGAAGCGAGGAATGCGAAGATTTTCAAAAGCTCGAGAGCGACTCATTTAAACACGTATTACCACCATACCATCTTGGAAAAGCGAGCGTGGTAGTGTGCGTTGAGTAGAAGATCATATCTTGAGGAGCAGAGTGCGATGATGTCAAGTATCTGCGTAGAGCCAACTTTAATAGAAAAAATGTTAAGGTTGCTCGAGCCACAAAGGCACTCCAAAGGCCGGATCATCGTATGAAGAAGAAAGTACTGAAGGAGCTATTCGAGGCGAGAATTGATGAAGAAGGAATACTTGAGTCCACTCTGAACTTTGTGTTCTAACGACTCGATTTGAAGTCTGAAGATTATGATGGAGGCACAATCGCCATTTGCAATCCATCTGGAAGTACTAAAATGTATCGTGATCTTGACATACATTTGGTGGAACAATATGAAGAGAGAGATTGCAAAGTTTATCTCGATGTGTTTAACTTACCCGGCGTGTAAAGGCGGAGCATCTTGTACCTAAGGGTCCGTTCAACCACTTGAGATTAGGAATGGAAGTGGGAACACATTACTATGGATTTAGTTCTGGGGTCTTCCTACGGTTTCTCAAGGCATCAATCTTATTTGGGTTATTGTTGATAGATTAACCAAGTCTGCTCATTTCTTGCCGTCTGGAGACTTATTCCTTGAGCGTTTTTTAGTATATGCGTGAATGAGATTGTGAGAGTTAAATGGCATGCACATATCCATAGTTTGGATCGTGACCCAGATTCACTTCAAGATTTTGGGTTAACTTGCAAAAAAGCTATGAGCGCGCATTTGCGATTTAGTTTGGCTTACCATCCTCGAAGCGGATGGGCAATCGAAAGGACTACTCAAACTCTTGAAGATATATTAAAACTACTGTGTCCTAGATTTCAAAGGAAGTTGGGATAAGTACTTGCCATTGGTGGAATTCTCATACAATGAATAGTTATTAAACAAATATAGGCATGGTTCCATTGAGCATTATATGGACAAAAATGTCGTTCTCGATATGTTGGGATGAGGTGGGTGAAACAACATTGTTGGGACTGAGGGTTAGTACGTGTGACTAATGAATGATTGACAATGTATCTGAAGCGGCACAAGATCGACAAAAAGAGTTATCACGGATCTTCATGAAAGGGCGTGGAATTTAATGTAGGGGATCATGTATTGTTGCGAGTTGCTCCATGGAAGGAGTTCTGAGATTTGGGAAGAGAGGAAAAGCTCGATCCACGATTTATTGGTCCATTTCAAATTCTTGACCCAGAAGTAGGAAATGTAGCTATAGACTTGCGTTACCTCAGTATGTCTACGTGTTCATAATGTGTTTCACGTATACATGCTTAAATAAATATGTGAAAGACCCGAACCACGTTATTGAGTTAGAAACCCAGGACGAGATAGGCCAGAAGACTTAGCGTATGAGGAGGTACTGTCGAGATCTTGGATAGGAAGGAGCATGTCCTACTGCATGAAAATTAAATACCACAAGTTAAAGTTTTGTGGAGGAATCATGCTATAGAGAAATGACACAGGAATTGGAAGCGGAAATGAAAGCGAGTATCCTCACCTTTTGAAACACACGAATCGTCGTCGATTTAGAGGCGAAATTTCATAAGGAGGGAGGTTGTAAGACCGAAATTTTTTAAATAAAAGGAATTTCCTTTATTTATTATTTTGAAATAGTAAGGGTTGATTTGATTAATGTGGATAGTTAAGGGTTAAATCATAAATATTTCAAAATAAGCAGTGGTTATAAAATATTCATTTTGTGTTTGGTAAATGGAATATTAGTTTGGTGCGTGGAATATTAATATTAAATCTTTGTCGGGAATATTAAATGCAATGGTAGCGACCATGTGTGGAGCCCCATGTGAGCGATTGGATGAGGAAAGCGACAAAGTTTGGGTGGTTATAAATAACGTAGTAGTTATTCTGAATTAAAATTGTTGGAATACCGGTGGTTAAAATCTGATGTCTGGCGTGGTTGCCGCGATGGCACGCGGTATTACCTGATATTGTTGAATTATTGATCCTTACGTAAGATGGCCTTTTCGATAATTTTCACGATGAATTCTTGTTCGATATTTTATTTTATTGATTGATAATTCTTTGCGTTGATATTTTATATTATTGTTGTTCGATAATTGTCCTTTGCGCGATATTTCCCATTATCGGATCAATAATTCATATTATTTGAATAATATTATTAGATAACATTATTGGCGATGTCTAGAAAGTTACATACAGGAGAGGTTTGGTCACTAATTGCGGCGCTTGATGAGGAGAGATCCTTATTGGAAGCCCCTCTTTCACAGGAGCGGCTGGTTGTCATAAATGTGATTACGTAATATTATTTGTGAATAATTAATTATTGATTCATATGATAAGAAATATTTATTTTATATGAATATAAATGATGGATTTATTTATGTGGTTATTAATGAAGGAATTAATGTTGAGGTGTTTTATCGGTATTTTATCGGATTGGAGGTGTTAAAAATCAAATCGGGGTTTTTGAGATATATTATTGGGGTTATAATTTTTAATCAAATAGTTGGATTGTAGTAATTTTTGGGTATGTTATACATACATAAGTTGAGTATATGTCCACAAATTTTGAGCCGATTAAAAATGCGAAATGATTTGTTGTGAATTTTAAGAGGTGTCGGATTAGAAATTAGGTTTATAATTGATTTTGGTGGAAAATTCTAGAATTGAGTGGGCCCCACTTGTGGTTGGTGAAGAAATGTGCTGAATTTTATTTCAAATGTGGTGGGTGGCAATAGTAGCGAGTAAAAACCCATCGGTGTGAGTCGAAATGCCTTGGTAGACTAACATTTTCTATAAATAGAATTTAAAGTTAGAATTGAAAATCACACGAAACAAAGTTTTCTCTCTTTCTCTCTATATTATTGGCGTATTTTGTGAGTATTTAGATACTTTGAGAGTTCTTTATTGATCTGAAGTTTCATTCGGCATCACTTGAGCCTTTCCTTAGAAATCTTGATTCTTTGAGGTAAGGGATATTATTTTTTTTTCGTAATGATATTATTTCTTGATATCATTATCTTTGAAATATTGATCTGAAGTTTTATCAAATTTGGAACTTTTTCATGTCGGGGTTACTTATTCATGAGTTCTTATTCACGAGTTCTTATTCATGAGTTCTTATTCACGGAGTTCTTATTCATGAGTTCTTATTCACGATTCTTATTCACAGTCTTATTAATGAAGCGTGAAAATGTTTTTTTGGAATTTCTATCTTTTGGTGTCGATTCTTATTCACGTATCGACCTTTATTCACGTATCTGACCTTATTCACGTATCTGACCTTATTCATAGAAAAATAAAATTTCTTCTTTTAAGTCCAAAATATCTATTACGGATACTAGCTTTGATTGTATCCATGTTTTGATCATTCTTGAATTTTACACCACTATGATTATTTTGAGGTATTGTTGGACATGGATAAAACAAAGTACGAATCATTAATCCTTAATCCTTGTCATTTTGTTTCAACTGGATTAGTTCTTTAAAAATATTTTCATCATCCTCGGTCTTAAATGATGATATTATTGAATATCTTTGGCACATGTGTGCAAAGATGAATGATTCTGAAGAATATCTTTGGCTGTAGTGCAAAGATGAGCGGTGTTTAAATGAACATGACCAAGTGATGAATATCTTTGGCTGTAGTGCAAAGATGAATGATTCTGAAGAATATCTTTGGCCTTTAGTGCAAAGATGAGCAGTGTTGAGATGAACATGGCCAGATTGATGAATATCTTTGGCACATGGTGCAAGATGAATATTTGATTTGAGATGAATATTGATTGATGTTACGGGGATAAAATATTGATGATGGTTTGTTAAATTCATAGATTATAGTAGATTTCATTCTCTACGTAACTCTTACATGAATTATTATTTCCATTGCGAATATTGATCTGAAACTTGTTGTCTATTGTATTCTATCAGATTTTTCCTGTTGAGACTAACGATAATTTGTTGTATATTATCTTAGTCATAATATTCTTCTTTGGGCTAGTTGAGCTCACCCTTTTCCTTGTTGTTCCATTTTTCTTCTCGGGAGGCGAGAATGTAGCGAGTCTTAGTCGGGGTATGGAATGAAGGTTACAGAGAGAGTTGTTTAGTAGTCCTCACCATTTTGTAAAATAATGTATCAATAATTATGATGAGGGATTTATTTGCGTGTGGATATTATCTAGAAGATAATATTATATTTAAACTCACGATATATATTGTAAGTATTTCACCCGACATTTGTATTATTGAAGTTGTAGTTTGTTTCTTGTACCATGTATTTGGCGACTCGAGAATGGGTGTTGTGTATACCTATTTTGGATACTCAAAAATCTATTCATCTTAAAATTCAAGAATATATTGAACATGGATTGATCGTATTTAGTATCCGAATAGATATAGATATTTTTGACAAGAAGAAATTTTATTTTTAGGGTGAATATTGTAATGATAAGATGAAAGTGATCGTCAATAAGAATAGTAACTGACACCAAATGATAAAATTCGTTTAAAAAACATCTTCACGAATTCATTCGTGAATGATGCAAATAAAATGAATGATAGAATAGTAACTTTCGTGAAAAGATAGCTCATTTGAATAGTAAGAATGTCATATGAAAAGTTCCAAATTTGATAAAAAGTTCCAACTAATATTTGAATAATGAATTGAAGAAATAATATCATTTGAAAAAAATAACATCCCATACCTCGATTAAGATATTCTATGGAATAACGGGATATAGTCTTTGAAGGGAACTTGCATAAACAATACTCAAAGTATACTCAAAATACTCACAAATCGCTTCGATAATATAGAGAGAGAAACTTCATTTAAGGTGTGATTTTCAATTCTAACCTAAGCACCTATTTATAGGAAATTGCTTAGAACACCAAAGCGAAAAATTTAATAAATTAATAATATAATTATATAAATTTTATACATACCTAGAATCGATTTCAACCGTCAAAAGCATGTAAGACCCAGACTTTTTATAAATAAAGATGAATTTTCTATAAATATTATTTTGAATATTATGGAATAATTTGATATAATGTTATAGTTGTGGGTAATATTTATAAATTTTGCAAAGTATCAAGTGGTTATATTATATTTCGATTGGTGGGGAATATTCGGTTTAGCGGGGAATATTAAATACAATGACTCAATCATTGGTGGACCCCTATGAAATTATTGTCGGATTGAAAAAACTGACAAAAATATTTTATTGAAATAACGGCGGAAGTTTTCTGGTTAATCTTGTTGAACTACTCGGTAGTAAAAAATGCGATGTCGTGTGGTTGCGTAGTAGCACGCGGTGTTGATTATTGATGTTTATGTGAGAAGTCACTTAGTTTGATTCCATTATTATTTATGGATTAATAATATGAATTATTATAGCGATAATGACGTTTTGTTTTATTAAGTATTATTAACGTAATAAAAGCGAAACATCTTTTATATAAAATAGAATACTTTATTAAAGTTATTACATAAATAGAATATATTATATTTTATTATGCATAGTGTTGCGTAGTGTTTTGCGTAGTGTTTTGCATAGTATTGCGTAGTGTTTGCATAGTAAAATGTTTTTATATAAATAGAATATATTATATTTTATTTAAAAGATTTTCTTTAAATATGGATAGTCGAGTTAAAGTAAATCGATCTGGACCGTTTCATGGATTAATTCTTATGCATTCCATTTTCCTATAAATAAAGCTCGTTCCTTCATTTATTTTCTTACGAATTCATTGAAACTACAGAGAGAAATTATAGAGAGAAGCTATAGAGAAAATTATAGAAAGAAGAAGAGTATTCTATTACTTCACTTACTATATTCAGTTCTTTTACGGTGAAGGGTGTTATTCTTTCTTCTTGAAGAGAACTTCCGTTATTCCATTCATTATTATTACATTGGAATAACTTTTGTAAAAAGTGGCATACCTATATCATAACTTTTGTATCATGCTGTATACCTATACTTGGTGAAATCCTTATGTTATTCCATTGCTTATTTATTACATTGGAATAACTTTTGTATCATGATTTACCCTATACTTGGTGACATTCTTTTATTATTACATTGGAACATCCATGCATGTGTTTTACACCTGGACATGGTTCCGCATTTTTATTATTATATTATTGGGAACATCACATGCATGTGTTTTACAGGACACCGTTCCGTCTTTATCATTACATTGGAATATCTATCTGTATGTGTTTTACAGGATGCAGTTCCATCTTTATTATTACATTGGAACATCCTGCATGCGGTGTGAATTTCACATTTTGGTTCCGTTATTATTATTCATTGGAATAACTTTTGCATCTGAAATCTGCGTGCGTGGTGATTTCTTTTGTTATTCCATTCTTTATTATACCCGGTTGGTTAAAACTTTGACTTACATACTCCATGAAATTAGTAGAATATCCTTGATATTTGCGTTTCATCGATATCTTTCACGGAAATATTCTTACGATCATTCTTGAATTTTACTCTATAAAGCGATATCGTCGTGTTGACAATTTGGGCGTTAATAATTCACTGATAAAATAATTCTTGAACTTGTTTTATTGAATTCTTATATCATTGTCATCATCCTCATGTTTATATTTTTTTAAAAGTCATACATGGCTTTGTAGAGCATGGATGGACTTGGTATGATTATGACCGAGGGATTATTCGGTGTAATCATGGTAGTAATATTACAAATGATGTGATTAAAAATCCTCGATGGCAGTAGTGCATTGATGGATGATTGTTGGCATGATCATGACCATTAATGAATACCTGACTATTCTTGGCCGTAGATGCGAGAATAATTGTGATCGTGATATTTAAGAATATCCTTGGCCAGTAGTGCGGGGGTGATTCGATGATGTGGATTATTTATTAAAGTGAGTCTCATTATAAAATGATGAAAACCTTTTAAAATCAAAAAGATAGTAGATTTTATTTTCTACTGACTCTTTTAATGGATTGCATATTCATTGCAGTTAAAGCTGGTTTATCTATTGTATTTTATCGGTTTAACATTGTTGAAGACTATTGATAATTTATTTTGCATTATCTTAGTCATAATATTTCTTCTTGGGCTAGTTGAGCTCACCCTTTTCTTTCCTTTGTTCTCTTGAGAAATGAGAATATAGGCTTGGACGAGTCGGGAAGCGAGTGATGGTCACGAAGATAGCATTAGTAGTCCTCACTATTACGTGAAATAGTGTGATAATAATTGTAATGAGGACTTTTGTTTGAGTTTGTATAATATCTAGTAGACGATATTTGTATTTAAACTCACATGTTTATGTCGTATTATACCGCACGGATATGTTAATAAATTGTATTTAAATTACATACCATGTAAGTGGCGACCCAAGATGGGTGATGTATACCTAATTTTGGGGCGTCACGGTTGAGTATCAAAGCTAAGGATATGATCCACAAGCTAAGATGTGAGAAAAGTACTAGGAGGGGAGGCGAGAATACCTTGCTAGTATGACCTACTAAGTTTTTGTGCTATTTTATTGGTCGGTCGAGAATATAAAGATAATTGTTAAATGTCGATTAATCTTTTGTTTTGTGGCGATGTCTGAAAATGACATCGAGAATGTTGAGAATAAGAATGGAGCACGACGATCATTGATTCACCACATATCAATAATCGAGGATAATGTAATATCGGGAGGCGACAATCCTCATACAAAACAACAACCTTGACCAAATGATGAATGATCAAATGTTCGGAGGCTTTATGAATTTATCTGACAGCAATGAGAGCGACTCTGTCCAAAACGTGGGGTGGAAACACGGAAAACTCTCGGTGGTCACCATAAACAATTGGGGAGTGGGACCACGAGTTTAAGGGAGCCAAAACCACTTCGGCGGAAGCATGGATAAAGCAGATTACCAAGATATTTGATGTCTTGGGATGCTCAGAGAGCAAAGGTTCCTTTCACGCCTTTATGTTGCGGTGAGAGCGATTCTTGGTGGGAATCGGTAAAAACGTACTCGACTTCTTTGTCTTGAAGATATCTTGGGAGAAGTTCGAGAGTCATTCAACGACAAATACTTTCACGAAAGTATTACGCCACATGAAGGAGGTGGAGTTTATCAAGTTGGAACAAAACAATATGGCCAGTGTCGCAATACGAGGCAAAATTTGCGGAGTTATCACGGTTCGTCCCCACTTGGTGGATAATGAAGAGAGAATGGTAGCGAATGTTTTTAAGAGGTTTGAAGTCGGAGATCGTCAACATCTTATTTCTCATAAACCGTGTTTGTATTCGAGATGTTGTAAATAGGGCTCGATTAGTGGAGCGCGATAACGAGTCAACGCTTAACTAAAAAGAAGCGGTAGAAGCAAAGTTATAATACCGGCGAGTAGTCGTCGAAGCGGTGACAACAAGCGTGGAGGAATCAACGGGCCGGATATGGTAACCACTTGGTGGTAATCGAGGCCAAAACAATAAGAATGGACATTTCAAGAAAGCGGAGATTCAACAATGATGGAAAGACGTCGACACCAAAGACCTTTTTGTTGTTAAGGAAGGAAAGACCACTATCGTATATGCTTCAAATGGAGAGAAGAGGGACACATCGGTCCGGCGTGCTATACTTGAGTCAAAAGCGTGTTATAATTGTGGAAGAGAAGGTCACTTAGCTCGATTTTGTGCGTTTATCGAAGACAAATTCAACTAGGATGGAGGCACCAAAGGTCAAATCCCAGAAAAAGTCAAAACCGGCATCTGAAGGGGAGCGTTTGTTGTGACCTCCCAGGAGAGCAAGGAACCCGAATGAGGTCATCACGGGTAAGCTTATCATAAACTCTAATGAAGTCTACACTTTATTTGATACCAGGTTTCTACCCATTCTTTTATTTCTCCTACTTGCGCTCATCGATTAAATTTGACTCGGAGAAATTAGACTTTGACTTATCATGGAAACTCCGTTGGGAGAAACCTTCATTACATCCATTGCTTATAAGTCTTGTTTGGTTCAAATCGGTACCCTCACATTACATGATCTTATTTCATTAAAAATACTTGCATTTGGCGTGATTCTAGGGATTGATTGGTTAACTACTTATCATGCAAAAATTGATTGTTTTAAATAAGGTTGTTAGCTTTCATATTCCTAATCAACCTATTATCTGAATTCAAACGACCAAACCATTAAAATCAATCACGGTCATCTCGAGCCATAAAGCTATTCGTTTATTGAAAATGGATGTCAAAACTTTCTTAGCTCATATCACAGATTTAAACAAAAATACGTCGGTTTTGAGCGATATTTCTATTGTTAATAAATTTCTGACGTATTCTCAAGAACTTCCCCCTACCCAGGCGTGAAATTGAATTTTGTATCGACCTTGAACCTGGTACAAAACCTATTTCCAAAGCCCCATATCGAATGGCTCTATTGAACTTCGTGAGTTAAAGACCCAATACGAGGAATTGTTAGACATTGGCTTTATTCGACCTAGTACTTCTCCTTTGGGGTGCTCCTGCTACTATTCGTGAAGAAGAAAGATGGGAGTATCGACTTTGTATTGATTATCGGGAGTTGAATCATGTCACCATCAAAAATAGGTATCCATTGCCACGTATTGATGACTGTTTGACCCGATTGCAAGGAGCCAAATTCTTTTCAAAGATTGATCTTACGTTCGGATATCACCAATTGAAGATTAGAACCAGTGACATTCCAAAGACGACTTTGAACTCGAATGCGGGCATTATGAATTCTAGTCATGTCCTTTGGATTGACTAATGCTCCTACTTTGCCTTCATGGATATGATGAGCCAGAGTATTCAAGGAATATTTAGATCACTTTGTGGTCGCGTTTTTATTGATGACATCCTTATTTATTCCAAAAGCCGTGAAGATCATGAAAGCAACACTTGAAGTGACACTCCAAAAGCCGTGAATATAAGCTTTATGCCAAGTTGAAGAAATGCGAGTTACGGCTTGAAGAAGTAGCATTCCTTGGGCACGATGGTATCAAGTCATGGAATATCTGTTGACGGCCGAAGATTGAAGCTATTCAAAGTCGGGAACAACCTAAATCGATGATGGAGAAATCGTAGCTTTCTCGGTTTAGTTGGTTATTATCGGAGATTCGTGGAAGGATTTTCTCGAATCGCTACTCCATTGACTCGGTGACTCGAAAAGATACAAAGTTGATTTGGAGCGAAGAATGTGAGAAGAGTTTTCAAGAACTTCGAAGAGACTTATTTCAAAGACTGCTACGTGATACCATTTGGCTCGGAGGATTTGTCATCTCTGTGATGCTTGAGCAAAGGGTTGGGATGTGTTCTTATGCAACATGGAAAAGTTATAGCCTATGCCTCATGACAACTCAAAAGAATATGAGAGGAATTATCCTACTTTCGTGATGCAGGTTAGCATTATTATTGTTCTTCGCACTTAAAATTTGGAGGCATTACTTGTATGGGGAGAAAGTGGAGATCTTTACGGATCATAAAAGCCTCAAATATTTCTTCACTCAAAAGGAACTCAACATGCGACAACGACGTTGGCTTGAATCTGTTGAAAGATTATGATCATACCATCCAATACCATCCCGGAAAAGCGAGCGTGGTGGTAATGATCATTGAGTAAAGATCGTATCTGAAGTCTGAGAGTGCGTTATTGTCACACCTGAAAGCCCATTTGTGTGACTTGCAAAGGATGGAGATAGAGTTAAAGACTCGAGGACGCACGTGTGATGATAGCGAATATCTGAGTAGAACCGACTTTTAATCGATAAAGTTAAAGGCGCTTTCGAGCTACGGACACGGGAGGCGATCGTGTATGAGAAAGAAAGTGCAAGAGGGTGCTATATCTTGGAAGCAAGAATCGATGAAGAAGGAATACTTGAGTCAACTCCAGGACTTTGTGTTCTAACGACCGATTTAAAGTATAATATCATGATGGAGGCGCCTGACACACCATTTGCAATCCATCACAGGAGTACCAAATGTATCGTGATATTCATAAATACATTTTGGTGGAAGCAATATGAAGAGAGAGATAAGCTGCTTATCTCAAGGTGTCTAACTTGTCAACGAGTTAAAGCGAGCATCAAGTACCAAAAGGTCCATTGCAACCACTTGAAATTCCGAATGGAAGTGGGGAGCACATTACCATGGATTTCGTTCTGCGGTCTTCCTAAGGTTTCTCGAAGCATTGATGCGATTTGGGTCATTGTTGATAGATTGACCAAGTCTGCTCATTTCTTCTGCCGTCTGAAAACTTATACACTTGAACGTCTTGCTCGTATGTACATAAACGAGATTGTAAGATACGTGATGGTATCTGCAGGTATCCATAGTTTACGATCGAGACCCAAGATTCACTTCACGATTTGGGTTAGTTTGCAAAAAGCTATGGGCACGACTTACGATTTAGCTTCGGCATATCATCCTCGACCAGACGGACGATCGGAGAGGACTATTCAAACTCTTGAAGATCTATTAAGACTACTGTGTTCTTGATTTCAAGGAGTTGGGACAAGTTTTTACCATTGGTGGAGTTTTCCTAACAACAACGATTATCAAGCAGTATTGGCGTGGCTCCATTCGAGCGTTGTATGGAAGAAAGTGTCGCGTTCTCGGTATCTTTGGGATGAGGTGGGTGAAGCAACGTTGTTGGGACCGGGAGTTGAATGCGTATGACTACTAAAAGATTCAAACGATCCGACAACGTATAAAAACCTCACAAAATCGACAAAAGAGTTATCTTTGATCTTCATCGAAAGGACGTGGAATTGATATAGGAGATCATGTGTTGTTAAAAGTTGCTCCATGGAAAGGAGTTACAAGATTTGGAAAGAGAGGAAACTTAATCCTCGATTCATCTGGTCCATTTTAATCCTCGATCGAGTAGGGCTCGTGGCTATAGACTTTCGCTTTTACTGCTTGAATATGTCTCGTGTTCATAACGTTTTTCACATATCCATGTTACGTAAATATGTGAAAGACCCGAACCATATTATTGAGTTAGAACCGGACGAAATAGCGGAAGATTTGACGTATGAAGAGGTTCCTGTTCAAATTTTGGATAAGAAGGAACATATTCTACGCTCCAAGGTTATACCTCAAGTCAAAGTTTTGTGGAGGAACCACGATGTTGAGGAAATGACTTGGGAGTTAGAATCGAAATGAAATCAAGGTATCCTTACCTCTTGACATACCAGTATCGTACCACTAATTTCGAGGGAGAAATTTCATAAGAAGGGAGGTTGTAAGACCCTCAGCTTTTATAAATAAAGATGAATTTTCTATAAATATTATTTTTGAATATTATGGAATAATTTGATATAATGTTATAGTTGTGGGTAATATTTATAAATTTTGCAAAGTATACAAGTGGTTATATTATATTCGATTGGTCGGGGAATATTCGGTTTTAGCGGGGAATATTAAATGCAATGACTCAATCATTGGTGGACCTACAATGTAATTATTATCGGATTGAGAAAAACGACAAAAAATATTTTATTGAAATAACGGCGGAAGTTTTACCGTGATTCTTGTTGAACTACTCATTAGTAAAAGTACAATGAATACGTGTGGTTGCATAAGTAGCATGCAATGTTGATTATTGATGTTTATGTGAGAAGTCACTTAGTTTGATTCCATTATTGTCGATTAATAATATGAATTATTATAATGATAATGACGCTTTTGTTTTATTCGTATTATTAACGTAATAAAAGCGAACATCTTTATATAAAATAGAATACTTTATTAAAGTTATTCTATAAATAGAATATATTATATTTTATTATGATAGTGTTGCATAGTGTTTTGCATAGTGTTTTGCATAGTATTGCATAGTGTTTGCATAGTAAAATGTTTTATATAAATAGAATATATTATATTTTATTTAAAAGATTTTTCTTTAAATATGGACCGTCAGTTAAAGTAAATCAATCTGACCGCTTTAATGGATTAATTCTTATGCATTCCATTTTCCTATAAATAAAGCTCATTCCTTCATTATTTTCTTACGAATTCATTGAAACTTCAGAGAGAGAAATTATAGAGAGAAGCTATAGAGAGAAAATATAGAAAGAAGAAGAGTATTCTCGCTACTTCACTACTTCTATATTCGGTTTTTTTCGGTAGTGGGTGTTATTCTTTCTTCTTGAAGAGAACTTCCGTTATTCCATTCATTATTATTCTGTTGGAATAACTTTGTAAAGTGGCATACCCTATACATAACTTTGTATACGCCAGTATACCCTATACTTGGTGAAATCCTTATGTTATTCCATTGCTTATTTATTACATTGAATAACTCAGATATCTGTGCCATTTACCTATACTTGGTGACATTCTTTTATTATTACATTTGGAACATCCTCATGCATGTGTTTTACACCGGACTGGTTCCGCTTTTATTATTCTCATTGGAACATCCATGCATGTGTTTTACACGGACCGGTTCCGCTCTTTATCATTCTGTTGGAATATCTATCTCATGTGTTTTACACCTGATCCGTTCCATCTTTATTATTCTCATTGGAACATCCATGGGTTGTAAATTTCACCGACCGTTCCGTTATTATTATTATTCATTGAATAACTTTGTCATATCACCGCAATCTGCATTTACGGTGATTTCTTTTGTTATTCCATTCTTTATTATACCCAAATAAGTTAAAACTTTGACTTACATACTCCATGAAATTAGTAGAATATCCCTTGATATTTGCGTTTCATCCAGTATCTTTTCACGGAAATATTCTTACGATCATTCTTGAATTTTACTCTATAAAGCGATGTCATGTTGACAATTTGGACGTTAATAATTCTGGATAAAATAATTCTTGAACTTGTTTTAATCAAACACATGCCACATTCTAGAAAAAGTAAGAAAAACGTTTTTCTAATTTTAAATATTTTAAACTTCCAAAAATCAATTATTTGAATGAGGACTTTTTGTTGAACTTCAATAATTCATAATAAATAGCCCTTTCATCAGAAAATTCGAATCTTGCGTGTTTTTATAGGAAATTCAATTCTCTACAACTTTCTACATTTAGAAAAGTTTTTCCAAATTCCAATCGAAATTGATTTGAACTTGAACTTCAAAATCCATAATAAATAGCCAATCAGCGAATCTTGCGATTTTATAGAAATTCATAATCAAGTTTCAAATTCAATAAATGGGGTCCACAAAAGCGGGCATGTTAATATGTTTAAACATTTATTGCAAAATAAAAATACTCTTTATTGCCTCGTATACTCATATATCTCATCATTCGTTGTAAAAATATCACCATTATTATATTATTAACATATAATAATATATTATTTTATTAGAAAAATAAAATTTCAATTTTCAACAATTGTCACAATAAAAATTTTCTCCATCTATATCCACATAAAATTAATATTTTTCTCATCATATGAATCAATAATTAATTATTCACAAATAATATTACGAGAATCACAATATTAACAACCGTGCAGCTTCCAGGAAGAGGGGCTTTCCAATAAGAATTTCTTCTTCTTGGCCAGCAATTAGGTGACCAAACCTCTCCTTGCATGTAACTTTCTAGACATTGCCAATAATGTTATCTAATAATATTATTCAGGATAATATGAATTATTGCTTCGATAATGAAAAATACTATGTAATGACAATTATTGAAACAACAAAGAATATAAAATATCAACGCAAAGAATTATTAACTCAATAAAATCTTTGAGCGAATTTCACTATAACCATTATTGAGTAGTGCCTTCTTCACGTAAGAATCAATAATTGGTGCGATATCAGTAGTAGCTATCTTGTAACAACGCCAGATATTCTTGTGTTTTAACCACCGGGTATTCTAACAGATTATTAATCAGTAATAACTCACGCCAGTTATTTTTAAATAACTTATATTTGTCGCTTTTCTTCATCCAATCGCTTTTCATTATGGGGCCACACATGGTCATACTTGTCAGATTTAATATATTCTCGACAAAGATTGAATATTCCACGACCAAACGAATATTCCTCGACAACAATGAATATTTTATAACCACTTGCTTATTTTGAAGTATTTATGTATTTTACCCTTAACTATCCACATTAATCAAATCAACCTTACTATTTCAAAATAATAAATAGAGAAAATTAAATTTCATTAATAATAAGTTGGGGTCTTACAATAAGACCCCAACTTTTATGAATAAAGATAATTTTTCTATAAATATCATTTTGAATATTATGGAATGAATTTGATATAATATTATAGTTGTGGGTATTATTTATAAATTTTGCAAAAGTACGCAAGTTGTTATATAATATTCGTTTGGTCGAGAATATTCGCTTTTAACGAGGAATATTCGTGATGACGACAAGACAATCATTGGTGGACCCCACAACGAAATTATTATCATCTGATTGAAAAACGATAAAAATATTTTATAAAAATAACGGCGGAAGTTTTACCATTAACTGTTGAAACACCCTTGTTAAAAGTACTGATGTCTGGCGTGGTTGCATAAAGAAGCACACCAGATTGATTATCGATGCTTACGTGAGAAGTCACTAAGTTTTGTTCAATTATTGCTACAGTAATTATTGCATAGTATCTCACATTATTTGATTCAATTATTGTTGACATTTTATATATTATTAAATCAATAATTGAGATGACAAAGTTATTAATATTATTATTTATAATATTAACGATGTCTATAAGTTCTGTCAAGGAGAGGTTTGGTCACCTAATTGCGCACCAATAGAGAGAAATCCTTATTGAAAAGCCCCTTCTTTCCTAGGAACGACCTGGTCGATTAATATTGTGAATTATAATAATGATGATAAATGTTGTTAAAAATATTGAGGTGATTTTTATGAAGTATTTATGGATCTCCAGTTACCTATTTTTTAAAATAATCGGTAGAAATTTATTCAGTATTTTCTTTTTGGGTCCATATTTGGGGGCCACATGTGGAGGCCACTGGAAGGAAAAGTCTTGGGGTGGGAGGATTCTTGCTGAATTTGGTTCAACAGGAGTTTTATTGATTAAAGGTACTGGGAGTATATATATATATATATATATATATATATATATATATAATATTTTATTTAAATTTTTCGTTTTATTAAAATATTTATTGCATAGTATCCTTTTCATTCTCCTATAAATAGGATGCTTAGTTAGAATTGAAAATCACACCAGAAATTCAGAGAATTCTTCTTCTATAATCTTGAGCGTATTTCTTTAGAGTTTTAGAAAGTTTTGAGCGTAGAAAGTTTTCTTCAAGAATATCCTCGCCCTACTAGTCGGAGTACTATTCTTTTTAAGGTAAAGGGTATTATTTCTTTCAGATTCATGAAGAGAACTTCATTATTCCATTCTTTATTATTACATTGGAATAACTCAGTATACGCTGACTTTACCCTATACTTGGTGAAATTCTTCCATTATTCCATTCTTTATTATTATGTTGGAATAACTTTTTCACATCAAGAATCTGCATGGTAAAATTCTACATTATTCCATTATTTATTATTCTGTTGGAACATCTTGTCTGTGCGTTTACGCATGACCTGATTCCGTTATTTATTATTATGTTGGAATATCCTGTCTGTGCGTTTACGCATGACTTGGTTCCGTTATTTATTATTCATTGGAATAACTTTTATCTGTAAGGCCTATCGCATGCCTGGTGATTTTTTTGTTATTTCATTCTTTATTATACTCAGTTGGTTAAAGTTTTGGCTTTTATACTCTATGAAATTAGAAGAATATCCTTGATATTTGCACTTCATCCAGTATCTTTTCATGAAAATATTCTTCTGAGTATTTTTGAGTTTTACCCCACAAAGTAGTATCATGTTGACAATTTGGACGTTATTGGTTCCTGGATAAATTAATTCTTGAACTTATTTTATTGAATTCTTATATCATTGTCATCATCCTCATGTTTATATTATGTTGAAAGTCATCTACGTGGCAGTAGTGCGTAGATGGACTTGGTATGATTATGACCGAGGATTATTCAAGATAATCATTGAATCGTAATGTTACAAATGCTGTGGTAAAAGTCTTTATTGGCCCGTAGTGCATTGATGGACAGTTATTGACATGATCACGAACATTGATGAAAACACGAATATCCTTGGCTCGTAGTGCATGGATAAATTGTGGTCGTGATACTAATGAATATCCTTGGCCGTAATGCGATGATGGTGTGGATTATTTATTAAAGGTGAGTCTCGGTATTAAAAGTGATGAAAACCCTTTTTAAATCATAGAAGATAGTAGATTTTATTCTCTACTTGACTCTTTTAATGGATTACTTGTTCATTGCGGTTAAACTTGATGTTTGTTATATTTTATCGGTTTAACAACGTTGAAGATTAATAATAAATTATTCGCATTATCTTAGTCATAATATTTCTTCTTTGGGCTTTAGTTGAGCTCACCCTTTTGCTTTCATTGTTCTCTTGAAATGAGAACGTAGGCGATGACTAGTCGGGGAACAGAGTGGCCAGTCCATATGATAGTATTAGTAGTCCTCACTATTCTAAGTGAAATAGTGTGATAGTAAATGTATTGAAGACTTATTTTGAGTTTGAATCACATAGAAGATAATATTTGTATTAAAACTACATGCAATCATGTTGTATATTTAAGGTTGTATTTGTATTCTGTACCATGTATTTGGCGACTCAGAATAGGTGATGTATACCTATTTTGGGAGCGTCACATATATCCTCCAAAATGATCATCAAATACACTATTTTTCATTCCAATATTTCTTCTATTTCATTTCATTCCATTCATTTCCTCAATCCAAACATAAAGTAATGCTACGTTTGGATTGAAGGAATGAAATAACTAAAATAATGGAATAGAGGAGGAAATAGAATGAAAATCGAGTGGAATGATTCATTCTATTATAACTGAAATGAGTCATTCTATACATTCTTCAAAAATTAAAATTTATAAATTTAAAAAAATGAGAATGGTTCATTCCATTCCAAAATAATAATTTTTTTTTCATTCCATAAAAATAAATAATTTCATTTCCATGCTCATTCCTCCCGATCCAAAATATAACATAAGAGTATTACATTTACCGAAATATAACCTAGTCATTACCTAATGGATAGTCTCTGAGGGCGTCTCCACCTAACAGGAGTGGATCTAGAAATTTTTTTTTTTTAGTAAGGCGAATTTTATTTAATTTTTTTTGTTGAACTTAAATAAATAAAATTTGAATTAATTATAATATTAATTAATCATAATAATGTTTACAAATTGTAATAAATATTCATAATTTAAACTAAAAAAAAAATTTAAATAAAAAATATTTAGATACAATTTAAAAGACAGAAGTAGAATGAATGTATGTTTGTCTGTACTTGTATTTAGAATATGAATGAATTTTTTTTTGTCTCCTCTAAATTTAACTCTTCCATTAATCTATTCCCTTAAATTTATTCAATTACATTTTTGCCCCTACCTTATACCGGAAAAAATCCAATAGAAACAGCTACTTATACTGCCCCCTTAATAAATCCGTACCTGCATTTTATGAAATAAAGTTTTTTTTTTTTTTTTTTTTTTTGTGGAAAAATGTATAAATTTAGTAAAAGGACAGCATATTTTAAAGGTGGAAGCTGCATGTCAATGCATATTCTCAGACATATAGTGTATATTATTCAGACATTTATATTTTTTTTTTCAAAAAATAAAATGGTCAAACATATACATTATTAGACAATGAGTGAAATAGTTATAGCTTTTATACGTGAAAATGAAAATTAAACATAAGCTATTTATATTTTTACCCATTGTGAGTTGAAGCTTTAGACAGTTACTTTTGTTTATTTTGGGCTTAAAAAATTGCAACTCGTATATTTTTCCTATCTTCTTTTACGCCAATTAGTTATGTCATTATCATATTTTTTAAATTTCTAATAAATTAAGACAGTAATTTCTTTTATTTGTTTTTTATCTAGAACTTCTTTCCCTTTTTCTTTTTTCCCACTCTCTCAGTATCTAGTTTTTGAAATTAAGAAGTTACCCACGTTTCTTCTAAAATTGCTATAGTTAATTTGTTCACATGTAATTTGATTTTATATTTATTAATTGTTCACATTATACTTATTTCTTCATAAAAAAATTTCATCTGATGGTAGGTACATGAAGTGAAAGGTATAGAGAAACTTTAGGGTTTGTTTTTTCAAACTCATGATTTTGTTAAGAGTTTGACTTTATTTATTTTAGATTTGATATGATTTTGTACTTGCTCTATTATTATTATTATTATTATTATTATTATTATTATTATTATACATACCTTATTTGTTTCTCTTTATTGAATGATAATAAGTACATGAAAATGACAAATACGGATCCCATTATCATGAAATTAACTTCATGATAAGTTGATTAATTGATCAATACAATACTGACAAACAGAGAGATCATCTCTCGACATGCGTGTCAACACTATATTAATTAATTGACCAAAATTAACTTCATACTAACCGCATACCAAAATTCAAAATAATTCTTCTTTTTCATCTTCTTTCACGTTTGTGACCCTATAACTAGTATAAATAAAAGGACCTTCAATATATGAATTTTCACCCTGCCTTGACATGTCATGACTCGATCCCCAACTTTATGAATAACATGGGTTGAGTAATATTACTCCGGCCAAATACTTTGGATAAAAATATGTATTGATTTTGAGTTACTTTTCTAACACACGGTGTACTTTAAAATTCTGTCTTAATTATAGTCTTAATCAACCATGGAAACCTACTTGGTGGCCTAACATAAAATCCTGGAATTGACTGATGAGATAGGATGAGCAACCATACTGCCCTGCCCGGTTATATCGTTCTCTAACTAATCAACTTATTGATATATATTGCCCGGTTATATCGTTCACTAACTAATCAACTTTATATATATATAGATTTCATTTTTAGTGCATAACTTTTTATTTTATATATCGTGCTTTATTATTTTAGCGATAAATTGACGACGATTTGATCTCATCGATATGAATAAATAAATAATATATGTTATGATGGTTCGATCAATGCGTACTAAAACCTAAAAAATGATTTTTATATATATATATATATATATATATATATATATATATATATATATATAAGTCCTAACTAACTAATTAAGTAATACTTGAACATCAGTAAACAAGTTAAAGAGAAATTAACAAATTACAGATTATGTTAAATTAAAAGAAAACATTGACAAGATGCAATTGAAAGAAAAAACAAAAACAAAATTTATTTTATCATATTTTAAATTAAAGTTCTATTACTCCATGAATTGATCATTGATGAGATTTAAAATTAGGAGACCCCAAGAAAAAAATAGACAGTAAATTGAGTTTATGATACAAGACGATTCATATCCTATTACTGGTATATATCCTCCAGGAAATCTATAATTATAGACAAAACAACACAACAATTCTGTAACACCAATGATTGCTAAAGGATCATGTAATGTTCTTCTTCTGCTTCCTCCTCTTTATCTAGCTAGGTATATTCTTTTGCTCCATTCAATTCCAAAATCCCATCTTCAAATTCAATAATTCCATAGACAATCAAGGTCCACTGGTCCAGCTGAAGTGATGGGATATTCTTCATCTTCAGAAGACCTCTGCCCCATTTCATGATTGGAGACAACTGATGACATATCAGTACTCATTCCCCCGGTGTCCGGTGAGAAGTCTGTTTTTGAATTCGTCTTTATTTTTGATTCTTCCCCATTGTACTCTAAGAGGAAGTACCTGAGAATTGATTGATCTTGTATAGAAAAAGATTCTGGGTATTGGAGGGAAATTTGAATGGGAAATAATGAGTTTGAAATTGGGATTTTTGGAGAGAGAAATGAGGAATCAAAGGGCTCTGATGGAGATGAGGAGGAGGGTAATACAGAAGGGTTGAAGGAGTCCTGAAATTTCGTGTCTTCTGTTTGTTCGGAGAAGCAGGTCACGTGAGAGGTCTCGGCCACCATTGTTGTGCTTGATGATATATCTAACAAAGGAAGAAGATTAGAAGGCTTCAATTCGTCACCACAATTCCCAAGTCTCACTAATCCAGATATATGTATCTTCTTCTTATGAAATATTCTTGAAATTACCCATTCTTTCTGTTAAACAAACAAGAAAAAACAACATTAGTGAATGAAAAATTAGTACAGTATAAAACAGAGTACGAGCTCCTTACTTTTGCGGTTTTGGGGAGGTTATTCATGGAATACTTTCCCTCCTCGAGTCTATATTCGTGCATCACCCAATTAGTTTTTTCTCCTTTAGGAGCTCTTCCCTTGTAGAAAACCAAAGTTTTCTTCATCCCAACCAGCGTTTTCACCTTATAAATCTCCTTGTCTTTGCCTGTGGCCTTCCAATATCCAGATTCAGTTGCCCTGTTAGCCCTCAAACCAGTTGGGTACTTTCTATCTCTCACACAGAAGAAATACCACTCCTTCTCACCCATTTTCGCCTTCCCTTTAATCATTAAATCAAAACGATATAAATTTAAAGTTAGAACTACTCCTGGTTCAATAAAGAATAAGATCATAGCATATATATATATATATATATAATAGGTCTTACGTACATGGCAGATCCCAAGGCTCAACCTTGTTCAAATCAACCTCCCCAATTGCTGCAGCCAAAAAACTGGTGTTATAAATTTTTGGGGTTAGGTAATGAGTTATAAGCTCTTCATCTGTCGGGTGAAATCGAAAACCAGGAGGCAATTCCATTTGTTCTTCAGAAATATTTTCCATTCTTCTTCAAGTCTTGACACTTTATTATTTTCTGGAATCCTTTTGACTATACTTACCAAAAGTACATAAACCCTCGAAATTGGTTCCTAAAAAGAAGAGAATTAATTAAAATCAAGAAAACAGGGGAAGCAATAAGTATGATACTGGTCTGGTGCAAATGAAATTATAATAGGCAGTGGTGAAAAGGAGGGGAAGGCTCAAATGTGTAACAAAAAGATTGGAAGGTGTTGTGAAGAGAACAGAAGTCCATAAATAATGGTTTTGGGGAGAGAAAAGAAACGTGGATTGTAAGGCAACTTGTTGGTTTGTTCAATTCTGTCCAACTTTTCTGTAATTATCAGAATATATATATATATATATATATATATATATATATAATACAAGTATGTAGAAGTATCTGATCGTATACGAAAAATCATCGCTATAAACGAAAGCATATGTATTACATTAGTGTGTATATACATATAGTCCATATATATATATTTCTCCTAATTTAGGATGAATCGAACCTAGAACCTAAGCCTAAATATCATTCAAGTCAAACAATGTCGCTATTTATCATTTAATTTTTGCTTCTTGAATAAATGTGACTCGGAACACCCTTACATTCATTGGCCGGAAGTACATGTGAATACTAGTACTACTACTACTCATTGACAAACTCTAATACTAGTACTACTACTTGTGACTTTTTATCTATAATTTTTCCTATTTATTTGTTACAAAAATGACAGGTCAATAGGTAATTAATAATATATATAGGTTATTAGTTACCCTTGCGTCTATCCTCTTATCATATAAATAGGAAAAAGAAAAATCATGAGATTTTCATTTGCAATTGAATTAATTTTTCTAGCCTTGATAAATGAATACATAGGCTTCGTGCACAAAATACAACATCATGTGAGGATGAAATTAATTAAAAAAAAAAAAAAAAATGTGAGGATGAAATTAATTAATGAAAAGCTGAGTCACATTAGTTTTAACTTGAAATGGGGACCATGACAAAGTGTTCAAAACTGGTCCATAATTGTTTTTGTATCTAGTATTCTTGTCTGATCATGACACTAAGTAGCACATCTTTTAAATGAATCATATGTTTTGTGCAAAAATACAACAATTCGAAAGATCTTAATAGAATTTATTTGAAAGAATTCACGTGAGAATTAAATTACTTAATGAAAATGTTGAGTCACTAGTTTTACCTTAAAATAAGACCTTTGTTATTCAAAATTAGCCCATAATTAATTCATCGCATTTAATAGTGAGTGGTTAAATACATTCAATGCGAGAATAAAATATAATATTAGTTTAGTTTCCTAAACTCTTTTTTATCTAGTATTCTTGTCTTGACTCATGACACTACTCGGTGATATATATAGCACATCTGTTAAATTCATGTGATAATTAAATTAATTAATGAAAAAGTTGAGTTACACTAGTTTTACCTAAACAACACTGACTCAATGTTTTTTGTAGGTATCCCTTTTGTGCGTCGACCCACAAACATGAACTCTTAACGAGAGAATCAACATATTTTACAAATCTTAGTCTCTTTGATTTATCTTAAAAAATTAATTATAAAAGTAGAGAAGTTAGAGTCTATATTATATTTACAATCGGAATTTTAATAAAAACAAAAATTCCTTTGCCCAAGGTGGATGCTCGAGCCAACGGAACTACTCCTTGATGTGTGTCCGGTGCCCAAAGCACAAACTATTTCGAATGTTTTAATATGGAGTTCACTTACATTACAGAATTATCAACCAACTATTTTATAGTTTTCTTGTCGTTACCAAAACTATTACTACTAAATAAACTCACATGGCAAGGTTGTGATTAACTGATATTCGTGTTTAGTATTTGATTGCATATAATCCAGGTTTTGTAAAGTACTTAAATGTCAGGGTTCACCAGAATTATATATTGCACCGCATGCATGTATATATATACAACAATTATTTGGCATTCACACACGTACAAGAACACGAGAGGGAGGAGGGAGGGAGGGAGGGGTGGGGTGGGGTGGGGTGGGGTGGGGTGGTTAAGGATAATCTTTCCAAAGTAGTGGGAACCAACAAATAGGAAAGATAGCAAAATTGGACACGGTAAGAAGCTCATGCATAGTGTGTTGTGTCCCCTGTCATCGAGTAATTATAATTGAGAAAATGATATCTATGCGACTAATGTGAAAGTATATGCGATAAAATAGAATTAATTAAAGTAAATTTTTTTTTTAATTCTTATCTATCTCATTTAATCATTTATGCATATACGTCCTAATCATAATTAAAACATTGAATATAATTCTAGTATTTAACTAAAATTATATACTATACTTTCTTGGGATATGTATTTATATCAACTAGACAAATTTTTATCACATTATTTTCATGCCAAAATACACATCATTTTCCAACAAATTGGCCAACATAACCACCGTTTTTTTATCAATAAATTGTAAAAATTTTATTTCTGCAAAATAAAATTGAATCCACGATATCTGGATTAAATATTAGATTTTTTACATGTTCTGCAACTATCTCGTGCATTAATTTTTCAAATCAAGTAGTGCATAAATTTAGCAATACAAAACAACTTCTCAATTTAACAATCAAATCAACAAAAAAAAACCAATAAAAGCAGACTTAATATGTGGCGACGCCCAAAATTGGAATTGTACATCACCCATCTTGAGTAAATATTATATATAGTCTAAAAATACAAATACAACTTAATTATACAACTGGTGTAGAATGGCGAGAGTTTAAACAAGAATCTTGCATTCAGACAATATCCATTCTCAATGGAGTCCTCATGATGATATATACAAACTCAAATTCATCCTCGTTATATTTATTGTCACACTATTTAATGAGAATAGTGAGGACTACTAATCTTATCATTTGGACCGTCACTCACTCAGCTTCCCAAACTCGTCCCGGCTATATTCTTATTTCACAGAAGAAAATAAAGAAGGAAAGGGTGAGCTCAACTAGCCCAAGAAGAAATATTATGACTAAGATAATACATAATAAATTATCATTAGTTTTCAATAATGTTAAGCCGATAATATACAATAGACATCAAGTTTAATCTGCGGTGAATATCTGATCCATTAAAAGAGTCAGTAGAGAATAAAGTCTACTATCTTTTAGGTTTTAAAAGGTTTTCATCAATTTTATCATTTGAGACTCAAATTTAATAAATAAACCACCACATCTAATCATCCTGTACTACGGTCAAGGATTTTCATTAAATCATCAATGGTCATGACTATCTAAATAAACCTCGGTCATAATCATACCAAAAACTATTCATCAATGCATTACAGAAGCCACTTTGGGGACTTTTATCACATTATTTATAATAGGTCATGATTATACTTAGAATGATCCTCATTCATAATCATACTAAGTCCATCTACGATGGCGTAAGCCAAAGATGACTTTCAACATAATATAACATGAGGATGATAACAATGACATAATAATTCAATAAAACAAGTTCAAGAATTAATTTATCCAGAACTAATAATGTCCAAATTGTCAACATAATACTTCTTTGTAAAATAAAATTCAAGAATGCTTGAAGAATATTTCCATGAAAAGATCTTTGGATGAAGCGCAAATATCGAGGATATTCCACTAATTTCATGGAGTATAGAAGTCAAAACTTTAACCAACCGAGTATAATAAAGAATATATGAAACTATGAATGGATTTTCACCCGCCATGCACGTAATCCACGATACAAATTATTTCCACAATTTAATAAGGAATGAATACAAAGGATCATTCACCATACATGTATGGCAATCCACATGTATGCGAGTTATTCCAATGTAATAATAAATGCGAATAATAAATAATAGAACCAATCAGTGAAATTACAATCGATGATATTCCGGCGAATAATAAATGCGGAATAATAAATATGGAACCGTGTCGTGTGAAATTCACACCACAGCGATATTCCGAAGCGAGAATAATAAAGAACGGAATAATAAAAGAATTTCACCAAGTATGCGGTTGCTTAGATAAACAAAGTTATTCCAACATAATAATAAAGAATGAAATAATGTAAGAAGATCACCAAGTATTGGATAAACCACATATACTGGTCATTCCACCAAGTATAGGGTAAACCAGCAGCATCTGATTAATTCCATCGAAATAATAAAGAATGGAATAACATAAGGATTTCACCAAGTATAGGTATCTGGCGTATCTGAGTTATTCCAACAGAATAAATAAGAATGGAGTAACATAAGTTCTCTTCATGAATAAGAAAGAATAACACCCACTACTGTAAAAAGAAAGCTGGATATAGAAGTAGTGAAGTAGCGAGAATACTCTTTTCTTCTTTCTCTATAATTTTCTCTATAAACCTCCTATAATTTCTCTCTACAGAGTTTGATGAATTAAGTAAGAAATAATGAAGGAATGAGTTTTATTTATAGAAAAACTAAGAGTGGCTCTTGAGTGTATGAAGGTCAAAATGACTTTGGTGATATATTGAAGAAAAGAATTACTATTTCATGGGGTAATTAACTCTTGGAACATCTAAGAGGCAAATAACTCTTGGAAAGTTTGAAGGTCAAATAACTCTTGAAAAGTCAAGGGTCAAATAACTCTTGAAAAGCGAAAGGACAAGTTCTTATTAAAACTCATGAATAGTAACTTCGTGAATAGTAATTTCGACGAAAAGTTCCCCAAATACTTCGATTGAACAATATAACCTCCAAACATCAATTATTATCGAAATAAATGTCAATTTTACTAACACAAATAATTTCAACACAATGGAACTATCAAATTCATCTTTAATCAACACTAAACTTATCCATCATTAATATCATAACTCACAATATTTAACAACCAGTCGCTCCTCAGAAAGAGGGGGGCTTTCCAATAAGAATTTCTCCCTATTAGCGCGCGCAATTAGGTGACCAAACCTCTCCTCGATGTAACTTTAGACATTGTAAATATTGCAATTTAATAATATGAATAACTTTGTCGTCTCAATTATTGATTTAATAATATAACATATTATGCACGATGATCATCGTGACAATAATTGGATCAATAATATGAGAGATATGATCGTGATTCTTCAGTAGCAATAATGCGATTATAACCGAGTGACTTCTTATGTAAGCATCAATAATCAATACTGGTGTCTTCTTATGCAACCACGCCAGATTCGTATTTCTTTACTACTAGGTAGTTCAACAAGATTAATGGTAAAACCTCATTTGTTATTTTCATAAAATATTTTTGTCATTTTCTAACTACGACAATTATTTCATTTAGGGGTCCACCAATGATTGTGCTTGGTAAATGCGGATATTCCCGACAAAAAGAATATTCCCTGACCAAACGAATATTTATAACAACTTGCATACTTTGAAAAAATTTCAAATACTACCCACAACTATAACACTATCTTAAATCCACACCATAATATAAAAAATATTTGAAATTTAAATCTTTATTTATAAAATCTGAGATCTCACAATCTCCCTCTTATGGAATTTCAGCCCTCGAAATTTACGTGCGTATTCTGGTATGATAACGAGGTGATGATACCTTGAATACCTTTATCGTTGAAAACATTAAATTCATTTTTCAATCCGGCCAAAGATATTCATTAACAATTCATCTTTTGCACTACTGTCAATCAACTGTATAACCAATAATTAACGGTTCATCTTTGCACTACTGAGCCAAAGATATACAATTGTAAAATCAATAATCTTTGAGACTCGAATTAATAGTATCACGACCACGAATTATCCATACACTACGGGCCAGGATATTCGTGTTTTCAATCTGATCATGATTATACCCGAATAATCCTCGTCATAATCATACCAAGTCCATCTATGCACGTAAGCCACGGATGACTTTCAACACAATATAAGCATGAGGATTATGACAATGATGATAAATAATCAATCAAACGAGATAAAGGATAAATATTAAACATTTATAATATAATTTATTCGGGGTTTAAGAATATTCCAATGTTATCAATCACTTAATAATCTCATAATCTAATATCATTAATATTATAACAATATTTTAATCACTTAAAAACTTATAAACAATTTATTTCAATTGTTTACGCTTTACCATATAATACATTTAATCATTCAAAAATGTCATACTCATAAGATATCATCAATGAATGATCAAATCCTCATAAAAAAAATATGCATATACTCTTTATAGGATTCCCTAACCATAAAATCCTATTTTCTAATTTTGTTACTTCACATAACATATTTAACTCATTTACTCATAACTAGATCATTTTATGAAAATACCAAATCAGTTCCAAAAATATTTCTTTTCTGGGATTTAGCATAATATAGTCCCATAATTAAAATATATTTTCTCGAATTTTTAAAATTCATTTACTATTTTCATAAATTAATTTCCAATTAATTCCTTAAGAAATTAGCTACCTCAAGTTTAACTCCAAAAATTCCCAAATCTTGGAAGGATCTTACACATATTAATGTGAGCTTCCAGTTTAAATTTCATGGTCATCGGAGTTATAGAACTCCGGTTATAGCGTTTTTTTATCTGAAAAACCTAAATATTGAAATGGTCATAACTTGCTCATTTTAAGTCGGAATGAGCTCATTTTTGGACAGGAGGTACTTTATACCGTATACTTTCATGTCCCAAAAGGCCAAAATTTTTTCTCACAAATTAAGTGGCCGAAACAGCCCTTACAAAAACGTGGCAGCAACTTTTTCATAATTTTCAGTTTCTGCCTCCTTTGCTAAAATCAGTCCATACGAAAATCTACAACACCTTTTTTAGTGATTCCACTTGGATTAGTTAGGTAAATCATAGATCTAACTCTAGGACTTGACCACACTCAAAAATTCGAAATATAATAGGAGATATGGTCAATTGAATTTCATGTTATATTTTTCACCAAAATCTGATTTTCAACTCCTTGTGATTTCTAAGAAACTTTCATGTTTTCACATACTAACCAACATAACTCATCATAACACTTACTAATACCACGTATACCCATGATTTTTATTAGTTCAATGCTTTTATTATGACTTTCATCATAATCCACATAAACTGTTCATTTTAGTTGAAGAAATATTTGAGGGTTTAAGAAATGAGTTTTGTACTGGGGTCAATACAAAATTCGATTTCACGCTCTAAGTAGGCTAAGAAGTCGTCAAGAATACGCCAGGAAATTTATTAATAATAGAAATATCATTCAAAACTGTGACTCTCATCCAAGACTTGGATAGTACGTCACATTGATACCAACTGTGACTTCTATCCCTTAACCTAGATAGCACCTCACAATGATACCTATCAACTTGCCATCTTCATTCACGATGTCACCTACAGAAAGTCTGGCCTCGGTGCATTCCACACAAGGAAGTCAACAACGAAAGATTCGAGGCTCTTTACTTATGGCTTGATATGACAATGATTGACTTTAGTGGTTTGGTTACTTGAATTCGCACAACAGGTTGGTTATGAATATAAAAGCTAACAACATTACGAAAAGTATGATGAGTAGTTAACTAATTGATTCCTAAAATCACATCAAAGGCAAGTATTTTCAAAAAGATAAGATTGACAGGTAACGTGAAAGTGTTTATTTGAATCAAACAAGATTTAAAAACAGTAGAGGTAACGAAGGCTCCTACTAACGAAGTTTCAACCAATAAGTCAAAGTCTAACTTCTTCGGTGTCAAATTTAAACGTTGAACGCAAGCAAGAGAGATAAAATAATGGGTAGAACCGGTATCTTATAAGATATAGACTTCACAATTTATAATTAACTAACCTGTGCTAACTTCGTTCGGGTTACTCGCTTTTTTGAGAAGTCACAAAAACGCCTCCTTACACTACCTGGATTTTGACTTTTCTCGAGCGGTCTTTGGTGCCTCCATCCTAGTGAACTTGTCTTGGTGAACGACAAAATCGGGCTAAGTGACCTTCTTTTCCACAATTATAACATGCTTTGACCGGCATCGCATGATTTGGTGATATGTCCTTCCCCTCCGCATTTGAAACATATGATAGGTGGTCGTTCTCCTTCCTTAACAACGGGTGCTGGTGTTGACGTCTTTTCATCATTGTTGAATTTTCTCTTCTTGAAATTCCCATTCCTATTATCTTGGTCATGATTACCACCGAAATGGTTACTATTAAAATTAAACTCATGAATAGTAACTCGTGAATAGTAACTCGTGAATAGTAACTCCGATACAAAAAGTTCCCCAAATACCCGATTGAACAATATAACCTCTAGACATCAATTATTATCGAAATAAATGTCAATTTTTACTAACACAAATAATTTCAACACAATGGAACTATCAAATTCATCTTTAATCAACACGAACTTATCCATCATTAATATCATAACTCACAATATTTAACAACCAAAATCGTTCCTGGAAAGAGGGGCTTTCGAATAAAATTTCTCCTATTAGCGCCAGCAATTAATTGGTGACCAAACCCCTCCTCGACAAAACTTCTAGATATTGTAAATATTGTAATTTAATAATATGAATAACTTTGTCGTCTCAATTATTGATTTAATAATATAACATATTATGCACACGACATCTTGTAACAATAATTGGATCAATAATATGAGAGATATGATGCGTGAATTCTCAGTAGCAATAATTGAGTATAACTCGGGTGACTTCTTACGTCACGCATCAATAATCAATACTGGTGTACTCTTATGTAACCACGCAGATTCATCGTACTTTTACTACTAAGGGTAGTTCAACAATATTAATGGTAAAACCTCCGCCGTTATTTCCATAAAATATTTTTGTCGCTTTTCTAACTACGACAATGATTTACATTAGGGGTCCACCAATGATTGTGCCGTTGTACGGATATTCCCGACAAAAAGAATATTTATCGACCAAACGAATATTTATAACAACTTGCATACTTTGCAAAATTTTTCAAATACTACCCACAACTATAACACTATCTTAAATCCACACCATAATATAAAAAATATTTTGAAAATTTTAATTATTTATTTATAAAATCTGGATTCTCACATAATATATCTATAAACTTCAATTTTGTAACTCATGATTGGAAAATTGTCTTCTATCTTCATTTAAAATCCATCAATCATTGTGCCCAACAAAAATTTAAAACTGTTGCTCTATTGTACCTGAAAATCCATAAAAAAACTTCTTTGTAGTTCCTGAAAATTTTAAAGAATTCCATTGTACAGCACACATGCTTTAAAGAAATTTTAAAAATTCCCTTTTTCATGTGTTCTAATTGTTAGAATTTGAGCCTAAATTAATATGAGTTTCATTATTAATTATTTTAACAATTTCACATATCAATGTATTTTACTCTATGAGTAGATTAAATTAAGTACTATTTGAAAACTCAAATCCATGAAGTAATGAATGAGATATTAACTTCCAAAAATCACCATTAAAAATGATAAAATAATAATAAATACATGTGGGAAGTCAAGTCCCACATCTGTTAATTAAGAACTAAAGAATTATTAAGTTTATATAGTAGAAAGTTGCTTTTGAGTTTCGACTCCAATGTCACCCCACTTTTATAGAAGAGAGAGGACCAAATCAAGGCTTTATTTGAACCGCAAAGTATCTTCCCTCCTATAATAGATAGGAAGGGATAACCATTTCATTCATCCTTCTGTCTAAGATATATATATATATATATATATATATATATATATATATATATATATATATATATATATACTATTTCATCCATGTATTAACCCATTGGGGTGAAATAATCCATTTTTACCAAATATTCACAAGCTCTCTACCGGCTTATAAAAAAAAAAAAATTGTCCAAGTAGCCAGAGAACAGAATGGCAATTTGGAAATGAGTTTTCTTCAACAACCTAATGGGTTCTTCAAGTGATAGAGACCCTATATATATATATATATATATATATATATAGTACTCCTATATAGTTTCCATTCTGTTTTGTATCAAATTCGTCATCTCCAAATTGCTCATTTGAATCAGTATCTTTCTTTCTTTTCCGAATCCATCTCCTTAATGAATTTTTGCTGCTGCTTCTTCTTCTTTTTGCTAACGTGTACAAGACTCCACCTAGCTAATGGAGGTCAATATAAATTGTTATTTCACTATGAAAATTTATAACTTTAATAATACTTTATTCACATGAATATGAATGCGAGTTTTATTTATTATCCATGTGAAACAGTATTGTGAAATTATTAAATTCTCTCGTAAGATATCAATTTCTCACACAACAAAATTTGGATTTTAATATTTTTACAATATATTTTTTTCACTTGAAGATAAAATCCGTTTTATTTTTATATTCACACGTGAGAAAAGATCGTGTAAAAATATTAATTTTCTAAAATTTTCAATTCATTATAAAATTCTTATGGACTGAAAACGAAGGGTAACTTTTCATAAACAATTATCTTGTTGGAGATTAATGATATATCTAAAACAATATATATTATGATTTTATGGAGTATTTGTTTGTTAACATAGGAGTAGAAATATTCAATTGAGTGACGCTATCGTAATAAGTGATGTTTACAAGAAAAATAGATACAAAAGATGTGTTGAACCATAATTAGTGAATAGTATTTCACATACACGAGTGAATCCAATGGTTATAACCAATAACTATCATCCACATTGTTTTGTATCTAATTTTTTGTCAAAAAAATATTATTTTATTCAATTACTACACGGGATAACATTATATATTTAATTGGATAATAATTTAAGATTCCTTTCTATCTTATCTTATCTAATCATTTATTAAGGCATTAATTAAGTGGCCGATACTTGGTAATTAGTACTTACTACCTAACCTTTCACACGGTACACTCCTCTACGAGTAGCTAATTTAATTTCCATTACATTTCAAGAACCGTAATACTACTAAAAATACCCTAGCTCCTCCTTTTTCTAATTATCTACCAACTTCTTGACTACGTTCCTCCTATAATGGTATCATCACTAAACGTGTTTATACTTACTTGAGGACTTTTTCAAAGCATACTTAATTAAGGACTTAAAACTCAATAATAATGCCCAAAAAGTAATGCATTCCGTACGAGGAATTTTTTTTTAATTTCTATTTTAAGTAATTCTAAGTTAAATATCTATTTATTTATTTTTTATAATACTCTTAATATTAATTGTTATATTTTTATTCTTTATACATATTTATAAAATTTTATTAATCATATTTAAAAAAATTATAAAATTAAATTAAAATATAAATATAAATAATCTTATCATTTTATTTTATTTTTTTTAATATGGTTAAAAAGTCCACCGTGACTTTTATTTAAGACCGTGAAAGTAATTTTATACTCCAATATTCTAACATGTGATTTGTCATCTCTTGAGGAATTTCAATCGTTTCCGAAACTATAACAAGCATCCGACGGCTGAGATTTAGTCAGAAAGTCAAATAGCCCATCGAGAGCCGAAAAAATAAAGGAAAACACAGTGCGGACGGAAATCACTACTCAAACTTTGGAGCGATCTGATTGGTTAGCTGGAAAAAAAAAGTACAACAACGCCTAACCTAACTCTACCAATAGTCTAGTAGTACTAGTAGTAGAGGAAACTAGGAAATTGGGTGAGCTGGCAGAGAGCAGTGTGGGCCATGTCTCTTCTGTTCAGACATGAGGCCACGATAGGGGACACCAAGCGGAACAAATTAATGGATTCAAGTCAAAACCATTCTAATAGTTTCATGAGTCATTAGTGTAAAATGCCATAATTAGGTCATAATTAGTAAAGTAAATATTCGTAATGTTAAAGATAAATATGAAGAAAATATTTGCAAATATTAGTAGTATTTTTAAAGAAAAAGTATATAAATTAGCTAGGTATATATAATATATATTATAGTAATCAAAATGTAATCGTGCTTAATTTTGAATCACAATCAAATTAGTTTAATTTTTGTTTTGATCTCTAATAGACGTCATTAGCTGAGATCTAGTACATATAGTCGTCCCTATTTTGTTTTTAATTTCAATTGGTGCATCTGGAAAAATATCCGACTATATTAATTGTAATTTTCTTATTCTGTGATAAAAAAAAATTAGTGCGTCTCTCTTGGGTTATTTATATATATTATCTCCGCATTCGAATTATGCACTTGGATATATTATATTATATTATATTATATATATTTTGACAATTAAATCTATAATAATAATAATAATATAAAAAAATCCTCTACATTAATTTTTACTCAAGTTTGGAGAGTGTCACATGTTGATCGTACTACTTCTTAGCATTCACTAAAATTGATTAAAGTGGGAATCAGAAATTAGGCAACGATCCATATCCATATTATGTGAAGTTGAAAGTTCTTAAGGGTAGATTCAATGTACATAAACCGGCCAATAATTGAATCATTATACGGATCTTTAGATTGAAGTAATGAAGTTGATAATGAAATGACTCATTCCTATATATGGAACAAAAAAAATTGTGTTTGATTGCGATTAATTAGAATGAAATGAAACATTCTTATTCCTTCTAAAATTATGAATTTTCTTTCTTTAGAGGAGAATCGTAGAGTATGTAATAACTCTTTCCAACTAAAATAGAATAGAGAATGACACTCCATTCCATTCCTTCACGTTAGTGATTAGGAAACACTATACATGGAATCTCATTCATTATATTGTCTAATATATTCATACAATAGTACAAAAATAATTAGGAGATATGCTTCAACTGTCTCACCATTTATGGAAAAACATGTATACTTTTCTATTTAATCATATCTACAGTACTGATAAATGGATAAGTAATTATATCAGTATTTTATGATCAGTATGTATTAAATCCTCACAAAAGATAATCTAATGACGTTTTCCACTGATGATAAAACGGGATAGGGACTTAACTAGGCCTTTAGGCAAAATATCACAAAAAGTAAGCCAAGATGGAAAGAAAAAGTTCTTCCTTTCAATTTAAGAATAAAAACTAAAAAACAAAAACTTCTCCTTAATTTCCATTAATTATCGATCCATTCCCTTCTTTCCAAAATAAAACTTACAAACATAGGATAAAAGATTTTGTATAATGCCTTAATTTATCCCGGCTAAAATAAGATTCGAGTCGAGTCGATTAATTAGAATTTTAAATTTTCTTCCACGATTTTAAGGTGCATATATAAGAACATAGTTTTATTTTCAAAAAAAATGTTTGCCTAGCTAGGTACATTTAACATAATAATTCTCTTCTCTTTTGATATATTATTAGGAGGCCAGGGTATATAAAACGCTAATCATCTTCTCTCTTTTCTCTCTAGCCTCCAAAATTTTAGATTTTGATTTTGGGGTAGTTTCTTTTCTCTTTTGAAGAGACCCTCTCCAAATCTTTAATTTTATTATCATTAATCTATTATTTGGTTGTTTGTTTCTCAATCCCTCTGCAAACTTTATTTTTTCTTTTTGTCATGAGATTTTATTTTCTCCTAATTTGGGGTTAGAGATCTCTCACGGTCTTTCTCCATTCTTGTGGCAACCAGTTTTCTCCTTTTAGGGGCTTGAATTCTCTGTATAGTGTTGTTTTCATTTATGGTGATGGCGATCGCAGATATACTAATTGGTTGCGAGATGGAGCATGTATTCGACAATTATTTTTTAATTATTTTATTTTTCTGTTCTATTATATATGAAAGTCTGTAATTTAGGTTTCATTTTTAGATAAGGTAGATTAGATATCTCCTCAACTGTACCATATATACATGTAATTCCTATCTTTCTGATTGAATGAATTAAATTTTCCTAGTATTATTAATTCCCAGAGTCGGTAAATAATAATTCTTTCAATATTTGTTCCTCATGATAAATGGTCAACTAATTAGTCTTCAATTTAATGGTGAAAAAAAGCAAGGAATGTTATGTCTAAATAGGTCTATAACAATTAACTATCTCTATGATTCTTTATTAAACAAGTTACGTACGACTTGCATAAGCCATGTGGTTACTATGGATTCGCGGATTATCTTTGGCCATAATATACTCGATCGGCAACTTCTTTAACCAAATTAATTGATTAATTCAGGGTCATTAAGAAAATATATATATATTTATAGTACTAATCCCAAAAGAAAAAAAATAAAATCAAGCACATGGTTCTTGAATTCAAGTGAGAAACTAGAAGTAGCTAGGTCAAAATATAGACTTTACCAACTAGCTACAGCATGCACAAGGGCGTGCCATGCATCCCACTGGTTTTGAGCCAGCCAATTTACCGGCAGATGACTTTGGTCTGGTCTAAAGTTTGACAACAACAGACATATATGTCTAGGATGTTTTGCTCTTTTCTCATATCATGAACAAGAGTAAAAAATATTACGAATTTCATTCTTTTGAGGTATGAGAGATAAATTAAACTCGTGTCAACATGGAACTCTGGTTAGCATTTCATGGCTGTTGAATGAAGCATTTGAGTTAATAGATACAATGGAGATCGAACCAAATGGAGGACTCTGCTTGGAGTATATATATATATATATATATATATATATATATATATATATATAGAGAGAGAGAGAGAGAGAGAGAGATTAGAATATTATGTTGAACTGGTGAGACGAACAAATGAGCAGTTGCTAGAATTGATTGAAATGGGTTGGTCGAGAATGGTGACTATGTATTAATTACTCTCAAACATATATGCATGCATGCTTCAGGGGCCAGGGCCGGGGTCAGCGGATGGAGTTGAGAGGGTGAGGAAGTCGTTGGATGATAAGGAAACAACCTGGGGTTAGTCCAACTGAAGCTGACGAACAAATCTCTCGTGCATTTCTTGCCAGATTCAAAACCTCAAACAAATTCAAGAAAAGGCATACTTTGACCCGCGAAGAGGTGATACAAATAGTTATATTATACTCCTTCTTCAGTTTCACAAAAATAGTTTCATTTACAATACTTTTGTTACATGTTTAATTAATTGCCTCTAAAATAATAAGTTATTAATTAGTTAAATAGTTGTACCATGATAATGAAATTAAGATTATGAGAACATTGAGATTCTTTTAATATATGGAATTGAACAGAGGGAGTATATCATATTCACTTTATACCACACTATGAGTAGATGTTAATTCCTTTCTTGTGCAAGTGTCCTCCAATCAATGTATGTATGTTTAATTTATTTCATAATTTAAGTGATGCAGTGAAGTTAATGATGCATAGATAGTATTCTATTTTGTTTTCTTGGAAAATTACTTTATTGACAAATTTTGCTTGAATTTAGAGACCACAAGTATAACCAATAGAAATCAATATATCCAGTTCAGAAACATGGAAAGAAAACATGATAACACAAGCCACAAACATTTGGATCCTTGTAAAACCCTACAGACACCGCAGCCGAGAGTTTACCATCCAGGAGAATAGGAGAAATAACGACAACAGATCTCAAAAGAAATAATACACGCTGAATGAAAAGCGGGGGTGGGGTGGGGTTGGGGGTCGGAATAGGTGAAATAACGACTACAGAACTCAAAAGAAGTAATACACACTGAAATATCAATGTATGGTGCACTACGTACTATGTACAATTAACGTCGGGAAAGGGCTACAGAAGACAGCAAGTTCAGTAGTATAAAGACGAGAATTCCTGCAAATGAACCGATCAGAGAGCCAGATATGCGCTCGCAGAAAGAGTTATATTGTTGGCAGATGGCAATCCAATTTGCTCTAGTATTGCCCTTGTGTGCCAAGTATATGATTGCTGCTGCTGCAGAAGCTCCGGCAGTCAAAAGCCCCAGCAAAGCCTTAATTCACAATTATGTTTAATTTCGTTTAGTTAAAGAGCATTATATCTAGAAAACAATCATTACAACTTCTGTACATTTAATCATATGAAGGGTGTTTTAAAAGAGTAGATACAAGGAATGATTCCTACTACTAGTCAGAATTTAGTATAGTCATTTTTCAGGTGTTTAAGTTGAAATATTTTCTTTCTTGAAAAACCTCATGCATGCATGCATGCCATTTCTTTCTGAACATTAGTAGGTATTAAGCTACACATTAATTAACTAGCTAGGTTGCAAAGGCATTACCGTATCAAAGAACATCAAGATTATCCTACTGCCTCGTGCACTACTCCTCACGATGTGGAAGATGGAAAGGGCAAGAGAAAGGAGCAAATACCCACACACGATTGAATTTGCAACCACGAAAAACCTGTTGGGACGACACAATTAACTATTACATATAGTACACTTTATATATGTACTTTTTCCACAAATATCATATATATGACATACTTTTTCCACACTTTATATATGACATATTTTAGCAACTTAAATTAACAGTACAAACACGTACGTGAGTGTTGGAAGATCATCATACTGGGCTCTGAACCGAATGAACTGCGTGAGAAAGGGAAGTGTTTCATCTGCTGTTCCCATGGCAATCGCACTTGCCAATGCTCCGATGATGGCCACTAGTCTCAGAATAAAATCCAGAATCGACACCCCTCTGTTCACTCCATATCTTGGGGTAGAAGTAGAAGCTTTAGAGGCCATACCAAGCTCAAGAGCACCTTCCTTCATTTTTCCTACTCAAGGATATTAATATATATAGCTACGTACGATCGAAGTTGATATATTAATTGAGGTTCCCACAAAGACTATCAGGTGATACTTGAACTGAATATTGTGCTGGATACAAGGCCATGACATGCAAATTTATAGGTGTTGTGAAAGCCAAAAAAACAAGGCCTGGTGGGTGAAATGAGAACCCCCACTAAAATAGTCATGTATTGGGCAAGTACACATTATATATTATGTACTCACTAAAGCCAATTCTTTTTGTTGTTAAGATTTGTTTTATCAAACGCTGATTGCCTTTATATATTCCTTTAGTCATTTGGAATTATTGTGATTCTCTTTCTTCCAACTCCACCAAACTTTGCAGAATTTGGAAAATAAGCTGTGCAATACAAATGGTAAGATTTAATTGGTGAGAGATGCCCCATCATCATCTTTAGCATGGCCGAGGCAGGTGAACACCGTTGGTTCAGTCGATAAATAGTTTTAGTTGGAACCGGTGCAAACCAATCCATTATTAATACTCCGAATCCTACTCGGGAGTTTTGACAATATTGAACCTCATTAATAGGGTATTAATTATACTAATACCCTAAAAATATCAATCTCTTAAATCTATAATATATATATATATATAGATATTCTGACAATATTAACTCCTCAAAATATTTTGCAACGCAGGCAATTAAACAACCATTTTTTTATACTTTTTTTTACACGAATATACATATGAATTTTTGTATATGTTTGTCTAAAGACCTAGCTAGTAGATCTTTTAGACTGTGAATTTGTTCAACATTTTTTAATGAAAAATTACAATGTGAGTAATATTTCTCTAAGTCTGGCTTTCATGATTTAAACTGTTTTTTGTTGTTTGATTACTAAACATATTTTTTTTTTTTGCAATGCAACTTTCATGAGAGTTATAGTAAACTTATTCTCTTAGTTTTGGTCATTATTGCTAAACCATTTCATCATTAACGTAATTGAACAAATAAGTTGTACTCAAAACCAAAAGAGAAACAAAAAATAATAGTCACAAGTATTTTGAAATTTAATTAGGAGGTTTTTGTTAAAAACTTTCATTAAATTAAACATCTGAAATTAAACAACCAACTGACTAAATAATAGAATGGGTTTACGAACCGCAAAAGTTAATGACCAAACAAAAAGTAAAACGCTCGTTGACTTTTATTATGGACGTTTTAAAATTGACTCTAAGACAACAAAAAATACATGATATATACAGAGCAAGCTCAACCCAAAATAAACATATAGGCCGGACCAGATAAAAACAAACCTGACACACAAACTAAGAAAGATAATCACCAAATACCCAACCCAACCCAATTAACTCACAAACTTCAGCCACCTAAGCAAAAAACCCACACACAAACTAAGCCCATACCCACTAGACAGATTCAATACTCAGAAATTGTCAAAACATTATTAAGTCTAAAAAGTTACATCGAAACTATTAATACTTTAAAAATATAATTCTTATAATGTGAATATAATCTTTTGTTTTAATTAAAAAAGAGTGAAAACAATTAAATTAATCACTTTATTAACAATGGGCTCCACTCTTAAAAATAAAATAAAAAGATATAAGCTCTTAAAATGGAGACTTCTCAAAAATTCAATCTTCAAAAGTAAAGATATTATGTGGTGAAAATAAATTTTTTTCTCTTAATTAAAGTAGCTCATTATCTTGTGCACGATTTCTAATTATTAAATATTATATTGTTGATATTTTTTTATGATCAAGATATTTTATTAGATAAAGTAATTAAATAAGATGAAAGAATGTTAAAATCAGTTCAATCATGTTTTTTTTCAATTATCATACCATTCGCTTTTTATTTAACTTTTTTTCTTCCAAACACATGTAAAAATTGTGTTACTGAAGTTTTTTATAACCTCTATTTTACCCTCCACAATATAAAAAACAATAAAATTAATATAAAAATAAATCAGTTGATCCAAATGCAAAATTTAAATAATCTTTCATTTATTTTATATTGTAAATTAAAAAAATCTGTTTTTTTACCGTGGAAAAAAATTAGGGACAATTACATATTCTATTACATTTTTAAAAATAATAACAACAATAGTGTCCTCATAAAATTTTAACAACTAATACTGATTCCATATTTATTTACAATCTTAGTTTTAATTACAAAAAAGTGTAATCTTATCCTTTTAATTATCATTACGATTTTCTCCCCCATCTCTCCCACAATTTTCTCCCATCTCCCCAGATTTTCTCCCACTCCATTTTTGTTTCCTTCTTCTTCTCCTCCTCCTCCTCCTCCTCCTCCTCCTCATCGTCATCAACCCTCCCCACCCTATCGGATAGAAATTAAAAATATAAATTACAAAATCTATAAATATGTACAATTATAAGTATTTTGTTAATAATAATTTGTATTTTTATTATACTTAATAGTAGTGTTTTTTTTTTGAATTTATTAATTATTTTAATTTTTTTATATTATAATTCACGAAATAGTTGTGCTGATATCATATGGACTAAATATAATCTACGGATAGTCTGTCGGAGGAATGAGGAAAATCTTGTGAGAATTTTATTGTAAGATTGACAACACATTAAAAAAAAGATCTAACCGCTCATAAATTTTATCAAAAAATATAAAAAAATTAAATATAAAAATAAATATATTTAGCGACTTCTAATTTTCTATCAATTTATGAAAAAAAAAATCTTATCAAAAAGAATTTAGCCATTTAATATCCTTTTTAATCTCAACCCCACGACAAAACTATCACCATCCTGATTCCGGAGGAGATGCTCTAAAATCCCCAGTGTAAATTCACTCCATTCTTTTTACTCGCAGCCACTCGCTTTCCAAAACCCTAAACGAACAGAGAGGCTTGCAAAAAACCCAAAAAATGGCAGAATCACTAATTCTGAAGGGAACAATGAGGGCTCACACCGACTGGGTAACGGCCATTGCCACCCCAATCGACAACTCCGACATGATCGTCACTTCCTCCCGTGACAAATCCATCATTGTCTGAAACTCACAAAGGAAGATAAAACCTGCGGCGTCGCTGTACGCCCATTTGGAAGGCCACTCCCACTTCGTCCAAGACGTCGTCCTCTCATCCGACGGTCAGTTCGCCCTCTCCGGATCCTGGGACGGCGAGCTCCGCCTCTGGGACCTCGGCACCGGTGTTACCGCCCGCCGATTCGTCGGCCACACCAAAGACGTTCTCTCAGTTGCATTCTCCATCGACAACCGTCAGATCGTGTCCGCATCCCGTGACCGTTCTATCAAACTGTGGAACACTTTGGGCGAATGCAAGTACACCATCCAGGACGGCGATGCCCATAACGACTGGGTCAGCTGCGTGCGGTTCAGCCCGAACACGATCCAGCCTACTATTGTCTCTGCTTCTTGGGACAAAACAGTCAAAATCTGGAATTTGACCAACTGTAAGCTGAGGTCCACACTGGCGGGTCACAACGGGTATGTGAATACAGTTGCGGTTTCACCTGATGGGTCGCTGTGCGCTAGTGGGGGAAAGATGGGGTGATTTTGCTGTGGGATTTGGCTGAGGGAAGAGGCTGTATTCGTTGGATGCTGGTTCAATTGTTCATGCTTTGGTGTTAGCTGCCACAGATTGGGTGTGCTGCCAGAGGCCATATAAGATATGGGATTTGGAGAGTAAGAGTATTGTGGTGGATCTTAGGGTTGATTTGAAGGCTGAATCAGACATGGCTGCTGAGGGAACTGCTACTCATACCAATGCTGGCAAAAATAAGGTCTAATTTTATTTTATGATTCTTCTTATGTATATGCGTTTAATTGTACAGGTTTAATTATATGTTTTACATGTATGCACATGCATTTTATTTGGGTTTTAATCATGTTATTTTTCTATCTATGTCTTGTCTATTTGCTACTAATTGATGTAGGTTTGAATTAACATTTATATGTAAAATTTGTGTCTATGTATCTAAATATATATTTTCATATAAGTAAGGTTTACTGTTATTTTTGTCCTTGTGTGTGTATATGTGTTTGTGTGCGTGATATATTTTTCTATATTTTTCTTGACTACTGATGTCTATTTTTGTGGTTTTTAGCATTATATATGGGTATTTACTATTTACAGTTTTAGAATGTACATCTCCAGCAAATACTTTTGTTTTTCTGAATTATGTAATCACATATATGACTCAGAAGTTTGATATAGGTTTCTGGAAAAGAAATAAATTGCCTTCATTTGTGGAGGTGTGAAATAATCAATCTAATTTATTCTAGTTATTTGCTACTTGCCTATGTCTTTCATCTGTTTTTTTTGTTGGCAAAACTAAACCATTAACTATGCTGGTATTGGGTATTCATTAAAGGGTTGCCTGTTATTAGTATACGTTTTTATTGTGCTGTTATTTGTAATCACTGTATGGTTCAATTAAATATTGATACCTGTTATTTGGATTAAAATTACTCTCAATTGTATAATGTAGTTGATCATTATTAGCTTTGATAATGCATTGTTTTATAGGGTTTTCTGTTTTTCTGATGAGCTATTTATTCAAAAATAGCTTGGGTTTCTGTAATGGTTTTCGAGGTTTAATATCACTTTCTAAGGTTAACTGGCTTGTATAAATAAGTGCATTGATGTGGTGAGAAATATATATGTATACATTGTTTATTTAAATTTTTCAGTATATTTTTTAGGATGTCTGCTGTTATTTTTATTCTTGTTACACATTTCTACTATTCTATGTGACAGTAATTTGTCTCTCTTTTTTTGGTTTAGGATTCTTATAATATATAATTATATACTCAAATTTAAACTTTTATTTTTGTAATTATGTGGTTTAGAAATATAGAATCTGCTTATATATCGTGTGGAGCTTTGAAGTAATTAATTATTATATCTTTGTACTAGTTATTTGCTAATTGTCTGCATCATCTTATATGTGATTGCTAAATACTAAACTATTATCAGTGCTTGTTTCTTTATTGATCTTGTTGGATTGTAACATTTTAATTATTGAATTATGTATGTGTCTATGATTTTTTTTTGTGTTTACATTAATAGTATTTGTTTATCTAATATAACCTTTGATAAGACCTTATAATCTTTTCTTATGACCCATCTAGTTCGAAAGAGTATTGGTGTTGTGTTATATAATGGTTTTCAAGGTTTATTATCACTTGCCAACCTTAAATGGTATGTTTTTATAAATGTACAATGTCAAATATTGTTTAATATTAGTTGTATTGTAGATAATTCTTATTTTTATACATGGACAACGAATATATCTTATTTATTTTTGCAATGGTATGCATAGACAGATGTATGATTTGATGAAGGGTTCTGATATCTATTGCATTATTTTTATAACTTAAGTGTAATGCTAGGGATCTTTAATTTTGGTGTCAAATGATGTACATTGGTTAGGTAAATCTGTTGTGGTTAGCTACATCATAAAGTACCTTTTGACATATTCAATGCCACATCATTTTAGGCACATTCTAGACAAAAAAATTGAGACCCCTAGCATTTTCCATAACTTAATTCTTAGACTTTTGTACTTCAGTATTTTATTTTTTAATTGTTTCAGAGCTGTTTTTTATTTCTCTTTAACTTCTTATTGTATGATTATATCTTATAATTTTGATCAACACAATGAACGATAATAAAAAAAAATTTTATGACATTAAAAATAAATTTTATGATATGGTTTCAACATGTAATTGTATAGTTGTATTGCTAATTGTAATATGTTGATTGCTAATTGTAATATTCTACCTATGGTGTGATTCTCATATCAGTTGTAATTTTATAGTAGGCATTTGTCTCTCTATTCATGCATGAACTGTATATTTGCTGACATTGCCTATTCTTTACAAGATTGAATCATTGTGTTTGTTTAACTTTTCATTTATTGGCCATAATTCTTACATGCTGTAACCTATAATACCAGGTTATATACTGCACAAGCTTGAGTTGGAGTTCTGATGGAAGCACATTGTTCAGTGGATACACAGACGGTGTTGTCAGGGTTTGGGGTGTTGGGCGTAACTAGAAAGATTTAGTTGAGCAATTACCAAATCAACTTCTTCACAGTATTTCTTTTAAAGTCAAATTAGGTCCAGTTGAAAGGATATTATATTTTCTATTTATGTTTGATGGTTTTGTGGCCTCAGCTGTTTCATTTTTGGATATTTTGCTAGCTGTTATATTGGTTTTGTGACTATTACTCTCAAGTGCTTTTGCTTAATATTTGGTATCTAGTTTTCATTTGCCTATTTTCACCTTGGCGATAGGGTTTAATATAGATGTTTGTTTGTCCAATAGTTGAGTACAAATTGTATGTATCTCGAGGGGTTGCCTTTGTTTGTCTCTTGAATAGTGAGAATGTTGAAAGTGAGAATCCATGAGAAATAGGAAAATATATAATAGCGTTAGTTGAGTTGAGTTGAGTATATATATATAATAGATAATTTTTTGTCGTGCTCCTTGGCTTTTTGCTGTTGTATTTTATTCTCCTTTTTATGAGAGTTTGTTTTTCTTGGTTTTTATTTTCTTCTTGAGAATGATTGATTTCATTATTTTTGTGGGAGTGGATTCCGGTGTGGAGTTAAGGAAATAGTTTGTATTTCATTGCTTAATAATAACTGCTTATTCTATTAATAGCTCTTCTGATTTGATATTTTAGGTAGGCTTGAGGATAAAATATTTAGGTAGGCTCGAATTAAATATTTATCTTGGATTTAGAAATCTTCACGTCCCAGAACAAGCAACGAGCATATCATCAAAATTTCTGGAACAAGTTGATGACTGCATTGATGGTATAATTTTTTTACACTAGTGACCTGCATCTGAAATTATTGTTAAATGTTCATTGTCCCCATCATCTCTTTGAAACTGACCGATTATTTAATGTTCATTGTCCATTAATCTCGACAATCTAGCGTGAGATCAAAAAAAATATGGCAAGCCAGAAATGACTCGTCTTCAGACGCCAGACGGATAGACCACAAAATAAGGCAGTAGTCTCAAATATAGCGAGTCATCCTTGGCAGGCATTACATTACCTCATCTCCCACCTGCAAGACATTAGATGAAACAAACAAATCCCAAATACACCTTCATGGCTTCATGCAATCAGCCGTAATAGTTTCCATTTTTTTAAAAGAGTTAAATATAAGGAAGACTCATCAATCAGAAAACCAGCCAGTCCCATTAATCCCGCACTGCATCGACTCCAAGAAGAGTGAATTTTCCCAAAGGAGAAAGACAACATTCCAAAATTTGATGATTAATTTCAATTTGAAAAGCTTGGATTCAAACATATTTGTATAGATATACCATGAACTTGGATGTGACACCAGACCCCATCATGCAATGTACTGAATAGCTTCTATATCTTCTCAAATGACCATCTTTGTAGTAGAGTAAGTCAGCAAGGCAATGTTGCAGAAACTTCAGTTATGAAAATAGAATTTGGCACTCTGCCTAGTTTTACTTCACCCTTCAATTGAACTACTTCGGATTCAAAAACTGGCAGGTAATTTCAACTTCACTCCATTCCATTCCTTCTCATGAGATTCATAACACAAATTAAACGGGAGATTGAATTATAATTATTACTTTTCATGTATATGTTCAGCAAGATTTGCATGGAAATACAGTTGGTTAACAAATAATTGTTTAAATTCTATTTCAAATGATAAATTTGTACTCAAATTTAAATTATATTTGAAAAAAATGTTCATTCGACTGTAAAATTATAATTCTTGATCAATTTGATTATATCTGTGTCCCCAAACTAACTTATGTCATAATATGCAATCCTCAAATTTAAGTTCATTCCATTTACCATATAATAATGAGATGTTTTATAAACAAATATAATTATAAATTAATTTTGTTATTTTACTTATAAATAATAAAATATATTTACTATTACACTTTAAAAATATAAAATCACAATTAAAAACAAAACAAAACAATAATTAATTATCCTAATTTGATTTAAATTTATATATATTATAAGAGAATGTATCGAATATCTAATCAAATTTAAAGTATCCAATTCAATATGTCCATATCGATGAGCCTCTTCATCAAAATCTGTCATCGTGGAAATTTCAAACAGATGCCAGCATAAAAATCTAACCTTGAATCTTAAATGCGATTCACTGTTTCAGTTGAGAGTATGTCATAGATAAATTTGAAGTTCACATCTTAAAATAATGTTGCTCAAATAAAGCGAGCTATTTTATATATTTATGAACAAGCCATCAGAGCTTTAGGTTTATAAACAAATATTTTATCACTCTAAATTTCAATGATCATATCGAGACTGAGACAGCGACTTTATTAATTATCAATCCGCTGCAAAAATCCGTGATACAGACAACTCGAAATCTTGCATTTTTAATAAGCATAGAACTCCTAGCTGAGAACTATTAAAACTAATAAACCTGCTTAGGGATGGAAACATGGACAAGACAAATACTGCATATACAAGTTTCTTAGGATAGGATTTTAAACTTGGTAAAATATGGTGTTTGAACATGGCAAGTTTCAATAGAATGTAAGATCTTCAGTTATTGGTCCCCCTAACAAAAGATCAAGGTGGGCCATGAGTTTTCCAAACTCTGTTTCATCTGGTCTTCTAGTTTTATATAAAATTAAAATCTCGGCTGTTTTGTTGGGTAAGGGAAGGAAAATTATATATATGTATTTATTTAGCATGAGCTGATACAAATTAGATCAAATTAGCAAACCAACTAAGAAGGAGCTAGGAACATTCAAGAAAAACCATCTTAACCTATCCCAGTCATCAAACTTTAGTAACTCTCTTCCAAATAAGATCAGGGACTAGTTTATTGAAATCAATTATAACAATATCGTCAAAACAAGAATCCTCCTCATTTATATAAGAAATTGCCAAAATATGAGAACAAGTGATCCCGTTCAAGTAGACTTTCAGTTACTTCATGAGACATAGAATTCTTTTAAAAAGGCCTCACTAATTTCTTTTGTCTATCCAGAAGAATAAAGTAAAATCAAATAAAGATAGTATTAATACATTTTTGACCTTCCAAATAAAAAAAAAGTAGAAGCTAGCAAGAAAAAACAGACCTTTTCAATATCGGGACATTAACAAACTAATTTGGTTATGATTTATGAAATGTTATTTGAACTCCATGTTCGTCAAGGGTCAAACTTAAAGGCATAACACAGGCTCTACTCTAACAAATTGTACTCCAACAAGCTGCCTATTAACATTGAAATAATAGCATTGTTGCATTTTTCCCGAAAATAATATTTAGCCTCCAATAGCCACTACTCTGCAATTGACAACAAATTTGATTAACAAATGAAAGACAATAGAAAAGCACCAGTAGCTATTTAAAAATATATGTTATTTAAATTGATGATATAGATGTAAAAGGACATAAGTTAAAAACAATGTACTTTAATAAACAAATGTTTTGTTTTTTTAAATAATTTTTATGTAATTATGGCAAAAAAGATATAATAAAAGTTCTATTAATTTTTACGAGTAAATAAAATATAATTTGAAGTTCTATTAATGCATCGTAATAAAAGTTTGATTTCAAAATCATAGTAATCGTCAAAATTTTATATTTTAAAATATAAAAAAAATATTAATAAAATTAATATATTAATATAAACAAAATAATACAATACTTTTTGTAACAAAACAAAGTTCGTGCTGAACGGATCATGAGTTAATAATATAAAAAAAAAATTAACAAGTCATTATTGCATCCGCTCTATTAATTTAAATATATATTTTTAGTATATCACAACATATAAATATTGTAAAATAGTGGGATTTTTAAGTCTAGTGTTGTTTTGGTGATAAAAAAATTATAAAATTTATTTAAAAATAATGTTACAAAATATAATTAATATAAATGGGTGAATTTAACTATAGCAGACGACCATTTCATTTTTGTAAACAACTTTTTATTAGGTTTGTCATCAAAGAGTATTTACGTTATATTGCTTCCCCGGTTTTTTTTCCCATCAAGTCAAAGTGTCGATATATAAGTACAAAATATACCGTGCGCATAAGCCGGTGAAGTTTATCACGGCAGCGCTCTGGTTCTAGCCTTAAAGCAGAGAAACTCCCAAATCAGAATAAATACATCAGAAAACCCAGAATACCACTAATCCTTATCCCTATAGACCCTAATTCACGTCCGTTCAATCACATAGCAACCCTTCAAAACCCCAAACCCCAACCCTAATACTAATTAATCGGGCCAATGTCGAATTCCGGGCAGCCTCAGTTCAGGTACACGCAGACGCCGTCGAAGGTGCTCCACTTGCGGAACCTGCCGTGGGAGTGCACTGAAGAAGAGCTCGTCGAGCTGTGCAAACCCTTTGGCAAGATCGTAAACACCAAGTGCAATGTTGGCGCCAATCGCAATCAGGCCTTTGTCGAATTTGTAACTACCCCGCTCTCTCTATTAAAATATCTACTTTGTGAGGCTAAACTTATGTGTTTTTTTCGTTAATTCAGACGTGCTTGCATTATAGTATGTATTTATGACCGACTGAATTAAATAATCTAGGGGTAAATATTTGTTTATGTTGTGCTTTGCACTTATTGAATTATTGTTTCCTAATATTGGTTAATGTCACTTTCTCTGAATTGTTTCTTGAATGAAAAAAAAGGGTGAGAAATGAGGAAAAATATATTTATGTAGTAAAAGCTTGTATATATAGCATAGTTGTCAGTTGTCACGGTGTCAAGGCGTCAACGCGGGTCGCGACGACGGGCAGGACGCCTTAGCAGGACGCCTAGGCTATAAGGCACCCGCCATTGCGTCCGTATGGTGACAAGTCGTTAATAATGTGCAATTTATACATTATTTATTTTATTTCAAAAGTATATTACACTAAAAATTTATATGCACAAAAACCCAAAATATAATAACTAACACAGTCTCTACTCTATTTTTATTCATAGCTCAAGCAAAGTTATCAACTATGAAGTCATTTCCGTCTCCTTCACGAGCATTACTATCATTCAAAGGAGTAAGGTCATGGGTTAGGTTAAGGTCATGGGTTGAGTCATGGTAAAAAATAACTTAATCACGAGTGAGCCTTGGCGGCTCGGCATCCAAGGCGTTTCCTTAGCCTTCTCCAACGCCAGGACTCCTAGACGACGCCATGACAACTATGATATATAGGGATAACATTGATTTTTGGAAGTGGTAAGATTTGTCAAGTTAAAGTTGGCTCCTTCCACACCGGTCTTTGAAGTTGAAGGCTTAATATACAAGCGTGGACACAAGACTTGTAGATAAGCTTTTGGGTCAAATTGGTGTTGGTTCAACAATAATATTAAAGCCTTTGTTAGGGACTCTGGCACTGCTCGCCTATAAATTTAGTATTAGAGCTACGATTCAATGATCCTGGCAATTGCTCAAGGTGTTGAGTGTTTGGAGAATAAATTCACCCTAGGGAGGCAGTTTAATTGTTTTGGAACTCACATGTGAAGGGGGGAGATGTTAAGTTAGCATATGAGTTGTTGGTCCCACATTGGTCTTCGATTGTGAACTTGAAAGCTTAATATACAAGGCTCAATCAAAACCTTATCAATTTAAGCTTTTAGGTCTAGTTGGTTCAACAATAACATTAAGACTTTCGTCACGGACTCCTCAGGCTCCCCAACAGGATTGAGAATTTCTTATCAATTAGAGAAGTAAGAATTTCTTATATGTCTGTCCACGTATAAGTCCTAGTATGTCATCAAGATCTCCTTAGATTCCAAGGATGCACTCCAAAATTTGCCGTGTTATTCAATTTACTCGCTGAATTGCTATTAAGCTACAGGGGTTGTTGCAAATTCACCTTCTGAGTGCAACTTTTGTAGACTATTTCAAGTCATTTGACCCCTTTCTGTTTTTTGCTTAATGTGTTTATTTTTGGATTTTAGTGTTCACAGCTGTATCATTTGGTGTATTGTTTTTTATTTTTCTATACCTTTGTTATGTGGGAGATTAGAGACAAAAAAAATAAAAATAAAAATAAAAGGTGGGAGATTTAGACTGATGAAAAGTTATTTTATTTTGTACTGCAGGTAGAACTTAATCAGGCAATTAATATGGTTACATATTATGCCTCATCCTCAGAGCCTGCATCTGTTCGTGGTAAAACTGTGTATATTCAGTACTCGAATAGACATGAAATCGTCAACAACAAGGGACCAGGTGATGTTCCGGGAAATGTTTTGCTGGTAACCATCGAGGGCGTAGAAGCTGGTGATGTCAGCATTGATGTCATTCACTTGGTAAGAGTTGATATGTATATGTTTTATGGTCTTGGCGACCCAATATTTGGAAGAGTTTTCAACATGACTTGGAGGAATCTAGGGACACTTCAACTTATAGTTAGCAGTAGGCTTTTCTTGATGGGCGACAGTCTCTCATGCTTAAAACTTTCCTTTAATTGTTTTGCACCATATTTCGTTGTACCCTTGTACTTTCTACGTTCTATGTTTGCTTAGTGAGTGCTATCACAAGTTGTAGAGAGATGCCATTAGTGGTAACTGGCCATGTCATGCTTAAATAATGCCCTTTTGTCGAATATTTTGTTTATTAGTTTGACTCTTTCATTGATGGTAAATTGATCATTGCTTGATTTAGTCGACAAGATTTACCTTTTGGTTCTATGTCTTATACTTGCTATTTGTATTCACTTGCAGATATTCTGGTAATCTTTTGGCCTCAGATCTAGTCCAATAATTATAATTATCTCTATTTATTATTGCAATCGTGCCTGTTTGTATCTTGTGTCAGTTCTGATTGAAATCAGTTAACTCACAGATGATGATGGTTCTTATTTAAATTCTTTTGTTGGAGACAGTCTGGATAATTGTCATGTGCTTTATGGTCTATCTTCACGTACATATACAGGTGTCATTCTGTACTTATTTCTGATCTGTTGGTATTTATTTATTGTCTTGATGTAGTGGTTGCTGGGATAGTTTCTTATATTGCACCTTGTATTTTTCCTCTCTTCTCCATTGGGTTGTGCTCAAATCTAATTGAAATTCAATGCAGGTATTCTCCGCTTTTGGATTTGTGCACAAGATTGCTACTTTTGAAAAGGCTGCAGGCTTTCAGGTCATATGCTAATTTCATCTTTGGAAGACTTTCGCCGCTCTCTCTATTTCTTAACAATCTGCTTAATTACTTTTTCAGGCACTGATTCAATTCAGTGATGCTGATACTGCTTTATCAGCAAGGGAATCGTTAGATGGAAGAAGTATTCCGAGGCATGCATTTTGTTTCAACTAATTCTCATTTGTTGATTTCCCCCCCCCCCCCCCCCCCTCTCATTTCTTCTGCATTTATTTATCTTGGAAGTATTTTGGAATTCTTGGTTTGCTTAACAAGGAAATTGTTACTTTAAAAAATTCAGGTACTTGCTTCCAGACCATGTTGGTTCTTGCCATCTGCGTATCTCATATTCTGCTCACACAGATCTGAACATTAAGTTCCAATCTCATCGTAGCAGGTAATTTTGAACTCATGAGGCGACTTAAATTATGCGTCTTCATTTTGTAATTATTCAGGCTAACGCTTAGCTATTTTATTATTCTGCTAGTGTCTTTCTTACTTTTGTTGTTGAGGTCTTGCTAATTGATGTGCGTGTTCTCTGTCATGTAGGGGTTAGGGAAGCTCAGCAGCTAAAACAGATTTGTTTTTCATGGCCACTTAGTAATTTCCTTAATCTTATAATAGTGATTCGATGCATTCTTGTACATTCACTTTAGTTGATTAAGTTGGAGTTCCCCAGCGTGCATGTGTTGCAAATGCTTTATGAAGCAGTGTTTCATTTTGCCTTATTAACTATTTGTATTTTATTTAAAAATAATTGGGTTTTATTTCTTCCGTTTACGCTCCTTAAGATTGAAACTTTTACTTCCAGTACTAATGTACTATTCCAGTCACTGTACGTCGTTTTTGTTCTGTCCACCCATATTTTGTTGTTTCTGTGGACTTCTCCAACTGCAAGCCGTGTTTACAACCCCCCCCCAAAAAAAAAAAAAAAAAAAAAAAATCCCTCTTAATCAGACTTCAAAGTAGCAATATAAAATTCAGATGTTCCAACTTGAGAAATTGGATATGAGATTCCTTAATTGGCTTAAAGGTCTTGTACATAAAGTATTGAATTCTCTTACTTCTTTAAAAGCTTGATAAGTTGATATACATTGTTGAGCCTCTTCTCTAGACTCTACCTGGTTGCTTAACATGTTTTCATAGCTCTGAGTTTGTAAGGTGTTTGGTCAATTTTATTTGCTTCCGATTGATCCCCTTTATGTTATAACATGTAAGTTCAGTTGCATTTTGTCTGATTTTTGCACTATGAGTCTGTCCATATGCAAGAGGGGCTTGCACATGATGGGGAGTTTTAAAGCAGTATCCATAATTGGGTCAATTCCTTAAATCTTAAGGTCTTAGAGCAATGGTCTTTAATAGAGGTAGTTAGTTGGTCTTTTTACTTGTTCAACTGCTTAACTGTGGTCTTAGTTGAAATAAATATGTGTAATGTATTCCTTGAATTGCAAGTCATGGGATTAGTCTATACGGCCTCCACAATCTATGCTGTTGTAAAGTACCAACCTTAGTTTTTCAGAAGTTTTCTTTACCACCTCCAAAGTCTGTGTTTTTCTGAACTTCATTATTGGAAATGACATCCATGTGGGTTTAACCGTAGAATTGCAACATCCGTCAATGATAACCCGTAAAAGATTGACTATTGATGAGCTATGTATCCGTCTTGAAAAATATTTGCACACATCAACCCGAACACTTTTAGTCGTGGTTATTTTTGAAATCTGTAAATATCACTAATTCAAAGCCTGATATGTTTTTTAAAATTTTGTCCAATTGTGGCTTCTACTCTTTCTAAATGAGGTAGTTTTCTGTAACTCTTTCTTTCATATCGTTTTGTGTATGTGTGTCGGAGTATGTGAATGTGGGTGGGTGTGTCTAGAGTTCCAAGAATATCCGGTAGAGCCAATCATCTTTCCCTGATTGCTCATTCATGACTCGTGTTTTCATTTCTTTCTACATTACGCATCAAATATGATTTTCTTTCTTTTTACAACAGCTTTGAAATTGCCCCTGTTTTTTGGTTTTAAGGGGATAAAACCTTATTCCTATTTGTTGTTTGTAGTTCATAGTACCAGTTATCTTTATTATGCATTATGTAACCATTTGCTTTATCCTACAGGGACTATACAAATCCATATCTTCCTGTGAATGCAACTGCAATTGAGGGTTTTGTTCAGGTATCTTTATGGATTCTCATCAATTTACTTATGCGTGAGAGCAAGCACTGACTAGAGGAATATCTCAGCCTGTTGTAGGTCCTGACGGAAAGAAAAAAGAACCTGAGAGTAATGTACTTCTTGCATCGATTGAGAATATGCTATATGCTGTCACTGTGGATGTTCTTCACACGGTGAAAAATCGTACCTATGATTTGCTTGCATAAACTGATGAACCATCTTTACCCTGCATGTTAGTGTAATTGTAACAATTTCCCCCCCTCAGGTGTTCTCTGCCTTTGGTTCGGTCCAGAAAATTGCTATATTTGAGAAGAATGGTGGAACTCAGGCTCTAATTCAATATCCTGGTTAGTCTTCCCTCTCAAACCTGGGAAAAGGGATATTTTTAGCAAAGATTACTTTGCTAATGGTTGCTTTTTCATAATTAACAATTTTAAATCTATAATTGTTTCTTTTTTGCATCTTCAAGTAAGATACAGGATTTGCTTTCATAATTTTCTTGGCAACGTAGTCTCTTGCAACTGAAGAAGCACCAGGAACAAGGGTTATTTATGAGTGTAATGCGATACAAGATTGAGAAGACAATTATTTTTTTTAAAAAAAAAAGATTTTAAGACAGTGGGGTATTTTAGTTTTAATAATAATAAAAAATTCTTTCTATATGCTTCAATTATCTTCAAATTTGGAATTTAAGGTCCATGCGGTTTTTGCTTCCAATTTTTTGTTTTTAAATTTTTTTATTTTTAGATCTGTAAAAAATCCTGTTTCGTAGTTGCTTGTTGTTTCAGGAAAAGTGGGAGCAAAACCCACTTTGGGTGCAAAAAGTGAAATCACGAAAAATGTATCAAGTTATTATCACTATTTTTAATCTCTTTCCGGTTTCTCGAATCTGTAAAATGTAACAAGCCTTGTGGAATCAATTTCTTTGTTTGTTAACTTTGGATACCGCAAGCTCTTTTAAGCTGGTCAAGTAGAAAAACTGAGACTTGTGAAAATTACATGTTCAATTTTTTTTTTCGAGATCGATTTTCTTTTAGCTACAGAAAAAAAACACAATTCCTTTCTATAGATTGATTTTAAGGTGCCACTTACTTCTGTGGAGAGCTTGATAGATGGAATTTAATTAAAATATGCTATTCTGCAGCTTAGATTTAGACTTTGTTGTTGCTAAGCTCTCTCTATTTTGCACATTTCTTCCCAGTGTTCTTCTTGACACTCAATAGTGTTATTCTACTTGTTGATTTATTCTACTTTTAGATATGCCCTTGGTTTTGATCTATTTGGCTTTTCATTTATGTTAAAATATCTATTTTCTGCGAGTATAGTCTGCTATTTTACTTGCTTCTTTTGGGCAGCATGTTGACTGATTTATGACATATCCTGTTATCAGATATTAGCACTGCAGCAGTTGCCAAAGATGCTTTAGAGGGACACTGCATATATGATGGTGGCTATTGTAAGCTTCATCTATCATACTCTCGTCATACTGATCTCAATGTAAAGGTATAAATATGTGCTTTTGAATATATGTTAAATGAGAAAAATTAAGAGGAAAAAGTGGGTCCGTTGATCGAGTAAAACATTTGGTTCCCATTGTATGATTCTTGATGCCTGTACATTTGGTTCTGTCAGTCATCATCATCTTCTCTTTGCTTGAATTTTATTGGAAACATTTTTTTCCCTATAGGCCTATAGTGACAAAAGTCGGGATTACACGGTCCCAGAATCAGGTGTTCTTGCAATACAACAATCTTCCAGTATACCTGCTGCAGCAACGGGATGGCAGAATCCTCAGGCTGCTTCTTCGTTTCCTGGGAATGCGTATACTGCTGGTGGTTCTGTGCAGCCTCAAGGTCATAGTGGACAAGCTCCCTCTTGGAATCCAACAATGCAGGCAGGCAGGTCATCTTATGTTTCAGTTCCCAGCACATTTCCTGGTCAAACATACGCATCCCCATCTGTTCCAGCTTATGCCACTGCAGCCACTCCTGGTGGTTTTTCACCTCATGGACATACCAGCCAATTTAATCCCAGTGCTTCTTCAGTAAGAGGAGCTCAGCCTGCACATCAATTAAATTTGCCACCTGGTGGTTCCTCACCGCAAATTCGCCCTCCTTACTACAGTTAGCTGTATCATTGTCCTGCCAAAGATTGGTATGTTAGAAAAACTGTTTTTTCCCCTTCTTTCTTGAGTTTGGAAGCCCAACCAAGGGTCATCATACCTTGAATTTTTATTGCACCTTACGCAACTCTGGTGCATTTTCCTTGTTAACCCTGTGATTTGTTGATGCTAAATTGTACTTTTTTGTGTTGAAGTTCTAATAGCATAATCAAAAATGTTGTCGGTGGTATTTTTTATTTGGTTATAGAATCCCTGGGTCAGCCCAAAGGCTAGTGCCCCAACCCCTAGTATGCTCAACTCTCTAAGGAGACCTTGACCCTCAGCACTTGCTTCGGCAAGGGAGGGATATGATCATTACTCGTTAGACACTTGGAATAATCTTGAATATGGGTTGTAAATTGTAATCATGCACACACATGTTTCGGTTATTGAAGTGGGAACAAATTTTGGAGTGATCTTATTCAGAAAGCCTAGATAGCAAGTCATTATTATCCGAATGAACCTTGAACTTACTTCAGCATGAGAAGGGTAGCTACCTACCCATTAATTGTGTACAAACAACGTGACAAAGTTTGCTCTTCATAGGAAAGGGATGGATAGTTGTGGAGCAGTGGGGATTGGAGGTACTAGTAATTTATCAGAGTATATATGTTCAATTTAAAAATTTATGCAAAATGATATATATATATTGTAAATGTTTAGGTCGAATTTTTAATTATGAGTTACGTCGATGAGTATTAGTGATAACTTTTTAGGAGATATGTGTAATAAGTAGGGTCAAACCTTGATAATTGATAATAGTACTCCCTCCCTCTGTTGCACATGAAAGTTGCGTTTGTCAGAATTTTAATTATCACTCAAGTTTATCATTATAATTTCATTTAACATATCATTACGTTTACATTAAGTATTCAATAATTTTGGGGTGGCAACATTTTGTCTTTAAAATTTGCAAATGAGTCAAGTCAGAAAACATAATAAATAGGGCTTTCATCTTGAGATGTAGTTAGCTAGGGAACATTTTCATAACATCACATGGAGAGAATGAGATGTTTGTTTATAATGTTAATATAAATTATTTAATCCCCGCGGGCGCAGGTGGGGCTCTTGGGGTAATGCAGTGGACAAATATATTTATCTGGTAGCATAATCACACCACCTAATTTATGAGGAGGAGACCGTTTCATTTCATGCTTTGTCCCAGCCACATTCTACTCCTGTCATCTCCACCTAATCTATGTTCTTTTCTTCTTCTTTTTTTGGGTGCTAAAATCTAATCTAATTCAGTCTATAATTAAGTGCTTGTTTTTTTATACGATTTAATGATCTCTACTCTATCGATCTAATTAATGATCTAATTAAGGACTCAGCCCATAGCCTTGACCTCCATATTTACTTCCCATGTGCATGTTTAGCTCAACTGTTTATGTGTCCCTTGGGTGGTTGCCACCTTTAATGATATATGGTCCCATAAGGGTTAGCCATGCACTAATTAAAAGGAGGAGGAAGAAGAAGAATCTGATGTAGAATTGGAAGCAAACAGTGATTTAACTGTGTAACCACCTTCACATATCTCTGGTTCAGGAATTGTTTGCTTGGTGCTGGTTGGTGCCTAAACCACAACCTAATTTCAACATCTGCTCTGGTCCCCCCCCCTGATTTACATGCAAGGGTCACCCCTGTTTGTGCATTTGTCATCCATCATCCTTCATCTCTAAATTATTTGCAATTTTCTTCAACAAATATATATATATATATATATATATATATATATATATATATATATATATATGGATACTCATTATCATACTGAAAACTCTAGTATACTTCTTTATCATGTTTATAAGCTCGATCTAGTTTGTTTTTATAAATGCCATAAGCACAAAGGTGGTACTTCATTTTTGTTTAACGGAAAGAAAACAATATTAACAAAGAGAGATCAAAAGAAAAATAATCACATAAGACGCAAGATTTTACATGACTCATCCAAAGGTCGATGACATATCAGTCTCACTATCTTAAGAAGAAAAAATCATATATAATAAAGTTCATGATTCTCTCCTTATATAAACCCTAATTCATCCCATTTCCCTAGCTTTACATTAATCATCTATGAATCAAATTTCATATCTTTCTTGGTTTTGATGACACATAAAAAAGACCATCAATCACAATGCATCCATCAAGGATATAATTAATTCATAAAAACAGAAGCATTACATTACAGTTCTACTTCAACAAAGTTAATTCCTCACCTAATTAATGATTATTGGGAAGCTTTGTTTAAGTGATACTTATATCATTCTTCTTAATGAAAATTAATGATAGCTATCCAAGTGTCGTATACTAACTAATTAAGTGTTGATCGGGCATGCAGTAAAGGTACGTATTTCTGTTGCTCACGTTGCTACGCGTGTCAATGCGGAGTACAATGGCATGTGATGGAGAGACACTGCATTAAATGACGAATGGACTAGACGTGAAAACATCATATATTTTTTCTTCCAAGTACGATTCACATGTTACTGAATTCAGAAACTCAGATATTCATATATATAATTGCTCCCTCCCTCCCAAAATTTACAACATGCATTGTTATATAATTAAATCAGGGTTTCATGATTTCAGCCCTCTACAACCATATATGCTCTAGTACCAAATTCTACTACAAGGCTGCAATTACCAAAGACAAAAAAGAAGAATGCAAAGTATATATGTAGCTTAATTAATTACTTGAGCATTATGGCAGCTGGCAACCCCAACCCGACAACCACAGAAAAACAAATCTTAGCTTGGAAATTAAGAGAAAGAAAACATTAATACAAAAACGGACCATGTACATGTACCCAGATTTCTATCACTATTGAGAAATGACTTCTCATAAAAATAACAATCCCATGCATCCGGGTACTGAATTTAAGTGTCAGCCTTTATGTTGGCCCTCAAACTCACAACTTCCAAAACATAACATTACAAAATCAATCCCTATTTATTCCCTTGGAAATCTCTCTTCATTTCCTCACAACTTGTTTCAAATCCTAGGAGTATTTTCTTCTAATACTTGTCTTTTTTGAACAACACCCAACAGGTTGGGTACTCTAATCAAAGAATCTCCATTTGTTTGTGCAGCAGAATTTTGAGGATGACTATAATATCCATTGGAATTTTATTATTAGTGGGATTTCTTTCAATTGTCTCAACCGTTGAGGGGTATTATAGTGGTTGGATAAATGCTCATGCCACCTTTTATGGAGGTGGTGATGCTTCAGGAACGATGGGTATGCTACAAAACTAACTTTTAATTTAGACGACTCAATTTTAATAATTATTTTAGTGACATGACTCAATACCTTAAGTGACATCAACAATATTTTTGCTCTCACAATATCAATAGCCTTACATTATTATAGTACATTTTTTATGGCATGGTAATTTGTCATATTTATATATGCAGGTGGGGCTTGTGGGTATGGAAATCTTTACAGCCAGGGATATGGGACAAATACAGCAGCACTGAGCACAGCCCTGTTTAACAATGGATTGAGCTGTGGAGCATGCTTTCAGCTTATGTGTGTGAATGATCCACAGTGGTGCCTTGGCGGTATAATCACAGTCACCGCCACAAACTTCTGTCCGCCGGGCGGCTGGTGCGACCCTCCGAACCACCACTTTGATCTCTCTGAGCCTGTATTCCTTCGCATTGCTCAATACAGAGCTGGGATCGTCCCCGTTGCTTACAGAAGGTACCTAGCTATTTTAATGACCCTTTTCACTTCGGTTAGCATAACATACATCTATGGGTTGGTATAGTTTCAAAATTAGGTAGAGGAGTAATGCTTTATGTCCCACTGCATGTAGGTGTCATATAAACTCAAATGTGTAAGGTCATTTAGTTGATGGATGTACGTATTGGTTTGTAGGGTACCCTGCATGAGGAGTGGAGGTATTAGGTTTACCATTAATGGTCACTCCTACTTCAACCTAGTCCTAATAACCAACGTTGGAGGGGCTGGAGATGTAAATTCAGTATATATAAAGGGTTCAACAACTCAGTGGCAACCAATGTCAAGGAATTGGGGACAAAATTGGCAGAGCAACAGCTACCTCAATGGGCAGAGCCTATCTTTCAGGGTCACCACAAGTGATGGCCGCAGTGTGGTCTCTTACAACGTTGCCCCTGCTGGCTGGTCTTTCGGGCAGACCTATTCTGGTGCCCAATTTTAAAAACCAGTCATGCATGCCACTTTTTCATAACCATATAGTATATCTATATCTATATATATACATATATATATATAGAGAGAGAGAGAGATTGAGTGATTGAGTGAGAGAGAGGGAGGGTATTTCCATGATATCGATGAGCAGAAGGCAGTTTGATTTGAAATATTAAAAAGAAAACTTATATTTTCACGCGTGTTTTAATATTTTCATATAGTTTTCTCCTATATGAGAAGAAAGAACTGGTGTGAAAATAGTGTTCCCCTGTTTAGTGTATAGTAGTAACTAATTGTATAATGATTAATAGTATAATGTATGATGACATTGTCATCTCAAAAGAGGTGGTTCATGTACAATTAGGTCATTGTAATCAGCTAAGTTGAGCTGAATCTATTACTAATTAATATTTCTACAATTGTTGCACAAAAAGAGTTTTATTTATAAATTTTGAAAACATTAAGTATATTTTATTTATTTATTATCATGTTTATCTTCAGAATAATATTCGACTTATAATTTAATTGTGATGACATGATAATAAAATTATGATGATAAACTTGATGACATGGTGATATTTTAAATTATATACAATAAAAAGAGAGCGTTTCTAACAATTTTTTTGTGGGACAAAAAAAGTATTTTGTTACTGTTTTTCAATCTTGAGATAATTTCTTCCGCACCAAATTTAGATATGATAGGTTGAATTGCAGTCACTGAAGTAAGCAGCATGGCAATGAGGAGTTAGTGGGGTTGGATTAATGTCTTTATCAAAGGTAGGAGTGGAAATGCCGCAGTAGTTTCTTTCTTCATTTTTGGTTCGATACTTTGACTCCAAATAATGGGCAAGACTTTTTCCCTTGCCAAAAAGTTATAACTTAAATAACGACAAAGTTTTAGGCCATCACAATCCAAATTAACAACCATATGTCAAAATTAAGTATAGCTAGGAGAAAAATATACAAAATAATAATAAATAAATAATAATAATAATAATAATAATAATAATAATAATAATAATAGCAGTTTCGGACTCCCCCCCTTTATTTAATCCATCTTTTGAAAATTTCCTAAATAAAAAAAGATTGAACTTTTCATAAACTTCTTCATATGATTTCATAATGCGTGTAACACATTCAAATTTAATAATCATAAATATAAGATAAGATTGGGAGACTTATATTTAAATCCTCATGAAGTATTAAATTTTGTGGAAAATTCAAACTCCACCCTAATATGGATGACTGCTAAGAAAGTAAGAATCCAGCTTCCGGGAAAGTAGGTTGTTTTCTTTTTAATAGTGATATATGGGAAAATCAGTATAAAGTTAACTTTAGTCAATTATTCAATATAGTCAACACGTAGATCAAAAAATAATCTTTTTTCATATAAAATTAATTTCATGATAATCAGATCGGTCATACATATACATCTCAAATTAATTGTTGCACACCTTTTATTATAAACCAACAATACTACCCTTAATTAAAAGGAAGCTTATTAACATATTCATTACTTGTTAGCCTTTTAGCTTATTATACTCAAAAACGTTAAATAATTTTTTTATTATAAAAAACTCCAAGTCTCTACAGATTATATTCATAAAATATAAGTTAGTACAATATATATCATTAGTCATGGTTATAATAAATTTGAGGATTTCTAAATATATATATTAAAATTTTAAAATTAATAAATTAATATTTGACAGTTTTTCAAAATTGGTGAATTGATTTCAATGCAACATAATATTTTTTAATTGGATTGACTATATTGTAGAGTATTACTTTAATAAGATAAGAAGCAAAATTATATATCATGTCTTAAAATATGGTTTATGATTTATAAATATTTATTATTATTTTTTTCTAATATTTTATGTATTCTAGTCTTTAATTTAATTTTTAAATAAATTATAATGTAAAAAGAATGCTCTTAATTAAGAAATAAATAACTTAATATAATAATTAGTTTTGGTATATGATGGAGGATCATGTTTTGAAATAGTTAGTTAAATGTATGTACATTTTATCTTTATAAAATATGATGTATAAAGAATTTAAAGGCAAAATATGTGTTAATTGGTATATAAATTAAGGATATTATAGTCTCTTCAAGTCTCAATTTAGGGTATACAAATATGAACATGCTTTCTTTGAGAGCAGATTTTTTGTCTCCAAATTTTCTGTTCCTTTGTGTCCCTTCACTTAAATTTTGACACCTAATCTCTTATTTAACACTAATTAATTCTAAAATTAAATAAAAAAACATGTGTCAAAATTTAAGTGGGAGAAATAAGGGGACAGAGAATTTAGGGACAGAGAATATACTCTCACTTTCTTTTTGTTGTTTTGTACTCACAAATACTCCCTCCGTCTCTAATTATTTGACGTTTTAGATGTGGGCACAAGAATTAAGATAATGATTGGAAAATATTAAATATAGTACTCAATTATCTATAATACCCTTAAATCTTTTATTGGGATAAGGAGGGAGAGAGTTTAATGAAAGGTAATTTTGAAAAAATTTAATTCTCCTAAATTTGAACAAACGTCAAATAATTAAAAACAAATAAAAAACTCTAAAATATCAAATAATTAGGGACCGAACACAAAATACCGGCCCAAAAAGTCGGGGCGAATAAGATACTAATAACCTGGAAAGAAGAGACGAGAAAAGGCGGCCACAGGTCCTAAATTTTTCTCAAACGCCTCCTGTAATGTAGGAGTTGAGAAACTTCTTCTGACATTTCACGACCATTTCTTCATGTTTTCTTTTCCCACCGCTTTCCAAATACTCTGCACTTTCCCTTACAATGAAACCTGACCATTTCACACACTCATAAGTCATATCTATCTATCTATCTATCTATATATATATAAATAACCCATTCATTCTTTTACAATCCCAAGCAAACTCAAAGTCCTTTTTTTTTGAGAGAAAATCTCATTACTTGGGAAAGCGACCATTCTTTTTTGTTCTTTAATTTGCAAGGAATTTATATACATATATATATAATATATATATATATATATATATATATATATATATATATATATATATATACACACACACCATTAGCCATGGCTCTGATGATCAGCTATCTAAATCAGTTTCCGGTGGAGAAGCTATCTCTATCTGAATCTATTCATACTGTTCCACTTTCTTGCTTGATTCTTGGATTGGTTGAGTTTTTCTTCTTCCAAATTATTATCAACTTGGTAGCAAGAATTTACAAGTTTTTCTCAAGATCTCACTTTTCTATCGAGTATCAACTCGGGTTATCGGATAGTTATACGAATAAAGTAGGGAAAAGGAAGCAAGATGTGGTTGAGTTGTCCGAAAGGAGGCCTTGCTTAAACGAAAGAGAAATAGATGATGATGGGAGTGTACGTCGAGAAGAGGTGGAGATGGTGATGGGAAGGCTTGGGATTTTTTGCCACCCTAATGAAGATGCAAAGCTTCAGCAGAGGTTTGGTTCGGATGAATTTTCTCGTCTATTCCAAGAGAAAGAGCCTAGCTTGGATGAGGTGAAGGGAGCTTTTGATGTGTTTGATGAAAACAGAGATGGTTTTATTGATGCAAGGGAGTTGCAAATAGTTCTCAATGCTTTGGGATCGGAAGACAGATCACAAATGGAGAACTGCAAGCGGATGATCTGTATGTTTGATCAAAACGGAGATGGGAGGATAGATTTCCAAGAATTTGTAAAATTAATGGAGAACTGCTTCTGCTGAATTTTATTCTTTCTGAAAGACTTGAGATTTAGAACATACCTCAACTTTAATTCAATACATTCATCTCAGCGCGTCTCTTTGTTATTTTTATTTCATTATTATCACCTTTACGTTCATATTTATCCAAGTATATAAACAAATAACCTCAAAAAAAATAAAAATTAGAGGAAGCATCTATTTCCGATCCATATCTAGCTCCAATATGGTCGGGAAATTACATGCCTAATTGCCTATGCTTAATAGTGGTAGGAAAAGAAACTAAAGTCTGATCCCATAAACAAGTAAAATAGAGAAGTGACTTGTAACAAAAATCTAGATTATACCTACAAAAAGGATGCTTCTTGTAGTCTCTGCTTAAGAATTTGGTACATAGTAAATGATTATAGCAATGGTCATAAAATCAGCAGACTCAGGGCCAACAAGTAACAAATTGGTTCACCTTAACTATGATTGTTTGGTATCTAAATTCTGAAGAATCCATAACGTTAAATTTATACACCCTGCATTCCGAATTGTTGGGGAAAAAAAAAAGTCCTACTTTCTTAGTAATTTTATTGAAAATGGTACACTTGTTGCTGGACAGAGGGAGTTCAAGAAAAGTTTGGTTTTGCTGCAATGCAAGGGACTGCTCAGGTTTTGATTATGTTTTGAAGACAGCCTCTCATTGAACCAAAGATCTGAGCTGTACCTATGGCTTGGGCATCATGTAGCTCTGGAAGAAGACTCCCTGATTGCAGTAAATGCAAACTATAAAACCTTCTATCTACTCACGGGTCTATCTTACCCCAGACTGAAGATTGTAGATTCTCGTTAACACACATGGCTCTTGGAAGTTGATTTTCATCTATAGAGGTGTTGGTGAAGCTGATGAACTAGCAAACTACAGTTTGCTTTACTGGCTTTGAGGGTAAGTTATATCCAGACTTCTTTTCCCAACTGGGTGGCAGAGATTTAGTTTCTGGTGCTAGTTTAAGTTAATGATCTACCATTTGCTGCATTTACCCTTCTCTCTCTTTGGTACCACTTCATCCATTATTATAACAAAAACTTAATGTATGCTCTGGTCACCCATTATACAACTTATACATCCTCAGAAACTGTCACCAGTAATCTTGGCAGGAACAGCAACCATCTTGAAAACAGTGGAAACGGTTGACATCTCTTACAATTATAATCCTATTTGTGACCTTAGAAATAAGTTTTACAGCCGAATGACAATCATCACACATACGTAAGTTCTTAATGACACGGATAGGTGCATCAGGAGGTGTTTTCATCAGAGCGTAAGCTATGGCCAGCTTCTCACTGTGGTAACTAAGATATTCTTCCTTCTGTTCTTCCTCCACATCATGAAGTACAGTAGCAATATCCGGCACATAACCCAAATGTTTAATCTTATCCAAAAGTTCCTTTACCTTCTCATGAATCTGATTAAACTCTGGGTGGCTTTTGTCGTCTGCAAACAAAGACACAGGTATTGTTTCTTATCTCTGTCCAACTCAATCCAGGTTCTTTCTTTATGTTCCTTTCCCTCATCAACTTCCGAACATTTGCAACTCCATCCCACCTCTTTGCCTTGGCATGCATATTAGACAACAGGGTATAAGTACCCACATCATGGGGGTACATATTCAAGACAACTTCTGCAACTTGCTTTCCTAGACCATAATTCCGATGTACATGGCAAGCATTAAGCAAAGTACGCCATGCAACAACATCCCAATTGATTGGGGTGGTCCTCATGAAATTTTCGGCTTCATTGAGTAGTCCAGCCTTACTAAAAAGTCCAACAATACAAGTATAGTGCTCCAACCCAGGTTTTATACCCATCTGTATCATTAATTCATGCAAATAATACAATCCTTCTTGTACTCGACCAAGATGTCCACAAGCAGAGAGAACCCCAATAAACGTTACATAGTTAGGGTTCTGTTCTGCAGCAAGCATGTCATGAAACACAGCCAAAGCTTCTTTACCTAGCCCGTGATGAGCATATCCTGATATCATTGAGTTCCAAGAAATGGAGTCTCGATATATCATATCTGTAAACACTTTATTAGCAAGTTCAATGCAGCCAGACTTTGAATACATGTTGATCAAAGCATTATCGACAATAACGTGACCCTTAAATCCTGACTTCTCGGCATATGCATGTAATGAGTTACCGTACCCCAATGCTGATAAACTAGCACTAGCATTCAACACCACAGCGAAGGTGTAGTCATTAGGTACAATATCCTCAAGTTCCATGTGTAAGAATAGTTTCAATGCTTCCTCAAAGTAATCATTTTGCAAGTAAGCAGTCATGATTGTTGTCCATGAGACAACATTTTAGTATGTAACCCATCAAAACTCTTCTTGCAAATGAAATCTGGCCACATTTCCCATACATGTCTATAATTGCACTAGTGACATACAAATCAAACTCAACATTGCTCTTCAATAAGTGGTTATGAACTTGCATACCCAGCTTTGAATCTTTAAGTCGGGCACAAAGGCCAAAAATGGTTGTATAAGTGACTTCATCCCATGTCAGACACTCAACCACTATCCTACTCAAAACATTTAATGCTTCACTTAAATACCCATGATCCAAAAGTCCATTTATAATCGAATTATAGGTTATGATATCTGAACCAGGCACAGAGTACAAAACCCCCATAGCTCCTCCAATATCCGAACACGTCGAATACATTCTTAGAAGTGCATTCTTGACATACCGATAGAACACTAATCCAGACTTCAGCACATACCCATGATATTGTTGGCCCTCTAAAATCCTCCCACCACCAGAACAAGAAGATAGAACCGTAGCTAAAATGTACTCATTTGGACGAATATGATCCACTAAAACCATAGTTTTGAACAATTCAAGAACTTCCGAAGCAAACCCGTTTTGAAGAAACCCCGTCATCAGCGCACTCCAAGAAACTATGTTCCGTTGGGGCAATCTATCAAACAGGTGACGAGCAAACTTGAGCTGCCCACATTTGGAATAAAGGTTGATTAAAGAATTTGTCTGAATCACATGGTCTTGGGAGGCTTGGTTTGACATAATCAAGTGGGCATGAATAACTTTACCAAACTTGAGGTTTTTAGCGTCAGCTGAATCTTTTAGGAACTTGATAGTGTCCTTAAAATAAAAGGGCATATGAGTATGGTTTAGCTTGAAGAGAAAAGAGGCGGTTAAGTTGAGAAGTGCGCTGGAGCGTAATGGCGGTGTAGTACGCATTTTTCCACCGTTTCGTTTCGTAGGCCAATCCATTTATTTGTATATTCCGCCAAAATAAGGCGACAGTTATAACTCAAAATGGTGCTCGCTCGGGATCCGTCGCAATTGGGTCTCATAAATTTTTATAAATCACATTTTACAAATATGAAAATCGCACATTTCTTTTTGTATCTATTTTTTCCGTGTAGTTATTATTTCCTCTGCTCCATTTTGATTTTGTTCGATCATAATTAATTCACAAAATCTTAATTTTTAAAATTTAATGTGAATTTATTTTAATTTTTAAAACAATATTTTAAGCAATTTATAATATTAACTATTGCGTTTATCAAAATCAAACAAATTCACAATAAATTTCAATTTAAAATTTCATAAATTGATTAGGAAAAAAAATTCTTTTCATAAAAGTGAAAGTAAATATTATTCTCCAAATTTGAGCTTATTTGTTGATAGTTAAAGAATGGTATTTTGTGGATACAAGTTTAATAACTGATAAGTAGTTTTTATACTTATTTATTCGATATCTATTACTTGAATTAGTTATTTAAACTTATGTTTCGTAGTTATTTTTTTATGCATTTTGTGTTTATTTTGTAGATCTTATACTTGGGAACTGTGTGAGCGACTATTGGCACTAGTACAAAGTAGTAAATAGACAACACTTAAACCACAATATTTTTATAAAAAACGTTGTGGTATTTTTTTCCACAACGTTTTTTAACAAAACGTTGTAAATATATACGAAAAAACGTTATCTATTTAAATAGGACATTTTTTGGTTTTAACTAGATAACGTTTTTGTTAAAAAAACGTTATGTATCTAAAAAACACAGAGCTCAAAAAAAACGCTGAACTGAATTTGAAATTAAAATAAAACGCCAGCACTCTCTTGTAGCCCAAAAGCCTAGCCTCTCTTCTCTCTCACTCTCAAATCCGTCCCGATCTCGTCAACCAGTTCAAAGAGAAGAAGGATTGATAATGGCTCCCAAACCTAACCGTCGTTTGAATTGACTTTGCTAGAGATTGGGTACCGATTTTGGGATTTTTTCTCATAGCATGAAACATAGAGGGAAAACATCAAAGGTTAAGTTACAGGTTAAGATACTTTAATTCAAAATACTAAATCATTCGTTTAAATAAGATTAAGTTAGTTACAGGTTAGTGCTTGGTGAATTTTGTTAAATGATTCTCTGTGTGAACGATACTCTACTTACTCTTTATTACTTGTTGACCGTGTATATTTATACGCACATATTGATCAAGAAATACGACCAACAATAACTCATGCAAAGTACTAGAGCTTAGAAATGACTTGTTAACTAAGTTTTAAATATGACATATTTGAGCAATATTTTATGAATTTTCACATATAAATTTGATAGTTTCACAAGCTTTTCCTTACATGAATAATAAATGGGGTCCAACTCATGTGAGATAAAAACTTGTGGAATTATCAAATTTATTTGTGAAAATTTGGTGACTTAATACCCCAAAAGTTTTTTTTTCTTTATATTTGCTCAATTCTTAATATCTTTAATAATACTTTTATTTTTACTTAATTCTTATTTGTGAGAAACTTAATTTTTGAGTTATTGATAGGGGTGTAAATGAATTGAGTCGAAACAAGTATTGAGTTGCTCAGATTTGGTTCATAAAATTTATCGAATATGAAATAAAGTTTGATTAACTCTCGTTTAGCTACCGAGTCGAGCACGATCTTGAAACGAGTACGAGCAATTTGAACTTTTTAAGCGAATATGATCCGAATATTAATAGAAAATTATAATTTGAAAAAATTCGAGTAATTTATCAAACTTTAAAATTTACTCATATTTAAATCGTTTATATTTCGAGTCGAGTTCGAATTTAACTCAAATTGTTTGGTTCATTTTATGACCTTAGTTGTTGAGTTTTGCAAATATTAAAATATAGGACCAAGATAATATGAAAATCACCACAAAAAAAAAAAATGGACTATCAAATTATTATATTTGGACTAATGAGTTGACTATGAATAAAATAAAATTTGGAATAGATTCGTACACTAATCAAAGCATGAATCTCGCATATGACAATATAATTGGCATGCAGGATGAGACATTAATTAAGATTCAGGTTTTTTTTTTTTTTGAAAATCTCATTTTTTAGGGAATATAATATAATTTTATAATTAAGTACATCATTATTATTATAATACCAAGAATTAAAATAAACTTACAAACAAACTTCACATAAAAAAAAACTTCTCATAATAAAATAAATAAACTCAATTTTAATCCGTAGGCAAAGATCTTGTAACAAGATTCTGGACCTTAAACTAATGGATCTTTTAAGTATCAGATTTATTTGCATCGACAACGTGTTTGAACTTGTTTTCCTCGAAATAAGCAGTGAACTTAAAGATGTTTTGCTATGAAAATTCTATGTAAAGTAAATACGAAGACATCGATCATTAATATTTAATGGGAATTATTATTTTCACACTTAAAATTTAATATTTTTATATAAAAAAATTTATATTAATGTGAAATCTATTTATTATTCATACAAGAGAGAGTTTGTAGAACTATTATTTTTTGTGAAAATATCAACTCTTTATAAGGACGGAATCAGGATTTGATGTTAAGGGGGGTCAAAAAAAATTTTAACAACATAATATATATTCAGAAAAAGGGTACTCGGGAAGAATGCATTGATATAGACCGTAATTGATGTAAGCTCGTCGAACTTCATCAAATAGATCACCATAATATTTTCATATTTCGATACATTTTTCAGGATCACGCTCTAAATAATTAATATCACATTTTTTACCTTCAATTTTTAGTAATTTTAGAGAACGGTGTTCTTGTTTAGAGGTAAGCAGAGATGTTTAAACATTAGGTTCAGAGGTAAGTAGAGATGTGTTAACATGATTTGATTGTTTTCTTTTGAAAAATGAATCAATAATATGTGATTTTCTCATGATTCTAAAACAAAAAATAAAAAAATCAATTAACTACACTACAAGAATGAGTTAATCAATATTATTGGACCACTCATTGAACTTTTTAATAATAAAATTTTCATAAATTTGCAATCAAATAAGTAAAGGTTTTAATTGGTTACCGGAAAATAAATTGAATATGCAATTGGAATTAACATATATAATATTATAATCACTCATTAAACTTTTAAAATTAAAATATCAAGTTTCATAAAATAAACAAAGAATAAAAAAATTAAATAAGGGTTTTAATTAGTTACCTGAATGTAAATGTATCATTTAATTAAAATAACTTAAATATAATATTATGCTCAAATTATACAAATATACAATTATAATGAATTTAATAATAAAATTAATTTACAATCAGAAGCACTCCATAGTAACATTTCCTAATACACAAGTTAGTAACATTTCAAGTTATCTGAAAATAAACAAGTTAGTAACATGATTTGATTGTTTTCTCTTGAAAAATAAATCAATAGTATGTGATTTTTCCATAATTCTAAAACAAAAACAAAAATTCAATTAACTACACTACGTACAAGAATGAGTTAATCAATATTATTGGACCACTCATTGAACTTTTTAATAATAAAATTTTCATAAATTTGCAATCAAATAAATGAGTTTTAATTGGTTATCGAAAAATAAATTGAATATGCAATTGGAATTAACATATATAATATTATGATCACTCATTAAACTTTTAAAAATTAAAATATCAAGTTTCATAAAATAAATAAAGAATAAAAAAAAAAATAAATAAGGGTTTTAATTAGTTACACGAATGTAAATGTATCATCATTCAATTAAAATAACATAAATACAATATTATGCTCAAATTATACAAATATGCAATTATAATGAATTTAATAATAAAATTAGTTTACAATCAGAAGCACTCCATAAACAATTTGATAAATAAAATGAATCTTACAAAATTTTCAAACCTTGAGGGACCGAAATACTTCCTAATACACAAGTTAGTAGCACCAAAAGAAAAGGATTGTGCGTAATTTGTGTTAATTTTTTTAAAAATATTCTCTTAAATTATAAGCTTATTATTAATTTTTAAAAAATTTATTCAAATTCAAAACTGAGATGATTAATTAAAAATTATGAAAACATTAGCCGTATAAGGAGTAATATTTTTAAATAATTTATAATATTTATCTTTGTACTTACTAAAATTAAAAAGATTAATATAAATTTTAAATTTAAAAATATCTTAAATGAACTTGGCCAACAATAATGTTATATTTTGAAATAGACGGAGTATTAGCTGGAAAAAGAATCGCAGTAAGCAAATTATGGACGTAAAGTAGAAAATTAAGAGTCTATTTGGTAAGTATTTCCGCTTTCAAATTTTTGTATATATTTTCATTTTTTTAAAAATTTAAAATTAGAAAATAGTGTTTGGTAATTGTTTAAGCAAAATCAACTTTGGCAGCGAAAAAGTAAAAATACAAAATAGTTGTTTATTCAATTTTAGCGTTATCTAATTTTTGTTTTCACTAGTAAAAAGAAAAAAGAAATATGAAAGTGAAAACAGTTTTCAAACGAGCCTACGAAATAAATAAATAAATTTGTCGTCATCAAACTTAATAGTTCATCCAAAAATGATTAAAACAAATTAAACCTGAAATAGAACAGTTGCATATTCTTCAGGCTCACCACTTTTCTCCCCATACCTACAATTTGTTAAAAAAATAAAACTTCACGCTGTTTAATAATATTAATCTATGAGTGAGAATACCAAGGAAATAAAATCCCAAAATATATTAAATAACAAACCTTTTTTTTGGTTCTTATGATTGCTGAAAGTGTGAAACTTAATACTGAATATGTAGAATGCAATCCCTAACTCTAATCTAATTGAGTTGTCAAATTATTTTAGTATGCTAGCCTGCCTATATATATGCAAGATCTTAGTCTACTCCGGACTTTAAAGGTCTACACTAAAAATGAAAACAAGCACCAGATGGGTAGTGGGCATATATATATATATATATATAAAAAGATGAGGCAGCAAGAGCCAAGAATTCTACCATGACAAAAGTTAAAATATTAAGAACAACAGTAGTAGTAGTAGTAGTAGTTATTACATAGAGTTGGAACTTTCCCCAAATTTATAGTACGGCACACATATGGCTTATGGTACAAAAACTTGTTATGCTCTCTACATATTAATTTTTGAACACAAAACTGGAAACAACCATCCATCTGAAATCAAGACCCAACTATTTAATCTTTTACCTGAAGAGAAGTAGAAGTCAGTGGCTACTGGCTATTTAAACTAATCAATTGTATCTCTCCTGTTGAAAAGACGGTGCAGGATTCCCCTGCTCTTGCTCCCAGCTGATGATCTTTATGCAAAAACTGTTTTTTACATTCGGGGCTAATGAATCAGAACGGCGGACATCCATGCACAACTTTGTGAATCGATGGCCTTGTCCTTTCATTGCCACAAGTCGTATACAACTGTACAAACATACCTACCTGCTTATGTGCTTTCACGGAAGCTTTGTGATCTGGACATTGCTGCGGGATTGGCGTGTAGTACTGAGGAGGGATTGGAGATATGGCCTTTTTCATTTTCTTTTGATTGGAAAGCCTTAAAGAGGCCTCCTCCACTAACTACATCGGCTCTTTCATTTTTTATCCCCAATGTCGCCCATATAGAGCTCTTTGCAGCTTCTCCTGGATCATCAATTCTCAATGTTTTTGGGACCCAAAGGCACTTCTCGGGATTGTTCTGCTTTACTGAATCCTCATCAAAGGAGCCAGTTGATTTAGGCATGGTCTCATCCCTTGAATGTTTTCCTAATGTTGGGGAATTGGGAACAGAAGAAGGAGCAGCTTGGCTTGGAGACAAATTTGTAGGGGTAAGCCAATGGACGTTCCAAGGGCCTGGTACTGGTACATTACAACCCCAATAAGGTGCCGAAAAGTAGAATGGCATAGGAAAACCAGGATGGCAGAAACCAGGTGGGGATACTTGGGTTACAGGAGAGTTCCATTGACCTGTATTCCATGGATAATGCCAAGGGGCACCAGGGTAACATGGTAACTGAGGCGGGAAGCTTTGACAACTTTGAATTACTGGATTTTGTAACCCTGGTTTACCAACCTCATCCTTTGAATTTGGTGCAGTGACTGAAGATCCACTTGAGTGATCATCCACAATTTCTCCAGGTCCGTAAGAAACAGGAATTTTGACTTCTTCTGGTTTGTGGAAGCCATTCAGCATTGTCTTTCCAGAAATTTTCAGAACAGAAGTCATCGACTCACATAGGGGTGTGTCGGAGCCAAATGTAAGGACATTACCATTGGTCTTTTGAGCAGGATGGTGGATTCCATTTGGAAGATCTACTCGGGCATTCTGAAGAGCTTCTGAGACGGCTACATGGCGATATTGAGAGGCTGAGTACTTATTTTTGCGGCGACCAGCACCTACAGGCACATTCCTCATAGTCCCCCCAGCTGTCCAATATCTCTGACAATTCTTGCAAAAGTGTCGGGGTTGGTTAACGTTATAGTTATTGTAGTAACAGAATTTAGTTTCCATGCTATTACAACGGGGACATGGGAGTATCTTGTCTGGTTTCTTCAGTGTCTTCTCTTGTGAATTACTTGTCTCACTCTGTGCTTCTTCAGTGTTTGGATTATCCACATCTGCAGCTTCACAATCACGTGGTTTGGTGTTCTCGTTTACAATTGGAGTTGTATTTGGATCTTTAGACTCCTCCGACATCATAGGTTGGGCTTCATCCTCCTCTTTAGTATTGATCAGTGATTCCGCTGTCATATCCTGAAATGAATCCGTTCAAGTGTTAGAATTAGCCTGCCGAAGAGTTCTATGTAACTACTAAATTGATAAATCATTGGCTAGGTTTTCTTTTCTTGCAATATGACAAATAAATTCAGTATAACAAATGCGTGCATCTAATTTGAATAACAAGAACAGATAACGAGAAACTAATCCACTTAAAGAATTGAATTCGATATAAATTTTTACTTTTTTCGTTCAAAAATCAGAACTCAATTCATCTCAGCCAAGCTTTAGATTAGCTGTTAAGCAAGATAAATCTGAGAATGAAATATTAATATTAAATACTGTAATAACAAGGGAGGGATTAAACTCTCCACTATCGTATTTATAGTGTCATTCTTTCTACTCAGTCTCATGACAAGCTAAAAGGGCACAAAGAAAATGTAGAAATGGACAAGACAGGATTTGTAGCATACTGAGCCGCAACCAATTCATCTAATTGAAGATCAACAAGAAATTGACACAGTTCTTTATTTAGGATGCAATTGAGAATAACCACAAACATCCTCCTCCCATTTCAGGGAGTGTAGTAACAACAAAAGAAACAGCACCAAAAGTTAATAAAGAAAAGCATATCACAACTATCTGCAGTAAAAAGTCAATTATCATAAACTCATACAGGGAAAATTTGATCCACTTGATCAACTTCTTAATTTCATGAAACAAAAAACACAACAAATTCCCTTTAAAATCATGAGCCATGATATAGAATCCAAACAAAACTTCCCAATTATAGTAAAAAAACAAAGAGTTATCTCTATCAAAATTTCAAAATAATCCGTAAAGAGCAAGCAGGTTACGAGCAAATTATTTTAATAACTACACGAGTCAAACAAATCCTTAACAGCAAAACTGCAAAAACCAAACTACACAGGAGCCAAAGAATGAAAAAGAACTCAATCAAGTGTATGGAGGAAATAATAATCAACTTCAACTGTTGAAGACATTAAACAATTTCTATATATAGTATACAGATCGGGACTACTGCTTGAAACGTTGTGATTGTTCAGAACTAATCCATAAGAGGACCTCAAAAGTATAACTACAAATTAGGAGAGCTCAAATAAAGTAAACCTTAATTACTTTCCACACGTACCAAATTATTCTAGTTTTCAGCACAAAGCTTTATAGTATTTTCCATCTTAATTGAGAAAACTACTTCATCCAAAAACCCAATTTACACCCTAAATTTCCAAATACAGGGTTTTAAGCCAAAGTCAAAGATTTATCAAATTACATAAAACTAAGATCGACCCATTAGTCCTTTCCATGTTTGAAGAAATGGGTCATTTTTATAACTAAAAACAATCAATCCAAACCATACCTTCTCTGCTTCTTGGTCTTCCCCGACTCCGTCCGAGTTATGTTCCTCAGTTGAAGAATTGGGAGACGAAGGACGATCTTCACTAGGTGGACCGTCATGTAGAGGAGCTTCAGCAGAAGAAGACGGATTAACCCCGCCAGAATCCACCGGCGGCGCGACAATCTCCGGCAGCTGAATCGTCTTTCCAAAGAGCTTTATTGCAGGATCTTTGGCTTCCGACATTAGTCTTCCGTTATTGAAGGATAATAACTTTAGAGAGAGACTATTAATCCGGAGATTTAGGGATTTGGGCCAGTCACTGAGTTCGATTGGATGATTTGGGTTGGGGATGTTGGGACTCCGAATTCCGAGAGAGAGAGAGAGTACATGAGGAGTATTTGGTTTGTTGTACATTTTCTTGATGTAGTCTAACCAGGTGGGAGAGCCACGTCAGCAGGAGAAATCAATTGTGAGCCACAAGTTCTATGTGGTCTTGAGATCTGCACTCTCTCTCTCCACTTTTTGTTTCTCAAGTTGATGCATAAAGTGGAGATGAGTAAGCAAATGCCAATTCCTCGGCTAGCCCTTTTTCCTTTACAAAAAGTCGCCGTACTTTTTACTGGAGTAGTATTCTAAAATAAAATGTATGAATATTTGCCTTTTGAGGTTTTATGTGGACGAGAATGGTTGTGCTTTAATTTGGAGTCTCTTCCTTCCTTCCCAATGTTTCCCTTTCCACTCGAATAATAATAGTATTAACTCGCTGCTTCTTTTCATCTAGTCAGTCACACAGACAGGCCACATAGTCCGGATAAGTAATCTTTTCTTTTTTATTTACTTACTATTTTAGAACGAACATCCATCCGATCCGGATAAGTAATCTTAATTTAATGATTTTAAACCAAAAGGAGGAGTTACCAAGAATGTTTTAGTTAATAGATAAAATAAGTTTTTTTTTTTTTACTTCTTAGTTAGTGTGTGTGTGAGACACAGAGATAATGGTTATACAAGAAATTATAATTTTAATACTTATTATACATCTTTCTTAAAATATTATCACTAATATTTATACATGATAATCAAAATAATATTCATAATATATACTATTTTCATTTTAATAGTTTAAAAATTAAAATTTCCATGCATGTTCAGGGTATATAACACTTTATTATCATTATCTTTTATTTTAATGATGTATTATAATTTTATCAAAGCATTCTAGTTTTTAAGTAAAAGATGATGTTATTTAACACTTGTTAATCTCATTTTATATTCATTTTTAGGTTTCAAATTTGTTGACGAAGTCAAAAACGGTGTCTAAAGAAGACAATTAAAGTAGTAGTAGTAGTAGTAGTAGAGTATTTGATTTACCATCTTCTTTCAATTATATTTGGCGATTTCCTTGGATTTAAAAATAAAAAAATATCCTCCACCTGTCTTCGACTATCTATTTGCCGAGGAGAAAAAAGGAGGTGTTTTGTTGTTAAAACCATCCACACAATAACATCTACATCTACATCTACATCTACATAGGCTGTAAATGGACCCCACATTGACCCTTAACTGCGCACCACGTCAGACCATATTCCAACCTAAAAAGGTGTGTTCACGTGTCTGCCTTGTTACACGTGTGCTTCAGCTCCTGGCTGAAAGGAAACAGCTCAAGAATCTAGTTTAGTTTAGTGGCTGCTGTTCGCATGCTTTATTTATTTAAAAGGGTAAAAGGAGAAAAGTTGATCTACCACCACCACGTGTGCGCCAGACAGACAGGAGGACTCCTGCATGCATGTGTTTTTGGATAAACAAGATAAATTTTCATAACAAACAAACATACATATACATATGTACAGTACAACCAACATGAAATATAACACATCTTAACTAAACAGACATAACTTTTTTTTATTTTAATAAATAAATATTACGTTACTTCCAAAATACTCCCTTTTGCAAAACTACTCAAACAGGGAAAATATGAAGATGGCCATGGATTTGTTATTACCTTGAAACAACATAAGATAAATCCTAAACGATTGCAAACTCAATTTTAATAATCACTTCACCAACCGATACGTTACAATTACCATCATGTCAACCCAAAGGTTAGGCGAAATTGACTAAAAACTAATTTGGTTATTGTACAAGACAATATATAGGTGGATACAATGAATAGTGTCAAGGAACTAAGGATTCATGTTACTGTTCCCAACCATTGCAGAAAAAGGAAACACTACACAATATTTGATAACCAGTAGAATACTGCAGTTCCTTTTCTAGAAATTACCTGTGCATCAGAATTGCTTCAGTATAGATCAATCCGAATAGAATAATCAGATGCATATGGTTACTTCCCACACCTGATTCTACTCCACCAAAACTCACCACTGGAGCTTAGCAGCAACAAGGACTTCCTCATAATTCTGAGCGGCATTATCCCAACTGAGGTCTTGCATCATCCCCCGTCTCTGAATCCCCTCCCAACTTTTCTTGTACTGGCGGTAAGTCAGTAAACAGTTTCCCAATGCGTGGATTAGCTGTCCCGCCTCAGCCCTATCAAATGTCCACCCAACCCCCGACTCATCATAAGGATTAAACGGCTGCACAGTATCTCGCAATCCACCCACAGCATGTACAACTGGTACAGTCCCATATGACATTGCATAAAGCTGATTCAAGCCACAAGGCTCAAATCTTGATGGCATCAGCAATACGTCAGCACCAGCAGTTATCCGATGAGCAGTCTTCACAGAGAAGCCAACCCATCCTCTAATTTTGTCATGATGCTGATTCTCAACTTTCCTCAGCATCTGCTCTAGGTCAGGCCTCCCAGTGCCCAACATGACCAACTGCACATCCTGATCTACCATCCAAGGAACTGCCTCAGTTATCAGATCAACACCTTTCTGTTGGTCAAGCCTCCCAATGAAACCAATCAATGGGACGTCACTACGAATGGGAAAACCAAGTTCCTTCTGTAATGCTGCCTTGCATTGTGGCTTGCCAGTCTGAAGGGACTCTAAAGAGTAGTTTGTGTAACCATCGGAAGTCAGGTGAATATCCACCTGAGGATTCCAGTCTTTCGTGTCAATCCCATTCACAATTCCCTTTAATTTCCAGTCGTTCTCGTTTATTATTCCATGCAGACCCCAACCACCTTCAGGTGTTTTCAGCTCCCAAGCATATCCATGACTTACTGTAACAACACGATCTGCTGTCTTTAAACCAGCTGCAAATATATTGAAGTGTTCACCTCCTACTGGGTCATACATTCTAAAAAGGTCCAAGAAATGTGGTGGAAGATCCAAAAAGGAAAAGTCATCCACAGGACCACGACCCTGGATGCAGTGTAAAAGCATTACAAGATAAAGAGAATTAAAATACAAGAAGTATATGGTTTAAAGAAGATTGAGACAATATATATTAAATTCAACTGAGAACAGCAGTTTTATGGTGGTTGCTTTGTGTTTGAAGCTTAACAATTAAATATTCAAGGACACATTTAGAGAAAACTAAACATGATTTGGAAATAGATGCATCATTACAGGAATAGATCTCGTACCAGTGAGGTCAAACTTTATGCAATTTTATATGTTGCTTTGTTTTCAACAGTTCAGGTGAAAACATAACTGGAGGGTAAGCATTATTAAAATGGTAAGATACAGCACTCCAACAGTGCGTAAGCAGTTATAGAAGGATAAATATTCCAATAGGTTGGCATGAGCAGGTACAAATATATGAAAGCAGGGACTAATAAAAATGTGAGGTATCGCAGACAATATAATCAAATCCTAAAAATTTCAATAGGTTGGCATGTCCAGTAGGTACAAGTATATGAAGGCAGCGACTAATAAAAATGCGAGGTATCGCAGACAAATATAAGTAAATCCTATTAAAACTGAATCAGTCAGCACAAATTTAGAGAAGATTTACCTCAAGCAGGTCAACGCGGATTTATGCAATATTTGACAAAATAAAAAAAGGACAAGCTCATAAAAATTGTGGAACAAACCTGGTGGGCAATGTTATGAATCACAAGGATGCACCTTGTATACTTCATCAATCCATTGTCACGATAATATGCCTTTAGGTAGACTGGCAACAAGGCAGTATGCCAATCATTTGCGATGAAAACTAAATTTCCATCTCCATAGCAGACCCCACCACATGGAACGTACCAAGGAACCTGAAAATCACCAGTTCTCCATTATATATGGCATTTCGGAATATCAGAAATTGTATAAGAATTGAATAAGTGCATGCGAAGTGTGGAACAAACGGTTAAGCTATTACTGGACTTGTCACAAATCCAACAATTAATGCTAATCAAATTTCATCGTCTCTCCTTTTACTGTATACTTATTTTTTAGCATTCCTTTAATGTATATCATTAACCACTCATGACCTTATTTAACAAGAACAAAGCAATCTGAATGGCTATCCTGGAAAAATATGTGTAACATGGCACAGCTTAAGTCATACCTCAACTGCTGCTTTGCAGAATAAAACCATGCGTTTTAAAATATCCTGCGAGAGTGAGCAACAAAATTATGTTAAGAAGCTTAGAAAAATAATAATGAAGACATTATTCCCACTAGACCAGATATTAGCAAATAGCCAAATACTCTATATTATATAGATCTATGGTCTAACTAGTACATATCAGGTAATGCAACTTCCAGTAAACAGATTCAAGATGTGGCCTGGAAGAACACATGTAATGGGAGATTGATTACTCTTCTTCAACATTAAGTTGTGGTGAAGGTCAAATTTCTAGGAAAGTGAAAGGTTAAATACATCAAAGTTTTGAAACTTGAAAGATATAGATTCTAGTGGGAGGCAAACAATGAGGGGTTTAACGCAAGAGACCACAGTATCTAATGAGTGATGCCAATTGATTAGAAAATCTGAGATCATCAACCAGCCAGACTCTGTCATGAAGATTAGTTAGAGCTAGTTTCAAAATATCTTACCGTACGATTCCCTCCATATATATTGTCTCCTATATGCCGAAACTTAGGACTTTCAATGAACACAAAATCCACCCCATCAATATAGGCTTGGAAGTAAGTCACCTCCATATCCTACAAAAACCATACTTCGTCACTGTTTTAATAAAAATTTAGTTAAGTAGATCATACAATAATACAAAATGAGGCGCATTAAGTGCTTCAATAGGTCGCATACCTGCCCATCTACCTTGTACATTTTCCTGATCCCTGTATTCTGAGGTTCAGCATAATTGCCATAGAGAGGTGCCACGACCTATAAGTTTCCAAATATATATATATATATATATATATATATATATATATATATATATATATATATATATATCAAATCAATAAATATGATAAACTCAATTAAATAAAAAAACTCATAGGTTATAAACGGTGTAAGGTGTGTCACTTGAAAGTCCTTCATGACTTGGCCGCTTGGGAAGTATGAACATTTCTAAGATCGCAACATATCCATATTGGACAGGTATCGAATCGAATACCGATACTTCATACATATTCTTGGATACTCATTACAGAGCCATAAACAAATTCTGAATCTAAGATATAGCTTTTTTAAATTCTTCTATGCCAAACAAATATTATTTTCAAAAATAAAAAATAAAACAAATAGTATATCAATCAAGATTATGGCCAACAAAAGACTTCAGTAAAGGAATATGAATAGAATGTTGAGATTACCAATAATAAAATGAGCATAACATTCGTGTGCGTGCATCATGTGGTATCCTCTACATATCCAAATTTTGTATCTTAAAGAAATAATGTGTCGATCATGTCCATATTTTTGTTTTTATATGCTTTTCATTTCATAATTGCCTACTCAAATTAGATGTCTTTCAATTTGACAGAAGTCAACTTCAACATATTGTCAGAAATACACATTAATGGAATAAAGATCAACTTAATAAGAATATTATCATTGACACCATTGAAATTGATGCGAATAGAAACATACACAAAGTCCAGTGAAGCCTAAATAATTGCCTAAGTTGAAATTTTTACAGCCCAATTTTAACCGTTGACCATAAGCTGCTTTATGCAAAGATACTTTACCCTACCACTATGTTGCTAACAATAAAGATATTACAGAATTACCATAACCCTGTGCCCACGCCGAGCTAACGCCTTTGGTAAAGCCCCAGCAACATCTCCAAGCCCACCTAAGAGAACTCTTTGAAAGTTATTCTTTTAGTTGCACTGAAAATAATAAAAATGTACATACATATCCAAGCCTTTCTTAAAATCCTTTTTTTTTTTTTTTTAAAACTAAAACAAAAATTTAATATTTTATGGGCTGAAATTTTTCGTAATATTATTATATGTATCCAAATCACACCCAAAACAACGCAAAAAATTCCAGATAAAATAAAACTTTTGTTTTAAAAAAAAGCAAAAAAAAAAATAAAAAATCCTGTTTTTAAGAAAGTAAGGGCTCCTCATCCTCTCTCGTATATATATATATATATATATATATATATATATATATATATATATATATAGGCTTGAAGGCTTACAATAGGCACTAATAATATTTTGCTATGTATCTATTTATATATTATTGCGACATTTCAATTTATTCAAAACAAATACAAGTGTAAATCATAAAACTTGGAAAACAACCAAGAGAACGTGCAACACAAAAGGTAAATAGACCATAAATTAGATCGCCAATGCCACAAAAGGGACTGTAAGTTTATAACCCCCAGCTTCATGGTAACATGGATAAACATCAATATTTTCTTTATATTTCTTTTTATTGTGATCACTTTTACCTTGAAAAGGACAGTTCCAGTTAATCTTTCTCATACTTTTTACATATGTTCTCTCCTCTAAGATTTGTTCTTAATTTCTCTTATATTCCCCAAGGGAATCATAAACTGTACGGGTAAAATGCAAGGTTGACCACTGAATTTTAAGGATTTTTGAATATTGAGCCCTTTGGTCAACGCATTTTGAGCCATTTTCTATTAAAAAATTTGGACTTCGAGCCCTTGTTGCCAGATATGCGTTGACTTACTCACGTGGCGCCTACGTGGCACACGTGGCATATCTGACGTGGGTATTTTTATTTTAATTTTACATGTGGCATATATGACGTGACGAATATTGGACTTGAACCCAAAAAGTTAGTCGCTGCTCAAATTCGATCTCCAGACCTCCAGCTTGAAATTTCGATCCAATGACCACCCGAGCACCACGGGTTAGCTACTATTTTTTCGCAAGGATTATGCTTTATAACTGAACAAAAAATTTCCCCCAAATTAAAACAAATCCCCTTTTCTTGATCTGCTAAGTCTCAGTCTGTATCTCATTTCGTTCTTTCGAACTTCATCTGTCGTCTCCCTCTCTCATCTAAAGCTGAGGGAACTACGCCTATTTCCGGCTAGCTCTTCCTCTACCTCTTCTGCCCCTCCGATAATCGTCCTCCTCGGGCTCCTCGCCGGCTGGCTCTTCCTCTACCTCTTCCGCCCCTCCGGTCCGCCTCTCGTCATCTTTGGTCGCACTTATTCGGAGAGGGAAACCCTAGGCATCCTCATTCTCTCTAAAATTGTAGTAATTTTACTCACCAACGTCAGATCCGTTCTGATTTCCACTCCTTTAGGGTTCCGGAGGATCTCTTTCTTGATGAGCAAGAGCCTGCCGCCACCGGATTTCTCTCTTTTCTCTCTGGCGCCGCATCTAATGCCGCCTCGTCTGCAACCCCTCTCGTTGCTGCTCGCGTTTAAGGATTCGGATTTGTGCTGTATTTGCGAACTCTTAATTTCTTGTTTCAAGAGTTTTTTACTTGATACAACTTGTCTCTTCTCATTGCTTATTATTTGATTGATCAGTAATTTTTGAGTCTTATCATCTTATTATCCGAAACTAAATATAATTATCCGATTGATTTTGAGTTTTTGAACCCAGATCGTCACTAGTGTGAATTTTGAAATCAGGTAGTTGCAGCGATGGGGTGACTTGTTTCAGATTTGCGATTGTGTTTTTTAATGGTAGTGTTAGGGCATGAAGCAACAAAAATGATTTGTGAAATCCAATTTAAGAATTCAACTCGAGGAACAAATAATGTTAAGAATTTTATCTGTTCTTCAGCTTGAAGGATTATAACGGAGGAGTGATTCTCTGTGTCCAAACTCAATTGACGGTTCTTGTTTGTTGTCTTTGATTTTATCTTCATATGTTTGGATAATGGGGATTTGTTTTGTTCTATAAATTACAAAACTCTCTTTAAAATAAATAAAATCTTACATTATTATATGAATTTTGTTTTACATAAAACACGAATATTTTTTTTATTAAGAAAAAAAAATTAATAACAATTTTTTTGTTCTTCCCTTACATGCATCTACAGTGACAACGATGAATAATAATAATAGATTAACGATCGAAAAGTTTTTATTTAAAAGTTTTAATAACACTTTTTTTATTTTAATCTGTTGGGGGAAATGAATTGATTTGGTATAAATATTAATTCTTTTGATAAAATAAGTATAAATTTTACATAGCTCAGTTGGTTTGATGACCAAAATCTCAAAATTGAGGTTTTGAGTTCGATTCTTGGGAAACCGAGATTTTAATTAATTGGAAAATGCACATGTAAGCGGTTTCACATGGCAAAAATGTTCATGTCAGCGCTGCCACGTGTGCCACATAGGTAGGTCAACGCCCATGTGGCACATGGGGGCTCAATATCCAAATTTTTGAATAGAAAGGGGATCGATTTGCGTTGACCAAAAGAAAAGGGCTCAATACCCAAAAACATCTAAAGTTCAGTGGTCACATTTGCTTTTTACCCTAAATTGTACACCAAACTTGTTACTTCACTGATTATTAGCCGGTTCATTCTCCAGTCATCTTCAAGGGAAAAGGAAAGAATATTAGAAACAAATAAAATACGCATATCGGTTTCTTACTTTCCACTAGAATATAGTTACTTCTTACAAATGGAGGTTATGAGACCTCTTCACTAGGACATCTGTGCATAAGCAGTCAGTACTATTTTAACGAGAGTACCTGTTTTAATCCAAGGGGCACATTCTGCAGCAACCAATATAACATTCATCACATTAACCCCAGCCAATGGAGGAGGCTTTACATCTTCATATTTGGGAGCATTTGCTTCATGACCGGTCTCCTCTACATGTGATTCTTTCAAATTTTCATAACTCTCATGCTTCAGACTTGATGTGGCCGTGGAAGCCGAAAGAAAGGCAGGCAACTCATCGGAGACTACGACCTTTGAAGCAGTGGCTATCAACTGTTTGGACAAATCCAAATCCGAAGAGCTTTTCAGGGGCAATCCTTTTTCATGTTGTTTTGCATCTTCAAATAAATCTTCGTTGATAGCTAGGGATATATCTTCCTGCAACTCATTTACTGTTGTATTAACACTACTACTAGATAGAAAACCCTGATTATAGTGTTCATAAGTATCGGAAACATCATTTGAAGCAATATCTATAGTTGAAAAAGATCCATCCCCGTCTTCTAAAGAAACTCCATCGCCTTTTGCATTAATCATGCTACTATTTATAGATGAAACCAGTTTCCTTCTTTCTGCAATCTGCGATTCGAAATGAAGTTGAGTAAGTGCATTTTCTTCAATACATGATGAAAAGACTGACCAGTTGAACTCCACACAGCCACAAGTACCAAAACCTAAAGTAGGAATTTGGAGAGATTAAAGAATTGGTAAGAACAAAACTAAGCCATAGATTCAAATTTGCACACAGCCAAATGTTCTTTAGACCAGAGCCTGGCAGCCTGCTAGTTAATCATAACGAGTTTATCTATTTGAGGAGTTAGCAGGGTCAAAGTGAATGAGTGATTTAGACCAAAGGCTGCTACAAAAAGAAGGAAATAAACATATACACACCCTTAAGAGACTAGAGGATAAACCAGTTTTCTACTCAGTGAGAAACATATAGTAACCCTGTAAAGATTTTAGGCTATCAAAATTCGATGAGACTTGATTTTAACCAAGAATTATAGGAGCTTGGACTAATAAACCGACTGAACTCTTAACAACAGAGATCCAACAGCTCAACTTGTCTAAAGAATAGCAAATGAACCCACAATTCAGCACATTTCAGATATCCAAACTATTACCAAACACCCTTAAATTGTACGGTAAAAGATAATAACCACACAAACTAAACAATTATAACATAGTGAAAACTGGAAAAAGTTATTAGTAGATTCACTGAAGGAAGAAATATAGTAAGAAAAACCTGATCAAGTAGGTCCCTTTGCACGGCTAGAAGTTTCTTGCTCTTTTCAATTGTGGCCTGAAGAGCATCCTCTGGATCTTCCCCATCCTCAACTTCCCCTGAGCCCTTTCCCGTTGCCTTCAGACGTTTGATCTTCCACTTGGACGAGTCATCACCCATAACTTTGAAAGACCCAATTGTCAAATCATTTGAAATGCAAAAATCAAGAGATTTTCTAGGGCGACAAACAGATACTGGTAACATTGGTCGACGATAGTTCCCACTATGAAGAAGAATAGAACTTTCCATGGCAGTGTCAACCGAAAACGGAAGAGAAGCCAATGATGCCATTTATATGTTGGATCTTTTGGCGCAAAGAACTAGTTATAGTTTAGGATCTCACACAACATAACATAAGAGATGATTTGAGTGGAGAGCAAAGGAAACCAAGTTGAGGAAATTGGGAGATGCAAAAACTCAAGTGATGGTAATGGGATTGAAGAAGAAACAGAATCGATGGAGAAGATGCGTTTAGAGTTTGAAATGGAAATGGAAATGGAAAAATGGAAATGGAAAACCAAAGCGACAAGCGACCGGAATGTCTCCGTTTGGAGGTTCGTTGGAAATTGGGTCCCACTAGATTGAAAATCATGGAAGGGGGGCTCTGGTTAGCCTCGCTAAATTATTTCGCTACAACCCTCTTTTTGCCAAAAACCATAAAAGACGCTCGCTCGCCGGATAAGGTTTCAAATTTCACATGTCAAATTGCTGTTCTTCTATTACTCTACTGTTTTTTTTTTCAACCAGGAAAAAAAAAGTGTAGATATATTATTTTATTAGTACGTGTTTTAATTATTTTAACCTTTTTGTAAAAAAAAAATAAGAAAGAGAATATTTTAAAAAAAAATTAAAACGACATAATTTTAATAAAAGAATATTATTTGAGAAGGAGAGTTATTTAAGAGGAATGTTTTAAATATATATATATATATATATATATATTCCTTTCCATGGAGGGTGGAGCAAAACATGTTTGTTCGAGCAAAGTGTCTGGGGCCAACCCAAGAGTTGAACCTCATTTAATTAGCATTTAGGCAGCCATCTTAAAAGGCAAAAAAGGATTCATACAAATTCTTATAAAAACTTTCCAAGACATTTCCTTCAATTATTAACCCCCACTTGCACCAAACACCCCACTACTAGCCAGCCGGACATAACCTCGCGACTCTTAAGCTTAACCACTCACCTGATGCAAATAGATGCATATGGTGCTAATGAAAAGACTTTGGAAGTGACAAAAGCAAGTGACACGGATTTCCACCGTTGAATAAATATACCAGCAAACAAAAAAAAATAATAGTATACTAATAATGATTATTGCGATTCAAATTTCACTACATCATAAAATAAATTTCAAATTTCTGTACTAAAATTCTTAGAACAATTGAAACTTTGGTTGAGAATATATTAGTTGCACTCCCTCCCTCCCTGTACTAAAATAATTAGTCATGACATTAACAAAAACACAGCTACACTTCTTTATGATATACTATTTTTAAACAATCCTTTCATTACTGTTTACCATCTTAACCACAAACGCTGCATTAAATAGTCACTGAACAACTACAAATGCAAATTTCCTAACTTATATACATCGTTCACATAAATATATATATATATATATGCTGTAATAATTCATGACTGATGTTTTTTTAACAAATACACTAACACAAAATTAGCAGTTTTCAAGCACATTCCCGGACATAACTGGACATGGGAGTGAACTTAAAAATGCAAATTAAGCAACTCTTCCTTTATACAGCTTTTTCACAAATCACAAAACTTGCTGGGTTGATGGTGATGCTCTTGGTGCAATTATCAGTTTTGTAAATTCCAACAAGTCGATCTGCCAACTCAAACATGTTGTTCCTAAGGCTGCACTTCAGTTCAGTTAGAATATTAAAAACAAGTTGAATATAAAGACATACTACAACGAACCAAAATATCAGCAAACATACCTTATGATTATAAATTGGGCATCCTTTGTACGATCTTTTACATAATGCCCCACAATTGAAACATTTTTAAAATCTGTCATCCATATAAACCAAAAAAAAAGTAAATTGTGACCAGGGAAACCACATAAAGAAGGGTAAAGAAAAAAAATCAAAAAATGAATACATATAAACCATGAAGACGAACCAAGAGCAGCATCAATCTCATCCATCACATAAAGTGGTGTAGGTTTGTAGTGGTGAAGGGCAAAAACAAGAGCTAATGAGCTGAGAGTCTGAAAGCAATAAGCCACTCACGTTATAATACAAATTAAAGGACCAAAGAGCCATCAACGCTTTTCAGTTTTCAAAGGATACCTTCTCGCCGCCAGATAAGTTTGCAATATTCTTCCAGCTCTTCTTAGGTGGTCTGACACTGAAAACGACACCTTCAGAGAAAGGATCTAAAGAGTCCACTAGCTCAAGTTCTGCATCACCTCCAAGCGTGATCATCTGTCGACAGATGATAAGAACTCTAGTCATTGACCAATTATGGCATAACAAAAAAGGAAAGGACAAGCTTGACAAAACCGACTATAGGGAATTCTGAACTACAAGCACCAGGCCACCAGAAATAGGGCAAATGAACAGAACTGATAAATAAGTCGTAAAGAACTAAGAAAGGAGTAAGTTCTTTTCCCCACTGGGGGGAGGTGGAAAGGATACAATGCACCCACTAGGTACAAAAACTTTATAGATTCAGATTCTAGTAATTCAGCCATTGCAATCCCAACTGAACAGAAACAAAAGGGAGATGCATGACCATCTAAAACTCTGTGGCCAAGCAAGAGAGAGAAAGAGAGGAATTAAACATCGAGGGTAAACCTGATACATTTCTTTTAGCTTTAATGAAATTGTGTTAAATCCAGCCATGAACTCATCTAACCTGAAGTAATTGGTTAATATCAATAAATAATTGTGTCAATATATGAGAGAAGATGACAGAGAGTATGCTGAAAGGGAAGCCTTGCCTTTTCTTTCTCCATTCATCATATTGCCTTTTTACATCATCACGCTGCTGGGTTACAGAATTAAGATCTGCCACTCGTTCATTGTACAAGGACACTTTTGTTCTATATCTGCCATACTGAGTACCCTTAGCAAAGTAAAACAGTTAAAAAAACACAAGTGTCTTACTTCATGTGCGAACAGAATGCATACTCTGAGATGGAATCAAGATTTGGATTCATCTCTTTCAATTGTGCTTCAATCAGTGTAGCCATCTCAAGACCCTTTCTAAGGTCACAAGCTTCAGCTAGACTTTCATCCGCCAGTGTTGCTTGAAGCTTTTCCGGGTCCACTAAATCTTTCTGGATCCTGCAACCAACCAAAAACCAGAAACAATAAAAGAAAAGGAGGGTTAAATATAATTTTAAGGAATCGTGCACCTCCCTATATATGTCATATGCTAATGCTTACTGTTCCATTTGCTTTGAGAGATCATTATGCAAATCATCAAGCTTTTTCTTGTATCCTTTTCCTTTCATTTCCAACTCCTTGTATATCTTCTTCATATCTTTCAGCTTGTAGTCAGCATCAACCTGTTCATTAATGACTCTGTGTAACATAACAAATTGACAACGAAATGTATCAAATAGAGATCTAACTGGCATAAAACCTCAGATGCCCGCAACTCATCCATAGTTTTCTTCAATTCTTCATATTCAGATTTTGATTTCTCAAGCCCATCTTTATGTTGATCAATTCGCTGCAAAAATCCAAGGATAAATCAAATATAAGTTGTGAGGAACCCATTTAACTAAATTAGCTTAGTAGATGCCAAAAGGCAAAAAGTTATTATAAAGATACGCAACCTCCTGTGTTTTCTTATAATTTTCCTGGACGGAAAATGCCTTCTGTTCTATCTCTTTGAAGGTGGAAAGCAACGTTTCCTTCTCCAAAACAATTCGTTCCCTCTCCTTCTTTGAATCCTCAATCCCCTTTGTTAGTTTCTTGATCATTTTTTTACCTGTTTCTATTTGAACTTTGTGACGGTTGATATCTGTGCACTTCTTATCAATATCCTGAAAAGCAGACAACATTAATTGGTGGAAGTACTTATCTACGTAATCTTTGCATAAACAAGTCTAGCATATACTTACGGACTGAATCTTGTTAACCTTTGACTTTTGGCCTTTTAATTTTTCCCCACCAGCATTCTCTATTTTATTCTGGAGCTCCAAAGCCTAGAATGGATGGTTGAAGAAATAATAAGCAACTTTTCGAAAAGATAATGATAATACAACTACATGATGGCCAAGGAGAATGACCAACCACTTCTGAAATATACAATTCTAAAAACTGTCAATTAGTGATGCAAATGATAGGTAATCAACCCCTTACCTTCTCCTTGAGATTTTTAGAACCTTGTGTGAGCCTAGCAATTTCCTTTTCTTCTTTAGTGATGATTTTGGCAAGTTTTTCCAATGTATCAAGCTCATCCTTCTTTGGCTCTGACGCAACCTTCAGTGAATCGAGTTGTTTTTCTAGATAAGCATGTTGGAATGTCAAACTGTCAATCTGTCATGTGATAAAAGAGTTGACTACATTAGTCTCTCATTAATATAGAAGGCCAAAATGGTGGACAGTTTATACAAAGTTTTACCTCTTTTTGGCATTTGGCTAAATCCATTTCAATATGTGAAACTGCTTTCTCCAATGCCTGGTAACGCCTTCCCGCATCAGCAATTTTTTGGCGTATCATATATAATTTTGCAACCAACACAGAGAGCTCATTCTCGGCATTTGCAACAACTTCTCCAGAGACACTGGAGACTCGAATAGATGTTCCCATCTTACCACAACGTGGCTTGCTTCCTCCACCACTCATTGTACCAGATTTTTCAAAAAGAGCACCCTCCAATGTTACAACACGACGAAATTCTCTATCTCCACCATATGCAATACGGGTTGCCTAAAAATTCACAAAAATTGTCAAACCCAAGATAAGATTTATATGAAGTATAAAAGGTAACCCACAAAAACTACACAATTAAGTTCGTGCAACAAACTCAAATCCGAGTAGAGTTGAATGCATTCCACTATTTTTGAAAGTTTTTCTGGGAAGCAATTTGTACCATTTATCTCTGCTTTGGAGATGTAAGTTTTATCATCATTTCTGTGTAGCAGCATTGGAGGATTTATACTCTTTTACATAGTTTACCTCTGCTTTCCAATTAAAAATGTGCATAATAAAGTATGTGGTTCTAGCAATTAAGCATTATAAAAAATATTTCCTAAACTATAAGCAGCTTAATGACTAAATTCCAACTCAGAATGTTTCTAGACTGATAAGCAGCTCAGTAACTGTTGTTCAAAACCCAAAATGCCACCAATTCATATCAGAATTAAGTAAGGAAAATTTGTACTTTTTTGGCCCTTCAGGTAGTAACCAAGCACAAATTATTCTCATTTTTATTCCATAAATGGTCTTTAAAAAACAACTGAAGATATATATATATGTGTGTGTGTGTATAATAAGCAGAAAATACCTGATCAATATCTTTGGCTACAACAGTGTTCCCCATAGCTGCAAAGAAAGCAAGTTTCATTCTCTCATCTTGCACCTTGATCAAGTCAAAAAGGCGTGGAACTCCTTCTGGAGTGCTTACTTTTTCCTTAAGTTTTGATAAATGATTAGCTTGTTTTTCCTGCAAGAGAAATTAGCAAAAGATAAGCATAGGTCAGCATGTACCTGCAAAGGGTCCATAAAGGTCACTTAACCAAGAAACCTCCCCATGTCAAGATTTTAGATATTCAAAAGCCAGAGGTTTAAATATTATTTAATTGTGTGCCAATGATCATTAAATGTTAAAATGAAAGAATGTACATGTATAGGAAGGTAAAATATAAATCATGATTTGGTGATGTAGGAAGCAAGCAAATGATACATTTGGCTTTTACAACCATACAGTTGAAGTCTAAACAAAGGATTTATTTAAAGAGTAGTGCCGAGAATCTTGTTTTTAATAGGAGAATAGTTACCAAAATCATGAAAGTTGCAACACCAAGATTCTTCCGACGTAGTAACTCCACGCATGCTTGTGCAGCAGCAGTTGTTTCTACTACAATATAATCAAGTCCAGGACATGCAGTTGAAATGGCAATGTCATATTTTGCTGCAAGGAAAAATATAGCCAAACAACGGAATTAAAAAAATAGTCAGCACAGAATAAATTATCCCGCCCTCCCATAATTCCCGTTATTGGTGAAATTTTAATGCATGCCTCAAATGCATTAATATACTCTCGTTCCCATTTTGGTGAAATTCATCATGGATTCCTAAACAATGACAAAATACATGCACATTAAACTTCAATATTTTTATTATATTATATTTTCTACTATATCTTTATTTTTGGTCAATGGCACTAAAAATGGGACAGAGGGGAGCCTTACAAGCCATTCTGAAAAGAGCATTTATACACAAAACAAGATTAAGAATGCATATGATCATATTCTAAGCAATGTAATAACTGGACAGACCCATCAGTAAATCTAAGAGAAAAAGCAAGTGACCCACTTATTGCTCTCATATTAGAATGCATTTGACCATCAAAGATTCACATTACCATAAAGTTCAATTTACTCCCCTTTAAGAGATATGACCAACTAACAACGATGGGTACTCCAAGCACAAGAAAGACTAAGGATGCTGACAGCTCCTAGAAGATAGAGAGAAGAAAAGAATTTGGATATTTATATTCTACCTTCTAAATCAGTCTACAGGTCTCTTTTCATTTCTCAAATTCTGGAACTGAACAGTGTAAAAGTTTCATAATTAGACTTTCGAAATTTTGATATATTCACTGTTGTAGACTCATAATGCTTTTGCTTTCAACCATGGAAAGATGAATGTATATTGTATGGACACTATATATACGAAACCCTCACCATCTATAGCGCCTAGATCACCCATTCGTCCATAAATTCCATCTATATCATTCGACTCTTTAGCTTGCATTATTGCTTTCAAGACCGATCCCTGACTCTTTTCAGATTCCATAACAGATAGTAGCTCTGTAACCTTTTGTCTTGTAGCTTGTTCAAGAGGAACTAGTGCTTCTTGCTCTTTTAGGCATTCCTGCGAAGCCTCAAATATTCTCACCATGTCCAATGATGGGTTAAAGATAAACAGAAATTGTAATACAATAAACAAAATATTAAGAAAACATGCCTGTTCCACTTTACGATTTTCCAAAGAATCAAGCTTATTTTTCTCCAATTCACTTTGCATATTTTCCATGCTCAAAGTCTTTGTTTCGATGTTTCGATTTATGTCATTTAACTGCTTCTTAGCATCCTCATACGCAGCACAACCAGCTTCATGCTGAACATTCAAATCAAGCTCAGGCAAATATGGCATACAACTCTACCATAGACCATAATAGCAAATTTACTAACCCCAATTGACAAGACTAGATGCAAAGGTATTATCAGAGTGGGTGACCATAGAGATTGGACATTGTCAAATGAAAAATTACTTTGGTCATGGGAAAGGTAGCATCAAATTACTTTATGCAAAGATATTACCATTCAAATTATTATCTATCAAGGCCTTCAAATTGGTGCTGATGTTAAATGAACACAGATAGGTAATAATGACCTAAAGAATGTCAGCCAAAAGATACTCTTCATATTTTCAGCAAGTAAAACCTATAAAAACATCTGCAATATAATTTAGATTGTATATTATCTCTTTCTGCGTTTGGGGGGGTGGGGTGGGGGGGGGGGGGGGAGTCATATTATAAATTGTTGTAAACTAGGATACCTTGTTACGTGTAGAATTTTATGAAAATTGAGGAATAATGACCCAGATACAAATTTACAATGATCAAACTAGAGCAGTCTTGTGATTAGCAAATAAAACAGCGTACATGAAGCATGATATTAAGTATATATCTTTTGCATGGGTAGGCTTTTCGATTGCCTTAAATGTGTAATTAATTTTGCAAATATCAAAACAAGGTGTCCCCCCCCCCCCCCCATCATTGGTAAATGAAATAAACATCTCAAAATTCAAATTTGACAGGAATGATTACATTACTAACATCCATCTCGAGTACAGGTTTCAATATAAGCCAGTTCTGTATAAATCCATATGATGAACTTATATGTGTACACTCTGATTGGTGACAAACAAAAACGTGACTAAACATTAGAACTAGTTTTCTGTTGGGATAAAAAGGCTTGAGAAATGAAATGAAGCAATAAATTAATACCTTCAGCTGCTAATAGTCAGCCTGCAAGAGTAATTTTTGAATATTCAGGTTGATATTGATCGCAGCGTGTACGCCACCTTTATTCACAATATTAACAATGATTTATCATACTACAGCAAATTTCATCACTTATCATGGCCCCATATAGAATATAGAAATATCTCTCTAACATGTGATGGCAACAAAGTCATTTAAAATCTTCTCATCACCATAACAAAGAAGCAATCACCTTCTATCCTATTTTCAAAAGAATTTTTCCAATTAAATATTGATCTTGTAATCTCACCTTCTCATTCAATAGTTTGCTCTCACTGGATGCAACTTCGAGTTTTCCCTTGTGCTCAATCAACTGCTTTTCCCAGGGTTCCAATTCGGCACGGACCTTTGCAAGCTCATTACGGTACATCTCAGTTTCCACTGTATTGCACACCAATTGAAAACCCATAATAAATTTTCACATCACAATTATTTAAAATCTCAAGTAACTAAATGTCGCCGGTGTACAAAAATTAGGAATAAACAGTTAAATTTAACAGCTCAGTGTAAATACATATGTGAAGCAAGGTAAAAAGGCAATACTGTAGTAAATCACAAACTTCACTGCAAAGTTAGTCCAACTCTAAAATTTCAATGAAGATTCTAGACTTGAACTTTTTCATCCATTATCTCCACATAGATAGTAAGACATTATAAAGGTGTATCGGCTTATTCAAAATCTTCTGAAAAATAAACTTTTCTGAACACAAGTGCCTGATAAAGTGATGAATTCTTACAACATTAGTTGATTTTCACGGGAATGAAAAAACACAAATTAAAATTTTGAAGAACTTACACCATGTGACCCACCTTGTATAAATTTTGTTTAATTTGACATTTACAAGGTATCAAACCTAAATATGATTGATCTATACTGGTAACCCTAACCAGCTCAACTGACCAAACCCGCTGAACACAAGCTTCAGTTTTTCTCTGATTAGTTGAGTACTATAATATTTATTCTGAAGTTCAATAGAGCAAGGAGAATGTATGTTCTCTACCTTCCTTGTCTACTATCTATCCTTCTCGACCATTACTTACGTTCCCGACTTCGTCTCCAACTATATTTCTCATTTCAAGAAGAAATAAAATGAAAAAGAAAGGGTGAGCTCAACTATATTATGACTAAGATAATGCGTAATAAATTATCCCCGAATAAAAATTTTCATCAAATTATCAATGGTCATATAAGAAAGACAAAAACTCAAAGTAATATATAAAGTTTTAACTAACCGGGTATAATAAAGAATGGAATAACAAAAGAAATAATTTACATTCCAATGTTTTGATAGCAACCATAATTTGATTAATGATGCTCACAATGAACACAATAAAGAAAATCTTTTAAATAAAATATAAAACAACTAAAATTAAAGCACATACATAGTAAAAACAACTAAACAAAATGAAGTGGCAAAATAGCCCTATAAATAAGTATTTTAAACATTACTAAAACTTATATGATTGAGGCTTGGTTATTGGGTTATTTGGCATTCTAACTATTTAACACGTAACCAACCAAAAGTATCGGTTCTCTCTTTTAATAACCCAAAACAGAACTAAAAAAATGCAAAGGCAAATCGTTTTAAACAAAAGTTAGTTTGGTTGGCTTTGTTCTTGATTTTAACTGGAAAATTTTACACCCTATTGCTAGCACTAGGTTAATTTGCAAATATCATCATCACTACACTAATTTCAAATGAATTACAAGTTCAGTAGTGCTATTAGAAAATATGAACACAAAAGGTTAACAAATTTACAAGTCTATAGAAATTAGAAAATAATCCAAGGAAATATCTATGGACCTTGGATTAAGTATTTCACATATAAAGCTCTTTCAATAAAAAAAATGACAACCTTTTGAGTTCTCCTTAATTTCTTCTAATATTCTCTCTTCGTCTGCCAAAAGCTTTTGCAGTTTAGGAATATCACCCTCCAGTTGTGGAATCAGATCAGTTGACTCCTCAGACTCCTTTGTGATGTCAGTGATCTTTACTGAATCCTAAAACAAAATCTAAAAGTAAGATGCATGAATCAGTTGGATACATGTGATGACCACTTGTTCACTTGCCTTTTCAAGTTTATCATCTAGTTTTTTAATCTTTTGTTTCACATGCTTGAAATCTTCACGGTATTTTACATCCTGCCTTTCAAACTCCTTGAACTCATCCTTGCAGTGTCTAAGATCACTATCAAGTTCCTAGATTTCCAACCAAAAAAAAAAGGTTAAGAACACATCTTGCAAAAGTTGAATCAGAACATCTGAACAAAGACAAACTGAATTTAAGGCAAAAATCATTACCATAAATGGCAACATGCCTAAGATATGCCATAGGGATCTACAGATGAGTGCCTTTTCTCTCATGAGACTACATGCTAGATAATACCATGCAAAGTTTTCTAATAACACTACCACACAAAAAACTTAAACTGATGTCTGCATACCTCTTGAAGCTTTGCTTTTTCCAAGTGCATAGCCTCAAGTTCCTTCAATGTATTGTGTTTTACTTTAATCTTTTCCCTGAGAATAAATGCCCAATTTACATTCAAACGACAACTGAAACAAATCTTCAATTCAAGCAATTTTATCAAAATTTGTCAACTCTTTTATAATCCAGACTACCTTTCACTTTTAAGATTTTCTTCCAGGTAGGAAAGTTTTGCTTGTACTTCCCTCGTTTGAGCAGTATTTTCCTCAGCAGCCAGGTTTGTGGCTTTTTCTTGCCATTTCAATAGTGACAACTCCTTGAGCATGTAGGCTTCTGCTTCGTTCTTCACATTCTGATGATATGAAAAAAGTTGTCTGATTAAGTAAAGTACAACTCGCGGATAATGTAAAACTCTGCATAAACAAAAGAATACCTCCGAGCTCTCTCTTTCTTTCTCTGCTAACTTAACCATCTGCACAACCCCAGACCTTCTCTCACTAAGGGCTTCTAGCCTATGAGAAGGGAGAAAAAACCTTGTATGTGATAGAAACTTGAGGTGCATCCATAAAAGGTAGATGAACTCATTCAGAAATCAAAGTGCGTGACGAAGAGTTATTCGTGTAGGAATACAAATATATAGATAAATCATGTGACCAGCATCTGAATAGTTTGACCAGATATGATCAATTGTCCTACTAAACACTAGTGCATGCTTTAAAATTGACAACATTGGTTTTATGATGTTAAATCATCTCTATTGGAGATTTTCTCTTCCTTTCACATCCATTTACAATGAACTTATTGAATCATGCACTTATTGACGTTGCATTTTGTACAATTAAGTAACAGCAATTTATGTGCAGTTACCAAAAATATACATATGATGTACGATAGAGGATAAATGTGTATGCGGGGATAACAGGTATGTTTGAAATAAATCATAAAACTCACTCTTTAGATGATTCGTCGATCTTTTCAACATATTTGTTAGTTCCAATTATATCTTCGAGATATTCAAGAAAACCTTCATCATGGGGACCTTGAGCCTTTGGTTTCATTAATGATATCTGCTCAACTTCACCCTGATAAAAAGCCAACAATAATTATTTAAAGCACTAGATAAAACTTTTTACTCAAACTACAACAAAACATAACAAACTGCGAACCTGAAGAATCAAAAAACGGTTATTGTCCAAGTCCACTCCTTTCTCTTTCAACTTCTTTGTGACCAGAGTAAAAGTACTTGAACTATTGTTAATAAAATAGTCAGAGCTATTACTTCGATATGCCTTCGCGTGTTATACTAAATTCACTCCCTGGAACAACTTCATAGGTCTCGTCCTCCTATAAGCAAAAGAAATGAAACTTCTTTACACACCATATAATGAGGGGAATGACGGCCCTAAACCGAAAAATAACAATAAAAATTACCAAATCAATGATCTCCTGAAAGTATACAGTGACACTAGCACACTCCAGATTCTGGTGGTTTGTAGAATTGTGAATCAGCTCTGACACTTTGTTAAGACGCATCTGCACATAAATTTGTTTAAATTTGTGGTGTGACATTTAGAAAACCAAAAGCAATCAATTTATTTCATTTCTCAGCTGTAAAAACACCAGAAAATGAAAAGATGACAAAATAAAGAGAGAAAAGTAACCAGATTGCAGTAATTTTCTAACCTGTTTGGCTCTCTTTCCAAAGACGAAAAGCATAGCATCAATCACATTGCTTTTCCCGCTACCATTTGGCCCAACCACTGCCGAAAAGCTCTGTTCGCCAATTCAATGAAACCAAAAGAAATATAAAACAGCATCGAATTTCTAAATTAAGGTAGACAGATACATACACGTCCACACAGATATAAGCCCTAACCTTGTGGAAAGGACCGACAATTTGTTTACCAGCGTAGGATTTAAAGTTTTCCATTTCCATTTTGCTGATAAACAGCCTGGGACCTCTAGATCTCCCTCCTCGAATTGAGTCCGAGTCGGTTGGCTTGAACTCGTTGGTCGTCGATTCCATCTCAATGCCCATTTCACGTTCCTGATTGTTTCGAAAAATAAGGTTTCAATCGGTTTTGCTACCAGAGAACAAAATTTTGGACTCTCCAAATCGGTTCGCAGTCAGACCACCATTAGCAGCAGACGAATAGAGTGAGCAGATGAGTAAATATATGAATCGATGAACTATTTGGGCGGGAAACTCAACTTTTGTGGCATCTAAAAACGAAATCGCGAAGATTGAATTGGGATGTTTATTTTCTGAAGTGTGTATTTGGGCTTCAACCATATGGGCTTTATTTGTTCTTAAAATCTCCAATTTCAACCCAAGTACTTGTTCTTTTTTTAATATCATAATTTATTACACTAATAATCTAAGGAGAATATTGGACCTTCATCTTCATTGTCAAATTATCCATAAAAACTAAACTCTTTTTATAGAACAATAACTTTTGACAACTTAACTCTTTTTAGGATGAATTACATATTTTATTATATTTTAAAAAATAATTATAACAATAGTGCGCTCATAAAATTTTTATATAACTAATATACTTCCATATTTATTTACAATACTAGTGTAAATAGGATTCTTTATTTTAAGGAATTAATATTCAATTAGGATTCTTTAATTTAGGGCTTCTTCTCTCTCTCCTCATCTATAACAACTGCAACATGCAAAATCTCTATTACATCCCCACCGCCACCTATAATAAATCTCCTATTCGTTTCCTGCTGCTGCTCATGATCACGAGGCCTCTTCTTTTTCAAATTCAAACCCAGACCCAAATCCAATTCAAGGAGCCCTAGTAAACTTAATGTTGGAATGGGGTAGAGCCCCGAAGTTGAAAGCGAGTGGAGATCTTGAAACGATTCATACGAAAGTCATGGGGGATTGAAATAACGGAGGACTCTGTTTCAAGATTTTCTGAATCTTTTGGTGATTTTGTGCGAATATGTCTGGCCATTGATCCGAAGAGAAGGGCGAGTATGTATAGGCTTATACGCCATGATTTCTTTAATAATGCTGAAAGCATGACATACTTTGAAAATGTTGTCATGATGGGGTTAAGTCCTCCTGTAGGCAGAGCTGCTTCTAAGAGAAAAAGAAATTACAGAATGTTATCAAGAAATTCAAGAGAAATTCGCAGAGACATGCTTCGGAGAATAATACCGGCGGTGTAACGCCGTCGAGAAAAAAGAGAGAGAATTCTGCGGAGACTGTAAGACCCCAACTTATTATTAATGAAATTAAATTTTCTCTATTTATTATTTTGAAATAGTAAGGGTTGATTTGATTAATGTGGATAGTTATGGGTAAAATACGCAAATATTTCAAATAAGCAGTGGTTATAAAATATTCGTTTGGTCGTGGAATATTCTTCTTTGTCGGGGAATATTAAATGCAATATGGCCAATGAATTGTATGGGGCCCATAACTGAAAGCGATTGGATGAAGAAAATGACAAATATAAGTTGTTTAAAAATAACGGCGTAGTTATTCTGAAGTATCTTTGTTAAAATACTCTGTGGTTAAAACACAAGAAGACAGCACAGTATTGCACAATTATTGATTCTTACGTGAGAAGGCATTACTCAATAATTATTACGATAATTCTTATTCAAGATTTTATTTTATTAATTCAATAATTCTTTGCGTTGATATTTCATTGTTTTGATAATTGTCCTACACGGTATTTTTCATTATCTGAGCAATAATTTATATTATATGAATAATATTATTGGATAACATTATTGGCAATGTCTAGAAAGTTACATGCTCTAGGAGAGGTTTGGTCACCTAATTACGCTAGAAGAGGAGAAATCCTTATTGGAAAGCCCTTCTATCTTAGTAATCTATGCGGTTTATCGATTGTTGTGATTACTGTAATATTATTTGTGAATAATTAATTATTGATTTATATGATGAGAAAAATATTGATTTTATGTGGATATAGATGGAGAAAATTTTTAATGTGACAATTGTTGAAAATTAATATTTTATCTTTTTCTGATAAAATAATTCATTTAAATATATTATTATATTATTATAATATAATAACGGTGATATCTTCACAATGAATATGGGATATATGAGTATATGAGAAGGAAGAGTATTTTTATTACCAAAAATATTTAAAACATGTTTTTCATGTCCGTGGACCCCATTTCTTGACTGAAATTTGATTATAGCCTGTAAAATCGCCCGTTTGTAGATTTCGGTCAATTTCTGTTTGGAATTTGGAAAAACTTTCTTCTGCGAAGTTGTAGATAATGGAATTTCCTATGGAAAAGACGCGAGTTTCGAATTTTCTGATAAAAAGGCTATTTATTATGAATTATTGAAGTTTCATAGTTCCGAAATAATTGATTTTTGGAAGTTTTAATTATTTATATCAATAAAAACGTTTTTCAAATGTTTGTGGGCATCTTTAACATGTGCTAGATGGCTGAAATCAGTTGGTAAAAGTGGGCGTAGGAATTTACAATATAAATAATAATATTTTATTAAATTTTACATTTGGTGTTCTAAGCATTTTCCTATATAGGTGCTTAGGTTAGAATTGAAAATCACAATTGAAACCTTTTTCTCTCTTTCTCTCTCGATATATTGAGCGTATTCTTGTGAATATTTTAATACTTTGAGTGTTCTTTACGGTGCAAGTGTTCAAGTCATAGCCTATATCCCAGATTTCAACTGTAAGTCTTGTCTTTTGTGAGGTAAAGGATATTATTTTTTTTTAAAAAATGATATTAATTCTTCCAATATCATTATACCGAAGTATTGATCTAAACTTTTAATCAAATTTGGAACTTTTTGTGCCGGAGTTACTATTCACGTATGCGACACTATTCACGAAAAAATAAAATTTTTTTTTTCATCCAAAATATCTAGTGTGGATACTAGCTTTGATTGTATCTATGTTTTGATCATTCTTGAATTTTACTTCACTATGATTATTTATGAAGTATTTTTGGACATGAAATAACTGAAATACGAATCCTTAATATTTATTCTTTTGCTTCACTGGATTCGTTTTCTTTAAAATATTTTTTGTGACGCCCCCAAAATTAGGTATACATCACCCATCTTGGGTCGCCACTTATATGGTACAGAATTTAAATACAACTTACTAACATAACTGTAGGTATGCATACGACATAAATCGTGAGTTTAAATACAAATATCGCTCACTAGATATTATACAAACTCAAAAAAGGAGTCATCATTACAATTATTATCACACTATTTCACGTAATAGTGAGGACTACTAATGCTATCATCAGACCATCACTCGTTTCCCAGACTCGTCCCAAATATATTCTCATTTCACAAGAGAAAAAGTGAAAGAAAAAGGTGAGCTCAACTAGCCCATAAGAAATATTATGACTAAGATAATGCGTAATAAATTATCAATAGTCTTCAACAATGTTAAACCGATAAAATACAATGAGACAACCGGTTTAAGCTGCAGTGAATATCTGATCCATTAAAAGAGTCAAGTAGAAAATAAAGTCTACTATCTTTTAGGTTTTAAAAGGTTTTTCATCATCATTTATAAATTGAGACTCACTTTAATAAATATTTCACATCATCGAATCACCCCTCGCACTACTACCGAGGATATTCTTTTTAAGATCACGACCACAATTATTCATGCACTTACGGGCAAGAATATTTGTGTATTCATTAATGGTCATGATCATGCCAACAACATCCATCAATGCACTACTACCAATGAGGATTTTACCACATCATTTGTAACATTACGGTCGTGATTACACCGAATAGTCTCAGTCATAATCATACCAAGTCCATCTATGCACTACATGTGCCACGTATGACTTTAAAAAAAATATAAACATGAGGATGATGACAATGATATAAGAATTCAATAAAACAAGTTCAAGAATTATTTTATCCGGGAATTATTAACGTCCAAATTATCAATAAGATCTTTGCTTTGTAGAGTAAAATTCAAGAATGATCGGAAGAATATTTTCATGAAAAGATCTTTGGATGAAACGCAAATATCAAGGATATTCCACTAATTTCATGGAGTATAGAAGTCAAAGTTTTAACCAACCGGGTATAATAAAGAATGGAATAACAAAAGAAATCACCATGCATGCGATATAGATCGCATGCATGACGGAGTTATTCAATGAATAATAAATAACGGAACCAAAGTCGTCGTGAAATTCACACCAACAGGATGTTCCAATGTAATAATAAATATGGAACCGGATCCGGTGTAAAACACACAGAATAGGATATTCAATGAGAATAATAAAGATTTTAACCCGGTCCTGTGTAAAACACATGAGCAGGATGTTCCAACGTAGAATAATAAAGATTTTACCCAGTCCTGTAAGACACACCTGCATGTGATGTTCCCAATGAATAATAAAGATTCCAGTCCTGTGTAAAACACGCATGACAGGATGTTCCAATAGAATCATAGAAGAATGTCACCAAGTATAGGTAAACTCACAGATATCTGAGTTATTCCAATGAATAATAAGCAATGGAATAACAACAGTTCTCTTCATGAATAAGAAAGAATAACACCCCTTACTTTTGGTAGGAGATTGAATATTGCAGCGATGTAGTAATAAAATACTCTTCTTCTTTCTCTCTTATTATTCTCTATATTTCTCTCTCTATAGCTTGAATGAATTAGTGGAAAATAATGAAGCCCTAGGCCTCTATTTATAGAAGATTTCTAGCTTAAAGACCTTAGAGTGTGAAAAGCGCAAGTGGCTTGACGAATGGTTTGGCCTTTTGTAATGTGAAACGACAAGTGGTTCGACGTCTGGTAAAGGTAATTACTATTAACGGAAGGTAAATACTATCGATGAAGGTAAATACTATTCACAAGGGTAATTACTATTGACGAAGGTAATTACTATCGACGAAGGTAAATACTATTCACAAGGGTAATTACTATCGACGAAGGTAATTACTATTGACGAAGGTAAATACTATTCACAAGGGTAATTACTATCGACGCAGGTAATTACTATTGATGAAGAGACTCTTAGATGATGACATATACGCCCCCCCCATTAAAATAATCAAACTTACCACAAATCATTTTTTTTTTTTCATCAACACATATTTAATCTTTCAACAATTATTAATCATTTATAACTTGTCGTCTCAATTATTGATTTAATACTATAACATATTATACGATGATATCTTCGTGACAATAATTGAATCAATAATATAAGAGATATGATGCAAAGAATTCATCGTAATAATAATTGAAAGATAGGTGAGTGACTTCTCACGTAAGCATCAATAATCAATACCGTAGTGTACTTCTTGTCTACGCTTCATCGTACTTTTTACCACCGGGTAGTTCAACAGTTTTAACGGTAACACCTCCGTAGTTATTTTTATAAAATATTTTTGTCGTTTTCTCAATCCGAATAATAATTACATTATTAGGGGTCCACCAATGATTGAGTCGTTATGTATTTAATATTCCCTAACAAAAAGAATATTCCCAACCAAACGAATATTTTATAACAACTTGCATACTTTGCAAAATTTATAAATATTACCCACAACTATAACATTATATCAAATTTATTCCATAATATTCAAAAATAATATTTATAGAAAAATTCATCTTTATTTATAAAAGCTGGGGTCTTACATTTTTCATCATCCTCAGTCCTAAATGATGATATAATTGAATATCTTTGGCCTGTAGTGCAAAGATTAACGATTTTATGATGAATATCTTTGGCCCGTAGTGCAAAGATGAACATGTGTTGAGATGAACATGACCAACTGATGAATATCTTTGGCCTCTAGTGCAAAGATGAATATTTGATTCAAGATGAATATTGATTGATGTTACAGGGATAAAATAATGATGATGGTGTGACGCCCCCAAAATAGGTATACATCACCCATTCTGAGTTGTCAATACATGGTACAAACACAACTACAACTTTATTATTACAACAATAAAACTGTGAGTTTGAATACAAATATTATCTTCTAGATAATATCTATACTCAGATAAATCCTCATCACATTTATTGACACATTATTTTATAAAAATGGTGAAGACTACTAAATAACTCTCTCTAGAACTTTCATTCCATACCCCGATCGTACTCGCTATATTCTCGCCTCCTTAGAACACCAAAGCAGAAAATTTAATAAATTAATAATATTATTTTTTCAAATTTCCTACACCCACTAATTTGGTCCAAGACATCAGCCACCATGTGACAAAACATTAAAAACGTTTTTCTTAATTTAAATAATTAAAACTTCCAAACATCGATTATTTCAGAACTACGGAACTTCAATAATTCATAATAAATAGCCTTTTATCAGAAAATTTGAATCTCGCGAGTTTTTATAGGAAATTCAATTCTCTACAACTTTAGGAAGAAAGTTTTTCAAAATTCCAAACAAAAATTGACCAAAATCTACAAGCAGAAGCGATTTTACAATATAATCAAATTTCAAATCAATAAATGGGGTCCAACATGTTTAACATGTTTTAAACATTTATTGCAACAAAAATACTCTTCCTCCTCGTATACTCATATATCCCACATTCGTTGTAAAATATCACCATTATTATATTATTAAAATATAATAACATATTTAAATGAATTATTTTATCGTAAAAAGATAAAATTTCAATTTTCAACAATTATCACATTAAAAATTTTCTCCATCTATATCCACATAAAATCAATATATTTCTTATCATATGAATCAATAATTAATTATTCACAAATAATATTACGAAATCACAATATTGACAACCAGTGCGCCTCAGTGAAAGAGGGGCTTTCCAATAAAGATTTCTCCTTCTACAAGGCGCAATGATTAGGTGACCAAACCTCTCCTTGTATGAAACTTTCTAGACATTGCTAATAATGTTATCCAATAATATTATTCAGATAATATGAATTATTGTCTAGATAATGAAAAATACCGTAATGACAATTTATTGAAATAACAAGTAATATAAAATATCAATCAAAGAATTATGGAATCAATAAAATAAAATACCTGAGCAAAGAATTACTCAGTAACCATTATTAAGTAGTGCATTCTTACGTAAAGAATCAATAATTGGTGTAATACCGTAATGTCTAACGTGTTTTAACCAATTTAGTATTTTAACAAAGATTAATAATTGGTAATAATTACGCTGTTATTTTTAAACAACTTATCTTTAATGTGACAATTGTTAAAAATTAAAATTTTATCTTTTTCGATAAAATAATTCATTTAAATATGTTATTATATTTTAATAATATAATAATGGTGATATTTTTACAACGAATGTGGGATATATGAAAGATACGAGGAGAAGAGTATTTTGTTGCAATAAATGTTTAAAACATGTTAAACATGCTCATGCGGACCCCATTTATCGAATCGAAATTTGATTATAACTGTAAAATCGCCTGCTTATGAATTTCACCAATATTTGTTTAGAATTTGGAAAAACTTTCTTCAGAAAGTTGTAGAGAATTGAATTTCCTATAAAAATTCGTGAGATTCAATTTTCCGCAAAAGGACTATTTATTATGAATTATCAAGTTCAAGTTCAAATAATTGATTTTGAAGTTTAAAATATTTAAAATTAGAAAATGTTTTTTTTGTTGTTAGTCTTGTGTAGTGGTGGTTGGTGGTATGATGTTGGGCAAATTAAGTGTGCGTTGGAAAATATATATATATTATTAATTTATTAAATTTTCTATTTTAATGTTCTAAGCAATTTCCTATAAATAAGCGTCTTAGGTTAGAATTGAAAATCACACCGAAATCAAGTTTTCTCTCTATATTATCGAGCGATTCTTTCTTGAGTATTTTGAGTATACTTTGAGTATTATTTATACTGATTGCAAGTTCAAGTCATAGCTTTATATCCTGTTTCAACTAGAAGATCTTGTCTTTGTGAGGTAAGGATATTATTTTTTTTAGTAATGATATTATTTCTTCAATATCATTATCTTTGAAATATCGATCTGAATTTTTTATCAAATTGGAACTTTTGGTGTTGAGTTCTTATTCACGTGATACTAAGACTATTCACGATATCGATACTATTTACTTAATACAAAGACTATTCATGTAAAAATGAAAATTTTCCTTTTCGCCTAAAAATATCTATCAGGGATACTAGCTTTGATTGTATCCATGTTTTGATCATTCTTGAATTTTACACCACTATAATTATTTTTAAGGTATTTTTGGACATGGATAAAACAAAGTACTAATCCTTAATCCTTAATCCTCATCATTTTGTTTCACCGGATTCGCTTTTAAAATATTTTTCATCATCCTCGCCTTAAATGATGATATTATTGAATATCTTTGGCACCAGAGTGCAAAGATGAGTGATTTTGAAGAATATCTTTGGCCCGTGGTAAAGATGAACAGTGTTTAGATGAACACGACTAATCGATGAATATCTTTGGCAGTAGTGCAAAGATGAATATTTGATTCCGATATATATATTGGTTGATGTTACTGGGGATAAAAATAGACGATGAACTTTTAAATTCATACATGTAAGATAGTAGTTTGCATTCTCTACTTAACTCTTCTAATGAATTATTATTTCATTGCGAATATTAATTTAAAATTTGTTGTCTATCAGATTCTATTAGATTTTTCCTGTTGAAGACTAACGATAATTTGTTGTATATTATCTTAGTCATAATATTCTTTACCGGGCTAGTTGAGCTCACCCTTTTCCTTTTGTTCCATTTTTCTTCTTAGGAGGCGAGAATATACGAGCAGTGCGAAGCCTGGGGTATGGAATGAAAGTTCTAGAGAGAGTTATTTAGTAGTCCTCACCATTTTGTAAAAAATAATGTGTCAATAAATGTGATGAGGATTTATTCGAGTATAAATATTATCTAGAAGATAATATTTGTATTCAAACTCACGCTTTTATTGTTGTAATAATAAAGTTGTAGTTATTTTTGTACCATGTATTGACAACTCAAAATGCGAGGAACCCAAACGAGGTGATCACGGTAAACTATTTATAAATTCTTGCGAAGTTTATACCTTACTTGATCTATTTGCTACCCATTCATTTATCTCTCCCGCATGTGCTCAACGCTTAAACTTGACTCGAGAGAAATTAGACTTTGACCTATCTGTGGAAACTCCGTTAGAGAAACTTTCATCACATCCACATCGCTTATAAATCTTGTTTGATTCAAGTTGGCACCATCACCTTACCCGTTGACCTTATCTCTTTAAAGATACTTGCTTTTGATGTGATTTTAGGGATTGATTGGTTAACTACTCATCATGCCAAAATTGATTGTTTTCGTAAGGTTGTTAGTTTTCATATTCCTAACCAACCCGTTGTTGTAAGAATTCAAGCAACTAAACCATTAAAATCAATCATCGCCATATCTAATCATAAAGCTATTCGCTTATCAAAAACGGATGTCAAGCTTTCTTAGCCCATGTTATGGATTTGAATAAAGACACGCCAAATTTGAATAATATTCCCGTTGTTATTGACTTTCCCGACGTATTTCAAGAAGAACTTCCTTGTCCTACCCCGTAACGTGAAGTTGAATTCTTTATTGATCTTGAACTGATACAAAGCCCATTTCTAAAACCCATATCGAATGGCTCCTATTGAACTTCAGAGTTAAAGGTCCAACTACAGAATTGTTGGACATCGGTTTCATTCGCCTTAGTACATCTCCTCGGGGTGCTCCTGCTTTATTTGTAAAGAAGAAAGACGGAGTATGCGACTTTTTATCGACTATCGGAATTGAACCATGTCACCATCAAGAATAGGTATCCTCTACCTCGTATTGATGACTTGTTTGACCAAATGCAAGGGGCACAATTCTTTTCAAAAATCGATCTTCGCTTACGGATATCATCAAATGAAGATTAGAATCGAGGATATTCCAAAGACCGCCTTTAGAACTCGATGCGGGCATTATGAATTCTTAGTCATGTCTTTCGGATGACTAATGCTCCTCTGCTTTCGTGGATATGATGAACCGAGTATTCAAGGAATATTTGGATCGGTTTGTTGTTGTCTTTATTAATGACATCCTTATATATTCCAAAAGTCATGAAGATCATGAGCACCATTTGAAGTTTGGTACTCAAAAGGCTTCGTGAAAACAAACTATATGCCAAATTAAAGAAATGCGAGTTCGGCTTGAGGAAGTAGCATTCCTTGGGCACGTGGTGTCGAAACATGGAGTATCTCTGTTGATCCGCCAAGATTGAAGCAATACAAAGTTAGAGCAACCAAGCTCATGGATCAAGTACGTAGCTTTTTTTGGCTTAATGGTTATTATCGGAGATTCGTGGAAGGGTTTTCTCGAATCGCTACTCCATTAACTCAACTAACTCGGAAGGATACAAAATTGCTTGGAGCGAAGAATGCGAGAAAAGTTTCCAAGAGCTTAAGAGGAGACTTATTTCTAAGACTGTTTCTAACAATACCATCCGTTCGGATGGATTTGTTATCTACTGATGATGCTTCGTGCAAAGGGTTAGGATGTGTTCTCTCACGCAACGTGGGAAAGTCATAGCCTATGCCTCATGACAACTTAAAGAGTATGAGAGGAATCATCCTACTCATGATCTAGAGTTAGCGTGATCGTTTTCGCTAAAGATATGGAGGCACTATCTATATGGGGAGAAAGTGGAGATATATTCGCACCATAAAAGCCTTAAATATTTCTTCACTCAAAAAGAACTCAACATGCGACAATGACGCTGGCTCGAGCTATTGAAAGACTACGACCACACTATTCAATACCATCCCGGAAAAGCGAACGTGGTAGTGGACGCGTTGAGTAGAAGATCATATGCGAGGAACGAAAAGTGCGATGATGTCAAGTATACGACAGAGCCAACTTTAATAGAAAAAGTTAAGGTTGCTTTCAAGCCACCAATCTTGAGTCGATGCGTGTATGAAGAAGAAGAAAGTACAAGAAGGAGCTATTCCTAAGCGAGAATTGATGAAGAAGGAATACTTGAGTCCACTCTAGACTTTGTGTTCCTAACGACTGATTTGAAGTACAAGATTATGATGGAGGCACACAATACACCATTTGCAATCCATCCTGGAAGTACTAAAATGTATCGTGATCTTGACATACATTTTGGTGGAACAATAATGAAGAGAGAGATTGCAAAGTTTATCTCAATGTGTTTAACTTGTCAACGTGTAAAGGCGAGCATCTAGTACCTAAGGGTCCGTTGCAACCACTTGAGATTCCGAAATGGAAGTGGGAACACATTACCATGGATTTCGTTACGGGTCTTCCTACGGTTTCTCGTGGCATCAATGCTATTTGGGTTATTGTTGATAGATTAACCAAGTCTCGCTTCATTTCTTGCCGACACGGAGACTTATTCACTTGAACGTCTTGCTGATATGCGTGAATGAGATTGTGAGGTTGTATGGCATGCTGTATCCATAGTTTCGGATCGTGACCCAAGATTCACTTCAAGATTTTGGGTTAGCTTGCAAAAAGCTATGGGCACAGATTTATTTATTGATTCGTCATACCATCCTCAAACAGACGGAAAATCGAAAGGACTATTCAAACTCTTAAAGATTTATTAAGACTCATGTCCTAGACTTCAAAGGCGGTTAGGATAAGTATTTACCATTGGTAGAATTCTCCTACAACAACAGCTTATCGAGCAAGTATAGGTGTGGCTCCATTTGAAGCATTATATGGACGAAAAGTGTCGCCGCCAAGATGTTGGGACGAGGTGGGTGAAGCAACATTGTTAGGACCTGAAGTTAAGACGTATGACTACTTTTAAAAGATCCAAATGATTCGACAACGTATACAAACCAAGACAAGATCGACAAAAGAGTTATGCGGATCTTCATCGAAAGGACGTGGAATTTAGTGTAGGGGATCATGTATTGTTGCGAGTTGCTCCATGGAAGGGAGTTACAAGATTTGGGAAGAGAGGAAAGCTCAATCCACGATTTATTGGTCCATTTCAAATTCTTGACCGAAAGTAGAAATGTAGCCTATAGACTGCGTTACCTCCGAGTATGTCTCGTGTTCATAATGTGTTTCACATATCATGCCTTCAAATATGTGAAAGACCCAAACCACGTTATTGAGTTAGAACCGGACGAGATAGCCGAAGACTTAACGTATGAGGAGGTACCTGTCAAGATCTTAGATAGGAAGGAGCATGTCCTACGCGCAAAGGTCATACCACAAGTTAAAGTTTTGTGGAGGAATCATGCTATAGAGGAAATGACCTGGGAATTGGAAACGGAAATGAAAGCGAGGTATCCTCACCTTTTCGAAACACCAGATACGTACGTCAATTTCGAGGACGAAATTTCATAAGGAGGGGAGGTTGTAAGACCCCAACTTATTATTAATGAAATTTAATTTTCTCTATTTATTATTTTGAAATAGTAATGTGGATAGTTAGGGGTAAAATACGCAAATACTTCAAAATAAGCAAGTGGTTATAAAATATTCATTGTTGTTTAGAATATTCGTTTGGTCGTGGAATATTCGTAATGTCTGGGAATATTCGTGATTTACCAGTAGCAGCCATGTGTGGGCCCCATAACTGAAAGCGATTGGATGAAGAAACGACAAATATAAGTGGTTTAAAAATAGCTACAGTAGTTGTTACCGCTAATCTATCGTTAAAATACTCGGTGGTTAAAACACAAGAAGACACCAGTATTGCACCAATTATTGATTCTACGTAAGAAGGCACTTCTCAATAATGGTTACGATGAATTATTCGCTCAAGATTTTATTGATTTAATAATTCTTTGCGTTGATATTTTATATTCATTGTTGTTTCAATAATTGTCATTACACATTATTTTTCATTATCGAAGCTAATAATTCATATTATCCTAATAATATTATTAGATAACATTATTGGCAATGTCTAGAAAGTTCATCTAAGGAGATGTTTGGTCACCTAATTGCTTGGCGCCCAAAGAAGGGCTATTTATTATGAATTATTGAAGTTCAAGTTCAAATAATTGATTTTTGGAAGTTTAAAATATTTTAAATAATAAAAACGTTTTTGTTTTGTTTTGTGGGCTACAACACGTGCATAATGAATGTGAGATCAGATCTAGGAAGGTGGGCGTAGAAATCTTAATATATATATTAAATTTTACTACTTTGGTGTTCTAAGATTTTCCTATAAATAGGGTGCTTAGGTTAGAATTGAAAATCACACCGTAAACTCAAGTTTTCTCTCTATATTATCGAAAGTATTCTTGTGAGTATTTTGAGTATACTTTGAGTATTGTTAGACGGTGCAGTTCCTTCAAAGACTATACCCTAGATTCCAAATTAAAGTACTAATCTTTCGAGGTAAGGGATGTTATTTTCTTCTCAAATGATATTATTTCTTCAATATCATTATCTTTGAAATATTGGTTGAAACTTTTATCAAATTTGGAACTTTTTCACGTATGGGGTTACTATTCATGAGTTACTATTCACGAGTTACTATTCATGAGTTACTATTCACGAGTTACTATTCACGAGTACTATTCATGAAGCGTGAAGATGTTTTTTGTGAAATTTCTATCTTTTGGTGTCAGTTACTTATTCATGATATATATAGCCTTTATTCACGATACTGATCTTATTCACGATACTGAGACTATTCAATTTAAAATGAAATTTCTTCTTTTTTGTCCAAAAATATCTATTCGGATACTAGCTTTGATTGTATCCATGTTTTGATCATTCTTGAATTTTACACCACTGCGATTATTTTTGAGGTATTTTTGGGCGTGAATAAAACAAAAGTACGAATCCTTAATCCTTAATCCTCATTATTTTGTTTCACCGGATTCGCTTTCTTTAAAATATTTTCATCATCTTCATACCTAAATGATGATATTATGGAATATCTTTGGCACGTAGTCTGCAAAGATGAATGATTTCTGAAGAATATCTTTGGCCAGTAGTGCAAAGATGAACAGTGTTTAGATGAACACGACCAATCGATGAATATCTTTGGCTGTGAGTGCAAAGAGATGAATATTTGATTCTAGATGTATATTGATTGATGTTACGGGGGATAAAAGATAGACGATGAACTTTTAAATTCATACATAGAAGATAGTAGTTTGCATTCTCTACTTAACTCTTCTAAATGAATTATTATTTCACTGCGAATATTGATTTAAAATTTGTTGTCTATTGTATTCTATTAGATTTTTCCCTGTTGAAGACTAACGATAATTTGTTGTATATTATCTTAGTCATAATATTTTTTATCTTGGGCTAGTTGAGCTCACCCTTTTCCTTTTTGTTCCATTTTTCTTCTCGTGAGGCGAGAATATAAAGCAAGTGCAGTCTGGGTATGGAATGAAGGTTTTAGAAAGAATTGTTTAGTAGTCCTCACCATTTTTGTAAAATAATGTATCAATAAATGTGATGAGGATTTATTTGAGTATAGATATTGTCTGAAGATAATATTTGTATTCAAACTCACAGCTTTCTTGTTGTAATAATAAAGTTGTAGTTGTTTACATACCATGTATTGACAACTTAGAATGGGTGATGTATACCTATTTTGGGGGTGTCACAAATGGTATCGAGCTTAGGATATGATCTCTCCATGAGATCGGGAATAGAACTAGGAGGGAGAGAGCAGTAAATCCTTCGCTAGTGTGTCCTACCTAAGCTTATTGAAACAACAAAGAATATAAAATATCAACGCAAAGAATTATTAAATCAATAAAATCTTCGAATAAAGAATTATCAGTAACCATTATTAAGTAGTGCCTTCACGTAAAGAATCAATAATTGGTGCAATACCGGTGTCTTCTTGTGTTTTAACCAATTTAGTATTTTAACAAGATTAATAATTGTAACAATAACTACTGTTATTATTTTTAAACAACTTATATTTGTCGCTTTCTTTATCCAATCGCTTTCACATTATGGGGCCACATATTATTTCACTACCAGTCGCATTTAATATTCCCCGACAAAGATTTAATATTCCACGACCAAACGAATATTCCCAAACAACAATGAATATTTTATAACCACTTGCTTATTTTGAAATATTTGTGTATTTTATCCCTAACTATCCACATTAATCAAATCAACCCTTACTATTTCAAAATAATAAATAGAGAAAATTAAATTTCATTAATAATAAGTTGGGGTCTTACAGATGGACTGTTAAATTCATAGATATTAGTAGATTTCATCATCTACGTAACTCTTCTATGAATTATTATTTTCCTCTGCGAATAATGATCTAAAACTTGTTGTTTATTATATTCTCTCGATTTTTTTCTTATATGAAGACTAACGATAATTTGTTTTATATTATCTTAGTCATAATGTTCTTTCTTCTAAAATAGTTGAGCTCACCCTTTTCCTTTTTATTCCATTTTTTTTTAGGAGGGCGAATATAGCGAAGCAGAGTTAGCTGGGGGTATGGAATGATGGTTATAAGAGAGAGTTATTTAGTAGTCCTCACCATTTTTGTTAAATAATGTATAAATAATTGTGATGAGGATTTATTTGGGTATAGATATTGTCTAGAAGATAATATTTGTATTTAAACTCACAGTTTTTCTTGTTGTAATAATAAAGTTGTAGTTGTTTCGTATCATGTATATTGACAACTCGTAATGGGTGATGAAAGGGAGGTGTCTCCATCAGGCCTCCCAAAAGACACATGCATGGCGAACTAGGCCTTTGGGGTCCATTCTGATGTGTTGAATGTGTTCATTCAAATACTGGATGATGATAACCAAACTTTCATATCAAGGTAACCAAACTGTCACATCAAAGTAACCAATCATCCTCCCCACTTTCAATTTTTTCTTAGTGCAGTTGGTAACCAAACCTTCAGATCAAGGTAATCAAACCTTCGTACCAAGGTAACAAAACCTTCATACCAAGGTAACCAACTGCACTAAGACACTTGCAGTTTTTTCATAGTGCAGTTGGTAGCCAAACCTTCAGACCAAGGTAACCAATTCAATTTTATTAAGTTACCAATTTCATTTGAATGTGATGCGGTTGGTAGCCAACCATTCATACAAAGGTAACCATTTTATTATTTATGAGTAACAAAATAGTTATAAAAAAAATTTCAGAACAATAAAAGTTACATGTATTTATTTTTAAACTTTTTGTAGGGCGAATCTTCTTCTTATTCTCATTGGCGTTTTGGACAACGGAGATTCGCGGCAGTGTAGCGGCGGAGTATGTGAGGTGTAGTGGCGGTGTAACGACAGATTATTATTTCAAAGTGTATGTGAGGGAGATGAAGATTTGAATTTGAATATTTAAATTTGAATTATTATTTTGAATTTGAATTTGTTTTTGTTGTTAGATTCAAATATTTGAATTTGAATTATTAATTATGACAGTTATTTGTCCTTGATTTTAGGTTTCCTTATTAATGTGAATTGTACTATTTTTATAATATGAGTCCTCTTTTTATAATTATTTAGTTGATGCACTATTCTTATAATTACTTTTTATTTGTTGTATACTTATGTAAGGAACCCTTCTTTTTATGAGACGGATGGGCTAATACTATTTCTATAATTTAAGAAAAAAAATATCGCTTTTTTTTTATTTATAATACAATACTCCCTTATTTGTGAAAATATAAGAGTAATTTCGAATTTAAATTGTCTCAAATTAATTTTAAAAAATAAAAATGACTAAAATAATTTCAACTTTGAGAACAAATATACTGCATCAAACTGTCGTGCCGATACTTTATTCAACTATACAAAATGAGTCCTACTTGCAGCCAAGTGTTGAAAATAAAATCGAGTGATTTGAAACCCGATTTGATATTGGTTCGAAAAATTTGAGTGAGATTCTGATTCGGTACTTAAACGAGTCAAATGTGAATTTATTTTTATACTCGAATACTTATACGAATCGAATATGAGTTGTCTAATGTTTACTAATTTAGAGTAACAAATTTTTCATGCCTCGCTCATCCATACTCAATATATGTTCGTTGATACTTACTCGTAAACAATATTTAGTATACTATTTATTTAACATATACTACTTTCATTTCATAATAATAGTTGTTTTAACTTAATCCACATGAATTAAAAAAGTCATTTAAAAATTAAAATTTGTATGAAATTTCATATTTACTCATTTATGGAAAGTTGAAAACTACTAATACAGCGAAGAAAATTTATTGACACAATGAGATAAGGTAAGGACGATATATAAAAGTAAATAATTTATTTTCCTAAAAAGTTGTAAACGATAAATAAATTGAAACAAGTTTTTTTATTTTAAAAAGTCAATTATTATGGAACGGAGGTAGTAGTATTTCGCAATAAAATTCTCTATATACTTTGAGAAGTGGAAGAGATTTTTATGTTTCCTGCATATGTTCATCCATTAATTTCAGAGTGATAATATCATTTCATTAATTTTGTACATGGCTCGAGATCTAATTTAAAAAGTTCAAATTTAAATGATTCTAAATAGTTGAGAGAGTTAATTTTATCTAAATTATCATAATATAAATAATTTAGCTTTGATTCGCGTATGTCTCAAAAGCTTACAAGCAGCTTAATTAAAAAAACGTGTTGAGTCAAGTACTGAGTATAAAAAAACAATTCAAATTCAAATATGAGTACATATTACAAAATTGTATTTAAATCCAAGAACCTATTCAAATAAAATATGAATAAGTTATCATTCGACTGGATTCGAGATCATTTTCACCCTAGTGCAGCCGTAGAGGGGTTTTGCATTGTTGCATTTGCTCGACAGATCACGGAAGGGTGTTCTTGCATGTGGTCATGCTTCAACTCTCAGCCTCCGTATGGGCCCAATTTATTACTATTAAACGACTTAATTTTTTTTTTTAAAGATATTTTATAATAAATGTCTTATTTTTATATTTATAATTATTTTTATTATATTTTTTAACTTATACCCTCATAATCTTTTTTATTCAACTTTTATTAGAAATTAAAAAATGACAAATAGCTAATATTGTGAACTGATGAACTATTATACCACTTTTCTCTCATATTATCGGTAAATTATGTTTTTTATTTAATGTCTCTCTAGATTTTTTTCCTCTATTTATTCAAATTTTTAGTATTTATTGGGAATGTGTGAATAACAAAAAGAATGATCTAAAAAACTAATTCACATGGAAAGAAGTAATATTTCATAGAAAAGTGGAGAAATGCTTCAATTAATAAATATTTCAAAAGAGCAATTTAGATAAAAATATATATATATATATATATATATTAATTAACGTATAGAAACCAATTAAAACGTTTATTTCGGAACGGAAGGAGTACTACTTATCGTGGTGTATTTTTAGGATATTTTTGCTTTACATGATTTATTTGTCTCTTGGGTAATTCCGTCTTCTTAGAAAAACAACTAAAAATTCTCAAACTTGGTTTACATTTTTAATTATATACTTCCTCGAAAGTGGATGATTTCACATAGTTTAAGGAACTTAATTTTAAAATATTAATTTCTTTTTCACTTGTACTCGTTTAAAGTTTTTCTAATAAAATTAGCGTATTAGTAGAACACAAATAAAACTGAAATACATAATTTTATATTTCCCTTAGACGACCATAACCCAAGATGATATATAAATGACATTTTAGGTAAAAATGTACTTGGTGGTTATGTCAATATTGAGTGGATAAAGAAAAAGAGGAGGCACCAAACATTTGTTGAGTCTTGTAGATTTATCACACATTGGAAACAACTATGGTATCGAGTGTACAAGAAATTTAAGAATGTAAATAAATCGAGTCGAGTCGAGTATTGAGTTGTTTTATTTAGTTCATGAAAATTTATGAAAGACAAATAAAATTTGATTGAGACTGTTTAATTACTTTTGAAATGAAGACGATCTCTCTCGAATAGAACCCAAATAATTTGAACTTTTTAAATAAATATGATCCAAGTATTAATAGAAAATTACAATAAGATTGTGTTGAGACCGAAAAAATTATCATGCCTATTGGCTATTGTTATTTTAGCAGTTAACATAAAATATGTATAAATTATATAAATGAAGATGATCAAAATAAATTATATATTAGCAAGACAGAAATTAGGACAAATAATATTGCAATTTCTAATAACAATATTACAGTTTTTTTTTTAAATTATTAATTCGAGACCTAAGATTTCTTAAGTACTTTACAAAAGGACTAATAAATCAATTGTAAATAGAGTGCAGATCTGATATCTCTCTACTCTGTCTGCTGTTGATTAGCATGGGGGTAGAGGAACGTACGGTTACAAATAGGAAAAATAAAATTTAAATATGTTTGACTTGTCATTTCCATTGTCACCTCTCTCCCCTCCACTCCAGTATCTAACTGGCGTAAAATAGATATAAAGAGAGAGTCACATGGTATGGTGTGGTGAGAGATGGTCTACTTGTGACCCGTACGTCTGAGCTATATGCCTATATTTAGAGGTTTATGTCTAATTTTAATATTTTTATATGATTATTGTTTTATTATAAAAAGACGGAATTCATTGTATATTCATGTAATAGATGAATATTAAAAATACATATAAAAATATTATTTTTTTATTTATATATGTACTTTAACAGTTTTATTTTGATTTTATAACTTTGTAATTTAAATTTATAAACTAATTTGAATTTTTTTTAGTAAATTTTTTTTATATATTAATATAATTTCTAATTTTTTATTACTAATTGATAGGAGTAACTTAGTTTTATGTGGGCCGCTTTCCATTTTCCGCTATAAAGATTTACTAGTGTTGTGAGCTTCAATTTAAGTGTAGCCTTGCCTGTTGGTGAGATAAACACAGTGATCGATGATTAAACCTTAGCTGCTGTATGATTGGATAGCTGATGTCATTAAATCTCTAAAACTTTTTGGTTAAAAACATTTAAAAATTTGCACCACTAATATTTTTTTTTTTTAAAAAAGAAAATAATACTACTCCAAATTCAGTGCACTCAACGGTTTTGGTTCATGGAAAGTAAGACCGTATCGTAGGGCAGCAAGTACGATATTATAACTCTCTTCACTAATACTATAGTACTATTCTTTTAATAAAACTTGTTACTGGCTAAAAATGGCAATTAATAGTCAATTTGACCTTAACAGCGTAGGCAGCAGTAGTTCGTGACAGCTAGAGCAAAATGTTCCACGTGTCCTGCTGCATCACACGTGTCACTTACTTAACATACATTTCCAAAAGCTAAGTAGGATTATTTAATGGCTAACTACTCGTTTCTCATGCAGTAAACTCCAAAAACTCGTATCAGCAAAAGAATGGGATAATTATCATCCCTTCCCACCACTCAACTCATGCATGAATCCAAAAAAACCAATACTACGGCGTCGTTTCAGATGGCGGAGACAAATTTGTCCTGCTAGCTGGAAATAAATCGATTGAGTTTATTTATATTTAATTCACAAAATTTGTTGAATATAAAATGCAGTACTAATTGAAGTTCGTTTTATTACAGACCGGAGCACGAGTCCGAAATGTTTAATTGTGTTAGTGTCAAGGCGAAAATTCCATCAGCCGACAAAAATGCTTTCGTATTTTTGGATGGGGCCGTACGTGGAAAGACAATTTTGCTCATTTGATTAACATACAATTACGTTTCACAGATTCGGAGTACACAACAAAATGCCTTGTGGAGGAAGGGTAATTTTGGGTTTTAAGAGGAGTAATAAATTTGGAGAGAGAAAGAGAAAGAGAAAGAGAAAGTTTAAGAGTAAGAGAGGTTAGTTTTGTAAGAAAAATAAAATAAAATTGCAGGGGTTGAAATTAAAGAGGAGAGAGAAAGAAAGAAAGCGAAGGGAAGGGGTGAGGTGGAGTGGAGTGGAGTGGAGTGTTAAAGCGGTGCAGCTGCTTACTGGCAAACTTTAACAAATTAAGGTGTGTGTTCAGTAAATGCCTCGGACATGAACGTATCCGGTTAGTATGAAGTTATTTTGTTGTAAGTTAATTAATTAATTAATAAAATATTAACACATATATAATTTTGTCATTGTGTCAGTATTTTATTTATCAATTGACTAACTTACTTTAAAATAAATTTCATACTAACTACTTCCGACCTGAACGTCCTGCTTAATTGCTTCAGTTTTCATTTCACCCTTTTCTTATTACTTACTTTGTTCTTAAATAACTGATATTTAAAAATGTTGCACAAAAATTAAAAAATTATTTAATATTTTAAAATATTTCTAAAACATCAAATACTTTGAAACAAAATAATCCTTCTAAAACATGAGTTATTTAGGATACAATTTATTTATTAGCCAGTAGGAGTAGTACGTAAAACAAATCACCTCGGCTAACCACAACCCAGCCCAGATTATTACTATTATTAATAATACTACAACTCACCTGGTTAACTCGGTCCATAACACAGGCATGCATCCACTCCACTCCACCCACTCCGCTCCAACGTAGTACATTGTTTCAAACCACAGAAATTAATGCAACCTTTTCTTAATTTGTTCTTTACAAGTTGGTTTTCACAACCTTAGCTAACTTTTAGCTGGGGGTAGAGAGACTAGTAAAAAATGGTCCCAAAAGCTAGTAGTATGGAGACAACTCGTAACTGAATGGATCAGCCCGGTGAGTCAAAAAACAGCTAGTACAGTGAAATGAATGTGCGAGTCAAGGAAGGAAATGATGTATACTATATATATATATATTGTACACATGAAATACTACTCCATATATATATAATACTTATAACCTACAGTAGTAATTATGAATTGAGAGATTATACGGTATAATTGATAAGTATTTTATATATTAAGATTAGACAACAACACAACCAGATAAGAGATTAGAAGAACCCGAGTTAAAAATATATAGTGGGTTAAGAAGGAGAACCACAAACCCCAGATTTTTATTATCTACAGTCTGATCCTCATCATCATCATCAGCAAAACCAAAACCCAAAACAAACCTCTTTCTTATTCTTCTCTTTCTCACATCATCTATCTAAGCTCTCTTCTTCTTTACTACCTCCAACTCAACAATACTTGTGTGTGAATATGGATAAAGATGGACTATTTTCCTCAAAACCCTAACACCAAATTTAATCAGGTCTTAAAGAGCCCCTTAACCTCCCCACGCCACCCCCTACTAGATGTTTTAGCCATGGACATAACCACTACTACTGCTCCTGTTACTACAACACCCTCCACTATCAAAACCCCTGAATCAGACACCGAAACCCCTTCCCGGCTCCAACCCACCAAGCCCTTATCCTTCACCAACGGCCTTCTCAAGCGCCACCACTCTATCCACCATCACCACCACAACCCACCGCCTATTCTTCTCATTTACAAGGAATGTCTCAAGAACCATGCCGCCAGCTTAGGCGGCCACGCCTTGGACGGCTGCGGCGAGTTCATGCCTTCTCCCTCCGCCACCCGTACTGACCCCACCTCGCTAAAATGCGCGGCTTGCGGTTGCCACCGCAACTTCCACCGCCGTGAGCCTGAGGAACCGCTCCCGCCGCCATCTAACAGCGCCGTTATCGAGTACCAGCCCCACCACCGCCACCGCCCTCCGCCTCCACGGGGCGGCAGCCCCAGTTCCCCATCCCCACCACCGATCTCATCCTCCTACCCGGCCTCCGCTCCCCACATGCTGCTTGCCCTCAGCGCCGGCTTACCGGGCGCGCAGCCGGAGAACACTCCAACCGTAGGCCACGCAACAGCTCCAATTGCGCCACACCCAAATGGCCGGAAGCGGTTTAGAACAAAATTCACCCAAAATCAGAAGGACAAAATGTTCGAATTCTCGGAAAGGGTAGGATGGAAGATCCAGAAACGAGACGAGGCGGCGATTGCCGAGTTGTGCAGCGAAATTGGAGTGGACAGAGGGGTTTTGAAGGTGTGGATGCATAATAATAAAAGCACTCTTGGTAAGAGAGATAACATTGCTAACACCAATGGTGGTACTACTTACAACAATGACACTAATCACGCAAACAACGGCAGCAGCGTAAGTCGAGAAAACAACGGTCAGCTGCAGGATCACCACCACCACCTCCATAATAATGATAATGTTAGTCTTGATCCTGTTGTTGTTACTAATGGCAGTGGTTCTTCTTCTTCCTCCTAATCTATTTTCATGACTGATAAATAAGTATGTTTACTGGTATATTAGATAGTAATCGAAAAGACTGCAGCTTGTATGATTAGTTCTTTATTAATTAGTATCCAATGCATGTTGTCTAGTTATTAATTAATATATATGGTTAGTGAATCACCTTGTTGTTGAGGTCCTTGAGGATATATAACAATGGAGAATTAAGTTGTCCAATTAATTAACGAGGAAATTTCATTTGTTATTTTCAATCATTTTGCTGCTCTCTTAATCAATCAATCAATCAATCAGTCATCTTTATACAAGATTCTTTCTCTTTTCTTGGGCTTAATTAACTAACTACTCTTTTTGGGTCGGTCTTGATGAGATGAGGAATGCTTATATAGATTAATATATAGATCAAAGAATATGTTTTGTTTCTTTTAACACTTTTGGGCTATAATGCATGTGAGGAGAAGGAGATAGGTAATGCTTAATTCCTGTCTGAAACGAAGAAGCAAATAGGTGGGGGTGCCATAACTGGGGCGGTTGGTTTTAATTAGTAGACATATTAATTTAATGCAATCTTTATTTTATTTGCTGCTTTACATAATACAGTAGTAGTACTACTTTGTTCTTTTATCTCCTACTAGTGGATCGGAGATAGATGTTGATATATATACATGATCCCATCATTAATATATAGTAGTAATAGTTAATATAAAATCGTATGGCTTTAAACAATCATTTCGTCTTTTTCAATATATCTCTGGCTTTTTATTACAAGTGGATTATCCATGCCTTGATTGTTATTTCAATGGTTGCAATTGTTATTACACTCTTATTCCGCCATCCTTAATCTTACCCCTATGCAATATTCTTCTTCATTGTAATTAAATTCTCTGACTTTATTTATTTATATAAACATGTTTTCTTTCCTTTCAAGGGAAATTAACAGAAGAGTTGATATGAGTAGTGACATGTTTTATTTGGAGGTTGTTTTGGTTTTTGGTCATTGGTGAAGTCACTAAACTAAAGTTGTTTTTTTTTGTTAAGGAATGGGAGGGGGAGGGGTTTTTTGGGGAGGGGGGATGGGGAGTATTGCTATTTGTTGCATTTTATTATATTATTATTATAAATTCTTCTTACGATGGATCATTATTATTATTATAAATAATGGGTCTCAACCACCTAAGTATGGGTGTGTAGGTCCTTCCATAATATTCCAGTGGGTTGGGTATAGGCTGGATTTTGTAAGATATTTACGACAGCTTTTGCTCTCAATACCATCATGATGTAAAATTATTAACTACCATCTCCTCCTTCATAACCCCTAGGTAATTAACAAGGAATTAAATATGTTTGGCTTTACCCTACACCTGCTTACACTTTAGAACATGTCCCAAATTTAAAACAAACATTAATTGAGTACTCCATAAATTTAAATATAGGGAAAAGAAAAGAAAATTATAACTAAAATCCAATTTTTGAAAAGGCCAGGGTCCATGCATGCCGTATACCCAAGTTGTATATATCCAAATTTTATATATTGACTTTTTATAAAATTTAAACGTATACGAATATTTTAAAATATATACGAGTATATAATTTTTATTTTTTTATATTTATTTTGAGGTTATTAATCACTGCTATTAATTATAATAATTCAATATATATATATATATATATATATATATATATTCAATCGTTAGTAAATAGTATGAAAACTTGGTAATAAAAAAGAACAGTTTGAACAATATATATGAGGGAAAAAACACTTTTACCAATTGTGGTTTATTGTGTTTTAAGCGATTAAATTGTCTTTAAAAATATTGAATTGAATTTAATGTTATTTTTTAAAAATGTATAATCAATGCCCATTCAGCTTCAATTTGACTAACAAACGTGTAAAAAAATAGATTAGTTATCCTACGTGGTTTTTTGAAAAAAATTAAATATTACTTGTATTTTTTTGGTGACCGGGAGGAAGTTTCTATTATCCTACGCGCTTTTTTTTTTTTTCCTTTTATCTCTTTTCCAAATAATACAAATAATATATCAAATTTTTTGTATCAATGAGATCTATTACAACATTATATTAATTTCTACAAAAATTAAAAATAAAAAATCATTAATTACGTGGCAAAATAATTAAAATAATAATAAAATTAAAATAAATATTTTAATTCATTTTTTTTTATTTTTATTCTTTTCCTTATCTCTTTTTCTTTCTTTTAATAATTATTTTTATTTTAAAAATTAATACTAATATATATTTTAATGATATAAAAAAGGTAAGTACATAATTAACATAAAATAAAAAATTTGATACCATTAGCAAAAATTAGTTAAATAAATGACATAAAAATTAAAATATAAAGTAACAGGAGGAGGAGGTGGTTGAAACGGTCACCTTCTCCGGTAATCGGTAGCTAACAGCAATCGTTTTGGTCATCCCACCACAGAAACAACCCTAACTAACTAACTAATTGCAGAGATATAGTAGTACTACTTAATTAGGAATTAGGATGGATTTATATAGGATAGGATAGGATAGGACCACACCATACCATGCCATGTCATGTCATGCCATGCCATGCATATATAATATAATACTAGTATATAGTTTCCACCAGAAAAGGATACGTACGGGGTACCGGTTTACCACCACACTTTGTTGCGTGGGTCCCACTCTTCTAACATAACATATTATATATATATATATATATAGTTATACTCCTAGCCTACCTTGGAATTCAGGGAAATTTATATAAGTAATTGCTAACTTCAACTTAAATAAGACCGACTTATTTTATGTTACATGGAAATATTAAAATTTGTTTGTATACAAATTTTGGCCCCACCCCACGCCACCTCATTCAAAAAAAAATAAAAAAATAAAAAATGAAATGTTATAATTAAGAGCTAGCTATTGAAAAAGATCGGTCGAACAATTAATGAACCTTTTTCAAAGACATGAATGATGGTTGAATTCTTGATGAATGGCACATGCTCTTGAAGGAGGAGAAGTTACTAGTAGATTAGAAATGGTACGTGTTTATTGTAGTTTGAATATATAGAAATGTTTAAGTGAAGAGAAACAACTCTTGACCGATGACTCACTTATGAATAATTAAGAAATTGTTTAAATTAATACATGAGTGAATTTAATTATTCACATCTATATTTATATATACATCTATATAATACTACACAAAATTTAATTTTTTACTTTTCGCCTTTCATCTTTGCTATAGATCTAGATCTAGATCTAGAATTTAGTAACAAGTAAAATACTTAATTTTTATGCCTCTATTTATATAATGTTAGGATTAATTTAACTAAAACTCTCTTTAATTAATTATGATTTTACAAACTTTAATATTAATTTATTATTTTATAACAATTTTATTTTTTATACGAATCCTTTTAGTTGCTTAGTCATATAATAAATTTTAACTTAAAAATCATATTTAGGATTTTAGTTTAACTTTAATCTCTTTAAATGACTTATATTAAAAATATTATGAGTAAATAATAATTAATATAAAAATTATATATATATATATATATCACCATCCACAAAGAATCGGTTTTGGGGAATTACTCCATTTTATGGCCAATTCTGTTTCTACTTTGGATAATTTTTTTTTTTTTTTTTATAATTTGGTGAGAACATGGCCAGTTTGGTAAAAATGGGTTCTTTCTCCCCAACAACCTAATTCTTTGTGGATGGAGCCTATATATATATATATATATATATATATATATATATATATATATATATATTGCATGCATAAGGTGTCTCTGTCTGTTGAGATGAGTCAAGTCATGTGGCAATCAATGGGGTTGCAAGCTCCCATTCAATAGTACTGGAAGTGAGCAAACATCTTGAGGGCTACTCATGAGATGTATAGCTTTTCCAGATTTTACTTGTGGACTTGCTTGCTTGTGTATTAATTCTTCCACACACACACACACACACACACACATATATAGTTGGATTCAAACTTAACTTTGCTAATTGTTTGATATATATTTCACCTTATTTTATATTTTTCTGACTTATTACATGTCATATTTAAGTTTTATATATATAGTTGGATTCAAACTTAACTTTGCTAATTGTTTGATATATATTTCACCTTATTTTATATTTTTCTGACTTATTACATGTCATATTTGAGTTTGATAAAACTTATTTGTGGACATAATTTAAGTAAATATAAAAGGTGTAACTTAATGTCCTTTACGAGGAGAATAAGAGAGAATATATACAAATCATTTGATTTATGTTTATAGTGAGACATTTAATAAGGTGTAAAGTTGTTTGATAAAACTATTTAATTTTCCTAGTCTCATTTAATAGAAAGGTCTACTAGTACAAATGTTGTAGTCTAATATTATTGGAACAAAAGAAAAATAGTTATAATTGCTGATCATGGAATTAAGGGCAACTAATTAACTGTTTAGCTCATTTTGTTAATTACTACATGCTCGATCAATTTCCCAGCTTAGGAAGACATCTAATATATAATATAATTTTTCTATCAACAAAAAGAAGAGAATATATACTATACTATCTTGGGAAATAGAAACTTGTTGTCTTATTGTATAAATATATATACTTTCGTACGTGATCTTATCACTTGGAAATGCAAAAATACCCCTTGCATTTGATGAATGTGACACATTCCCCACCCCCATAGGTTAGTTGGTTTGTTTGTTGACAAAACTTTATTGAATCATGTGAAACATATATATGTTATAATTCAATTAAGCAACACAACACAACACAAAACAAATATATGTAGCTTCCCATATGTGTATGTGTATGTGTATGTGTGTGTGTGTGTGTGTGTGTGTGTGACATTAAAAATTGAGTGTAAAGGGCTTGGAAATTAAGGAAGGGATTGTAGGATGCATCATGAAATTTAAGAAGGATAATTAACCTAAAAATAAATGTTGAGGTTACATGCATCAAGAGTAAGTTGGTTGTGATAGGAGTATTCGATGGAGTATAGACAGTATATATGACTGAGGCAGGCGCCAGGCAGACAACTAAATATATGGGAATCAAATAGGATAATATATGAGACAGACACTTTATATATAGCTCAACTTTTAGGAGGAAAAGCATGCCAAAAAACGTATAAAGGGCCGGGGGAGATCTAGTAGGAATTAAAAGGAGGGGGAGAGGCCAGGAGGACCACTGTTCAACTCAAAACATGAAACTTACTACTCCTTAATTATATATAATGTGGTCCTAATTCCTACATATATCTTATCTACATATATACCCTCCCCCCCTCGTGTCTGTCTGTCTGTCTGTCTGTCTCCTTTTTTCTAAATACAAATGCTGATGTGAAAATGAAGTAGCTAGTTGCAGTGTCTAACTTCACCTTGGCAGGCGGCAGCACATATCTCTTTGATGAATTCAAGCCGTGTTTACTTACTTGTTCCTATATACCAATAAAATAAAATGATAAACCTTAGAATTTATGAGGGAACAGTTTTGCTGGCACTCACAATGCCAGCCAATAATTCTTGATGTTAGCTTCAATTTAGCCAGGCCCAGTCTATTGTGTTGCAAGAAGTAATTGTTACTAATAATAATTGGGCCATTTTTATATCGACAAGGCTTCTTGCAAGTTTTTTAGTGGAACACCCAATTACATAAAGATTGTACTTTCGGCCTACTTAAATGATTTGTTTAATGGATAATCCTTGGGTTGGGCCTCAACTCAATGGTCTTTATAGAGGAAATAAACTAAGGGACAATTACATTTTATAGTACATTTGAAAACATAATTACAAGAAAAGTGCACTCATTAAATATTTACACAATTAATATCTTTAAAATTTTATTTTTATTATTAGTACATATTTATGCTTCCTTTAATTATGGGATGTGTTTTAATTTTCTGATGACATGGCAATTCAGTTTTTTTTTTTAAAAAAAAACTGATTTCGCGTTTTTTTGGGGATTGTGTTCATTTTAAATTTTTTTTCTTCCGTATGTCGTCTCTTTTCTTTTTGGAAACCCTTATTTGGTGTTTTGTTTACTTTCTAAGCAAACCCTTATTCTTCTTCTTCTTATCTCGTGTTTCGCCGATTTCTGGGTAGATTTTTGTTGTTTGCGTTTGATTTTTACTTCGTTTGTCGTATTTTGCTTCAGATCGTGTTATTCTCAAGTTTTTGGTTTGTTCCTATTTATCTATTTACCACATTTTCCTCGACTTCTTTCTCTTTTTTTCGTGATGGTCTCCACGAGGAAGAGCATGGAGGAAATGGGGTTAAGAAAGTCGATAGGAAGAGGAAAAGAGTTTCGTAAGATAATTATTTGGAGGATTCGAAGTTATCTCAGAATGGTGAAGGATAGTAGTCCAAAGTCTTCTAAACAGGGGAAGAGGTTATTGTTGAAATCGATGTTGATGAAAAAAATATTGGGAGACATTCGAGGAAGAAGGCGAAATCAATCGTGTATATTGATTCCGATTTTGAAGGTTCTCTTGAAAAAGTTGTCAAAGAAGATAAAATTGAGGCTCATAAATGGAAAATGGTTCCACTAATGAGTAAACATTCAAGGTTTGTTAATTTTTTTAAGAATTATATTTTTAGTTGTTTTGGTTTTTTGTGTTTTATTTTATGCATGGTGGTGTTTTGGTTTGATTGTTGTTTTTTTTTTGTTGTTCAATAATATTATGGATGTTGAATTTGTTGTTTGATAAAATCATTGTTTCCATTCTAGTGTATTTTCTCAAACACATTATATTATGTTTTAAGTTTTGTTCAATTTGTTGTTGTTAAAATTTTTGTTTTCATTCATATTTTAGTGTCCCTATACAAGTATATTTTCTATTGGTCCTTAAAGTTTCTTTTTTGTGATCATACAGGTTGTTATTTGTTGTAGTTACCTGATAATTGTTATTTGGTTACCTTCCTTTATATGTTTGGAAATTGATTTTTTGTAATAGTTGTGAAAATGTATAATATTTCATTAGAGTTTGTGTTGTTTTAAGGATTATTCAAATTGTTATTGTTTAAATCATTTGCTTTTCATTCTATTTTAGTATCGATACTATTAGATTTATTTTTGGTTACTACATTACATTTTTGTTATTATTTAGATTTATAATATCTTTGGTAACTTGCTATTTTATTTTTTGTTACCAATATTGAAATGATTGGAACCACTACGATACTATACTTGTTAACATGTATTTTGTTGCAATAAGAAGTAACATAATAATTGTTTTTGGATTTGTAATAGTTGTTAAATTGTATAATATTTCATTGTAGTTTGTGTTATTTTAAGGATTGTTCAAATTGTTCTTGTTTAAATCAATTTTTTTCATTCTATTTGAGTCTCGTATACTATTAGATTTTTTTTGGTTACTACATTACATTTTTGTTATTATTTAGATTTATATTATCTTTGGTAACTTGATATTTTATTTTTTGTTACCAATATTGAAATGATTTGAAATCTACGATACTATAATTGTTAACATGTATTTTGTTTCATAGAAGTAACCTCGCTAATTGTTATTTGGTTACCTTCCTTTATATGTTTGGAAACCCATTTTTGTAATAGTTGTTAAAATGTATAATATTTCATTAGAGTTTGTGTTGTTTTAAGGATTTTTCAAATGTTTTTGTTTAAATTATTGTTTTCATTCTATTTGAGTATCGATTACTATTAGATTTATTTTTGGTAAATACTTTAGATTATTGTTATTATTTAGATTTATATTACGATCTAACTTGTTATTTTATTTTTTGTTACCAACATGCAAATGTTTGGAAATTATTGATATCATTCTTATTAATATGTATTTTATTCCAATAGACTTGGAGATTGATGATTGTTGATGATTTTTTATTTAAAATTATAATTAATTTTGCTTATGATCAATCAAAATTATTTTGGTTATCATTGATATTGTTCATTTAAAAGTTTTTGGTTTAAAGTTTTAATGTAGTTTTTAATGTAAGTTTTGCATTTTCGATTTGGGATCTATTCTATGAGGAGAATAACCTAAATTTTTCAAAGAAAAGTAATTTATTGGTGTGATATGGATGTTCCTAATATTATCAAGAACAAATTGTCTCGAGGTACAATTGAATAAGTTTAGTCGACATGTTTTGAAAAATTTTTTAGAGTTTGGGCGTACCACAAATGTTTTCACAGATTATTCATCGCTTTGATTAGGGAAGTTTATCAAAGGGATGATGGGGAGTTGTGGTTTCTATTTGGTGAGAGAGATTCGTAAGGTTTGATTGCCTGAATTTTGTTTGATTTCGGCTCGAATTGACTAGAAATGAAAATATCGATGGTTTTAAGGGATTCAAAATCATTGGTGGAGAAGTTTTTTGGTGATGAGGTTGTCACCCGCTCTACTATCGGGAGGATATATAGGAGCGTTGTTTTTTATGATGATGATGATGAGGCAATTAGGATGTCCATTATTTTATTGGTTTTTAATTTCATTCTAGCTTCTGTTTTCGACAATTATCTTGATCAAACTTTGTTTAACTTTTTTGTGTTATGGGATATTGAAAGTTATCCATGGGTAAATTTGCTTTCAATGCATAAAGAATTCTTTATCCATTGCAGACAAGGGTCATGTAAGGAAGGATAAGCATGGTGGGGTGATTTACAATTTTTATAAGGATGGTTATTGTAAATCTTACAAACTTAATGGATTACCTTATGTGTTTCAAGTTTTTTTGTTTGAAACAATACCTACTTTGAAAGTCAGAGGATTTTGTGTTGATGACCATGCTGCAGAGTTGAGATTATTTAGATGGAGGGAGTTAGGAAAGCCTCCCAAGAATGAGAAATTGAATGACCTTGTTTTTGGATCTGGTCAGGTATGTTGGTTTCCATTTGCTTTATATTTGGTTTCTTTTTATATTTATATTGGTTACTGTATTTTTTTTTGTACTGTTTTGCTTATGTTTTATATTTACTGTTTTTGACATGGTATATTTGTTGTTATTATTATTTTTCAGTTGATCGTTCAGAATATTGTTCTACTATTGATGAAAAAGGTTCTATTGGGGTTAGGGGATTTCCATTTTTTAATGGAAATGATATTGCAGTAAAATTTCTTATGTTAAAGTTGACTCATCTAGGAAGTTTAATGATATTGGGTTTTCTATTTCGATGTGGAAGAAGTTATTGATAAACCCGTAAAACTTTTAGAAGGTAAGATGATGGAGATGAAAAAGATATTGAGAATTTGGGTGTTGAGTTAAAAGACCAACTACAAGTGTTTCAAATGCAGATTTGCATGGATATAAAGAAGATGATCAGAAAATATTTATATGGTCAGTCTGGTTATAGCAAACATAGAAATGTTACTGTTGATGATGATGATGTTGATGATGATGTTGATGATGGTGATGATTATGATGGTGCTGCTCCTGATGGTGATGCTGATGATGATGATGATGATGGTGATGGTGTTGATGATGCTGATAATGATGATGATGATGATGGTTCTGCTGCTGATGATGACGATGATGAGTTGGGTGAGAACGTTGATGGTGGTAATGTTAAAGGGAGTGTTGATCCTCCTATTGGTGGTGTAGTTGGAAATCAGTTTGAGGAAGAGGATGCAAAGGTTTACATTTATTTTATTTTTTGATTTTATTTTTCGTGGTTATTAAGTAAATGCTTACTTTTTTCTGTTTTTTATTAACAGATTGAGAGCAAGAATGTCGGTTTAAATTCTTCTGGGAAGGAGATTATTGTTTATACGCCTAGAAGAGGGGTTCAAATTCATTTTAGGGATGAAAAGGTTAAACATTTTTTTAAAAATCTTATTTTTTTTAAAGTGTTATATTTATAAATTGTATTTTTTTAACAGACTGGCTGAGAAGATGAATGATGTTCCTAGCTTTGATATTTTAAGTCAATCTAGTGGAAAGAAAATTGTTGTTTTTACCCCAATTGAGGTTTGTTATTTTTTTATCAGCAGTTTCCTCGCGTTTGTTGTATTAGTTAGTTTACCATAGTGTTTATGTTTATATTGATCAAAAGTTTTGTATTTTTAATTTGCTATTGACCTTGTTTTTTGTGTCATGTATTGTAAAACATTATAGGGTAATAAATTTGAAGGATCAGACATGTCTATACTTGATGAGTTGGTGTTTACAACTCAGGATTTAATTCAATGTTCTGAAGTTGAAAAATCTGCTGCAAGACCAATTGGCAAGTGTCTGTTCGCATTTGCCAAGAAGAGTCTTTGTTTTGAAGAGTCCTTTCACTTCAAAGTTTGGTTCAGCTGGTTCTACCTCTTCAGATGTGGATGTTCGTCAATTACGCACAAGATTATCAGCACTTCCAGATATCTGTATGGGTATTCCTTTGAAAGCTGAAGATGTTCTTTTTGAGCAGTGGTTTAAGATTGGATTAAATAACAGGAAAAGGTATGTATATTGGAGTTTAATATATTTGCATTATGTTTTTTTTAGGATATAAATTCATCACTTTTAAATTTCCAATATGTTACTGTTTTGAAGGATTGACAAATTTCCGGGTAAGAATGACAAAATTGAGCCTTCATTCAGATTTGGGTCTGTGTCAATAGACTCAAAAATGTGGTTTTACAAGCTTAAGACCCCAAGCGCAAGTGCTCACGATGATGATGAGTTTTCTTATTACCTTTGAATATATGTTTGTTAGTTTTGGCCACCTTATATAATGATATCAAGTTACTATACGTGTATGTATTGTTACTATTATGTTACAAATATTTTTTTATTTTCTTTGTTTATCTCTCGATTGTTATTTTGTTTTTAATTTTTGTTCAGCACATCAACATCTGCATGTATTACATTCGTAAAATGGCTAGGCATTCGAACACAATCCAAATAAGGGTTACAACAATAGATTGTTGGTTCCATATCAAGTTGACCAATTTATATGGGAAATATTGTAATAGAAATTGTGATAAGAATCAGTTGTTGGGCTCTGGTGATATAGCTGAGTACATTCATGGGTTTCTGATGGAAGTCAACACACCGTGGGTTAATGTCGATTTTGTCATATTTCCCGTTTATATGTCAGCTCTTGGTCATTGGTTTCTGTTGGTGTTTGATGTGCATCGCAGAGTATTAGTGGTTTATAATTCTCTACAACAGGATAAGAATGTAATGCGTGATAAATATTATGGATGTGCGCGGTCGTACATCTTTTATTCTTCCCATAATTTTGTCTAGTCATGGATTTTGGAAGAATAAAGTGATATTAATTTCAATAGTGTTCCATACCGCAACAAAGGAGAACATGATATCATTGATCTCGAATTTGCTTAGGGTCTTCCTAACAAATTTAAGGGTAAGTTTCAATTACTTTTATTTGTTCGGGCCAGATATATAAATGAAGTCTGCTTTTGATTTGTGTTATATATTTATTGTTTTTTCAAATGATCATGAATGTTTACAATCTGCTTTATGACATTTCATTCATCGATGATTTCAAAATGCCAAAACCATTTCGATCCTTCAATACCGTAGGAAGCTATGTGTCAACTTGTTTATTCATGCGAGAAACAAACATTTAGGTGGATATGAATCGACTCGTAATATCCGGGAAGATTGATATCAAGACTAAAGATGCTTATGCATCTTGTTATTTTTATTTTTTTGTCTATTTGATACTAATTGATATGGTTATTGTTTGTGGAAATTCGTTGTAATTATTCGAATTGATGTGGTTATTGGTCAGGAATGTTTTGTAATTATTATGATGGTGAATGATGTATTAATATTTACTAAAGGAAGTATGAGTATGTTTTGTTGGCTCTCATTGTTGTTATTTGTTTTGTATTTAATTTTCATAATTATTATCAAGTAACATTTTTATTTATGGTATCGTTGGTTTCTAAATTTTAATATTACTAGATATATTTGAATTGGTATTGGTATCCAATTAGTATTAATAATATATTGTAAAAAATATGTAAAATTAATAATGTTGTTTCTGCTTTTAATCATCGCTTTGTTGGGTAATCAAATAGTTGTACTTATGTACAAATTTAAAATTCAATTTGTTAGATTTTTTTTGCAGATTTGTGGGTGTGTTAATAGTTGTATCTATGTACAAATTTAAATTTCAAATAGATATAATTTGTTGCCAAATATGTTTACACCTTTTATTATTTTTGTTAGTTATAGTCAGTGTTGGTTCATAAACAATCAAAACCATGTTAAACAACTATATTTTACAAAATTAATTAATAGATTATTTTTAAATTAATATAATTGTTTGATAAACCTCAAATATCATTATTATAAACAATATATGTTGTTTGTGAACCATCACAAACATAACAAAAAAAACATAATATCATGTGTAAAATGTGATATATTTTCCTCATATATGGCCGATTCCTGCTTTGAAATGTTTTTATTCTAATTAATATCTTTTACAAAACAAGTAGTTCTAACTACAAATAAAATAATATGTAACAGATATATTTATGAATATTTTGGTTACTACCAAAAACCAAACTAGTTACCTGTAAATGAAATTTTGGCTACCAAGTGAACCACGAAAAAAATATGCAATTACAAAAATTTTAATTAACAGATTAATCTTTAATTAATATAACAATTTGGTAGAATTATTTGTTTTTTAAAAAAAAATTAATGAAATTAAACACATTTCAAAACAAATGAATCAAATACATATGTGAAAGATATCACATTTTACACATTATATTATGTTTTTTTTTTGTTATGGTTATGTTGGTTCACAAACAACATATAGTGTTTATAATAAATGTGATTTTGTGGTTTACCAAATTGTTATAAAATTTGATTTATTTAATATATAAAATGATTACAATATGAATGTATATCGAAAGCAACCTCGAAGAAGCATCAAGGAGCTCATTATAAATTCTTTTTTTAAGAATGAAATATATTACAACGCTTTTTTGGCTTCAAAATTGGTGGATTATTGCATGTTTTTTGTGTTGTGTCCTTTTTGTTGGCATCGCCGCATTTATTCTCGAACGGTATTTTCGCATACACGCTTATACCTCCCGATCTTTGGTCGCCCAAATTGGGCCTTCTTCTTGATTTGGTGGTTTGACACATATGTTTTTAATCTCGTCTGAACATCCCAATTCTCTTTGTCGTCTCGAATGGCATGATGGAAGTCAATATGTGTCCACCAAAGTTTTTTTTGAATAGTATTTTGAGCAAAAATCATAATGAATCATATTCCGCTTTGCTAATAATAAAGAAGTTAGCTGCGAAACAAGGCATTTCATGGTATTGAAATTTACTAAGATATATCATGTCTTTTTTCCCATATCCACGATAAATTGTTTGGTGACATCATAAACAGTAAAAATCACTAGATTCGAAGTCTCAACCTACAACACAAATTAATAGTTTAGTTAGTATGTATAATAATTACTTTTTTTAAAATATATATATATATATATATAATAATTTAATTAATATGTATTGTTTTCAGAATTTCTACGCTTTATATTGGTAACCAAAAATTCATATTGTGGTTTCATGTAAATGTTAATGCTATTTTTTCAAAAAATGTGCAGTAACAGTATATGGGTTTTATGACTGACCTTAAGTTTCTTTGAATCGTTGATATTATCTTGCAATCTTCTCTCAGCTGTTGTGGATAGATTTGTGAACGTTGATATTGTTGACTGTTTGTTTGTGAAATACCACCTTTGAACCATACAACGTAGCATTCAATCATCGACGAAACCGAAGGTCTCTAATTCCCTCGATTGCATGGTTAATAGATTCAAATGCATTGTTTGAAGTCATTGTTGAATACCGCTACGCCCATGGAGCCTCGCACACTTTTCTAGCTTAACTTCTTCCTCCGATATGTTCTTATTCTAGTATCAATTGCATCAAGTTCAAATTAATATGTATGTTGAATTCTTCTATAAGTGTAAGCCCTACAAACCGCGTTGATGCTTTTTTTTATCTCTTCTCTTTCTTTTTGAATCTGCTTTTAATATTTTTCGAATATGGTATGTATATGAACCGTGCATGACATCGTGGGAACACACGCTTAAGTCCCTTAATAATTGCTTTCATTCTGCCCTCAAACGATGCATTGTCCTTCTAACAACACCACAAGCATTTCTCAAATTGATGAAAAACCATCTCCATGATGATTCATTTTCATCACAACAATCGCAAAAGCAATTCCAGATGATGTTCCCTGTTTGATTCAAGCGTGCTTGCTATGAAGCAATGTACCCCATAGTTCGATCAGATGAATGTGCCATCAACTACAATGATTGGGAAACAATGTTGTCATGCTTCGATGGATGCTCCTATTGCGAAGAAGAGATATTTGAAGCGACCATTTTTTTCCAACTCCAATGATGTGATGGATCCTGAAATGAATTTTAAAGTAAGGTTAATATAATTATATGTAATAAATATTGTCCAGATTTGTAGTTAGGATTTCTATGTGTATTACGTTTGCTATATAGTAACTTATATTTTAATGTCTTTCACAGTGTTTAGATAGTATCTAAAATGCTATTTAATAGTTTCATTTCACGTATATATTTGGTTTCACCGTAAAAAATCAATTTAGTTATATTTAAGTAAAATAAGTAGTAGCCGCAAAAATCAGATTTAGTTATATTTAAGTAAAATAAGTAGTATCCATACATGTATTCCAAACAAGATGTTTGACAACAAGTGTAATTATTTTTGTTTTCCGAATTTACGCCTCTAAAATTAGTAAGTAAATTAAATATTATACAAACTCAAAAAGAGTCCTCTTAATTTAGTAACCAAAATAATTTAAACATTTTATTAAATATAATTTCAAATTGTTACCGGATTTGTTTTTTGCAACATACGTCAACCAAGAAGGATCAGAACATAGTAGTCGTGGATTTCTCTTACTTTTGCATTGCTTTTTCCTTTGATCTCCATGCTTTTTGGTAGAGATGACACATTATCTTCCGTCATCATGTCTTCCACAATGCTCATGGTGTGTAAATTTTTGAAGTAGTTAGTTTATGCTTAATGCACTCACTAACCATCTCACTGTTTGCTTGTTCGCGATCTCCAAACAATATGTTTGATTTAATAACAAGTGTGTATCATTAAATTCTCTTACCTTGAACATAGTTGTTTTTCCTAAACTTTGATGCTCTTAGTTTCCATTTGCAATTTCCATTGTTTATGCATACCGTAACAAAATCTCGACCACTTGTTCTTTCAACCTCAGGTTGTTCTGTCTGCTTTTGCCTTATGGAATGTAGCCTTAATGCTTGGAAAGAATTTTCTTGTTTATGTATGTTTGATGTAGTTTGACTTCAAACTTATTCGATCTGAAATTACCTCATCACATTAGATCGCGCAGTTGTTTGCTATGTTACGCTTTCATTTGATTCTTTGTCAATTACTTCAATTGCCAAACCGCTTCAACATATTGTGATTCATTTTGGTCTTCTTGTGTTGCCAACGAACCAAATTTATAATTCCAATCGTGATCAATCAATCTCATTATGCTTTCGGCAGACTATATATTCTTCTTCATTTATCACGCTATATAAGCTTGTAGTCCCTCCAATGATTTGTTCATAATCTATAATTAGTGGAAACTTTCCATTTTCATCCGATCTTCTATCGACTTCCATATAGAATCTTAAGGTTGCTTCATTTGTCACCTTGATTGAGGAATGTTGCTTTTAATCAAAAATTTGATTGCCAATTCATTTGTGTTGTAGTCCGCATTTAATGCAAGACATATCATGTTGTGCATTTCTCCGAATGAACAGTTTAAGGCGCTTAGAGTTTATAACTTCAAATTTGTATATCACATCGCTTTCATCCACACGCTCCGTTGAAGTAAATTACAATTGGAAGCATATCCATGGTCCGAATATCAAACTCAGAATATTCACACAATAATGTAATTAGTATCCAAATCTTTACATGAATGTTTCCAAATCTTTATACGCTGTAAGAAAATATGATTGTTATTGCTTTCACAAACTAATTTGTAATCGATATAATTTAAATGTCTTCGCTTAGATACTAAAGCAACTTTATTAAGTAACTAAAGTAGACGATTTAGTATCAATTATTACGCATCAAAGTGCTTTCAGCTTTGTTTATAAACAAATCACAAATTAAAATGACCTCAAGATGAAATACTATATATTAAACACTAAAAAAACAAGGAATCCAAATATAATTATATGAATTTTGCCAAATTTTGATATAAATGTCTTCAAAATATACATTTGTAACAAATAGTAGTTGGTTACTAAAATTATAAAAATCAATTTAATCGGTTACCAAATTAAAACAATTCAAGAACCAAAATATACGTTATCGGGTATCTCTCATCATCGAAAGTGATGTTTTCATTCATTCCATATCCAAAACATATATTATAATGTACCTGAAAATGAAATACTAAATATTAAACACTTAAAACAAGGAATCCAAATATTATTATATGAATGTTGCCTAATTTTTATATAAATGCTTCCAAAATTGGCATTAGTAACCAATAGTATTTGGTTACTGAGATTTCAAAAGCTATTTATTTGGTTACCAAATTAACACTATTTAGTAACCAAAATATACGTTATTGGTATATTTGTTTCTATTTTTATATGAATGTTGCCAACTTTTTATATAAATGCTCTTTTTAAAATTTGGCATTAGTAACCAATAGTATTTGGTTGATGAAATTACAAAACTATTTAATCGTTACCAAAATAATATTATACAAGAACCAAAATATACGTTATCGGTACCTTTGTTATCGTGGAAGTAATGTTTTTATTGTTTCCATATGCAAAACAAAAATATAATGTCGTAAAGGTGATTTTCCATAATGTTGAACACTTAAAACAAGGTAAACAAATCTTTATACGCATTTCCCCAAAACATTAAACACTTAAATAAATTATAATGTACTTGAAAATGAAATACTAAATATTAAACACTTAAAACAAGGAATACAAATATTATTATATGAATGTTGCCTAATTTTTATATATAAATGCTTCCAAAATTGGAATTAGTAACCAATAGTATTTGGTTATCGAGATTTCAAAAGCTATTTATTTGGTTACCAAATTAACATTATTCAAGAACTAAAATATACGTTATCGTATATCTGCTTATATAAAGTAATATTTTCATTATCGCCATAAACAAAACACAAATTATAATGTTCCCTAAAATGAAATACTAAATATTAAAAACTAAAAACAAGGAATCCAAATATTTTTATATGAATGTTGCCAACTTTTTATATAAATGTCTAAAATTTGGCATTAGTAAACCAATAGTATTTGGTTGATGAAATTACAAAACTATTTAATTGGTTACCAAAATAACATTATACAAGAACCAAAATATTCAAGTATCGGTACCTCTCATTATCGTGAATTAATGTTTTTATTGTTTCCATATGCAAAACAAAAATTATAATGTCGGAAAGGTGATTTTCCAAATGTTGAACACTTAAAACAAGGTAAACAAATCTTTATACGCATTTGCCCAAAATATCAGATGCGTATCAAAATTGTTTTGAACAACAACTATTTATCGTTATAAATATCTCAACCGCAGTTGAATTCAGAGGTAACAAAAAATTATTTCAACACATATATTAACCGATTCGCACTCTTTTGTATTCACTTTCCAGATTCTTGGTTTGCAATCTCGCTTATATCTTTTCTTTCGCCGTAAACCCGTGATCGGCTTTGTACATGTCGATTTCGATACTGCTGCTTTTAGATTTTATGTGCTTTTGAATTAGACCTCTCTAGTATGAATGCTTTTGCTTCTTCTCGATTGATGCTTTCTTGAAGATGATCAATTACTTGAAGATGATCAATATCTGTAGAAGCTTTCAGATTTGTTCTCATATGGATCATTCGGTTTTTTTCGTGATTTTGGAATGTTTTTTCTATTTGGTAACTGACGTATATAGTGGAGTAGTTTTCTCCTAGATTTAAGGTGGTTGTATTTCAGTTGTTTTGGTTTCTTTGATGTGGATTTGCACTACTATTGATATTATTATATATTATTGCACTATTACTATAATTTTTTAAATGGTGCACTATTCTTGTAATATCTTTCTAATACTTGTATACTTATGTAAAGGACCCATAAACTAATGTCGTAGCAACACACATATGACATAACTAGTGTTGAATTCGACTCCTTCAAATATTGAAACCACTCGGATTCCCGGGGGAAAGTAATTCAACATTTTTTTAAAGATGACAAAAATCAAAACCATATACTCCATTTGTACCAAGCTGCAACTCTAATAATAGGTTATGATTATTATCTATCTAATTAACTATCCTGTTAGTTAGTGGAACTAACTTGTTGAGCTGATTAATTAACATAATGGTTAGTCCAGACCAGACTATTAATTAACTCAATCCAAACCAACAAGAAATCACCTTTTATTTTAAACGTTTATGGGAAAACAGGTTAAATTCGACGGACTAAATTCCGTCGAAATTAACTTAGTGCCGACATATATAATAGAATAAATTAATTCCGACGGATATTCGTTGCTTATCAAAAGTTCGAACATTTTCATACGCGTGCGTATTCATTCATAT